>OZ025303.1:2612200-3233776 GCA_964019185.1 Maratus speculifer | reverse complement strand
GGTGTCCCTTATTTGGAGGTTTCACTGTACTAATTTATTTTGTTTTACTATTTAGGATAAAAATTTGTCAATTTATGTAATTTGGCAAGTAGCTTGGCGATTTATATAATTTGGCGAAATTGGTCGACGGGATAACCAAGTAGTACCCATTAATATACAGAAAGCATGAAAAGTATAAGAAGCAAATTTACTTTTCACTCTCGAAATAATCTTTTCCATTATACAATTGTCAGCTGAAGCAGATCAATTTCTTTTTAAGCTGAAGGTTGGGTTACCATTGCTTCCTTTTAAACGTTTAGAATGTGAAATAAACAAGAAAAATCTACCGTCCCACTCCTCCCACAGTCTATTGTCCCATTCTCCCCTATACAGCAAACAGTAGACTACTTGTGTCTTATCATACTTTGTTTTTATAGCTGCTCCTTACCTCCCTGTTAGGTGGGAAGTAAAGGACCCATTTTGAAATTTTAAAATTTCTATTATAAAAAATTTTCGACAAAAGTATGTTTCTATATTGTTTAACCCTTTATGCTCTGACGGTACTTTAAAGTATCATTGAATAAAACTTATTTATTCTATTAATAAAAGTGTTTTTCTATTCTTTCCACACAATTCTTCTCGATCCAATTTAGATAGAGAAACAATCAAAGCTAAATATTTTCAAAAAGTGAAAATTTTCTTAATCATTTTTATAGGTATTTCTTTTCTTTCTTTAAATAAAATAAGAAACATATTCAACTGCAAAAGCGTTTTCATTTATAGAGAGGATCATGATGCATTAAAACTCATTGCTTTTTTAAAAATTGTGATATTCTCAAATGTGTAATTTTAGTTAATCTAATTTTAGTAATATAATTATTTTTGTAAATATTTCACAAAAAAAATATAACTACCGATATATTTAATCGGTTTTAATGAGAAACAAATCTAAATTCCACATTAGTATTATGTAAAAATTCCAATACACATTCAGATATTAAAGAAGATAATTATTGAGATGGATAAATTTCTTGATAAATAATTGTATAGATAAAGGGTTAACACGCAGTTTATCATGTACTGCTAATGACTTATGAAATATTGATGTTAATGTTATTGATTTAAATCCTAATATTTCAATAGGTCTACGAATCGAGCGACTATATCTTCGACTCCTTGTCGGAGATAAAAGTGGAGTGGTCCCTTGGCTGTAAAACAACCCGATGTCATAATCTCAAGTTTCTGAGCAAAGGTCCAGGTGCGACTCAGTTACCAAGGTATTGTCAGTTATTTTTGTTGCTATTTTCAATCATTTTTAAGTGCGTTCGTAATTATGTAAGTAACTGTTTAAAGGGGTGTTAAGAAAAAGATAGTATAGAAGAAAAAAAGGGGGAGGATGCGTTAAGGGAAATTGCCTTCTGTTTTTAGGCAAATCATGTTAAGAATAAGTGATAGCCACAATGTTAACGGTTTCTAGCAACGGCTATTCAGTGGTTTATTAAATAACTATTGGTTAACTATTTATTTATTTATTTATTTAATAGCTGTAAAGCTATTAAATAAATAAATAGTTTCCCTGAAAAAGTGCAGGTTAACATTTAACTGATAAGATAGAAACTGTTACTTTATTTGTGTGAAGGGTCTGTGAGACCGTAATGAATAAAAGACGTGATTAAATCATAGGATAATATTTTTGTTACTAAACATTTCGTACAGGACTATTATAATTAACGTTCACCTATTTAAAAGCCTCTGGTGAGAGTAGTAAAGTTCCAAATGAAAAAATTTCTGGAGTGTTTACCAAATAATTGAAAATCACAAGTTAAGCTATAAAAATTGAGAAAAAAGCAGTGGTCTGCGAGACCGGTAACATTAGTTAGAGGTTAAAACTTAATGAATTAACATTTTAATTTTGATTTGAATTTTAAGTACGCAAAACAACATTCATTATCCTTTCAGGCAATGAAATACTTGTTAAATATTAATCTATTTGGATAGCTAGAGTTAATGTTATTAACGTAAAAGTAATTTTTTCTAAAAATAGAAAAATATATACCTGACCCGAAAGGGTTAATTTCTGCTAAGGACATTATGAATTATTATTTTTAATAAAATTTATTTTCAGAATTGCCAATCATCCAAAAATTTAATTCCAACTAGTAATTTAATTATTGAAGGGAAATATAAATATTTTTATACATAAAAAAAAAGTTACGATTTGGAAATGGACCAATGAAAATCGACGTAAATACCAAGCTACCAGAGGAGGTTGGTAGCACCGGGAAAAAGTTGTTTGTCACAAAGATTAGCTCTGATTGTTGAATTTTCTACCACTTAATTTTAATCCCGAAATGCACCGCGCCCGAATGTTCGAACAAATTAATATGAAAAAGGTTTAATGCATTTTTTATATGTATCGTAAAACGAATTTTTTTTCTTCACAAAATGCTCATGCGAATGTAACATTTGTAATCAGGGCTGGGATTTTGCCGGCAGAAAGTGGTTTAAACCGGCAGAAACTGGCAATAACTGGCATAAATTAATTTCAAGACATAATCTGAGACTTTTTAGTAGTATTCAATTGCTAATACATTTTATTTTATGATAAATTACAAATAATAATTTGGATTAAACATAAAGTAAAAAACATGATTGTCCTATTGCAGCTGCTCATAAAATTTACTTAGCTTTATTTAATGATGGAAATATCATTTAAACTCATAAATGCAAGATTCAAATCAAATTTAATGCAGTGTTAGCTTTTATGCTAGCTTATTTTTTTTAAACTAAATTCTTTATATATTAAATACATGTGTGAATTACAATTCATTGCAAGTTAAAGTTCTTATTAGTATTACTTCTTAGTTTCTGCCAGTTTTTGCCACTTACTGACAGAAACGTGCCAGCCCTGTTTGTAATTTTGAAGAAATTTACCTACCACAACTCAAAGGGTTAACGCTAACTTGGTGATATATAGCCAAATTTAGCAGTCAAAATGAATTTAATAAAAGTGTCTCCAACTTTGTTATTTTCGGCATTTCGCCAAATTTGAAATCCAGTGAGTTCCTTTTTTGTTTTCGTTTTTTATTTTTTGGCAGTAATAATATGGTCCTATCAAATATGCATAAAAGTTAGAGATAATGATAAGAAGATGTAAATTTAATCGCAGTTTGATATCTTTAGAATTGACAAAGCTAGAATTTGTTTTCTCCCTAAAACCCATTTTTTTTTTCACTGCTTGAGCCCTTTTTAATTTTATCAAAAATCTATTATACGTAAAGCTTTGCCCTTTTTTACTAGAAATAATAATTTTGAAGTGATTTCATATCTATTATAAATAAGAAGTTATGGGGTTTTTTTTCGATTTTCACAAAACCCTTTCCTATTTCCACTCCAAGGAGAGTTATGAAATTTATCGAGTTTATCGTATCTGTAAAAAGTGTGATTATATATATATAAGTATTTACTGGGGGTGTTCTTGGCGTCTAGTGGTCATGATCGATGTAGATCTACAAAACTTTTCAAAAATTCCGATATAGGGAAAAATGTAATGGGGAATAATTTTTACGAAATCTACATAAAAAGTGAAGAGATTAGTTACCTTTATTTTCCAATAGTAATTTCTTCAAATATTTTAAAATCTTGCTTAAGACCACCACTTCTCGATTAATATATCTATAAATGGGTCATTTAGCGTAGTTTTGTTCAAATCCAGTTTTATTAAGAGCATAGTATGCTCCTTGATGATGGAATGAGAAACTATCAGAACGCAATTTTGTTAAAATTTGAAAATGTAAGAAGGCGATCTGGTTCAAACTTTAAAATATTTATAAAACTAGATAAAAAAAATCATTAAGAATGTCTTGTCAAATTTTGGATGTGGGGAAGGGGGGGGGGGTGCAAGCAAAATTAGCAAACGTAAGGCGATCAGTTTGAACCTTTTTAGATTATTAAAATTTTTATTATGTTTTATAAACTATAAAAGGACTAATGAAAGATTTGGAGGAGGGGATGGGTGCGTTTTTACTAAATGGAATTTAAAAGTTGAATACATGGAATCCTGAATGGAAAAGCGAAATAGTTTCGTCTGGAGTTGGCAAGAAAATTGGTCTTGTTTAGCGGTATCAAACGGAATCGCCATGCGATTAGGTGGAGCGTTTTTGAGCAGAAAGGTCGATCCCCCCCCCCCCCAGACATTAAAAAATGCAAAAGATTTTAAATACCTAAACTGGATATAAATTGGAAGTCCTTTATGCCAACAAATGACGGATTCTGATAACAAATGTAATTTATCTATCTCAGAAGCATTGTTTACTTTGTCATTTCAAATTGAAAGTGAACTAAAAACGTTCTTTACAGAAACACAGAAATGAGTGTTTAAAATGAATATTTCTGAAATCGTAGTTATTAACAGCTATATTTTTCAAAAGTCATTAACTGTATACTTTGGACAGTCTTTTTTAATTGAAAAAAAATATCCGGATAGAGTTCAGCTGTCTATTTACAAGCCACATTTTATTATCAAATGATTGAATTTGTGAAAAGTTCAATTTGAAGGTGAAAAAATTCTGTGAAAGAACTATTTAAGATACAATAAATTTTGTGAAGGGTCCTTTTTTGGGATAATGTTTTGTGAAGGGTCCTGTTTGGAATTTAAAAAATTGTGAAGGGTCCTTTAAAGGACCTTAAATTTTCCTAAACATATCCCTGTATCTTCACAGTTAGCTAAATTTTTACTCGCCTCAACTGCGTTTTGAAAAATTGACTTTTGGCCTGCTAAATTAAAAATACGCCGATGTGCGTCACTGACATCGATTTTTTTGTCACCGAGGGTCATTAAGAAAAACTATTGCACAGAAAAATATGAAAATTGGTATCATTAAAGAAAAATGTTTAATAAAAGAGTTAAAGCAGATTTTAAATCGAATAATTATTTAAAGTCAGTGAAAATCTGTAAAAGTTTTACAGGAGCAAAAGCTACACACTTTTATTATCGCTATCATTTTTAGATCCTTTTAATGCATTAGATGTTCCTTGTGTGGAGACAGTATTTATTTTTGTTAATTTGACACATTTTTTGAGGATTTATTCAAATTTCTAGCATTTTAAGATATTTTTTTACATATTTTAGAAAAGATTATTACTTTAAATTATTGCCACATTTAGAACCAGAAAAAAGAATATTTTCTTCAAATTAAAAAAAAAAAATCCTCATGGCTATTGAATGTTTTTTTTTTTCAAATTCGAATTAAACAATCACATGTGGGAAAAAAGGAAAATTATTGAAAATTAAGTAAAAAAACAAACAAGATTTGCAAGTGATTTTTAAAAGACAGAATTTTTAAATAATGAATTCATTACTATGCGTTAAAAGTCGTAAATTGAAGAAATTACGTCATATTTAAAATAGCCAAGTAATTCACAGTTGGCAAAACCCTTTGCGTTTAAAAATACATTTACGCAAAACATTTTTTCATATTTGAGATAATCTTTTCAACTAATATCCTAAATTCTATAAGAGCGCAAATTATATTTCCTTTCTAATAACAAAAGTATTTTCACATAAATATTAAAAAAAGAAACAAAACTTTGGGGGAAATTCACGTCAGGTTTTAAAGATACATCAGTTTAAAAATACATTTTGACGAGACAAACACATTTCTAGATGATTTTTAACTTAATGTTGCCCAATCTTAAAGCAGAGAAAATAAATATTTCCTTTGGAGCAACAAAATTATTTTTGAGTATTAAAAAGAAAAATAAAACTTTAAAATAATAAATTTATTGTGTTAAAAACGGTAAATAGGAGAAATTATATTCTAATTTGAAATGATCAAACAATAATATAAATAAAAATAGTTTAAGTTGAATATATTTGCGCGAAATGCTTAGTTCATATTTTGAGATAATCTTTTCAACAATTGTTGTGAATTCCAAGACAGCGCAAATATTTCTTACAATAAAAGTATTTTCACGTGGATATTAAAAAGAGAAAGGAAACTTTTGTGAAAATTACGTTCAATAACGGATATATTTCAATTTTTTAAGCACTTTTTTTATAGCGTTGTTAAAAAAATACATATAGCGTTTACTTAATTCATTTGATACTGTTTTTTTTTTTTTAACTTTTTAACCAAAGACTAAAACATTGTATCGCTCAACAGCGGTTGATTTGACCTTAAAAATCTCCAGTCAAAAAAAATGAATAAGAATTTATAGGGAAATCGCCACATTTTTTAAAATTCAATTTTATTTTCAGTCGATGAAATTAACATGCTTTTTTAGAGTGTTGAACGAGAGTTGACGTAGGGTCTTAGCCTTCCGGGGTAAAAAAAAATAAAACAAGCTATTAGAGAAAAAAATTTCCATTTCCCAAAAATAGTTCCTTCTTGATTAAAAAAAATGCGCATTTAGAAAAGTACAAAATATATACAATTAAAATTAAAAGTTTGTGTTTCTATATGCACAATTGCACATCTGTGTGCGTTATACACGTATGTACTGTACTTTATTTTTAAATTATTTATTTAATAACTTATAATTATTTTAAAATATTTTTAGCATGTAAGAATTTTGAAAATTATAAATATTATACCGAAATAGATGCAAACGCATACATTAATACATAGTTCGGACACGTACTTGTTTAAATACGCATACATACCATTCACATATACGCAAAAATTTATACGCTTATTCTTATAAACACATATGTACATTTACTCAAATATGCATACTTACACACATATACATACACAGCTTTATATATATTCACATACAAATCAGTTATCTACACTCTTAAAACTGTGCCTCTGATATGAGAGGCAAATTCGGAATTTTTTTGCCTCTGAATATTATGAGGCACATGGTGCCTTTGAAATTAAGAGGCACACTGTTAAAACTGTGCCTCTGATATAAGAGGTACATTTTTAATTTTTGTGCCTCTGAATATTTAGAGGCACACGGTGCCCTTGAAATTAAAAGGCACAATCTTTAAATAGTGCCTCTGATATAAGAGGTACATTTTTAATTTTTGTGCTTCTGAATATTAAGAGGCACACACTGTTTTTGAAATTAAGAGGCACATCATGTGCCTTTGAAAGTCTATTTTGTGCCTCTTAGTAAAAGTGGCACTTTTTTTTTTATTCTTACATTTTTACTTTCCAGTAAAAATAACTCAAATCAAACATTATTAAAATTTATACTGGGTGCCTTCCTTTATTAAATAATTTATTAATCATTATATAGTTTTAAAGGTATGGTTCCAACAACAAATATGTTTCAAGGATTGCCCTCCATTAATGACTTTTTATGACAAAATAATTATTACATCTTAAAGTTTATACATCCCTTCCCGATATAAATTATATTTTGAAAAAATTTCTCCACCCTCTAATAATAATAAAAAGAGTTCCTTTTTCTGATAACAGAAATATTCAGTGCTAAATGATTACTTTGAATTTTCAGTGTTCCCTGGCTTTAAAAGCAAAATTTCCTGCACCAGAAAATGCTGAAAATTCAAAATAACCTAACTTTGTATGTTTTGTTCATAAACAGCGGAATATGCTCAGACGAAAATTTTTCTTGCTTCCATATTATTTTGAGTTTGAAATATTTAATATTCTTTCTAGCAATGTCAAATGATACTTTTCAAAGTTTATTTATGATTATTTTTCTAATTTTTAAAATTTAATAATAGAAAAAATGATTTGTGGTTGTTTTAATCTAAAAATATTAATATTCAAAAAATCAAAATCTTTTAAAAAGTGACATTTGATAATGCTAGAAATAATGATATTGTTTATGTTTAGCTAAAAAAGAAATACAGAAATTTAAGCTCTGACACCAATTAAAAAAAAAAATAATAATAAATAATGAATGATCTTACTAGAAGTTATAAATCAAAATTTAGTTTGACACTTTGCAAATAAAAAAATATATCTTTTCCCCAAAAATAATAAAATTTTCTTGCATTTTGTATTTTATAGTAATTTATAGAAATTAGAAATCTCACAGGCAGTAGTTTACATTTTGTTTAAAAGGTTTCTTGTTTCCATTAAAGGAATAAAAAATGGATATCTTATTTTTTTAATAATTTAATAAAAATATGCCAGAAATAAAATTCTTATCTGAAAATATGTTTTTTCAGCTAAAAATTAACTTTTTTTTTTTTTTTTTTTTTTTTTACTTTTTTAGTTTGAACATGTAAGAAATGAAGAATAATATTTCTATTCTTAAATATACATACTAAATTAAATATAATTATTTAATATTCTCGTAAAAAAACAAATTGAGGCAAATACTACTCTTAATTTATAGTTCTAGACAGTTTATTTTGTTTTTCATCATTTTATTAAAGTAAAGCACTTCTCAGAAGATACTACCAAAGTTAACATTTTAAATGAGTTTTAGCCACAATAAGATAATTGTAATGCAGTAAACAATTAACTTAGTAATAAATAATGTGCTACACTACAAAAAAAAAAAAAATTAAAAGCTGTTTGATTTAATATCTCTAAATATCATTCATGTTGATATAGAGCTATTTGTTCAATGGGGAACATAAAATTTTTTGAGAACAAATTTAAGCCAATGTTAAATAAAATAAACAAAATGGCATTGCTAATTAACTACTTAATACATAGAAATTAGACACGAATAATACTTGGATTTAACACATAAGTAGGGAAAGTGGAAAAGTAAACCATAACAGATGATTTGGATAAAGTCAACAATATTTATTTGTTTAATTTGTGCTGGATGTTAAATAGTATTTTTTACATTCTTTGACTTTATCTTTTCTCCCCTGCTCTCATGTTATTTAATCATTAAAAAACAATATTCTGAAACAAAAAAAAAAGAACAGATAAACTTTAATTATTTTTGTTAATGCTGATGCCTAAGAACTTAAAAAATAAATAAATAAAAATACAATATATATGAAAATAAAAATACAGGACACATAAATATACAAATATATTTTATTGTAAAATATACACTTCATTCATTAAATTAATTCTATGCTGTAAGAATATTTAAATTTAAACTGTAATATACAACATAATAATGAAACAGTTACACATTCTATAGCAGAATTATCTTCTAAATATTTGGTCCGAAGAGTAGTTAGTTGCCATTTGAAAAATAAATTTGCAGGTTTCTTCCATTGAGGAACGTATCCTAAAGAGAAATTGATAAGGAAAATAATTAAATACTTAATATTTGTTCACAAATAAATTCAAATACATGTTTAAAAAAAAATTGTATTTGCTACAATAAACTTCCGATTATCTGGTAGCAGCAGATGGGCACATTGGATAATAAAAAAGCTTGATAGGAATGGGTTCTGTGAATATCCTTATCATGCCATCATGCTTCCATTAAAAACACATTTTTTATACAAAAACTTATTCCTATTCATGTTTTCTGACTTGTTTCATAAAAACAGTCGCTCATATAAAATCATGTACCCTGTATATGAATACAATATATATAGTTTTAAATTAAACAAATCCTTGATGTAAAAAGCCTAACTAAAAAACAATTTAAATTTATTTTATTGACCCATGATTAGAATTAAAATATATAATTACATACAAAAGTCAAGATTAAAAAATAATACAAATAATAATTAATTATTGATAAATGACTGCTTTTATATTTTAGCAGTCTTATTAAGAACACATGCAATATAGAAGGATCACAGATGATAGAAAACATCCATATCCATCACCAGAGTTGGTTTTTTGACATCAAAAAAGGGTTTGTGACATGACAAGTGTTTAAAACGTCAAAAACCCAGAGTCACAATCTGCTGTGGTGCACTAGAGTTTGTTCAGGAAACAAATTTTAAAACTAGCTTCTATTGCCATACTTCATGTTGAAATTTAATTATATTATGGGTAATTAGCAATGTCTTAAAATATTTTTAATTAATAAAAATTAAGGTAAAAATAACAAATTCTAAATCCCAGAAATTTATCTCGAAATGGACATGCAGAAATATTTGCACAAAAATTATGTTTAAACATTTTTTTTATTTATTGTTATTATTATTTTAATATTTGTAAAAAAATCTAAAGTTATTTAGTATGCATTTTGACATAGCTATATTTATAAAGAACAAGTTAAGTGTTATAAATGCAGGATTTTCAAAAGTGTTATACTTAATATACTTGTTTTTTTATGCTTTACACATTATATACATAATATCTAGTAGGTTAATTTGAATTTAAATACAATGCATGCTATGATTATTATGTATCTTTATAAACCATTTTTATATCAATCCCCCCCCCCCAAAGCAGACACACTAATAGTATCAAGAATACAAATAATGTTTACTTTAAAGTAAGGTAAGAAAAATCAAAAAGCGAGGTAAATAATAGAAGTTCTCAGATTGGGAATGATTGATGAATGCTCAACCTGATTAAAAGAATTTTCTTCAAAAGTGTCTAAAGTTCAGAAAATGTTAATATTTATCCTTAAAAATGTCTAATCTTTAATATTATTTTAACTATACACTAAGTTTGGTTATAAATAAATTTCTTAATAATATAATATCCCTGCAGATTTTGAATAACACATTAAAATTTATTAAAGTAAGTTACAAAAGATAAGTTTTCCAAAGTCTAAGATTTTGTTTACTCTTCAAAATATGTTTCTTCAAAAATTTAAATTTATTTTTTCTACAACATATTTAGAAACATTTTCTTTATTAAAAGCAAATAAATTTAACTTATTAAATTTAAATATAGATAGATACATACATATATAAATAAATATAGATTTTTGGCCATGGTTAAAGCCATCAAAAACTGTTGCATGTCAAAAACTTACCAAGCCTGTCCAACACCACCTTAAATCTATTCACAATTTTAATAGAGAATTTATCTTAACAACTTTAGATAGTTGAAAAGCTACTGGATATAATTAGGTGTAAAAAAAATTAAAGTTAAAGAAATATGACTGAACCTTTCAACTGAACCAATCAACCTTTTAAAAAAACATTTAATAAACTAAATAAAATATATAACACTTAATATGATGTGTTTTGATTTCAGGTAGTAATTATATAATTTCTTTAATAAAGGAAAATATATTTGTTTTAGAAAATAAAAACTGAAAGGTTGACAGCTATTGTTATCTTGAGTTAAGTTTTTAAAGAAATATTTTCAAAAGATTTAGTTATTTATAAGAGTAGTTAGCATGTTTATTGTAAATATTTCCTTCCTTTTAAACCAATGTACTATTAAATTAAATCATCTGTTTGAAAATAAATTGAATTTATACTGAATAAGCACATTAAAAAAAGACTGTCTGATAAAGATAAGAAAAAATTCAAAAGGTAATTTCTACCACTTGTGTTTTTCCTGGTATATGTAACTTCTTGAGTGATGCAATCAAAGCCCTGTTGTCGCATATGGCTGATTTTCTATTTAGGTATCATGAACTTTCACCAATAAATTTTAGTAGTTATTTTTACTTTATACAATGATAGAAAATCCATAAATAAAATAAAATAGTTATTCATAATTTTCTGTTCTGAATTCAATATTTTTAAACAAAAAATCTGCCAGATGCTAAAGCAGTGGAGCACATTATTCTATGGTTACAACCTAACTTTAAAAAATCATGGCCATAGGTATGTATAAAACTTCTTTTAAATTCTCATGCTAATTTCAACAAAAATATCAGTAAAAGATTTATGATGTACAGATTTCGCTCAATTACAGCACTACCTAATCCTACAATATTACAGCACCCATTTAAACATACATTGAATGAGGAGAAAACATTGTAATAAATCAATAACCAACCTTCTCAAAAATTAATATACATAAATAATGTAATATTGTGATGCAATTGTGAATGGAAACTTTTCTGACAAAGTGAAAAGGTGCCCAGGAAAGAGTTAAATAAAAGAGATTTGACTTAAATTTCCAAATTTTGCCTCTTGAGTTACCTGTACTGACAATAAGTTGACACATTTGACTCAAACCTAATAACCTTATTGGAAATAGTATCAGATGTGACATGTAAACAACTCGACAGAATATATCATAGATAATGGAACTTGATAAAAAATAGATGCTACTGGCAATAAAGTTATCACAATGAACTTTTTGTCGACTAGCTGTCAGTCTAGGTATGTCAAGTATATGTCAAGATATTGAAAATAATTGTACATGTCTTACGTTCAACTATCAACCTAAATACTTTTTCCTGTGGATCGAAAATTTTTAATTTGTATATTTTTACCAATGAATTTAAAAAGAAAATTTAACAATGTAAAATGATATTGTTTCATATTTATTATTTTTATGAAATACATATTAGAGCTTGATATAAAATTTTAAAATGAGTTTACCTAATTTTCATGGATTTCCATTAATATAAACAGGTGAGCTAATTTAGTGAGTAACACTTGATAAACATAGAAAAATCAAGTTTAATTTTGCCTTACTACAGTTCTTTAGGTTATCCATAATAGCTTAATTACCACTAGGTGTAATTTTAAGTTTTGATTTATAACATATTGTAATGCAATTAAATGCTTTAAACTTGCAAGAGTAGCAATTTAGCTAAACGAAAACCTATCAATTGCACAGATTTTTAGAATACATCTTGTAGTAACATAGCTAAAATTTTGCAAATTTGATATTTCCACTGATTTGTGTTGGTGGTGTGCGTGTGTGTGGTGGGGGGAATTATAGTATGTTGTTTAAAGAAAAAAATATAATTCAGAAAGAAATTTCTTAATTTTCTTTAACGTTTTACTTCTCAAATTAAATTTTCTTTGACATTCTGAAATTACACACCACTTTGGTGGAATAAGGGCACCTGTTCTGTGCTTAGTGCACAATAGAAATTTTGTTCATACTAATCAAGGAATCATTAAAAAAATATATATAAAAAAAAATACAAAAAAAGTGATATCTAATGACATTGATTACATGAATTATAATTTATGTATATAATGTAATCATAATATCATGTTTATAATAAATTTTACATGTCTTGAGAAATTTTCTATTTTGAATGAATGTGTGTGAATGAGATGGTTATCTCATTATTTTTCTGGTATCTAAAATAATATTTAATAGTTAAAAATTTTAAGATTGGAACACAGAGCCTAATATAGTTGAATTATGAATTCAGCAGCATGCAACAGCAACATGAAATTAACATTAGAACAGATATATTCAGCACTAAATGCAGATAAATTTTAATATACCATTGTTATTGCACCCCATGTAGCTCTGTTTAGTTGTATCAGTTTCCTTAATTCCAGGTATTTGTTAGACATTGAATATCCAGTCTCTCTTGAATTTTCTTCATGTCACCGATTAAAGAAGTAACTCGTCTGTCGACTTACATATCCAGCTGAAAGTAATTAAGAGAGTTATTAAAAAGTGAATCATCTGTTTTCAGTAACAATATCACATGCTTATGATCTATAAAACAACAGACATACAGTAAATTCTGTCCAAGACATATCTAGCCCATAGAAATTTTCTGCCATAGATGATATTCTGCTTCTGACAGAACTTACTGTATCAAAAATCATTCAGCATGACTTTAAATACTTTCTGTGTCAGACAAATTGCCATCTAACATAGTTTACTGTATGTAAACACAAATATAGTAGAGACATAAAATTCATTCCCCATTTGTAACTAAAAATCAAAACCAACAGTCAGCAGGAAGCTGATGAATCAATTTTCAGAAATCCTGTCTTGGAACTTTTGATGATATTTGTCGTTTTTCTTGCGAGCTTTTGATATAAATTGCGGTTTTATCAAATTTATCTTTTTTTTGTGATTTTTTAGAAAAATTGGTCATTTTTTTCGCTATCTTTATGTGAATTTTACCTTTAACTGTGATCTTTTGATGAAATGTGTCTTTTTTTCACACCCTTTGAAGAAATTTCTTGTTTTGCACAATCTATTTACCAAAATTTGTATTTTTTGAGGTACCTAGACCATGTTTTTGCGATCTTTTGATGAAATTCACGTTTTTTATGATACCTGTACCTAATTTGTTCTTTTATCGTGGTCTTTTGGTGAAATTTATCGTTTTCCTTGCAAGCTTTCGATGTAATTTGCCATTTTATCAAATTTATCTTTATATTGTGATTTTTTGCAAAATTGGTCATTTTTTTTTGCTATCTTTATGCGAATTTTACCTTTAATTGTGATCTTTTGATGAAATGTGCCTTTATTCCCCATCTTTTGAAGAAATTTCTTGTTTTGCACAATCTATTTACCAAAACTGATGTTTTTTGAGGTACCTAGATTGTATTTTCGCGATCTTTTGATGAAATTCACGTTTTTTATGATTTGTGGCAAAAATTCGTCATTTTGTCAAGGTATTTTGGTGAAATCGGTCGTTTTTCGGGGCCGATTGATGAAATTTGTCGTTTTTCTTGCAAGCTTTCGATGTAACTTGCCGTTTTATCAAATTTAGCTTTTTTTGCGATTTTTTTTGAAAAATTGGTCATTTTTTTCACTATTTTTATGCGAATTTTACCTTTAATTGTGATCTTTTGATGAAATGTGCCTTTTTTCCCCATCTTTTGAAGAAATTTCTTGTTTTGCACAATCTAATTACCAAAACTTATGTTTTTTGAGGTACCTAGATTGTATTTTCGCGATCTTTTGATGAAATTCGCGTTTTTTATGATATGTGGACAAAATTCGTGATTTTCTGAAAGTCTTTTGGTGAAATTGGTCGTTTTTTGGGATCTTTTGATGAAACTTGTCGTTTTTCTTAAGAGCTTTCGATGTAACTTGCCGTTTTATCAAATTTATCTTTTTTTGTGATTTTTTTGAAAAATTGGACATTTTTTTCGCTATCTTAATGCGAATTTTACCTTTAATTGTGATCTTTTAATGAAATGTGCCTTTTTTTCCCATCCTTTAAAGAAATGTCTAGTTTTGCACGATTTATTTACCAAAATTTGTGTTTTTTGAGGTATCTAGACTGTGTTTTTGCGATTTTTTGATAAAATTCGCGTTTTTTATGATACCTGTACCTAATTTGTTCTTTTATTGTGGTCTTTTGGTGAAATTTATCGTTTTCCTTGCAAGCTTTCGATGTAATTTGCCGTTTTATCAAATTTATCTTTATTTTGTGATTTTTTTTGCAAAATTGGTCATTTTTTTTGTCTATCTTTATGTGAATTTTACCTTTAATTGTGATCTTTTGATGAAATGCGCCTTTTTTTCCCCCATTCTTTGAAGAAATTTCTTGTTTTGCACAATCTATTTACCAAAATTTGTATTTTTTGAGGTACCTAGACCATGTTTTTGCAATCTTTTGATGAAATTCACGTTTTTTATGATACCTGTACTTAATTTGTTCTTTTATTGTGGTCTTTTGATGAAATTTATCGTTTTCCTTGCAAGCCTTCGATGTAATTTGCCGTTTTATCAAATTTATCTTTATTTTGTGATTTTTTTGCAAAATTGGTCATTTTTTTGTCTATCTTTATGTGAATTTTACCTTTAATTGTGATCTTTTGATGAAATGCGCCTTTTTTTCCCCCATTCTTTGAAGAAATTTCTTGTTTTGCACAATCTATTTACCAAAATTTGTATTTTTTGAGGTACCTAGACCATGTTTTTGCAATCTTTTGATGAAATTCACGTTTTTTATGATACCTGTACTTAATTTGTTCTTTTATTGTGGTCTTTTGATGAAATTTATCGTTTTCCTTGCAAGCCTTCGATGTAATTTGCCGTTTTATCAAATTTATCTTTATTTTGTGATTTTTTTGCAAAATTGGTCATTTTTTTGTCTATCTTTATGCGAATTTTACCTTTAATTGTGATCTTTTGATGAAATGTGCCTTTTTTTCCCCCCATTCTTTGAAGAAATTTCTTGTTTTGCACAATCTATTTACCAAAATTTGTATTTTTTGAGGTACCTAGACCATGTTTTTGCAATCTTTTGATGAAATTCACGTTTTTTATGATACCTGTACCTAATTTGTTCTTTTATTGTGGTCTTTTGGTGAAATTTATCGTTTTCCTTGCAAGCCTTCGATGTAATTTGCCGTTTTATCAAATTTATCTTTATTTTGTGATTTTTTTGCAAAATTGGTCATTTTTTTTGTCTATCTTTATGCAAATTTTACCTTTAATTGTGATCTTTTGATGAAATGTGCCTTTTTTCCCCCATTCTTTGAAGAAATTTCTTGTTTTGCACAATCTATTTACCAAAATTTGTGTTTTTTGAGGTACCTAGACTGTGTTTTTGCGATCTTTTGATGAAATTTACATTTTTTATGACACCTGGACTAAATTTGTTCTTTTCTCGTGGTCTTTTGGTGAAATTTGTCGTTTTTCTTGCAAGCTTTCGATGTAATTTGCCGTTTTATCAAATTTATCTTTATTTTGTGATTTTTTTTGCAAAATTGGTCATTTTTTTCGCTATTTTTATGCGAATTTTACCTTTAATTGTGATCTTTTGATAAAATGTGTCTTTTTTTCTCATTCTTTGATGAAATTTGTTGTTTTGCACAATCTATTTACCAAAATTTGTATTTTTTGAGGTACCTAGACCATGTTTTTGCGATCTTTTGATGAAATTCACGTTTTTTATGATACCTGTACCTAATTTGTTCTTCTATTGTGGTCTTTTGGTGAAATTTATCGTTTTCCTTGCAAGCTTTCGATGTAATTTGCGTTTTATTAAATTTATCTTTATTTTGTGATTTTTTTGCAAAATTGGTCATTTTTTTTGCTATCTTTATGCGAATTTTACCTTTAATTGTGATCTTTTGATAAAATGTGTCTTTTTTTCTCATTCTTTGATGAAATTTTTTGTTTTGCACAATCTATTTACCAAAATTTGTGTTTTTTGAGGTAGCTAGACTATGTTTTTCCGATTTTTTGATGAAATTCACGTTTTTTTTAATACTTGGACCAAATTTGGTTTTTTTTCGTGGTCTTTTGTTAAAATTTGTCGTTTTTCTTGTAAGCTTTCCATGTAATTTGCCGTTTTATCAAATTTATCTTTATTTTGTGATTTTTTTTTTGCAAAATTGGTTGTTTTTTTTGTCTATCTTTATGCAAATTTTACCTTTAATTGTGATCTTTTGATGAAATGTGCCTTTTTTCCCCCATTCTTTGAAGAAATTTCTTGTTTTGCACAATCTATTTACCAAAATTTGTGTTTTTTGAGGTACCTAGACTGTGTTTTTGCGATCTTTTGATGAAATTTACATTTTTTATGACACCTGGACCAAATTTGTTCTTTTCTCATTGTCTATTGGTGAAATTTGTCGTTTTTCTTGCAAGCTTTCGATGTAATTTGCCGTTTTATCAAATTTATCTTTATTTTGTGATTTTTTTTGCAAAATTGGTCTTTTTTTTTCGCTATCTTTATGCGAATTTTACCTTTAATTGTGATCTTTTGATGAAATGTGCCTTTTTTTCTCATTCTTTGAAGAAATTTCTTGTTTTGCACAATCTATTTACCAAAATTTGTGTTTTTTAGGTACCTAGATTTTGTTTTCGCGATTTTTTGATGAAATTTGCGTTTTTTATGATATCTGGGCAAAATTCGTCGTTTTCTCAAGGTCTTTTGGTGAAATTGGTTGTTCTTCGTGGTCTTTTGATAAAATTTGTCATTTTTCTTGCGATCTTTCTATGTAATTTGCCGTTTTATCCAATTTATCTTGATTTTGTGATTTTTTTTGCAAAATTGGTTGTTTTTTTTGTCTATCTTTATGCAAATTTTACCTTTAATTGTGATCTTTTGATGAAATGTGCCTTTTTTCCCCCATTCTTTGAAGAAATTTCTTGTTTTGCACAATCTATTTACCAAAATTTGTGTTTTTTGAGGTACCTAGACCATGTTTTTGCGATCTTTTGATGAAATTCACGTTTTTTATGATACCTGTACCTAATTTGTTCTTTTATCGTGGTCTTTTGGTGAAATTTATCGTTTTCCTTGCAAGCTTTCGATGTAATTTGCCATTTTATCAAATTTATCTTTATATTGTGATTTTTTGCAAAATTGGTCATTTTTTTTGCTATCTTTATGCAAATTTTACCTTTAATTGTGATCTTTTGATGAAATGTGTCTTTTTTTCGCATTCTTTGATGAAATTTCTTGTTTTGCACAATCTATTTACCAAAATTTGTGTTTTTTGAGGTACCTAGACTGTGTTTTTGCGATCTTTTGATGAAATTTGCATTTTTTATGATTTGTGGCAAAAATTCGTCAAGGTATTTTGGTGAAATCGGTCGTTTTTCGGGGCCAATTGATGAAATTTGTCGTTTTTCTTGCGAGCTTTCGATGTAACTTGCCGTTTTATCAAATTTAGCTTTTTTGTGATTTTTTTTGAAAAATTGGTCATTTTTTTCACTCTCTTTATGCGAATTTTACCTTTAATTGTGATCTTTTGATGAAATGTGCCTTTATTCCCCATCTTTTGAAGAAATTTCTTGTTTTGCACAATCTATTTACCAAAACTGATGTTTTTTGAGGTACCTAGATTGTATTTTCGCGATCTTTTGATGAAATTCACGTTTTTTATGATTTGTGGCAAAAATTCGTCATTTTGTCAAGGTATTTTGGTGAAATCGGTCGTTTTTCGGGGCCGATTGATGAAATTTGTCGTTTTTCTTGCAAGCTTTCGATGTAACTTGCCGTTTTATCAAATTTAGCTTTTTTTGCGATTTTTTTTGAAAAATTGGTCATTTTTTTCACTATTTTTATGCGAATTTTACCTTTAATTGTGATCTTTTGATGAAATGTGCCTTTTTTCCCCATCTTTTGAAGAAATTTCTTGTTTTGCACAATCTATTTACCAAAATTTGTATTTTTTGAGGTACCTAGACCATGTTTTTGCAATCTTTTGATGAAATTCACGTTTTTTATGATACCTGTACCTAATTTGTTCTTTTATTGTGGTCTTTTGGTGAAATTTATCGTTTTCCTTGCAAGCCTTCGATGTAATTTGCCGTTTTATCAAATTTATCTTTATTTTGTGATTTTTTTGCAAAATTGGTCATTTTTTTTGTCTATCTTTATGCAAATTTTACCTTTAATTGTGATCTTTTGATGAAATGTGCCTTTTTTCCCCATTCTTTGAAGAAATTTCTTGTTTTGCACAATCTATTTACCAAAATTTGTGTTTTTTGAGGTACCTAGACTGTGTTTTTGCGATCTTTTGATGAAATTTACATTTTTTGACATCTGGACTAAATTTGTTCTTTTCTCGTGGTCTTTTGGTGAAATTTGTCGTTTTTCTTGCAAGCTTTCGATGTAATTTGCCGTTTTATCAAATTTATCTTTATTTTGTGATTTTTTTTGCAAAATTGGTCATTTTTTTCGCTATTTTTATGCGAATTTTACCTTTAATTGTGATCTTTTGATAAAATGTGTCTTTTTTTCTCATTCTTTGATGAAATTTGTTGTTTTGCACAATCTATTTACCAAAATTTGTATTTTTTGAGGTACCTAGACCATGTTTTTGCGATCTTTTGATGAAATTCACGTTTTTTATGATACCTGTACCTAATTTGTTCTTCTATTGTGGTCTTTTGGTGAAATTTATCGTTTTCCTTGCAAGCTTTCGATGTAATTTGCGTTTTATTAAATTTATCTTTATTTTGTGATTTTTTTGCAAAATTGGTCATTTTTTTTGCTATCTTTATGCGAATTTTACCTTTAATTGTGATCTTTTGATGAAATGTGCCTTTTTTCCCCCCATTCTTTAAAGAAATTTCTTGTTTTGCACAATCTATTTACCAAAATTTGTGTTTTTTGAGGTACTTAGACTGTGTTTTTGCGATCTTTTGATGAAATTCACATTTTTTATGACACCTGGACCAAATTTGTTCTTTTCTCATTGTCTATTGGTGAAATTTGTCGTTTTTCTTGCAAGCTTTCGATGTAATTTGCCGTTTTATCAAATTTATCTTTATTTTGTGATTTTTTTTGCAAAATTGGTCTTTTTTTTTCGCTATCTTTATGCGAATTTTACCTTTAATTGTGATCTTTTGATAAAATGTGTCTTTTTTTCTCATTCTTTGATGAAATTTTTTGTTTTGCACAATCTATTTACCAAAATTTGTGTTTTTTGAGGTAGCTAGACTATGTTTTTCCGATTTTTTGATGAAATTCACGTTTTTTTTAATACTTGGACCAAATTTGGTTTTTTTTCGTGGTCTTTTGTTAAAATTTGTCGTTTTTCTTGTAAGCTTTCCATGTAATTTGCCGTTTTATCAAATTTATCTTTATTTTGTGATTTTTTTTGCAAAATTGGTTGTTTTTTTTGTCTATCTTTATGCAAATTTTACCTTTAATTGTGATCTTTTGATGAAATGTGCCTTTTTTCCCCCATTCTTTGAAGAAATTTCTTGTTTTGCACAATCTATTTACCAAAATTTGTGTTTTTTGAGGTACCTAGACTGTGTTTTTGCGATCTTTTGATGAAATTTACATTTTTTATGACACCTGGACCAAATTTGTTCTTTTCTCATTGTCTATTGGTGAAATTTGTCGTTTTTCTTGCAAGCTTTCGATGTAATTTGCCGTTTTATCAAATTTATCTTTATTTTGTGATTTTTTTTGCAAAATTGGTCTTTTTTTTTCGCTATCTTTATGCGAATTTTACCTTTAATTGTGATCTTTTGATGAAATGTGCCTTTTTTTCTCATTCTTTGAAGAAATTTCTTGTTTTGCACAATCTATTTACCAAAATTTGTGTTTTTTAGGTACCTAGATTTTGTTTTCGCGATTTTTTGATGAAATTTGCGTTTTTTATGATATCTGGGCAAAATTCGTCGTTTTCTCAAGGTCTTTTGGTGAAATTGGTTGTTCTTCGTGGTCTTTTGATAAAATTTGTCATTTTTCTTGCGATCTTTCTATGTAATTTGCCGTTTTATCCAATTTAAAGTTTTTATTGTGCAATTTGTTGTTTTTTTCGCTATCTTTTTTGCAAAATTTGTCTTTTTTTTCACTATTTTTTTGTAAATTTTACCTTTAATTGCAATCTTTTGACAAAATGTGCCTTTTTTTCCATCTTTTGATCAAATTTGTCGTTTCTCACAATCTATTTACCCAAATTTGTGTGTTTTGAAGTACCTAGACTGTGTTTTTGTGATCTTTTGATGAAATTAGCATTTTCTATGATATCTGAACAAAATTCGTCGTTTTCTCAAGGTCTTTTGGTGAAATCTGTCGTTTTCTCGAGGTCTTTTGATGAAATTGTCGGGTTTTTTTGCAATCTTTTGGTGTAATTTGCCATTTTATCAAATTTACCCTCTTTTTGTGATTTGTTTTGCGAAATTTGTTGCTTTTTTTACCTGCCCCCCCCCCCCCTCAGAACATTGAAATGTCTCCTCCCGAAATTTTTGTGATTTCAAAGGTCGGAAAGTGCAATGTCCCCCCCCCCCCCGCAGAGTCGCAGAAGTTCCTCTTTGATAAAAATGTTTGCATACAACACCGGTCGCAGTACTTTTACAAAAAAAAAAAAAAAAAAAAAAAAGCAGCACTTTTATAAATATATATAGCAGCATTTTGTTACACAGTGACCATTAGATTCATTTGTTGACATATGTGACCAGGCCCAGTAGCAGAAAGTTCTTCAGGTGTCTGTGCAGAATACTTCAGCAACAAAAAATAATCTGCGGCAAAATATTTTTTGAACTGAACCGTTCATTAATCAAACAATTGTTTACCTAGAGAGTTTTTAAGCATTTTATAAATTTTAATAAATAATAATCTTAACTTTTTGTATTAAGTAATAAAGAGCTAAACATAATACGAAGTAATACAAATATTTGATATAAAAGAATCTGCAAAAGAGAAAGAAAATCTGTGACGCCCGTCTCGAGCTTTTTACTACTGGGTGACGAGGTACTTATTAAATAATTAATACTTAGTTTTTCCATCTTTTGAAAGAATATAAAAATTTAAACAAAATAATTATTTAATTTTTCTGAAAACAATATTTGTCTATAATTATTATCATTACCAGTTTCAAATATAGCTTAGTATTTGCTACTAATAAGAAAATGATATTAAGTACTAATTTCATCATAATCCCAGTAACAATATTCTATGCCAATCAGAAAAAAGGTAAAATTGATATGCGACACAAGATTGAGCAAAGCTTATTATTAAAAGAAATTGCAATAACCAGTATTACCCATAAAATAAGCAAAACTTGCATTTGGAAAAAAAACTACACAATAAAGGTAGAAACAACTGTTTTTAAGCCCATATATTTGTTAAAAGTATTATATTAGTCTTCAGCATACATCAACATCTATTATATCTAATGTTGCTACACACAAATGTGGCACTACTTTAAAATCTATTTTTAAAGATTTTAAACTTTGGTGTGTTTGCAGAGAAGGTTTGGGGGGGGGGGGGGGAGTGCTAAATTACCAAGTGATTATTTATTTACCAATATAAAAATAAGAATTTAAAGAGGGGGAAAAAATTCCAGACAAACTCCAAAAAAATAGAGTAATTTTTGCTTTCTCCTCATTCCTAGAAATCTCCATTTTCCTTTTTTTTCCAGGGGTTTTAAAGGAATGATAGACCATTCTACTGTACACTTAGTTAAAATGTAAAATACAAAAAATTTTCCTTTCTCAATACAGTTAGACCAAATGAGGAAGGAAAGGGGGGGGGGAATGATCAATTGTCACTAAGTGAGATTCATGATAAACTTTTGGTGATCCTTTGAAAAAACTGAATCTTTATTTTACTATAATTATTTTTTTTTTTTTTTTTTAATCTAAGAAATTTTTATACCCATAAAGTTTTAGATATTCATATTTGAAATTTTACATTAGCAGGCTAGAATATTTACATTAATTGATATTATTACTAATTATGCTAATTAAAAAATAAATGCCTATGAAAAAGCAAACGAATATTTTAATTTAGTTTTCAATAACATATAACAGAACAATTTCATCTGACACAGCAATTAAAATTATGTACAGTTTCAGCCTCAAATAAATAGTCATGCAATAACATCACCAAAATAAAAAATTCATGAAGTTTTAAACAAAAATGAACAAATATGCTAAAACTGTGTGCTACTTAAATAATCTTCAATAACTTTATAATTAATTTTGTTACAATTAAAAAAGCTTTAAAGATTTTTGTTTTCATTAAATAAAATGCATTTTATATTATAAAATGGAAATTCTCTGATCATTAAAAGAAAAATATGGATATGTATGTACAATAAAGTCATACTAGTCATCCACAAGATTAAAACTTATGAATTTGCTCTTATATTATATAAAACTATATATAAATATATATAATTTATGAATTTGCTTTATGAAAACTTATGAATGCAAGTAAATAGTCATGCAATAACATCCCCAAAATCAAAATTCATGAAGTTATAAACAAAAATGTACAACAAATATGCTAAAACTGTGTGCTTACTTAAATAATCTTCAATTACTTTATAATTACTTTTGTTACAATCAAAAAAGCTTTAAAGATTTTTGTTTTCATTAAATAAAATGCATTTTATGTTATAAAATGGAAATTCTCTGATTATTAAAAGAAAAATACGGATATGTATGTACAATAAAGTCATACTAGTCATCCACCGGATTAAAACTCATGAATTTGGTAATATGCAAGGTCTGAGGTTGGCAATTGCTGATTTAGATAAATAATTCTTATTACAATAATAAAAAATATAAAAAAAGGAATTTTAACACTTTCAAATTTTATGTATTTTGAGAAGGAGATGAAGCAATTTTCCCTTTTTCTTGGAGGGATGAAGCAATTTTCCTTTCCTTTTTTTT
The DNA here is from genome assembly GCA_964019185.1 of Maratus speculifer. Taxonomy (NCBI): domain Eukaryota; kingdom Metazoa; phylum Arthropoda; class Arachnida; order Araneae; family Salticidae; genus Maratus; species Maratus speculifer. Next base: position 3,209,990 of record OZ025303.1, on the reverse strand, counting down.
CTTGGGGAGAAGGAGCGATATTGTCTAAACATTTTAAACAAGCAGAAATATACTGAAATGCGAAAGATTCTGTGCCTGAAATGTAAGGCATAGTAGTCATTGTTGAATTAAAGGAATGACTCCCCCCCCCCCAAGAGCACTGAAATGTCTCCCCCAGAAATTTTGTGATTCAATGGTCAGAAAGTGCAATACCCCCCCCCCCCCCCCTGGAGTGACAGAAGTCCTTACTTAAAAGTGGTTTGTTTGTATTTATGTCGGCCAATTATCTACATTGTGGGATATAGGCCCTTAAGGGTGGGATGCCCTCCGTGAGAGTCTTTCTAAGGGAAGCTAACCCGTATTTATGCAAGGTTCGAAGAAAACCACGGAAAACTTTGAACGGTTAGGCCGACGGTCATGATTAGGTTTGAACCCAGCACCTACCATCTACCAGTTTGGAGGTCAGAACCTCGCGGCCACTGGTAGAAAAGTGTTTGGATTCAACACTGTAGTACATTTACAAATAAATAAAATAAAATAGCAGTTTTTCACCAAGTACTGACCATATTTTGAAAGAATATAAAATTTTAAACAAAATATTTACATAATTTTTGTCATAAAACATTTGTTTATTATTATTATCCTCACCAGTTTGAAATATAGCTTAGTATTGGTTAGTACTAGTTCTAATTTTATCATAATCCCAGTAACAATTTTCTGTGCCAATCAGCAAAAAGGAAAAAATTGATATGCGACCCAAGAACAGGGTTCGCCGAAGTGGGCCCAGCCCGAAAAAACCCGCCCGGGTTTTTTCGGGCGGGCCCACTTGAAAAAACCCATCAAAAACCCATTTGTGGGGTTTTTCAAATTTTCTCGTGTTTTCATAACTGTATCATTATTTAATCTAAGATATGAGAATGGAAAGATAAATGTCAATTTAAATGTATTTCAAACTAACCATATTTAAAAGAATTTTTAAGTATTGATAAAATGACCATAAAATAAATTAGTTTGTAAATAAGGAAGATTTTCATGGCTATATATTTTTAAATGCATCCAAGTGCTGTAAATCTTAATGTATACCTAATGATGGTGCTTGAAATGTGATCCCCATCCTGATTGCTTGTATTGTTATAGCTTTTAAGATTAATCACAACATTTATTATCCTGCTTCAATGTTCAATGAAAGTTTATTCAGTCATTTTCAACACAAAAATGGTGACAGATTATACAGGGTTCCCAGCATCATGGAAAGTCAGGAAAATCTCAAAATATACAGGGAATTTAAAATAATTTCTAAAAAAGTCATGGAAAACATTTGAGTGGAAAAATGACACAAAATTCATTAAAAAGTTGAGAATAAAAAGATTGAAGTATGATTGCAGAAAAAATTGCTAATTTTGGCAAAAGACTGTGAAAATAAGTATAAAATTTTGCTGTATGCTCGTTTGGTCAGAGAATTTTTCTAGATTTGGTTTGGGAAAGTCAGGGAATTTTTTGAGATTTGGTCAAGGAATTTGCCAGTCATGTTTTGCTGGGAATCCTGTTATAACAAAAGAGTGAAAAGTTTTAGTATAATACTTTAATAATTTCATTGTTAAATTATTACTAATAATTAATTTTTGTAAAAGCAAATTATAATGTTTATTATTGTCATAACCTTTAACCTCATAAACTTTTTGTAATCAATTAGTTATTTTAAATTGTATTTAGTAGTATAAGTACCTTGTTTTCAAACATTTTGAACCATATTTCTTAAACATAAATACCTTGATAATATCCAAAAAACCCTAATAAAATCTAATGTATCCAGATACCTTAAAAGATTGCTTACAGATGGCATACAAAAGCAAAATAAACTAGTAAAAGTGTATTGCCATTTATGATTTAACTTTATAGATATGACTGACATTGACTTTTACATAATCCAATTTAATACTATTGCAATATAAATGTTGCTTAAATTGTAGTATATATATATATATGTGTGTGTGTGTGTATGAATTCTATTTTTTTTCTTCACAAAAATAAAAATATTTACATAAATGTTGCTGCTTTAAACTGATTTCTATTAAGTAAATGAAAGAAATTGCATAAATTAGTCTGTTAAACTTAAGATTTATATAAAGAAATTCAGTTGCACTTGATTTAATATATCATTCTTCCAGTAATCTAGTTCTATGAGATACAAAAAAATCTTTTTAAATATATTTATATTTTCTTTTTATATATTTATTTTGATTGTTAATCTATACTTAATGTAAAATTATACCTTTGTTTCACTGATAAATGTCAAATTTAGGTACTATGCATGTGAAAATTAGAAATGTGAAGAGTTCTCTAAAAATTTTTGATAAAACCCGAAAAAACCCGGGTTTTTTCAAAAAAGCCTGAAAAAACCCGGGTTTTAGACTATTGGGCCCAGTGGGTTGGGCTTTTTCAAAAAAACCCGGGTTTTTTCAAACCCTGCCCAAGAATGAGCAAAGCTTATTATCAAAAGAAATTGCAATGATCAGTATAACCCATAAAATAAGTAAAACTTGTATTCTGAAAGAAAATTACAATAAAAGTAGGAACAATGTAAATTTTAGCAATTGTTTTTAAGCCCATATTTTTTTTAACTATTAATCTTCAAGGTGTAAAATTTATCTGCAGCCGTGTTATGCTGTTTATGCTATTTTGGGACTATAATTAACAGAAAATAAATCCACATATTTTATAATTTGTATCACTTATCGATTTTGTCCAATAAAAACTAAGAAACTATATTTTTTCTTTAACTTTTAATTAGAAAAATGCAGCATACAATTTTTTAGAAAGCAAAATATGAATCAAAATTGTAAGTTTTAAGCATCATAAAAAGTAGAAATACTCAAGAATGTTGTGAATTCTCCGTTACCTTTCACCTACTTAAATAAATATATAAATATGGCCTGGCCTTGAAACATTAATGTGGATTGAAGTATATGAAAATATCTATGTAAATATCCTCTCTGAAGATTTTCAGCACAATAAAAATACATACATACAATCCATACACATTAGATGATAAGCAAACAAGTGTTACTACCGTAACACTTGTTTGCTGCCTTTTTAAAAAATATTAAGATATAATAATCTGAAAAACTTATGACCAACTGCATACAATTGCTCCATCCCTAATCCTGAGTGTTCCCATGTATATGGAATACATTTTTAAAGCACGATACATTGTTTTTTAAGTGTAAGTAAATACAAGTGAAATGTACTTACTTATTCAAGACTCATCTTTCCTTCCAATACGGGCGACTGGTGGGATGTTATTTGCATAAACATGAGTTAAATAAAATAAACTTAATTCATATAATTATAATAATATAAAAATGATAGTTGAATACGACGCTGCAACATCAACAGCGTACGACGCCATTAAAATTGCTATCTGCCGCCCAAAACACATCCAGATGCATCACGGTAAACTTTTCGTTGCGCATGCGTATTTGCCACCGTGGTGCTTCTCGCTTTGACGGGGAATTTTCAAAGGTACACAAATTAAACTCCGTTCCTCCGTGCTTCTGAGTAATTTCACTTTCGTATCGGTGACTCTTATTTTGTCGTGACCTGACGTTTTTCTGGAAAATCAGAGGCACTTTTTCTATGTGCCTCCCATATCAAAATAATAGAAGGCACGATATGCTTGTGCCTTTTATGTAAGAGGTACAGTTTTAAGAGTGTACGTTTATGCACACACTTATTATATATTCATACTTTCTTATTCATAAACATGTAAACTTACTCTTGTCTGCATCATTAAACATATATAAAAATTCGCATATACATACTTTTTTAAATATATACACATGCAACTTCACAATTATGTATGTAATTTCACACTTTTATATATACATAGACACATATTTTCAATTATTCACTCACATGACTGCATGCACAAATACATATTTACACACACATTTGTTACATATAAAATATATATATTTACACTCATGTATATAGTTAGTTACCCACGTATAAATATATACATGCACACTTTTATAACTATATACACATTAGGGTGGAGTGAAAAAGACCAAAAAAATTTTTTTTCTGAATTTTTTCTTTGGATAGGTCTAAAAAGTTGCCTTTTGGCACACTGAATATAAGGTTAAAATTTTATTTCGTTTGGAATTCATCTTTAGTCCCCTACCAGCTCTTAAAGATTATGCTCTTTATACGTGAAAATCAAAATTTCACTATGTAGGGTAAATGACCAAAAAAAAATTTTTTTCGGAATTTTTTCTTTGGATAGGTCTAAAATGTTGCCTTTTGGCACACTGAATATATTGTTACAATTTCATTTCATTTGGAATTAATTTTAGTTCTCTACCATCTCTTAAAGATTATGCTCTTTATATGTGAGAATCAAAATTTCAGTATGTAGGGTAAATGACCAAAAAAAAATTTTTTTCGGAATTTTTTCTTTAGATAGGTCTAAAATGTTGCTTTTTGGCACACTGAATATATTGTTAAAATTTCATTTCCATTTGGAATTCATTTTAGTTCTCTACCAGCTCTTAAAGATTATGCTCTTTTCATGTGAAAATCAAGATTTCACAATGTAGTGTAAGTTAATCAACTTTTTTTTAAAACTAAATTTTTGATTTCAGTAAAATAACCCACAAAAATGACTTCTTAAAGTATTACTTGTGAACGATCTAAGTATAGTTGCGTTTTAACTCTTTGAATTGCGAATAAAACCCTAAAATATGAATCATATTGTCGCAGAGAAGAAAAAACACAATTAGACATGCTTTCACTTTTATTTTTCGAATGTACATAAAATATAGTTCTCTAAATATAAAGGAAATGCAGTTTCCTGAATATATAGTAATGAAATGAAAAGAATATATACGATGTATTTTAAAACTTTCATTTCATTCTAATTTATATTAGTCTTTGTTATCAAAATTAGGTATTACCTTTTGTGATTTGATTTTTGCTCATATGTATCCGGTTCTTGCTTCTACTACTACAGCCGCTAATGGCGCTTCAACAACTAAGTTTACACATCTTTCGAATTACTTTAATCTAACAGGGAAATTTTTCAATTGAAAAGATGAGACTTTCGATTTTTTTTCTAAGAATTTGTATAGTTTCTCTCATTGTGCTCTTTTAAGAATGAGGGGTGATTTCACATTCTTGCCAGTTAATGATGTTTATATAGTTTGTAACACTAAATTTCAATATTGGAATATGAAACTGTCTTATTGTAGAACATATAATATCTTTCATCTTCAATATTCTTCAGAATCGAAATTCTCCAACATGATTTTTTTTTATCAGTTACCGTTCCTGTAAATTTTCATCTCAATGACAGAAGTTTACGTTTTTTTGAATAACGGGATTGAGAATTTTCTTTAAATATTCCCTCAAATAACAAAACACCTTAATTGTTATCAAAAACATTTTGAGCTCTATTGTCGCAAGAAGAATCTTTCTTGAAATGAAACAACAGACAAATGTACTTTCATTACAAATTCAGCCATAATCTTCAGATTTTGGGGTGAATTCTGACTTCCAAACCAAGGAACCTTCTGAAACCAAGTAATCATTTGGCAGTTGTCAATCATTTAGAGTGTGACATTCTTGCTGGATTACGATTTACCAGATTTGAGGAGCATTAACCAGATGCAAATGTTTGACACATGTCACAGATAATTTTGGTCTACACTTAACTCTCCAGAGTTCATTTCTGTGTGATAAGAGCAGATATTTTTTTAATTTCCATAACTGTCTATTGTTCACATTGATCCAACGACTTTCCAATTGGAGCAGAAAGCCTTTATTTTGTTTATCAAGTTCAATGACTTAGCAGCAATTCGTTTGCAGAGAGCTATTAACCACTAAAGCGGACGACTAAATCTTAGTTTAAAAAATCTATTAGCATGATTTTTTATCTTACTTTTTACAGTTATTCCGTCACAACCTATTGCCATAAATTTATCAAGGTTTAACACTAGAACCGCGGAAAATTTTACCCAAGTTTTATAAAAATAATTCACTTCAGAATTTTTATTTAAGTCTATTTAACTTATTTGTTTTAAATAATTTTTGTGCAGTTACATGTAAATTATTTTAAAAAGAATTATCAGTTCGAATCGACATCTTTTCACTGAGTACGGGTCAAAATGACCCGTCTCCGCGGTTCTAGTGTTAAATGTTTTTCAGTGCAATATTTTGATACTTCCTGCAATGATCTTTTCTGGTCCAAAAGATGGTGTAATGTGTCCCAAATACAATTAATTTGACTCTTAAAATCAGAGATTATATTTGTAACTTATAGTTCTTCCATGTACCTCCAATTTTCCATAATTTCCTTTGATTTTGGGGAATTGAATAAGCTTCTGATATTCAGAAAAATTGTTATCTATCATTTGATCAATTAGTCTTTGGGAAACTACAATAATTGATGCCTTCGATGTTTTCTCTCTGGATTTTTTTTACCTCTGGTTTTGACGAAACTTTACAATTACTGATGTGTTTTTATTTATTGTTTTGTATAATAATAATATTTTATAGCATTCTGCTATTGTTGGCAAAACAGCTTTATTTAGTTTTGAAGAATCACCAACTTCTAGTAATGGTAAACTTCGATTTGCTTACACACATACTCATTTTGACTGTAAAAATGATAATATACAATTTTTAAAACTCAATAAACTGTTTCAAATATTTAAAAATAAAGACTTAATGTTTGAAAACGATAAAAGGAATTACACTAAACATTTTAAATATAAAAATATCAAACGAGATTACCAAAAAATCCTGTTAATGTACAATTTATGGTAAGAATCTATCGTATAAATCAATGAAAATATAAATGGCCTGGTAGGGGACTCAAGAAGTTTTTCAAAATTAATGAAATTTTGCACATGTATTAGAGGTACAGAAAGGCAACTTTTGGCTGCTATCCAAAATCAAAATTCCAACTTTCGATTTTTCACTCCACCCTAATACACATGCCCTCACTCATGTATTTAGGCTTATGCACATGCATACAAAGTACTTGCACAAATACACTCCCATGTATATATACACACTTGCACTTTGAAACATCAACACTCATGAATACATACACTACACTCACTCACAAATGCATATATATATGAAAATACGCACATACCTTTTTGCACAAAAATATGTATTTATACATAAATTGTACACATATACATATATTCATGTATGTACTAACATATACATATATTCACATGTATACACACATATATCTACACCAATGCATGTGAACATATACATGTATAATACATATTAACATTCACATACATGTATACATATTCATTGTAATACTTATACATGCATATACTCGCATACACATACATATATGCATATACACAAACATACATACACATATAAATACACACAAATGCATTCATACATATATACCTACATACCCACGTATATGCATGTGAGTATATATCTATTCATACATATATTACATACGCATACATTGCCATACATGTATACATATATACTCACATACATGACTTATATGCACACATATCTACATGTAAGCATATGTACTCATACATGCACATAATACATATTTACTCGCATACATGTATACATACTAACGTACATAATACATGTAACATACATACACTCACTAACACATTGACGTACATCCAAATACGCACACATAAACATTTATATAAATACATGATGCATATGCACACTCATATAGATACATGTATGTACTCAAATAAGCAATCAATATACACATTTATATATTATATATACACGCACATGTAAATACATGTATGCATACATGTACACATACACTTATACATCAATTACACATGTACACATACACTTGCATACATCAGTTGCACATGTACACAAATACTTGTTTACATCAATTATACATGCACACAAATACACTTACATACATCAATTATACATGCACACAAATACACTTAAATACATCAGTTATACATACACACAAATACTTACTAACTTCAATTATATATGCACATAAATACTTACATGCATCAATTATACATGCACACAAATACTTTCATACATCAATTATACATGAACACAAATACTTTCATACAACACTTGTACATGCATACAAATACATACATCAATTATACGTGTACACAAACACTTACATACATCTATTACACATGTACACCAATAGTCTTACATGTATCTATTATACACATGCTTCTCACATCTATTAAACATCCATTATATATGTACACAAATACACATCAATTATACAAGTACACAAATATACATCAATTATGCATGCACACAAATATACATCAATTATACATGCAAACAAATAACTTCCATACATAAATTATACATGTAGGCCAATATACATCAATTATACATGTACACTCACTTACTCCATCCATGACACATGTACACATACATTAACATTCATGTATTATACATCTATTATACACATGCTATCACATACATCTATTAAACATCCATTATACATGTACACAAATATATATCAATTATACATGCACACAAATATATATCAATTATACATGCACACAAATACACTTGCATACATCAATTATACACACAAATGCACTTGCATACATCAATTATACATGTACACATAAACTTACATCAATTATACATGTACATACACTTACTACATCAATTACACATGTGCGCATACTTACATACATCTATTATACACATGTACACATACTTACATACATCTATTATACACATACATACATCTATTATACACATGCTATCACATACATCTATTAAACATCAATTATACCTGTACACAAATATATATCAATTATACATGCACACAAATACACTTGCATGCACCATAAATACACTCAAATACACTTACATACATCAATTATACACATACTTTCATATATCAATTATACACATGGTATCAATTATGTACATCTATACACATGCTCTCACATACATCTATTATACATCAATTATACTTGTACAGAAATATACATCAATTACGCATGTACCCACATACAGTTACATACATCAATTACACATTTACACAAATTCACTTGCATACTTGTTATACACATACATACATACATCTATTATACGCATGCTCTCACATACATCTATTATACATCAATTATACATGCACACAAACATACATCAATTATATACAGAAACACACTTACATACATCAATTATACACACAAACACACTTACATACATCAATTATACACTATCGATATAAAATTTATAATTTTCAAAATCTATGCAAGCTAAAAATATTTAAAATCATTATAGGTTAATAAATAATGAATTTAAAAATAAAGTACAATACATACGCGCACGTACTTACAAACGCATAAACTATATTTTTTTATTTGTATAGAATTCATACTTTTTGTATATTTTAATTTTTTTTCAATCAAAGATATTTTTCTTGAAATATCTTTTTTTCTTTAATAGTATAAATTCTTTTTATTAACTGTAAGGGTGGTGGGGCTCTGACCCCCCCCCCCCCCCTCCTACGAGCTATATTCATCAAGCCCCGTTCAGGCACTTCAAATTTTAAAAAAACGCTAATTTCATCGGCTTAAAAAAAATAGTCACTGTTTGTTATTTATAATTCAATCGCCCTGTAAATGCATTCTCATTTTTGTTTAATCGGAAATTTTTAAGGCCAAATCAGCCACTGTTTAGGGATATAATATCGTTTTCGCCTTTGATTATTATTTTTTTTTAATAACGCTATAAGAAAGTTCTTTTTAGAAAAACATTTCAAATGCATCCGTTTTAAATCTGACGTAATTTTCATCGGTTTTCTTTCCCATTTAATATTCACGTGAATTTTATTAGAAAGATAAGTTGCGCTGTCTTAGAATTCACAACAATAGTTGAAAAGATTATCCCACAACATGAAATAAATGATTCGTGAATATATATTTTAATTTAAACTGTTTGACATTATTATTATTTGGTCATTTCAAATATGCCTTAATTTCTGCTGTTTATTGTTTTATATACATTAATAAATTTTATTAATTTAAAGATTTATTTCTTTTTATAATATTCACGTTAAAATAATTGTCTTGTTTGAAAGGAAATTTTTATTTTCGCTGCATTAGGATTGACAGCTATAGTTTAAAAGATAATCTAGAAATCTGATGCGTCTGGTGTAAAGATACTTTTAAATTATTGTACCGTTTTAAACCTGGCGTAATTTTCATTAAAATTTTCTCTTTTTAATATTTACGCGAAAATACTTTTTGTTGTAAGAAAGGAAATATTATTTGCACTGTCATAGAATTCAGGATGGTAGACGAAAAGATAATTTGAAAACATGAATCAAATATCGCATGCAAATGTATTTTTGAATGCACGGTGTTTTTCCAACTTTTAATTGTTTGGACATTTTAAATATGACGTAATGTCTTCCATTTGCGACATTTAACTCATCATGATAATTTTATTAATTAAACTTTTTCCGTATAACTATATTTTTTATTATGTAATTTTCAATATTTGTCCTTTCAACATGGAATTTAGTTCTAATTTTGAAAAATTGTAATAGCCACGTGTAATTTTTTTTAACTTAAAGGAAATGTACTTTGAGCTGTTTTGAAAATTGGCAAAGATTAAAATAATTATTTTCTAAAATAAGTAAAGAAATATCGACACTACTCTGTTATCCCGTCGACCGATTTCGCCAAATTATATAAATCGCCAAACTAATTGCCAAATTATTCATATTGACGTAACTTTTATTTTAAATAACAAAGAAAACAAATAATTAGTAGACTATTAATAAAAATACAAATAAAAAGTCGAAATAAAAATCACTTAATAACATTTTAAACACACGAATCGTATTTAATGTCATTGAATGTGACATTCACGATCGTCCATAATTGCCATTTAATCGAATGTATTTTTAAATACAAACTGTTTTTCCAACTTTTAACTTTTAATTACTTTTAATAGTTCCCCACCACGTGGCCGAGAGGTTCTGACCTCTCAACTGGTAGACGACAGGTGCTAGGTTCAAACCCAATCGCGGCCGACGGACTAACCGTTCGAACTTTTCCTTGGTTTTCTTCGAATCTTGGATTTTTTTGCGTAAATACGGGTTAGGTTCTCTTATAAAGACCCCCCCCCCCACGGAAGGCAATCCCCCCCTTTAGAGCTTATATCCCACGTGTAGATAATCGGCCGACATAAATACAAACAAACCAACTTTTAATTGTTTAGCTATTTTAAATATGATGTAGTCTTCCATTTGAGACTTTTAACGCGTAATAATGAATTCACTATTTAAAACTAACTATAGTTTTTATTAACTTATAGTTTTTATTATTTTCAATTTTCAATTGTCTTTTGCTTTTAACATTCAATTATTTAATTCGAATTCGAAAAAAATAATTGTTTGTAATAGCCACGTGTAAATTTTTTAACTTAAAGGAAATGTACTTTGAGCTGTTTTTAAAATTTGCAAAAGAGTAGAATAACTATTTTTTTTTAAATAAGTAAAGAAATATTTCAAATTGCTGGAAAATTTAAATTTAACATGGCAAAAATGTGTTTAAAATGCAGTTAACGCATTTTAATGAAATCATCATTTTAATTTTTCTTTTTAATATTCACATGTTAAACACATTGATGCAATGTTCAATATTTCCCACTTTTAGCATGTAATTATTTAATTCGCATTTGAAAATTTATTTTTCTTTTTCTAGTGGTTGCGTGTGATTTTTTTTTTTTAATTGGTAGGAAATATTATTATTCATTGATCATTTGGTAACAGTTTAAAATATCCTTTTCAAAAATATGCAAAAAATGTCTTAAAATGCTGAAAATTTATCTAAAAATATTTAAATTCTCCTACATAAGGTTTTTGCTTCCATAAAGCTTTATTAATGGAACAATTTTGACTATATTTAACATTACATATCTCAAACTAATTAATCGATTTAAAAACTGTCTGCATTTGCTTGCTTGTCAAACATTTTTCTATAATATCACCAATTTTCATATTTTATGCTATATATTTTTTAATATTAAGAAAGAATGCCCTCCCCCCCGTCAAAAAAAAAACATTGTCAACGGCGTATAATGGCGCTTTTTTTTTTTTTTTTTTTTTTTTTTTTTTTTTTTTTTTTTTTTTAGTTGTCCAAAATTTAATTTTTCAAACGCGTTGAGAGAAAAATTTAGCTAACTGTTAAGATAAATAGATGGAAAATTTACAATACACTTATAAATCTTATTATTGTGTAAGCAAATTAGTACCAGGGAAGGAAATTGATAAGGATTTGTAATTACACTTTTAAGTTTAAATTTGTACCTGTTTATTTTAGGGTTTTTTTTTTTTTTTTTTTTTTTTTTTTATTCTAAACATTTACTTATACCATATCTTTCCGAATTTCAAAAACCATGTATATATTATTGTTTCACATAAACATATTTATATTCGATTTTTTAAATTAGATAAAGCTACATGAAATATGCCATGCATATTGTAAATTTGTTAATTTCAACATAAATAAAACATTTGGTATATATCAGGATCGATCCGCATTATTTTTTTTAACTTTGAATGACGTTTTAAGTTATGCAGTTAATAACTCTGAAAAGTATAGCAGCTAATAACTCCGGCGTTAGAAGTATTCCTTTCAAACATACAATTATGCGTATATATTTTTAGTTCACTTACAATTTGAAATGTATTCCTCCATAGATAAATTAAAATTGCTTTCAGTATTTATCATTTCTTGACATAAAATTTACATATCTGACCAATATTTCTTTAAATCGTTTGTTTTTCAATATTTAGGGGGTTCCGTTTTCCTGCTGACAAATCCTTCGCGATTTCGATCAATATCGCTAAGCAATCCCTATTTTCTTGGCAACCTTAGACGAATTTGTTTCACGTTTTCAATCTGGATCGCTTGTCGATCCCTTATTTTCTATGCATTCGATTTTTAGATTCCACTCGGTAAAATTGCGGTGCTTCCCCCATATTTTTAACGCCACCTCATTTTTTAAAAATTTGTATTATATACTATCTTAAAGTTTCAAACTGATCGCCTTTTTATATTTCCTTATTTTGTTTGCTCACGTCCTCCTACCGCCCGAACATTTTAAAATAACCTTTTCTAAAATATGTAAGAAATGTCGTCTCTCAAATTGCTGAAAATTTGAATTGAAAATGAAAATAAAACCTCCAAAAATGAGTCAAATTAAAAAAAAAAAAAAAATGCAGTCAGCACACCAAGAACTTCTAATCTATAAAATGATCAAAAAATATTTATATAAGAATAGTGAAGCATTATTCTTTTTTGTGATTTTTATCATTTGTTATAGACTAAGATTTTTTAAACAGATCCTATTGTTAGATTTCTAAATTTTAACAAAATCGCGTTCTGTTAGTTCCATATGTCACTTCCAGCGAGTCCACTATATACTTAACAAAACTAGATATGAACAAAACTATGTTAAGGGGATGTACACGCAATTTTTTTTTTCATCATACCAATATGAAATTTGGTGCTTGTATACATTTCACCAAAAGCATATAAAACAACTTCAACAAAATTTCCAATCTTATTAAAATTTTAAAATTTAAAAAAAATTAAATATTTAAACAAAATTTTAAAATGCTCCTCGTGTTTTAATTTTTAAGATATTTTCTTGATTTTGCATTTTTATCACTCAAAACTGTATTATAAACAAATTTGTGTGAGATTTTTTTTTTACTCTTGAATAGTTAATATTTTACAGATTTTTTTTTTTTTCTAAATTTCATACCAGTTTTCATCGAATTTCAGCCTTTTAATAAGTAAAAAATCAAATTTGACCTATCTTAATGAAGACTAATTTTAAAAAGCTCACACAATTTCTTTCTAAACAATATCAGGATACTTCCTTATCAATTTCATATAAATATTGATCAAAAATTACGTCGCAAGGAAGATTTCAAAAATTAGTTTTGAGAAAAACAGATTTAAAATATATAAATACACTTACCTTTATTATTTACTTCTTAAAAGCTTCATAACTGATATTTTAATAAGAAAAAATTGTTTTGGTGATATTATACCACAGAAATAGACCTTATTTGCGATGATTTTGCTCAAATAAAGGTCCACTGTCCACAACCTATTTGTAGATTTATTACTCCAGAGGGTGGCGGTCTTAAGCAAAAATTTAAGGTATTTGATAAAATTAACTACTCGAAAAAAGTGGCAACTAAACTTTTTTCAATTTATAAAGACTTTGTAAAAAATAGTACCTCTCCAATGTTCGATTTTCTGAAAATTTTTAATCTACACAGATTATAAACCTTGACCAGTTAAAAACTATCTATATATATATGGACACTATAAATGCTATAATTCTGCATAAATTTCTTGCAGACAATTATATAAAATCAAGGGGCAGAAAATCAGTAAATTTTATTAATGGGGAAAATCGGTCCAAGAGGGTGTAAATAGGAGGGAGGGATTGTGAAAATTGAAAAATCCATATAACTTCTTACTTGGAATAGATATCAAATCAGTTTAAAGTAATGACATCGGCTCAAAATTTACGCATGAAAGGTTTTTGATACTATTTAAAATGGGCTCAAAGGGCGAAAACTACAGGATTTTAGATGAAAAAAATCCTAACTGTCAATTCTCAAGATATAAAATCTAATTAAATTTATAAATATTCATAATACTATCTACAACTTTTATACTGACAACTTTTTGATAAGGCAAACTCTTACTGCCAAAATAAAAACAGGAGGGAGACCTTATTTTATTGCAGTGGGAGTTTGGCGAAATACTGGAAATAGCGCCAAGGTCGCGTCACTTTTGCCGACTATTTTGGTCGAGAAATGTGGCGATATACCAGCAAGTTGGATAAACCTGACGACATTTAGCGACAGTATCATGTCTAACAACCATCCCCCCCCCCCCCCGTCGGTAACTCTCTTCCTCTATGGTTTCGCGGTATCTATGAAGATTTTCACTCGTTCATCGCTATCTACACAGATTTTATTGGCTTTTTTCCAAATCGTTATTTTTTTTATAAATAGGAAATGGGGAAATATTCTTGTAATGTAACTTCTTATATGAATTTTGAATATTTTTTTTTAATTTTTAATAATCATTTTTTTAAATAGTTGAAATATTTTTAGAGATATAAATTTATTTAACACCGTAACTTGAAAGTTCTACACAATAGAAATTAAGTATGCATTTTTTATAAATAGACAGATATGAAAATGCAATTAACTTCATTTACTGGAATGTTTTTAGATAATACATTTCAAAAGATTTCTACATTGTTACATAGAAAGTGCTCACTGTTCAAAGTTAATGAATGTGAAACATGGAGACGTACTTTGTTGTTTAAAAGTATAACCGGTATGCTTATAAATCGGTTTTAGTATAGTCAATAACCTTTTTTTCTCTATTGTAAACAAGTTTAGACAAGTTCGTTTTCTATAGTTTCACATTTTCCTTTTTTACCTAATTAGATAAAATATTATGCATACACTAGTATATAACCCCGTCAAAAATGACGGAATTTTCACTTGCATTTCATTTTCATAGTACTTCATATAAACAGAAAGAAGATTTTATTATTGGAGAGTTTGTATTGTACAAAAACACATTTTAAAAATAGCAATAAATTTCTACAAATACAATCGATTTTTTTACTTGATATTTAGTTTTTGAACAAATTTTAATTTCAAAACAAACAGCTGTATTTATTACCGTAATAATATTAATTAGCAAAATAAAACTCAGTTTCTGAAGATTTTACTAATCATTAAATATTGAAGTTTTTAAATTTTAAAATGCAATATTTTTATTAAAAGTATGATTCGGCAGCGATTTTAGTCATGGGCATATGATGGATTCTTAGTTCGATTCTTTTAGTAATCGATTACGAATGTTTGTGTCGTTTTTAAATTTGTATTTGGCGCCATCTATACGCAGTTAATATAAACAAAACAAGTTTTGTTTTTTTTAAATCGTAGTTTCTTATAGAAAATAGCAGAAGCAGGAGGCATTGATTTTAAATTAAAATCAATTTTTTAAAACTTCAGCTGTGCAACTTTAAAAAATTCAATCCCTAAATTATGAAAAAATTTCTTTTGTAAAATTTTTAATTAAATGTACCAGTTTTTAAAAGCCTATATTATATCCATTCGAAATTTGGTTGCATTTTAAACGAAATACATAATTTTTATCAAATGTCATTTAAATGTAAGGAATGTATATCATGCACTAAAGAAATTAATTAGATCAAAGCAGATAAAATTTTGTTTTAGAACATGTGAAAAAAATAATTTTCAGTTATACTAATGCAGTCATGATAATATCTTATATATCCATTACAACTTAAAGGGGAAAAGGTTTATTTTATTTATAATAGAAAACAAAATTAAAAAAATTAAGCGTATAAATGCTAACACCTTAAAAATTAATAAAACTAAATTTAAATTCAAATCCGCAACCGCTGAGTAGCACAATTTAAAAACAGGTTTGCTAGTCCTTTTTTTTTCACAGGATCTATCCTCTCGAAGAAATGCTTCTAAAATAGTTCACAGATGGCAACACTAAAATAGTGTGAAACGAGAGTAAGACGGTGCCTTGAATAGATAAAATACAATCGTACTCTTGGATGATAAAAAAACTTCTCAGTTTACACTTCCACTGATATCTTTATGCATTATAATTGGGTATCGTACGATGCTTTATATGAAAATATGCTGAAGAAACATTATTTCAAGTGGAAGAAATTTTAAGAGCATCATTTTAGCGTGTCTTTTCAATTAAGCGTAACGTGGCGTCTAGCTACGGTTGATTACCAGATCAGAGTGGTTTCACCTGGAACCGTTCCTACACTTCACTTTTCTATCGTCGTATTTTATAAGTAGATGTTTTGAGTAAATTACCTATTGAAATTTTGAGCTTTTTCTTTTACATTTTGAGGCGATAAGCGCTTAATCTTATGAGAAAGATATTTCAAGCTGTTAATGTACATAGCGGAATTATTATAATTCAAAACTAAAGTTGTGTTATTGGCTATATATGATGAGCTTTTGTCTTTAAGGGGGCTCAGGGGTTGAAAACTTTTCAAAAAATCGATTTTTTTATGATCTAATTTACATTTAATTCTTAACTCAATGCAAAAAACTGCATAAAAATATTTGCATTTTTAACGGAGTTATAAGCATTTATGTATCAACACTTTCATAGCCGCATCCATATAATTTCAGCTTTAAGTCGCGTTTTCTCATAACTTGATTTTTGATGACTAACGCCAAGATTTAAAAAAACTATTTAATAAAATAGCTTTTTTTTTTTAATGCATGCATATAACATTATTATCTAGATTATGAATTAATATATTTTAGATAGTTTAATATTTTGAGTATTTTTAATGGAAAAAAAATTGTATTTTTTAGGATTTTTTAAAATTTTCAACTTTGAGAGATTTTTTAATACTGTTTTTATTAAGTGATAGTTATATCCTTAATTCATAATCTAGATTATGATATTATATGCATGCAAAAAAAAAAAATTTAAGCCATTCCATCAAATAGTTTTTTTTTTTTAATCTTGGTGTTAGTCGTCAAAAATCAAGTTTTGAGGAAACACGACTTAAAGTTGAAAGTATATGGATGCGGCTATGTAAGTATTGATACATAAATGCTTATAACTCCGTTAAAAATGCAAATATTTTTATGCGGTTTTTTGCATTGAGTTAAGAATTAATTGAATAATGAAACTAGATCATAAAAAAAAATCGATTTTTTGAAAAGTTTTCAACCCCTGAGCCCCCTTAATTGAATGCAAATATTTTGCTTTGAAATTCATATCAGGTGTCGTCATCTATAATATAATTCTTTATTGGAATTACTTACACTTTTTTATCACATTATGTTTAACTCTCTACTATGCCAAATTATTTTTTAATCCTTTAAGTGATCGATTCAAATAAAATAATATGGCAAATACCTTTTTTAATTTTACATGTTTCATTGCTCTGCCGGCAACTTTTTCAAAAACAATAAATGACAAAAAGGAAAATTTCCGCTAAAATAGTTTCAAATTAAAGATAAAACAGCTGTTTTACTTTTAATATTATATTCGATTATATTGTATTTGAAGTACTGCAAACTATTACACAAAGATCTGAGAATCTTAACTGCGTTGTAGTACGAACGCATATCATTTGATACGGTTGACGTGTAATTTTCGACTTTTTCACTTGTGTGTCATATGTTTTAAAATGACCCAATTGCGTTATATCAACAGAATATGTGAAAACATGTAAAACCCAAATGCATCGTTAAACAGCTACACTCTAAGAAAAAACGGAAAAAAACTGCATAAAGTGCCGTTAATAGTTCTTTTTTGTGCGAAAATTGAATTTTACTGTCATGGCGTTATTTTTTAGACGAAGGTTTTGAAGCGCCATCTGCCTATCGCAACTCTCATGGATATACCTATCCCACAATGCTCTCCGCCTCGCCGCAAATTGTTTCCTGTTGCAGTGATATTGTTTTATTAGATTTTTTTCTTAATCAGAAGTAATTTAAATAAATCACAAGTTAATGAATCTGTTTTGAGCTAAAGGTAAGTTTTGTACTTATTTCTTTGCTTTAATAACTTTGCATTTTTTTTTATTGTGTTATAAATGCCTAACGCACATATTTCAGTCAAGTGTAATAATGTAGTAAGTTAATGTTCATGGAAGATCATTATGATAAATGTTGTAAATTACTTCAACTATGCCATTAAGTTTCTCAGATTTGTATTTAAAATAAATATTATTTAAACACAAATATCATTATTTATAATTAATAATTCAATTCGATTAAAAGCAAAATTAGGGTTTTTGTGATGTGCTGTTACTTTGATAGGTTACGTTTTTGCTTTATTTATAGGAGGTGCGCAACGTTTTTAATGTTTGTATATGTTTCCTTGGCATGCTATTAACACATTCGTTGCCGATCACTCGCCAGTACGTGATATAACGCCAACGTTGAGGGGACATTCACGCGCCAGCGCGTGATGTGGGGTAATGTTCAATATCCAGTCACGCGCTGGCGCGGGAAAAATCTTTCACTGATTCTTTGTTACAAAAAGTAAATCGGCTTCTGGGAAAAACTCACTTCCACAGTACGACATTAACCTATCATCATATCTTCACGTAAGCGGCTTTGAACGTGTTAATAGCAGGGCCGGCGTCAGACATGAATTAACAGAGGATACATTTGCCTGGCATATACTGAACATATAATTCGGTAAAATTTTATTTTTCTAAATTTTTTTAAAAGTGTGATGAATTATTTTCTTATATAAAAAATATAGACAGATTGCATTTTATATAATTATAGCCAAGGAATAAACGAAACGTTTATAATCTTTTTTATAAAACATGTATGAAATTGACATTAAGGCATAATGTTAAATAAAACAATCCCATGTTTTTTTTTAGAGATATGTCTTGTACTGAAATCAGAAGAATTCAAACAGAATAGAACGGAAGTGCCATCGAATCCAAAAGAAATTCTCATAATGTTGCTGCTTCGTGTACTTAGTATTTCATTATTAGTCCGTCATTCGATGGTGTAGTTCTTTTTTTTGTTAAGGGTGTATTAGAAAAAGCGCTTTTCCACCTTCAACAGCTCGAAATTTTCCGACACAATTTCAGACACATTTTTAAAAGTTTTTAAACATCAAACTTGCTGAGGAAATTTTTGAAGAGGCGTACAAGGTGCCGTGTGATGTTATTTTACGCTCAATTCATTAGAATTTGATTTATGAACAATTATCTTCTCAGTAAGACCTTTTTTTTCGCCCACAGATATTCCGCTTCGGAAAAATCCGTTCAAAATGCCGTTTTTGATTGCTTTTTTTTTCAACATTTTCTGCATTTATCAAAGAATTGACG
This sequence comes from Maratus speculifer, assembly GCA_964019185.1. Lineage (NCBI taxonomy): Eukaryota > Metazoa > Arthropoda > Arachnida > Araneae > Salticidae > Maratus > Maratus speculifer. The sequence goes on along the minus strand of OZ025303.1, from coordinate 3,190,055 downwards.
ATTACGGCACCTTGAGCACTTTCTGAATAAGACAATTTGCCAGTTTGATGCATATGAGAGCCAAAATGGATTTAAAAATAAATCGGAAAATTAGCAGTTTGAATCGAAATACACCCTTAAGAACCAGATTTTTGATAGTATAATTAAACAGATGTTGTTTTAATAGTAATAACAGATAACATATTTCATACTTCAGGTAAATTTTATTTTTTTTAAATTTAAGATCATTATTGCAGATTATTTTGAAAAGTATTCTTTAAAACGTGTTTCGTTAAAACCTTGTCATTTTATGCCAGTAACCTTGCCAGATGTTCTACGTAAATCAGCCTCTTTTTACGTGGGATACCTGGAAACATTTCTTGCTTAAGGCCCCTGTCCTCGCTCGAGGAAACGCTCGCGAGCTAATGCTATTCCTATGGGGAAGCATTTTTCTAATAACTCTTTCGCATTTTGACATTTTTGAATCATTTTTTTACATTGGATAGCTGAGGTGCATGCCAACAGCGAACCTTTTTTACTTTTTCGATTTTGGTTACAGATATTTTTTACAAAGGTAGTTTCACTTTCAAAACCGGTTACAAAACTGGAAGTGCTTTTTGAAACAAATATTTGCAACCAAAATCGAAAAAGTAAAAAAAGTGCGCTGTCGGCATGCACCTCAGTTATCCAATGCAAAAAAATGATTCAAAAATGTCAAAATGCGAAAGAGTTATTAGAAAAATGCTTCCCCATAGGAATAGCATTAGCTCGCGAGCGTTTCCTTGAGCGAGGACAGGGGCCTTAAGAAACGTTGCCGTCATGGAGTAACAATCACTTATAACTGTAATTAATTTATCGGAAAATGAAGAAAAGATGATGCTTAATTGCTGTAAAAATCACTTTTCAAAGGGTGCAGTTTTATCGTATTATTCTGAATGTGCTGTAAAGTGCATTATAATCTATGCTTGATGCGTGATTTTTTTTCTTTCTTGTTTTAATTATTTTTAGATCGAAAACTGTTATTAAATCTTAGTTATTTTAGCAGATAAAAATGCAATTATTTTTTATTAGGAATAAACTATTTTGTAAGAGAGCTTTTTATAATGTATCGTATTTATTTCATTGTTGATAGTCATGTTTTTAGGGGCGTTCGTAATTATGTAAATACGTAGCACCTATTGTTGTCGCTCAGTCTGTCTGTCTGTCCGTCCGTCCGTCCGCACATAACAACGCAAAAACTACCCAACCGAATCGTTTGAAATTTAAAATACATAATTATTACATAATTTTGTCGAGTCATTTCAAATTTTACGAAAATCGGATGCATAGATCAATTACAGGGACAATCCAAAGGATTCCGTTACATTACGGTCAATGGGGAAAAAAGTTTCAAATGCATTTTAATCGTTTGAAATTTAAAACATATAATTATTGCGTAATTTTATCGAGTCATTTCAAATGTTATGAAAATCGGATGCATAGATCAATTACAGGGACAATCAAATGTATTCCATTATATTACGGTCAATGGGAAAAAAGATTCAAATGCATTTTTATGATGTTACACTCATTCGAACATAATAGAATTGGCATGAATCTATGAAATATATACTAAAATATGCATTCTGTACAATCTGTGATGCAAAGAATATTTATTATTAAATTACAGGGCCACACAAATGTATTCCACTACATAATGCTATACGGGGAAACATTGTTTGGGGCGTGTTTTAATTATATTCAACTATTTCACATTTTATGAATAAGATATACGTTTCTGAGGTGTAATAAAAATTACTTTCTGCATATTTACAGAAACACAAAGATTTCGACAACTATACTGTATCCGAAGTACGCTCTACTATATCAGCAAGATTTGAATGTTTTTAAAACTTCGTTATCGTACGAACGCACCTCATTTGCTACGTTCAAGTGCAATTTCCAACTTGTTTCATTCTTGTTTTAATTATTTTTAGATCGAAAACTGTTATTAAATCTTAGTTATTTTAGCAGGTAAAAATGCAATTATTTTTTATTAGGAATAAACTATTTTGTAAGAGAGCTTTTTATAATATATCGTATTTTATTTCATTGCTGATAGTCATGTTTTTTGTAAATATCACTAACATGAAATCGAATTGCCATTTATCATATTTCATATATCTCATCATATCATAATTTCTAAATTTAGTAAGAATTTCATGTGCAGTTTGTTTTTGGGTGTTTCTCTTTATGGCTTAAAAGTGTGTACTTTTATAATATTGATTTCGATATTACGATAAATAATTATGCCCCCCCCCCCCAAAAAAAAAAAAAAAAATCCATACAAATTATATTTTCTTATTTATATTCTATTTTGTTATTCATATACAAATTTTTTATGCATTTTTGTTTGACATATTATGGTTCAATAATGCTAGTTTAATTTCTTTGCCAACTGTAACTGAGATTTTATGTAATATTCGTAACGTCGATTTAATATTTTTTTTCTTTTGTTTCCAATGGAGATTGAATTTTTTAGAAGTCAGTTTTAATCTTGATGCGGTACCTTTTCGAAAATATGTATTATTAAGATGCAATTACACTTCTATTAACTCATTTCAACCGATTTGTTACTTTTTACGAGATACAAAATTTCTTAAATAATTTGATTATTTTAAAAATGTAAATTAAATTGATATCCATTTACCCCGCATTACATTGATACCCCGCTAATCCGAACTACTTTGCAACCAATGCCTGTTCGGATTCTGAAAACTTAGATTACCCGAAATGCTGATAAAAATAGAAAATAAAGATACGTGAAAAAAAATTAAGTTATAAAAATGCAGTAGTACAGTAATCATCCTCTAATCCGGCATAGTAGATAATCCGACACGATTTTTGAAAAAAAAAATAGCATTCCTTATTTAATCACTCCTGATGTTTATAATAATCCGGTGATATTTCGGAATAAACTAGGACATCCCTCAGAGGGATTAGTCTGAGCGATATTGCTGAGAAGACAGATTTAATAACTTGCGATAAGTAAAGAAAATGAGATGCTACCTTTAATTAGTCATTCATTATAATAAAATAAATCTAAATAAGCATATTGAATCGTAGAATTACAAAATCTTATAAATAAATTTGTATACGCCGTTTTTTGAAAAGGGAAAGTAAACCATGCATGGATATAAAATTGGAAATATGCAATTACGTTAAAAGTGATACAGACAATAAAACACCAAATTATAATATATTGAGGCTTTTACTGTTGGAAATGGTGTCATGAACATAAACAGATTCTCCGCCTCAATTTGAGTAACTCTAAATAAATAACTCAAACTCTAAATAAAAAACTCAAAAAAATTATGTTTGAAGAGAATGGACTGTATTTTATATGATGAGAAATCCCTCCGAATAGTTCATATTGTTATATTCGTTCTAAGCGAGCATCTACATCTTATAAGTTACTGCTGTGCCGAAATTATAGTTTCTAACCCAAGAGTATTCCAGAAATTGCAATATTCCAAAAAAAAAAAAATGAGATTGAAAATCTTTCTAGAAAATTGTATGTTTATTTGTGAAATTAAACTGTCGAATCTTTTTAGAAATCGTTCATAAAGTGTATATTATATCTTAAAAGTTACCACCAAAACATTTCAAGTTTTTAGTCCAATCAATACAGTGGCGGATCCAAGGGGGAGGTCACGGGTTAAATAAATTTAAAAATGAAACATATTGAATTTTTTCTCATTTATCCCTTATTTAACAGTCAGAATCTTTCTGACTCTTTTAAAGCCATAACCAAAATAAATAATTTCTAACGGATCCATGAAGTATTTTTTAATCTTAGATGCAAAATGCACTTATTCAGAACAAATGTGATTGATTAACGTTTTCCATTTTTCAATAAAAGTGAAGAATCTTTCGCGAAATCTCCGTAAACTGTAAAATTTTAAAATGAATTTCAGGCCGTGATAGCCAATTGCTCTCTCATGACGGCTTTTTGTAAGTCCTAAATATTTGCATATAATGATCAATTTCTTGAATGATTGTTTGATTTTATAAAAAAAAGGAAAAATCTTAAATTTCTTGGCATTTGGATAAAATTTATATTTTTACGAATATTTATGTAACTTTTGTTACGAATGAAAATAACATCCCCAAAGTATCAGAAACTTAACTATTTTCGATGCGGGGGACAATCTTCAATATAAAAAATGTTTATTAAGAGACGTGACCCTCCTGCACCTTAAAATAAAGAAGAGGCATGACTCCCTTCCCCCCCCCCCTCTAAAAGGAAGGCTGGATCGCCCTTGATTCAGTATCAAAGAATTCATAATATTAGAACTTTTTTGCTCGTGCATTGATGGAGATTATTGTATTTATGTAAAAGATAGTCTATTTTGGAGCAAAGATGATTACCAACTTTTTTTGTCCACATTATTTTAGAAATCGGCTAGGTAGTGTCAATGATAACATAATGATTCAAAACCACACAAAAGTTACTGCTTTATAATATGAATGTACAGAATAAAAAACTGTTTATCTTACACATAATTTATGTAATTAATGTTAGCAGATGCATTTTTAATACCCAGATACTTGGCTTACAATTCGTATGATTACTTTACCAATCAGTTAGATTGTGTTGAAAATAATAGCATATCTACGTACCCATCGTCAAATTGGAGTTCCATTACCTGCGGTCTATTCTGTTGAGCTGTCTAAATGACAGACCAGATGTTATGACCTACAAAGTTATCTGAGCGAAAAATCCCAGCTGGCTATCGCCCAGGTAGCTTAACGGGTAAAGCATTGGCCTTGTAAGCCAAGTATCTGGGTTCGATTCCCAGCCTGGTCAATTTTTCGCTCAGTTGGGAATGTTCAATTTGTCTGATTACTTTACCAGTCAGTTAGATTGTGTTGAAAATAATAGTAAATTAAATAAGTAAATTGGAATTTGCAATGCACATACATTTAATGTCTGAATTAAAAAAACTATTAAAAGATTGAATAATATAAATTAAGATAGAGTTGAATACATTTTTTAAAAATAATGTATAAAAAAAGCATTAAATTCTTAGTTTCTATTATTCAATATTTTTAATTGAAATTTGAAAGTACAATTACAAATTTACCGCTGTAAGCCAGTTTTAGCATCCCTAGTACTCGCATGTTCACATAATAGAAATATTTATAATCTTATGAATCCCCATCTATTTCTGTTCACAGTTAGCTAAATTTTTCTCTCCACAAGTGCATTTCGAAAAATTGACTTTTGGCCGATTAAATTAAACAAGTTGGAAATTGCACGTGAAGCGTAGCAAATGAGGTGCGTTCGTACAATAACGAAGTTTTAAAAATATTACTCTCATATATCAATCTCATAAAATTGTAAATAGTGAATTACAATTAAAACGCTCATCAAACAATGTTCTCCCTATACCATTATGCAATGGAATACTTTTGTGTGGCCTTGCAAATCAATAACAAAAGTTCTTTGCACCACAAATTATGTAAGATGTATATTATAATATGTACTTTATAGTTGCATATAAATTTTATTAAGTTCGCATGAGTGTAACACGATTAAAATGCATTTGAAACATTTTTTCCCCATTGACCGTAATGTAACGGAATACTTTTGATTGTCCCTGTAATTGATCTGTGCATCCGATTTTCATAAAATTTGAAATGACTCGACAAAATTATGTAATATTTATATATTTTAAATTTCAAACGATTCGATTGGGTAGTTTTTGCGTTGTTGTATGCGGACAGACAGACGGACGGACTGAACGACCACTATAGGTGCTACGTATTTACATAATTACGAACGCACCTAAAAAATATTCCATTGTGCGCTGCTGGCAATGATTTTTTTGTGGCTGGGGGTGATTCTTCGTAAACGTTAAGAAAACTGTTGCACACAAGAATATTAAAATTGGTGATATTATAGATAATTACTTGATTAAACAAGTTGGAAATTGCACGTGAAGCGTAGCAAATTAGGTGCGTTCGGACGATAACGAAGTTTTAAAAATATTACGTTCATATATCAATCTCATAACATTGTAAATAGTGAACTACAATTAAAACGCTCATCAAACAATGTTCTCCCTATACCATTATGTAATGGAATACTTTTGTGTGGCCTTGTAAATCAATAACAAATGTTCTTTGCACCACAAATTATGTAAGATGTATATTATAATATGTACTTTATAGTTGCATATAAATTTTATTAAGTTCGCATGAGTGTAACACGATTAAAATGCATTTGAAACATTTTTCCCCATTGACCGTAATGTAATGGAATACTTTTGATTGTCCCTGTAATTGATCTATGCATCCGATTTTCATAAAATTTGTAATAACTCGAAAATATTATGCAATAATTATGTATTTTAAATTTCAAACGTATAGAATATATTTGAAACTTTTTCCCCATTGACCATAATGTAATTGAATACTTTTGATTGTCCCTGTAATTGATCTATGCACACGATAATCAAAAAATTTGAAATAACTCGACAGAATTATGTAATAATTGCGTATTTTAAATTTCAAACGATTAAAATGCATTTGAAACATTTTTTCCCATTGACTGTAATGTAATGGAATACTTTTGATTGTCCCTGTAATTGATCTATTCGTCCGAGTTTCATAAAATTTGAAATAACTCGAAAAAATTATGTAATAATTATGTATTTTAAATTTCAAACGTATAGAATATATTTGAAACTTTTTCCCCATTGACCATAATGTAATTGAATACTTTTGATTGCCCCTGTAATTGATCTATGCACACGATTATCAAAAAATTTGAAATAACACGACAGAATTATGTAATAATTGCGTATTTTAAATTTCAAACGATTAAAATGCATTTGAAACTTTTTTCCCCATTGACCGTAATGTAATGGAATACTTTTGATCGTCCCTGTAATTGATCTATCCATCCGATTCTCATAAAATTTGAAATGACTCGACAAAAATATCTAATATTTATGTATTTTAAATTTCAAACGATTCGGTTGGGTAGTTTTTGCGTTGTTATATGCGGACAGACGGACGGACAGACGGACGGACGGACAGACGGACGGACAGACGGACGGACTGAACGACAACTATAGGTGCTACGTATTATATAATTACGAACGCACCTAAAAAAAGCTTAGGTTTAAAATATAGGTACTACTTGTTTATCCCGTCAACCAAATTACTGTCGCCAAATTCTAAGATTAAATGCCAATAATGGTGATCGCAAATGTCACATTCACTTGACATTAACATGATACACTATTTTGTTACGTCATCGGGTGATTTTTTATTCGTATTTTTATTAATGTTCTACTAAAATAATCTTTCTTTCTTTTAAAAAAATGCGTTAAATTGTATAGGCTAATAGTTTGGCGATTTGTGTAATTTGGCAAAATTGATTGACGGGATAGCAAAGTAGTACCAAAATCTAGTAATTATTGTAAGAGATGTTTAATATTAAACTTCATACAAATAGTTGCATGGAAAACAAGTTGGAAATTGCACGTGAAGCGTAGCAAATGAGGTGCGTTCGTACGATAACGAAGTTTTGAAAATATTACTCTCGTATATCAATCTCATAAAATTGCAAATTGTGAATCACAATTAAAATGGTCATCAAACAATGTTCTCCCCGTACCATAATGGAATACTTTTGTGTGACCTTGTAAATCAATAAAAAATGTTCTTTGCACCACAAATTATGTAAAATGTATATTATAATATGTACTTTATAGTTGCATATAAATTTTAATAAGTTCGAATACGTGTAACACCATTAAAATGTATTTGAAACATTTTTCCCCATTGACCGTAAAGCAACTGAGTACTTTTGATTGTCCTGTAATTGATCTATGCATCCGATTTTGATAAAATTTGAAATTACTCTACTAAATTATGTAATAATTATGTAATAATTATATATTTTAAATTTCAAACGTATAAAATACATTTGAAACTTTTTCTCCATTGACCACAATGTAATTGAATACTTTTGATTGCCCCTGTAATTGATCTATGCATCCGATTTTCATAAAATTTGAAATGACTCGACAAAATTATGTAATAATTATGTATTTTAAATTTCAAACGATTCGGTTGGGTAGTTTTTGCGTTGTTATATGCGGACAGACGGACGGACTGAACGACCACTATAAGTGCTACGTATATACATAATTACGAACGCACCTAAAAAGCAACATAAGAACTTAATACAAAAACAATACATAGGAACTTAAAATTTTTTAGATCATTAGATGTTTCCGGTATGCAGACTGCTTTTTATTTTTGACTTTTTTGCGATTTTTTTTTATTGTAAATTTTAATTTCCATCTCAGCATGTCGAGAGATATTTTTTTTTACATATTTTGGAAAAGATTACTTTTACATATTTTAGAAAAGATTATTTTAAACTGTTGCCAATTTTAACAAGTTGGAAATTGCACGTAAAGCGTAGCAGATGAGGTGCGTTCGTACGATAACGAAATGTTAAAAACATCACTCTCATGTATCAATCGCATAAAACTGTAAATAGTTAATTACAATTAAAATGTGCACCAAACAATGTTCTTTCTATACCATTATGTAACAGGATACTTTTGTGTGGCCTTGTAAATCAATAACAAAATGTTCTTTGTACCACAGATTATACAAAATGCATATTATAGTATGTACTTTATAGTTGCATATCAATTTTATTATGTTCGAATGAGTGTAACACCATTAAAATGCATTTGAAACATTTTTCCCCATTGACCGTAATGTAACAGAATACTTTTGATTGTCCCTGTAATTGAACTGTGCATCCGATTTTGATAAAATTTGAAATAACCCGACAAAATTATGTAATAATTATGTATTTTAAATTTCAATTGATTAAAATGCATTTGAAACTTTTTCCCCCATTGACCGTAATGTAACGGAATCCCTTTGATTGTCCCTGTAATTGATCTATCCATCCGATTTTCGTAAAATTTGGAATGACTCGACAAAATTATGTAATAAGTATATATTTTAAATTCCAAACGATTCGGTTTGGTAGTTTTTGCGTTGTTATATGCGGATAGACAGACAGGACAGACGGACGGACTGAGCGACAACAATAGGTGCTACTTATTTACATATTTAGGAACGCACCTAAAAAGGAAGAAAACTTGCGGTGAAAATTATATGCCATGTTAAAAACGATACAACAGCTTAAGAGCCCACGCTAGTCACTGAAAAACACCCGGATGATAATGTTAAATCTATGGGGGTGTTCTTTTACAACATCACGCTCAAATTTCAATATTTTTAGATGGATAATTTTTTTTTATATAGGATAGCTGAGGATGATTCACAACCGGCCTAGTTTTTAGCTCACTGGCTATCATAGCCTGAGAGCTTATCTGTCCTTTTCTGTATGCATGTGCGTACGTTCGTACGTAACGTGATAACTCATGATAAAAATATCCCATCCAATTGAGATTTTGTATATAGGTATATCCTGGTAAGGTGCTTCCCTGATTAGTTTTCAGAGTTTATTCGATACGTATAAGAGGGGGAATGGGGGGCTCATGCCCTTCCCCTTAATTGATATAAACGGGTTTTTCATGCAGAAATATTAGTTTTCATTCTAAATTTACACATAGGATCATTCTGATGAAGCGTTTCCGTGATTTGGTATTAGGTGTTCATTGGATAAATATAAACAGGGGAAATGGGGGTTCTAATGCCCCTCCCCTTAATTTATATAAATGGGTTTTTCACGCAGAATTGTCAGATTTCGTTCAAATCTCTGAATAATTTTGGAAGTTTAATGGTTAAATATATAAAAGAGAAGTATAACTCTTCTTAAATTATATAAATGGGTTTTTATTAAGAATTTTCCGATTTGCTCTAAATTTTGGATATGAATTTTTTATATGATAAAGCATGTCCCTGATCAGTTTAGAGGGTTCAATCTTTAAGTATAAAAAGGGGAAAGGGGGTAGCTGATCTCCCCTCCTTAATATTTTTTTCCGAACGGAATTAACCCTTGAAAATACAAGGCTGTAATGTACAATTAGTATGCGTAGCCTGTGAGCTCAATGTTATCAGTTTAACTGGGCAATATTCTTTTTATTACTTTTTCGATTTTGGGTTTTTTTTTAATTACTCTAACTTACGAAACCAGTTAGAGTCGATTCTGAAACTGAAACTATCTTAATATAAAAAATATATAACCAAAATCGAAAAATTAAAAACTAACCCGGTTCTAAATCATCCTCAGCTATCCTATGGAAAAAAAAATCCATGTACAAATATTAAAATTACAGCGAGATATTTGAAAAGAACGCCGCCATAGACTCAACTTTATCATCCGGGCCTTTTTCAGTCAGTAGTGTGGGATCTTAAGGGTGTATTCGAAAAAATGATTTTCCACCTTCAACAGCTCGAAATTTTCATATACAATTTTGGACACATTTTTAAAAGTAGAAACATGAAACTTGCTCAGGAGATTTTTGAAGTGACGTACAAGGAGCCGTGTGATGTAATTTTTCGCTGAATTAATTAGAATTTGATTTATAAGCAATTATTTTCTCAGCGTGACACTTTTTTTCGTTCGCAGACCTCCCGCTTTGGAAAATTTGGTCCAAAACGCCGTTTTTGACAGCATTTTTTGCAATATTTTCTGCATTTATCAAGGGATTGACAATCACGGCACCTTGTATAGTTTCTAAATAAGAGAATTCGAAAGTTTGGTGCATTTGAGAGCAAAAATGAATCTAAAAATATATCTGAAAAAAGGCAGTTTGGATCGGAATACACCCTTAAGGGGCTACTTCAGTCAAATGAAAAGACACTTTCGCTTTATGCTAATCCTATGGAAGAAATTTATAAAGATATCTCGGTTGCATTTCAGTATTTTTAAATGATTCTTTTTGCATTGGATAGTTGAGATCGGCCTGCATGCAGCCCGTTATTTACTTTTTCGATTTTGTTTGCAGCTATTTTTCATGAGGATGCTTTCATTTTACTAACCGATTTGGAAAGTGAAAGTACCCCAATTAAAAATAGCTGCAACCAAAATTGTAAAAGTAAAAAACGACCTGCATACAGGCCGATCTCAACTATCCAATGCAAAAAGAATCATTTAAGGGGTCAGGTACCTTTCGAACTAACAAAATACGTGAGAAAAAGACCTCTGTAAGAACTGCAGTCATTCTATATCTAATTGACTTTTGACTATCAAATATAAAACACATATTAAGAAGGATTTATTTTATTATTTAAAGTTGTTAAAAAAAGTATACACGCATGCAATGTTTTTTTAATTATTTTTAAAAATAATACAATTTTTACGGAAGAATAAATCTTGCATGCCTTGCGCGTACGATTTTTCAAATTTGAATAGCTAATACAAATCAAGATCTTTTTCTGAGTAGAGATATAATGTGTTTTCAAAATGACCTACGATAAAAAAAAATAAAACTTATAGATCCCGAGAAAAAAATTATTTTTTAAAGAAATTCGAAATATCGAGATTTTTTTTACAAAAAAGTAGTTGTGAATTCTAAACTTCTAATTTAAGGAACATAATAGCAGGTCATTTTGTGCCTGTGTACGTTTAATATATTCAGTAAAAATTTTGTTAATTTCTATGGAACCGTTTTTCAGAAATCATGCGCGCAATGATCAAAATCGCTGTTTTGAAAAAATTGACGTCAAAGTTTAAATTTACCATTGCTCGTGCAAAAGTGTTTTAGACATAACTCTTTTTCTAATGCGAATTTTTGAATGCAGTTTGTTTTTAAATGTTTCTAAATCTCATTTAATTATAAGCCAATTTCAAAAAAATTGATTTTTGGATTCTTTAAAAGGTACCTGACCCCTTAAAAATACTGAAATGCAACCGAGATATCTTTATAAATTTCTTCCATAGGATTAGCATAAGCGAACGGGTCTTTTCATTTGACTGAAGTAGCCCCTTAATAATATATTTACACGAGATATACCACATATTTAGATGATGTTTTAAACTATTGTTGCTAATTCCTAAGCGGAAAAAATAAAAAATATTCCCTTCGAACACCAAAAAAATTTTCATAAATAAAACTTTAAAATAATACATTTATTAATGTGTTAAAAACAATAAATGGCAGAAATCCCATCATATTTGAAATGACCAAACAAAATTCATGCCAAACTGTTTAAATTAAAAATATATATTTGCGCGAAACATTTATTTCATATTATCGGATAAACTTTTTAGTTGTAAGAAAACACACATAATTTTTCCTTTCGTACAGCAAAATTATTTTCACGTGAATATTAAAAAGAGAAAAACTTTTGGTGAAAATTACGTTCGATTTAAAATGTCTTTTTTAAAAGAACTTTTTTACAGAGTTTTAAAAAAAGCGATTGATAAAGAATGTTTATTTTACATTAGCTTAATATCAAATATTTAACTTTAATTAAAAGATGAAAACAGATATTGTACCTCTTAATAGCGACTGATTTTCCCTAAAAGAAATCTCTTTTCTAAGAAAAAAAATGAATAGGAATCCGTTTAGAGACAGATTGCCAGTATTTTTATATTGTTCTTTTTCATTTCTTTTTAAAGTCTATGAAATTAGTGTTTTTGTAATCTGGAGTGCATATACTACATACACAAATATACTTACTTACATCAGTTATAAATTCACAAATATCCTTATATGCATCAGTTATAAATTCACAAATATTCTTACATGCATCAGTTATACATTCACAAATATTCTTACATGCATCAGTTATACATTCACAAATATTCTTACATCCATCAGTTATACAGTCACAAATATCCTTGCATGCATCAGTTATACATTCACAAATATATTTACATGCATCAGTTAAACATTCACAAACATACTTACATGCATCAGTTATACATACACAAATATACTTACATCAGTTATATATACACAAATACACTTATTTACATCAGTTATACATTCACAAATATATTTACATGCATCAGTTAAACATTCACAAACATACTTACATGCATCAGTTATACATACACAAATATACTTACATCAGTTATATATACACAAATACACTTATTTACATCAGTTATACATTCACAAACACACTTACTTACATCAGTTATACATTCACAAATATCCTTACATGCATCAGTTAAACATTCACAAACATACTTACATGCATCAGTTATACATACACAAATATACTTACATCAGTTATATATACACAAATACACTTATTTACATCAGTTATACATTCACAAACACACTTACTTACATCAGTTATACATTCACAAATATCCTTACATGCATAAGTAATACATACGCAAATATGCTTACATGCATCAGTTATACATTCACAAATATACTTACATGTATCAGTTATACATTCACAAATATACTTACATGCATCAGTTATACATACACTAATAAACTTACATAGATCTGTTATACATACAAATACACTTACATAGATCAGTTATACATACAAATACATTTACATAGATCAGTTATACATACAATACACTTACATCAGATATACGTACACAAATACCCTTGCACACATCAGTTATACATTCACAAATATATTTACATGCATCAGTCATACATTCACAAATATATTTACATGCATCAGTTATACATGTACAAATGTACTTACATCATTTAAACATGCACATATACTTACATCAGTTATACATACCCAAATACACTTACTTACATCAGTTATACATTCACAAATATTCTTACATGCATCAGTTATACATTCACAAATATGCTTACATGCATGAGTTATACATTCACAAATATACTTACATGCATAAGTAATACTTATGCAAATATGCTGACATGCATAAGTAATACTTATGCAAATATGCTTACATGCATCAGTTATACATTCACAAATATACTTACATTCATCAGTTATACATAAAATATACTTACATGCATCAGTTATACATACAAATATACTTACAGGCATCTGTTATACATACACTATTAAATTACATAGATCAGTTATACATACAAATACATTTACATAGATCAGTTATACATACAAATACATTTACATAGATCAGTTATACATATAAATACATTTACATAGATCAGTTATACATATAAATACATTTACATAGATCAGTTATACATACAAATACATTTACATAGATCAGTTATACATACAAATACATTTACATAGATCAGTTATACATACAAATACATTTACATAGATCAGTTATACATACAAATACATTTACATAGATCAGTTATACATACAAATACACTTACATAGATCAGTTATACATACCAATACACTTGCATCAGATATACCCTTGCACACATCAGATATACGTACACAAATACCCTTGCACACATCAGATATACGTACACAAATACCCTTGCACACATCAGATATACGTACACAAATATACTTACATGCATCAGTTATACATACAAATACATTTACGTAGATCAGTTATACATACAAATACACTAACATAGATCAGTTATACATACAAATACACTAACATAGATCAGTTATACATACAAATACACTAACATAGATCAGTTATACATACAAATACACTAACATAGATCAGTTATACATACAAATACACTAACATAGATCAGTTATACATACAAATACACTGACATAGATCAGTTATTCATACAAATACACTTACATACAAGGTGGTTATAATTAAACTTCTCCTATAAACACCATCCCACAGAGCAAACGGATGAACGGAATGCAACGAAATTTTGTATATGGGCTTTACACGAGATGCGCTCACGGAATTTCGAAAAAAAAATTTAGTTCCAAAATGTCCACTAGAGGGCGCTTTTTTCGTAAAAACATGAAATTCAGTACTCAGTAAAAGGCCGAAACGGAATACAGAAACAATATTAACAAACCAGAACAAGAATTATGAGTAATAAAATGCAAAACCGGGAAAACCCGTCAGTTGTAGGAGAAAAATGCCGAGATTTGCATGCTTGGGAAGAAGAGGGAGCTTTATGCAAAACAGGTTTGGGTATAAAACGTTTGCAGACGTTGGCATGTTTAAGTCGATATTTCCGGCTGTATTTATGGCGGTCTCTTTAGTTGAATGTGTGTTATTGGTGAAGCTGGTTTACGAAAACAAGGGGAATGCTTCTGCTGCAGTTCGTGAATTTCGTCGTAGAAAGAACCTACGGCGTGGACCAATGTCAACTAAAGGTATCCGGGCCATGATTAAGAGATTTGAAGAGACGGGGAATTTAGGAGTTCAACCTGGAAGAGGCCGCAAACGTGTCACACCGGTACTTGTTGATGACGTAAAGACAGCTGTTGACGCACAGTCACAGACATCAGAGTTTGGGGGCAGTAGCGCACGTGCAGTTTCTCGACAGACTGGCTATGCTTACAGCAAAAAAAGTGCTCAGAAACACAATGCACTACTTCCCATACAAGATCCGTCCTACCCACGAGCTGCTTGATAGGGACAAAGCACAACGTCTCTCATTTGCAGTCAATTTCCTCAACAGAATGACTGTTGATCTGTCATGGCCTTGGAATATTCTGTGGAGCGACGAGGCTCATTTCTACCTCAACGGGACTGTCAACACACAGAATTGCCGCATTTGGGCTGAGGAACATCCTCGGATGCACACTGAAAGTCCCCTACATTCTCCAAAGGTGACTGTCTGGTGTGGATTCACGGCGACTTTCATCCTTGGGCCATTCTTCTTTGAGAAAATCACTGAACGTGGGCCTGTCACATGTTCCGTTACGGGCCGTCGGTACCATGACATGTTGCAGACGTTTGTTGTGCCGCAACTACAGCAAAGGCGGGTACTTACATCGACCATTTTCATGCAGGATGGTGCACCCCCACATATCCATGAGTCCGTGAACGCGCTATTGCTCCAACACTTCACAGAGGAGCGTGTTATTAGTCGCTCCTTTCGTAGTCCATGGCCACCACGTTCGCCGGATCTAACTCCGTGCGATTTCTGGTTATGGGGTTATTTAAAAAGTCTGGTGTATCGTGGAGGTGTTACGACGTTGAATGACTTAAAGAACTCCATAACGCTTCATGTGCGAAACCTCACAACTGATCAGTTACGATCTGCTGTTGAGCACGCATCGACTTGAAATTTTGCAGGTGAATGAGGGTGGTCACTTGGAGCACCTTTCCTTACATCGTCCTGGACACTATTAACAACTGCTCCGCTTGTGAAATTTCGTCCTAATGTGTTTTTATTTTGGCAAACTGAACTGTTTTTTGTTTCTCAAATAGCGTACTGTTCTTTTTTCCTTACCTTTACTTAATGTGGTTCGATGACAGGGTGATCAGACTTATTAATAAATGTTAATTGTTTCTGTATTCCGTTTTGGTCGTTTATTGTGTCACATTTCATGTTTTTCCCGAAAAGGCGCCCTCTGGTGGACATTTTGGAACTAAAAATTTTTTTTCGACATTCCGTGAGCGCATCTCGTGTAAAGCCCATATACAAAATTTCGTTGCATTCTGTTCATCCGTTTGCTCTGTGGGATGGTGTTTATAGGGGAAGTTTAATTATAACCACCTTGTAGATCAGTTATACATACCAATACACTTACATCAGATATACGTACTCAAATACCCTTGCACGCATCAGATATACGTACACAAATACCCTTGTATACATACACTCTTACAGATATACATACAGATATACATACACTCTTACATAGTTCAATTATACATACACACTGTTACATACATCAACTATACACTCTTACATGCATTAATTATGCATGCATGAATTACTTTTACTTGCATCAATTATACATACACGCACACTCTTACATACATCAATTATACACTTAAATACATTAATTATACATGCATGAATTAAACACACATTTACAAACATCTATTATACAAACGCACTTACTCTTACGTATGTCAATCATACATGCACACATATTCTTATATAGTTAAATTATACATACTCTTATATATATCAGTTATACATACACTTACATACATTAACTGTACATACATCATTTATGCATACACTTACATACATTAATTTTATATCCATATATCAATATACACACACTTACATACATCAATTATACATACACACGTCAATTATACACATGCGTACATGCATCAATTATACATAGATCTATACTCTTCCATGCAACCGTTATATATTCATTTACACACATTAATTGTACATTCATTTGTAGACATTAATTATACATTCATTCATCAGTTATATCTACACTTGTACATCAATTATACACATCACTTGTTTATATTATACATACACACGTCATTTATACACGTACACTTACATACAATAATTATACATACACACGTACACTTACAATAATTATACATATACAAATCAATTCTACACGTACACTTACAATAATTATACATATACAAATCAATTCTACACGTACACTTACATACAATAATTATACATGCACGCATCAACTATACACGTACACTTATATCCATATCAATTACACACATATTCGTACATACGTCAATTTTACACATACACACAGTAATTATACATACGCATATCAATTCTACACGTACACTTATATACAATAAATTATACATACACACATCAATTCTACACGTACATTTACATACACTAATAATATATACACGCATCAATTGTACAAGTACACTTATATACAATAATTATACATACACACAACCATTCTACACGTACACTTACATACAATTATTATACATACACATATTAAATATACACGTACTTTTATCTATGTGAATTACACGCATATTTTTACATACATCAATAATACAGATGCACAAAGTAATTATACATACGCATATCAATTCTACAAGTACACTTACATACAATTATACATACACACATCAATTCTACACGTACACTTACATACAATTATACATACATACATCAATTCTACACGTACATACAATTATTATACATACACACATCAACTATACACGTACACTTACATCTATGTCAATTACACACGTATTCTGACATAAATCAATTATACACATACACACAGTAATTATACATACGCATATCAGTTCTACACGTACAATTACATACTATAATTATACATACAGACATCAATTCTACACGTACACTTATATACAATAATTATACATACACACATCATTCTACACGTACTTACATACAATAATTATACATACACACATCAATTCTCCACGTACACTTATATACAATAATTATACATACGCATATCAGTTCTACACGTACACTTACATACTATAATTATATATACAGACATCAATTCTACGCGCACACTTATATACAATAATTATACATACACACATCATTCTACACATACTTACATACAATAATTATACATACACACATCAATTCTACACGTACACTTATATACGATAATTATACATACACACATCAATTCTACACGTACACATACATACACTAATTATATATGCACACAAAATAAATTCTACACGTACACTTGCATACAATAATTATACATGCACGCATCAACTATACACGTACACTTATATCTATATCAATTACACACATATTCTTACATACATAAATTATACACATACACACAGTAACTATACATACGCATATCAATTCTACACACGCACTTACATACAATAATTATACATGAACGCATCAATTCCACACGTACACTTACATACAATAATTACACATACACACATCAATTCTACACGTACTTATATACAATAATTATACATACACACATCCATTCTACACGTACACTTACATACAATTTTTATACATGCACACATCAAATATACACGTACACTTATATCAATTACACACATTCTTACATACATCAATTATACACATACACACAGTAATTATACATACGCATATTAATTCTACATACTTTTTCATACATACACTTACATGCATCAATTACACACATATGCACACATGAATTATACACATACACACTTACGCACAAACATACACAGCTATGTATATCAATTATACATATTTATATAAAATTCATATATTAATTAGACATACATGTATACATACTTTTACATGTATATGAATACCTATACTTGCAAATATGCGGAAACATGCACAGACATATTTTTTTTTTTTTTTTTTTTTGAGCTGTAATGATATTTAACACTTTTTTGATATACGTAATTTTTTCAAAACTAAGGGCTTATTCCCTTATTCCCTCTAATAGCTACACTTGCCAACTTAATTTACAACCCCCATATTCTAAAAACACGCTAATTCCATCGTCTTTAGAAAAATTGAATTATAGTTAAAGAATCTCCCTGTAAATTGATTCTCATTAATTTGTTTTTGAATGGAAAATTAAGGTTAAATCAGCCACTGTTAAGAAATACGCCTTTCTCCGTCTTCGATTTTAAAATTTGTTAAAATTTGTAAAATAAGCTAATGTAATAACGAATTAAGTCTTTGTCTATTGGTATTTTTTAACAACCTAAAAGAACGTTCTTTTGAAACATTGAAAACAAACATTGAACATTTTTTTTTTTTTTTTTGAAAACATTTGAAATGCATAGTTTTAAATCTGACGTAGTGTTCACCTATGTTTTCTTTCTCTTTTTAATATCATGTAAAAATATATTTGTTAGATGTGAGAAATTATTTGTGCTGTCTTAGAATTCCCAACAATAGTTGAAAAGATTATCCCAAAATATGAAATAAGTAATTCGCGCAAATATACTTTTTAATTTAAACTCTTTGGCATTATTATGGTTTGGTCATTTCAAATATGACGTAATTTCTGCTGTTTACTGTTTTATAAATATCGATAAATTTATTACTTTAAAGTTTTTTTGTAATATTCACGTGAAAATACTTTTGTTCCTCAAAAGGAAATTATTTTCGTATTTAGGATTGGCAACAATATTTTAAAAGATAATTTAGAAATATTAAGGTTATGTAAACGTTTTTAAACTGTTGTACCGTTTTAAAACTGGCGTAGTTTTCACCAAAGTTTTTTTTTCTCTTTTTAATATTTACTTAAAAATACTTTTGCTGTTAGAAAAAAAAATTTGCGAATTCATAAGATTCAAAATAACAGTTGAAAATATTATCGCAAAATATGAAATCTTACTCAAGTGTATTTTAAATGCTGTTTTTCCAAATTGTTTCGGGTACTTGTTTGGCCGTTTTAAATATGACGTAATTTCCTTCATTTGCGACTTGACGTAAACGTGTAATGATTTTATTATTTAAAAGTTTTCTTTGTCTTTTAAAATTCACATGTTAATATAATTTTTATAACGTAATTTTTAATATTTTCCTGCTTTTAACATGTAGTTATTTAATTCTCATTTGATGTAAATAATTCTGTTTTAATAGTCACGTGCCTTTTTTTATTATTATAGAAAATATTCTTAGCGCTATTTTTAAAATTGGTAGCTATTTAAAATAATACCCTTTTCTAAAATATGTAAAACACCTTTCTGATAATTTGAATTTAAAATGGAAACAAATCTTCAAAAAATGAGTCGGAAAAATAAAAGCAGTCTGCACACTGGGAACTTCTAATGGGAACTTCTGGGATCTAAAAATGTTCAAATTTCTATGTATAGTTTTTCTCTTTTTAATGTAATAATTTTGGCCAATTTACCATTAAATATCTCTTTAAAATAATTATTCGATTTAAAAACTGCCTGCATCAGATCGCTTATCAAACATTTCTCTTCAATACAAATTTTCATATTTTTGTATGCAACGATTATCTTAATATTAACGAAGAATAACCCCATGATCACAAATATATGTATGTGTGTGACAATTTAAAGTTAGAGGGGCAGAAACATCATCGCCAGGTTTCCCTTTCTCCTCACAGAAGTCATGGCCAACGAGAAAAAAACAAAATAAATAAATGTAGAAGGTCCAAATAATCGCTCCTTGGCTGCTGCAAGTTCATTTTATTAAACTGTAGCTATAATAGAGAGAAAAGCTCCTGTTGCAGACGATATTTTACCGAAACATCCAAAAAAATATTCCCTCATTTACTACATCCAGCCGTAATCATGCCCAAGAATCCTTCTTCTTACCACCTCTCGAGGCTTCCTCTTTTAAATCTAAAAAGAAAATTCTAGAACATTCTCTAGCCTCAAACCATCATTCTTTTATGTAAACATAACTCATACCCAGAGTCGAGATTAACACTTGACAGACAACAATTTTATTTTTAAAAAAAATATTATTTAACCAATTTATAATCTACTCAGAATTTTAAATATCTTAGGCAGACGATTTTTATAGACGATTAATTTTAAGAGAAAAAGAAAAGAAATGAATTTATTGTTATGCAAACTATCAAATGTTGACTGAGGGAAAATAAATAAATAGATAAAATAAAATAATGATATTTTTTGAAAGGCATGGTTTTCATCAAAGCAATTAGAAAGCAGAAAATAAAGTTTCACAGTTTTACTGAAAATCTTAATGAACATGCTAAGAGCTGACTTTACTTACTTATTTTATATCTCCTTTATTTTCTTGTAAAAATTGAATGTTTTTGTTTAGTAATATAAAACTTTGAAGTTCATATACCAATGGTCATTAACAAAATTCTATTTATTTTTAAGAGTTTAGGAGGGATGATCCATTACTGGATTGCTTATTTCGTGATTTTCCAGTAATGGACCACTCAAGTGACCAACACTAAAAGTGTAATTTCAGTAGCGATAAAATATTAAGATTTAACTGAAAAGCTAAATAACCAAATTTAACACTTAAATTTTGCCTACTAGAATTTAATAAAGGCAATTTCTTTATATATATTTGAGGAGCAAAGAAGCCAAGGGGTACAAGTGACAAAATGTCGATTTGGAGTAAATTGAGTTTAAAGATAATTGATGTTAAATTGGAACATCAATAACAATTGACTAAATTGAAATAGGAAACATCTGCTTGTTGCATTCTAATCTTTGAACTCTCATTTCAATAACTGTTAAAAAAAAAGAGTACAATTTTCTTTAAATGTATAATTAATCAATATTGTTTGTTTTTCGAGAAAAGTGGTTTATCTCTATAACTCCCCAAATAATGAGAAAATGACCTATATTTCTTTACCTGAAATAAAAAAAGCATATTTCCAGATACCCTGTGCACTTAACTCAATTTTTTCAATTTTGTCGCTTATACCCCTTGGCTTCTGGGGTCCTCATTTGTTTTTAAGAAGACATTCAAAAGTGGTACAAAAAGCAAACAGAACATTTGACAAAATCTAGATGTACCATTACAAATAAGTTTTTTGAAATTGGTTCAGAAATGTAGAATCATACTTGGAAGAAGATATTATTAATATAAGATATTATTAATATCTTCTTCCAAATTCTAAAGCATATAGAGAGAATTTTCTTTTGTGCTCTTAAAACAGGGAAAATTTTGGGACCAAAATCAGTTAAAGATGTGTATTATGTAGTACCGAATAACGAAGAAAAAACAAATCACTGTTATGGAATGTCTTTCGGTAAATAATGAGAATGTTCCATTGGTGATAATTTATCCATATATAAGCATCTCTCAAGGAAAATTGTGGAATCAATCTATGCCAAATTGATGCGCTATATGATTACCAGAAAATGGTTGGATAGTGCAAGAACATTTATCATTTTAAATGCATTCTAAAATTCCGTATTTAATAGTTTGGACTATGGGAAAGAAATGATAAAATTAAAGATCTGTTATTTATATTTCATACTTCCCCAGCACATTATTTAGATAATGATATGAATGAAGATTGGAGACTTTTTTTTTTTATTGCCTTATTTTATCTGAACTTGATTTCAGTAAAACATTGTCTTTATCTTATAAATCTTTTAAATTTAAATATTTTGCTTTATGTCTTTACAATATAAATCCTTTAATGTAATAAACGTTTAATAATATCATTAATATTTGTTTTTATATCCACATTATAAATCCTTGATTATAATAAATTCATAACTTAAATTTAAATATTTTGTTTTATGTTTTTTTTAAATTATAAATCCTTGTAATGAATTTCTAACTTAAGTTTTAATATTTTGTATTATTAGTATGCTTTCATTAAATTCTGGGGAAAATACAATTGGAAAAACAATTATCTGTATTTTTTTGTAGGGTGACCCATTACTGGAACATAGGCGGTCCATTACTGGGCTTTTGAGTGTTTAGACATATTTCTATTCTTTAAAATAAAATTTTTATTTCTATTGGGAAATATAACTATGGGATTAGTTAAATAAAGTTGTTGAATAAATAGTAAAATAGTTGTTGAAAAATTACTATAATATGAAAAAAATTGGAATATAGTAATTATAACTTAATAAAAAATTATTTTTTAAAGAAATTCCTTGAGGGGGGTCCATGACTGGTCCATCTACCCTATACTTGTCAAAGGCACATAGTGGCGTATTTTTTTTACTTTCTTCTATCTTCAATAGAAGAAAGTATTGTTATCGAAATTTTTTTAGACTTCCGGCTTTCGACGGATTTAGACGTTTAAGGGATAATTTTTTTACTTTTTTCTATCTTTAATAGAAAAAAGTAATTATTATCAATTTTTTTCGACTTCCGGTTTTCGACGAATTTAGACATTTAACGCGGCAGAGATTCCAAAAAACATGTTTTACAAAATGTCTGTCTGTGTATGTCGCCATTCTATCATCAAAAAGTGTATGAAGATATGCATAGAATTGAACCCAATTTTTTGTGAATGTTTTTAGTGTGACTAGCAGGTTCTCCTTCAATTTTGAAATATTCCGCCGGAAGGGGGCGCGGCAATAGCGATTTTTGTGTCATTTTCAAGATTGAAGCCATAGTGCTGTGGTTAGATTGAAAAAAAAAAAGGATAGAGTCTTGGTTTGAGCTAAATTTAAATATGTGAAAGGTTCTGTGGCTAGATTGAAAAAAGTATCGAGTCCTGGTTTGAGCTGAAACAAATATGTGAAATATGCTGTGGTTAAACTGGAAAAAGTATAGAGTCCTGCTTTGAGGTAAACAAAAAAAAAATGAAAAGGGTGCTGTATATGAATAAAAGAAAAGGACGAGTTCTGTTTCGAGGTGAAACTAAAATGTGAAAAGTGCTGTAATTAGATTGAAAAAAAGTGTACGGTCCTGATTTGAGCTGTATCAAATATGTGAAAGGTTCTGTGGTTAGATTGAAAAAAAAAATGTCGACTGCTGGTTTAATGTAAACAAAAAAATGAGAAAGATTCGGTGTTTGGATAAAAAATCTGGCGAGTCCTGTTTTGAGCTGAAATAAAAATGCGAATTGTGTTCTGGTTAGATTGAAAAAAAGTGTCGAGACCTGTTTTGAGGTGAAAAAAATGTCAATGTTGCTTTGGTTAGATAGAAAAAAAGTGGCGAGTCCTTCTTTGAGGTGAACAAATAATGTGAAAGGTGTTGTCGTTAGATAGAAAAAAATGTGGCGAGTCCTGATTTGAGATGAAAAAATATGTTAAAGATGCTGTGGTTGGATTAAAAAAAAATTATGTCCTTGTTTGAGGTGAAGCAAAAATGTGAAAGGTACTGTGGCAAGATTGAAAAAAAAGTGTCAAGTCCTGGTTTAAATAAAGAAAAAAAAATGAGAAACATCCTGTATTTAGATAAATGTGGCGAGTCCTGTCTTGAGCTGAAACAAAAATGTGAAAAGTTCTGTGGTTAGATAGAAAAAAATGTGAAAGTTGCTGTGCTTTAAGTTGAATAAAAAAGTGTCGAGTTTTGATTTGAGCTAAAACAAAATTGTGAAAGGTGCTGTAGTTAGATTGACAAAAGAGTGTCGTCCTGATTTGAGGTAAACCGAAATTTCTTCATTTAGATTTTAAAAATGTGGCAAGTCGTCGTTTGAGATGAAACAAAAATGTGAATTGTGCTGTGGTTGGATACAAAAAAACAATATGGAAAGTCATGGTTTGAGGTGAACAAATAATGAGAAGGGTCCTCCTGTATTTAGATAAAAAAAATTGGAGGGTCCTGTGTTTAGACAGAACAAACAGTTACCAGTCCTTCTTGAGGTGATTATAAAATGAGAAGGGTCCTTTTTTGAAGTTTAAAATGTGAAGGGTCTTGTGTTTGGATAGAAAGTGGTGTTTGCTGTTTTGAGATGGAAAAAAATTAAGGTGCACTGTGTTAATATGGAAAAAAAATGTGGTGAGTTCTATTTGAGGTGAACAAAAAAGGAGAGGGGTCCTTTTTTATGTTAAAAATATGAAGGGTGATAAATAAAT
The DNA here is from genome assembly GCA_964019185.1 of Maratus speculifer. NCBI lineage: Eukaryota > Metazoa > Arthropoda > Arachnida > Araneae > Salticidae > Maratus > Maratus speculifer. The sequence continues at coordinate 3,164,824 of OZ025303.1, read as the reverse complement.
ATGAAGGCTCCTGTGTTGAGATTTTAAAAAATGAAGGGTCTTGTGTTATGTAAAAAATGTGGAAAGTCGTGTTTTGATAGAAAGTGGCGTGTTCTGTTTGAGATGAATAAATGAGACGTGTCCTTTGTTGAGGTTAAAAAAGTGAAGGGTCTTGTCTTGTAATAAAAAAATATGACGGCTTCTTGTATTCATGTTAAAAAATTGATTGGTCTTGTGTTGTGTAAAAAAAAGTGAAGGTCGTGTTTTGATAGAAAGTGGAGTGTTCTGTTTGAGATGAATAAATGAGACGTGTCCTTTGTTGAGGTTAAAAAAGTGAAGGGTCTTGTGTTGTAATAAAAAAATATGACGGCTTCCTGTATTCATGTTAAAAAAATGATTGGTCTTGTGTTGTGTAAAAAAAGTGAAGGGCCCAGTGTTTAGATAGAAAAGAAACTGTTGAGTTCTATTTGAGGTGAACAAAAAAGGAGAGGGGTCCTTTTTTTATGTTAAAAATATGAAGGGTGATAAATAAATGTGAAGGCTCCTGTGTTGAGATTTTAAAAAATGAAGGGTCTTGTGTTATGTAAAAAATGTGAAAGGTCGTGTTTTGATAGAAAGTGGCGTGTTCTGTTTGAGATGAATAAATGAGACGTGTCCTTTGTTGAGGTTAAAAAAGTGAAGGGTCTTGTCTTGTAATAAAAAAATATGACGGCTTCCTGTATTCATGTTAAAAAAATGATTGGTCTTGTGTTGTGTAAAAAAGTGAAGGGCCCAGTGTTTAGATAGAAAAGAAACTGGTGAGTTCTATTTGAGGTGAACAAAAAAGGAGAGGGGTCCTTTTTTATGTTAAAAATGTGAAGTGTGATAAATAAATGTGAAGGCTCCTGTATTGAGATTTTAAAAAATGAAGGGTCTTGTGTTATGTAAAAAATGTGAAAGGTTGTGTTTTGATAGAAAGTGGCGTGTTCTGTTTGAGATGAATAAATGAGACGTGTCCTTTGTTAAGGTTAAAAAAGTGAAGGGTCTTGTGTTGTAATAAAAAAATATGACGGCTTCTTGTATTCATGTTTAAAAAATTGATTGGTCTTGTGTTGTGTAAAAAAAGTGAAAGGCCCAGTGTTTAGATAGAAAAGAAACTGGTGAGTCCTATTTGAGTCTAACAAAAAATGAAAAGGGTCCTTTGTTGAGGTTTAAAAAGTGAAGGGTCTTGTGTTGTGATAAATAAAAATGTAAAGGGACCTGTGTTTGTATGGAAAAAAAATGGCGAGTCCTTTTTGATGTGAACAAAAAATGAGGTTTCTGTGTTGAGGTTAAAAAAATGTAGAGTCTTGTGTTGTGATAAAAAAAAAAAATATGAATGGTCTTGTTTTAAGTTAGAAAAAACAGTGGTGAAACGTGTTTTGAGATGAGCAAAAATGAAAAAGGGTATTGAGGTTAGAAAAGTGAAGTCTTGTGTCGTAATTTTAAAAAAAATGTGAAGGGTCCTATGCTAAGGTTAAAAAAATGAACGGTTTTGTGTTGTGTAAAAAAAGTGAAGGGTTCTGTGTTTTTATAGAAAAAAAGTGCCAAGTTTTTTCTGAGGTGAACAAAGAATGAGAAAAGTCCTGTGTTGAGGTTAAAAAAGAGAATGGTCTTGTGTTGCGATTAAAAAAATTGTGAAGGGTTCTGTGTTTTAATAGAAAAAAGTGGCGAGTATGTTTTGAAATGAACAAAAAATGAGAAGGGTCCTATGTTTTCTTTTACTCAAAGTACATTGTCATGAAGCATGCAAAATATTTCATGCTCCACGCAAACTTTTTTATGTAACATGCAAAATATTTCGCTAATTTTAATGATGACCTCATATAACTATCAGTTTTAAATGAGAATCTTTTAAAAATGCTCTTATTGGTGAAAGTTTTTTCTTGTGCTCAAAATGCATTGTCATGCCACACGCAAAATCTCTTGTGTAACAAGAAAAATCTTTGAAAATTTTCGATGATGACTTTAGATTGTTGCCATATTTTTAAAATGAGATTCATTTAAAAAATTAATTATTGGTGAAAATTTTTGTTATGCTCAAAATGCATTGCAATGAATCATGCATAATCTTTCATTTAATACGCCGAATCTATCAAAAATTTCCATGATTATCTTGTATTGCTAGTATATCTTTAACATGAAAATATTTTATAAATGTACTTTGGTGAATATTTCCATGATTATCTTATATTGCTAGCATATCTTTAACATGAAAATATTTTATAAATATACTTTGGTGAATGTTTTTCTTATGTTTAAAATTCATTGCCATGAAGTATGCAAAATCTTCTGTGTTATTAAAATTTTTCATATCTTTTTGTGAATATTTGATATAGTTATACTTTTTAAATTTGAAATTCTTAAAAATGATAGTTGTTGGTGAATCTTATCTTTCAAATGCGTTGTCATGATACATGCAAAATCTATCAAATGTTTGATTGATGACTTTATGATGCTATCATACTTTTAAAATCAATCTTTTTAAAAAAAAAAATAATCAAGAACGTTTTGTTATAATCAAATGCATTGTCATAACGCTTGTAAAATCTTTCAAGTGTTTTCATTATGGCGCTGTATTGCTATTAAATTTTTGTAATGCGTAACTCATTTTAAAAATGTTACAATAATATGAAGAATCTTTGTTACTATGAGAATTTTTAAATGATAACCTGTTGAAAATAAACTTTTTGGGGCAAATGTTTCTTGTACTAAAATTGCATTATCATAATCCATGCTAAATCTTTCACATGTTCTCATTTTAAACTAATATTGCTATCATGTTTATAAAATGAGAATCTTTTAAAAATATACTTATTGGTGAAAATTTTTTAAAGGCTTAAAATGGATTGTGATGAAGCATGCAAAATCTTTCATTGCACATTCAAAATCCTTTATGTATAATGCAAAATCTTTCAAGAATTTCTATGGTGACCTTACATTACTGTCATATTTTTTTTAATGAATATCTTTTAAAAATATACTTATTGGAGAAGGTTTTTGTTGTACTAAAATTGTATCGTCATAACGCATGCAAAATCTTATAAATATTTTTATAATCACCTGATATTGCTATGATAATTTTAATAAGATAATCTTTTAAAAGTGTACGTATTGGTGACTGATTTTCTTATGCTCAAAATGCATAGTCATGACGCATGCAAAATCTTTCAAATGTTTTCATTTTAATCTAATATTGCTATCATATTTATAAAATGGGAAGCTTTTTAAAATATACTTATTGGAGAAAATTTCTCTTAAACTCAAAATGCATTATAAAGCTTGCAAAATCTTTCATGCCACATAAAACTAGTCGTTGGGGGCCACCGTAATACTTACCCATCATGGATATGTATATGAAAATAAAACATGTGAAAACTATTTATACAATGCAAATGCATTGCAATTCCAAAACAAAATTTAAATACTGTTAATATACACAGTAATGCTATATTAAAGAACTACTGATGTACCAATTTCGACAAATTATATAAAACGCCAAACTACTCATGTAGTACCGAACTGCGTAAAAGAAACATCCTTATAACTCCAAAAATAATAATTCTATTAACTAAAAATTAACTGCTTCGGATTAAGCGTCTCATTTCCAATTAAAATATACCTCTGAATTGAAATTTGAATGAAATACAGGGGCATGAAAAATAGAAAAATGTGGAAAACAAGATTTCAAATATCTCGGCAACTAATAATCCGATTGACTTCGTTCTATATGCAAAATGTGTGTTATTTTATTGCCTTTTACGTCCATTCCTTAGAACAAAAAAATTCGAAAATTTTTATATACCTTTTATCAGAATGAATTTTTCGAGAGTCCGAAAAAAATAGTTCCGGATAATGAAGGTTGCTGATATTATATAAGGCTCGTCCCATTCTTACATACTAACTACATACAAAATTTCAAGTCTCTATCTCAATTTGTTCGGGAGATAGAGCGTTTACAGACACACGGCAAAAAAAAATTTCTAAAAATGTTTTTCGGAATCTCCACTATCTAAAACGTGTAAATCCGTCAAAAAAAATTTCGATTTTCAAAACGATTGCAAGACTTGCCCTATACTACGTATGATGGGTAAGTAAAATGTTTTATGAAGATTGCAAATTTTTTCAAGAAATTTTTTCTATCACGTTTTTGAGATGAAAATCATTTAAAAATGTGCTTATTCTGGAATGTTTTTGTTATACTCAAAGTGCATCGTCATGATGCATGCAAAATCTTTCAAACATATTCATAACCAACTTATATTGCTATTATATTTTTAAAAATGTACTAATTGGTGAAAGGGTTTTTTTTTAATTCAAATTGCATTGTCATGATCTATGCAAAATCTTTCATATATAATGCAAAATCAATTAAATATTTTTTAAATGACTTGGTTTGCTATCCAATTTTTAATATGTGAATCTTTTAAAAATGTAATATTTCTTTTATATTTTTAAAACGAGTCTTTTAAAAATGTACTTAATCGGGAATTTTTCTTGTACTGAAAATGCATTGTCATGATCTATGCAAAATCTTTCATATATAATGCAAAACCAATTAAATATTTTTTAAATGACTTGATTTGCTATCCAATTTTTAATATGTGAATCTTTTAAAAATGTAATATTTCTTTTATATTTTTAAAACGAGTCTTTTAAAAATGTACTTAATCGGGAATTTTTCTTGTACTGAAAATGCATTGTCATGATCTATGCAAAATCTTTCATATATAATGCAAAACCAATTAAATATTTTTTAAATGACTTGATTTGCTATCCAATTTTTAATATGTGAATCTTTTAAAAATGTAATATTTCTTTTATATTTTTAAAACGAGTCTTTTAAAAATGTATTTAATCAAGAATTTTTCTTGTACTGAAAATGCGTTGTCATGATCTATGCAAAATCTTTCATATATAATGCAAAACCAATTGAATATTTTTTAAATGACTTGATTTGCTATCCAATTTTTAATATGTGAATCTTTTAAAAATGTAATATTTCTTTTATATTTTTAAAACGAGTCTTTTAAAAATGTATGTAATCAAGAGTTTTTCTTGTACTGAAAATGCGTTGTCATGACGCATGCAAACTCTTTCAAATATTTCCTTGATGACATTATTTTGCTATAATATTTTTTAAATGATAATATTTTATAGTTTTACTGATTGGTGAAAGTTTTTCTTACTTTAAAGGCATTTTCATGGCGCAAACAAAATTTTGCATAAAGCTTTCAAAATCTTTCAAATGTTTTCATCGTGATCTTATGTAGCTATCATATTTTTAACCCTTTCGGGTCCGAATTTTTTAAGTTTTAAGGGAAAATTATTTTTACGTAATAACATTAACACTGGCTATATCCAAATAGACTAATTATTGCTTCACGAATATTTCATTGTCAAAAAGATAACTAATGTTTTTGTTTTTGCGTACTTTTCAATTCATATTCATATGACAATAAGCTAAGGAAGATTTTTTGCTTGCAGTTAGAAAATATTGTATTACAATAAGATTTAACATACATTACAGCTTTCTAATACTTTTTTGCGCTTTATTATACTTTGTTCTTTCAGGGAAGTAATTTTTAACTTTAATTTAAAGAGTGAAATATATGCTTAAAAAAAGAATCGCACAGAGAATGAAGTAAATAATAATTATTTTTATCTATATTATAAAGGCCAAACGTATGTGTGCGTAACGTATACGTCGTTTTGCAAATGACAACTCTCAAATTTTAAATGAAATTTCAGTATTACAATTTTTGCTACTACAAATTTTTATAATTCTAACTATCGCACATTTTCAATTTTTACACCATCGTGTAGGAAAAAAAATGCACTTTTAAATGAAATTTGTTTGAAAGCTGTATCTTGATATGTTTTGATATATTAATTTTTTTCTAGTTTTTAATATCGCTTTTTTAACTGTGGCAACAGGAGTACTCTATATCTATTAAAAACCAAAGGAAGGAAAAAATTGATTACTGTATCTTTATGTTGCCATTTTCTCATTAAAAGGGAAAAAATGAAATTTAAATATCTTCTGTTATAACACCTGGCGAATTTTGATTTCATTTGCAAAATTTGATTTACACGTAAAATAATATCAACATTAATATATGTTTCAGTTAATAACATTGAGACTTCAAGTTTTGAAACAAAATAATCAAATTAAAATGGCTTTTTTTGAAAAGGTGAATACAGATACGAAATACGTATGCATTTGTAAATTTTCATATATGGTGAAATTGATGCCGGTTTTAGATTTCAGGAAAAGCAAGGAAATATACTATGATTGAGTCAAAGTTGAATAAATTTTACTTTTTTTTTCATTTTGGAATACCAAGCATAAAAGTCTTAATTGATAACTTTATCATAACAGATTTTTGTTATTTTTTACTGCATATTACATGAACGATTAAAGTTTAATTTTAACATTTTCTATAACTGAGTTTTAAAGAAATAGTATTTTGTTAGTTTGACGCTAAATATCGTTTAAGAGTTAGACTTGCCAATTTAAAATGTATTTTTTCCTATAACTAATTTAGTAGATTTATTATAAGTCAATGAAGCAATTCCTTTTTAAACATTTTCTTTCGTCAAAATTTGACGGGTTCTACCTTGTTACTTTAATGCCTAACATTAAGGGTGTATTCCGATCCAAACTGCCTTTTTTCAGATTTATTTTTAGATTCATTTTTGCTCTCAAATGCACCAAACTTTCAAATTCTCTTATTTAGAAAGTGCACGAGGTGCCGTGATTATCCATTCCTTGATAAATGCAGAAAATGTTGCAAAAAATGCTGTCAAAGTTGACAATTTGAACAGAAATTTCCGAATTTGGAGGTATGGGAACGAAAAAATGATCGAACTGGAAAAACAATTGTTTGTAAATCAAATTCTAATTAATTCAGAGAAAAATCACATCACACGGCATCTTATACATCCCTTCAAAAATCGCCCCAGCAAGTTTCATGTTTCTACTTTAAAAAAATGTGTCTGGAATTGTATGGGAAAATTTTGAGCTTTTGAAGGTGAAACATCTTTTTTCGGAATACACCCTTAAGGGGACAAGGGACCTTGAAATCCTTAAAAATATTTTTTTTTTATTTTTTGTAAATTTTACCTAAATATTATTCAAGGGTACATTATATGCATTATAACATGCATTTATCACAAAAAAAATGCAAAAAAAAATTATTTTTGACAAAAAAATGGCATTTTACGCCATTTCTCCATCTTCGAAATCTTCGAAATGCCCCCTGCGCATTCCATATCAATGAAAATCCCCAATATTTTTTATGAAAGTTTGTTTTATATATATAAACAAAATTGTGCATCGAATTTTGAATATTTGAATTTAAAGGTAAAAAAAAAATAAAAAAAAATTGAAATTTTGAAATTTTTCCGAAATTTTTTTCAAAATTTTCATTTTTTTTTTTTTTTTTTTTAATCTTAAAATTCAAATATGTAAAAATCGATGCTCTATTTTGTTTATATATATAAAACAAACTTTCCAAAAAAATATTGGGGATTTTCATAGATATGGAAAGCGCAGGGGGCATTTCGAAGATTTCGAAGACGCTGCGTAAAATTCCATTTTTTTCTCAAAAATAATATTTTTTTAAAAAAATTTTGTGATAAATGCATGCTATAATGCACCCTTGAATAATATTTAAGATGAAATTTACAAAAAATAAAAAAAAATTTGAAAAAATTTGAAAATTTTGGAAAAAATTTCAAAATTTCAGATTTTTTTTTTTTTACCTTTAAATTCAAATATTCAAAATTCGATGCACAATTTTGTTTATATATATAAAACAAACTTTCATAAAAAATATTGGGGATTTTCATTGATATGGAATGCGCAGGGGGCATTTTGAAGATTTCGAAGTAAAATGCCATTTTTTTGTCAAAAAAAAATTTTTTTTTTGCATTTTTTTGTGATAAATGCATGTTTTAATGCATATAATGTACCCTTGATTAATATTTAGGTGAAATTTACAAAAAATAAAAAAAATTATTTTTAAGGATTTCAAGGTCCCTTGTCCCCTTAACGAAGTCGTATAATAAATGCATAGACATCTTCTAACATTACTACATATACATAGTAGCAAAAGTATTTCTTAAAACAAAATAATACTCTATTAAAATACATGTACTATTAATAGTATTAATAATACAGACACAAAAGTGTTAAAATGAGAATGTACTTATTGGTGAAAATTTTTTCTTATGCTCAAAATGCATTGCCATGCTTCATGTGAAATCTTTCATGCAGGTTGTAAAATCTTCTAAGTATTTTTATAATGACCTTATATTGCTATAATATTTAAAAATGAACATCTATAAATTACTATCATATTTTTTAAATGAATGTACTTATTGATGAACAGTTTTTTCTTATGCTAAAAATGTATTTTCATATAACATGCAAAATCTTTTCAATATTTTCATAATGACCTGATATTGCTGTCATATTATTTAAAATATGAATCTTTTTTAAAATATCCTTACACTGAATATTTTTTTTATACTCAAAATGAATTGCCAAGCTTCATGAAAACTCTTTCATACAATGTATAAAAACTTTCAGATGTTTTCATGATGTTATATTGCTATCATGTTTTTTAAACAATCTTTTAAAAATGTATTTATTGTTGAATGTTTCTAAATGTTCAAAATGCATTACAATGATGCATGCAAATTCTTTCACACAATATATAAAAACTTTCAGATGTTTTCATGATGTTATATTGCTATCATGTTTTTTAAACAATCTTTTAAAAATGTATTTATTGTTGAATGTTTCTAAATGTTCAAAATGCATTACAATGATGCATGCAAATTCTATCACACAATATATAAAAACTTTCAGATGTTTTCATGATTTTATATTGCTATCATGTTTTTTAAACAATCTTTTAAAAATGTATTTATTGTTGAATGTTTCTAAATGTTCAAAATGCATTACAATGATGCATGCAAATTCTTTCACACAATATATAAAAACTGTCAGATGTTTTCATGATTTTATATTGCTATCATGTTTTTTAAATAATCTTTTAAAAATGTATTTATTGTTGAATGTTTCTAAATGTTCAAAATGCATTACAATGATGCATGCAAATTCTTTCACACAATATATAAAAACTGTCAGATGTTTTCATGATTTTATATTGCTATCATGTTTTTTAAATAATCTTTTAAAAATGTATTTATTGTTGAATGTTTCTAAATGTTCAAAATGCATTACGATGATGCATGCAAATTCTTTCACACAATATATAAAAACTTTCAGATGTTTTCATGATGTTATATTGCTATCATGTTTTTTAAATAATCTTTTAAAAATGTATTTATTGTTGAATGTTTCTAAATGTTCAAAATGCATTACGATAATGCATGCAAATTCTATCACACAATGTATAAAAACTGTCAGATGTTTTCATGATGTTATATTGCTATCATGTTTTTTAAATAATCTTTTAAAAATGTATTTATTGTTGAATGTTTCTAAATGTTCAAAATGCATTACAATGATGCATGCAAATTCTTTCACACAATATATAAAAACTGTCAGATGTTTTCATGATTTTATATTGCTATCATGTTTTTTAAATAATCTTTTAAAAATGTATTTATTGTTGAATGTTTCTAAATGTTCAAAATGCATTACAATGATGCATGCAAATTCTTTCACACAATATATAAAAACTTTCAGATGTTTTCATGATTTTATATTGCTATCATGTTTTTTAAATAATCTTTTAAAAATGTATTTATTGTTGAATGTTTCTAAATGTTCAAAATGCATTACAATGATGCATGCAAATTCTTTCACACAATATATAAAAACTGTCAGATGTTTTCATGATTTTATATTGCTATCATGTTTTTTAAATAATCTTTTAAAAATGTATTTATTGTTGAATGTTTCTAAATGTTCAAAATGCATTACAATGATGCATGCAAATTCTTTCGCACAATATATAAAAACTGTCAGATGTTTTCATGATTTTATATTGCTATCATGTTTTTTAAATAATCTTTTAAAAATGTATTTATTGTTGAATGTTTCTAAATGTTCAAAATGCATTACGATGATGCATGCAAATTCTTTCACACAATATATAAAAACTTTCAGATGTTTTCATGATGTTATATTGCTATCATGTTTTTTAAATAATCTTTTAAAAATGTATTTATTGTTGAATGTTTCTAAATGTTCAAAATGCATTACGATAATGCATGCAAATTCTATCACACAATGTATAAAAACTGTCAGATGTTTTCATGATGTTATATTGCTATCATGTTTTTTAAATAATCTTTTAAAAATGTATTTATTGTTGAATGTTTCTAAATGTTCAAAATGCATTACAATGATGCATGCAAATTCTTTCACACAATATATAAAAACTTTCAGATGTTTTCATGATGTTATATTGCTATCATGTTTTTTAAATAATCTTTTAAAAATGTATTTATTGTTGAATGTTTCTAAATGTTCAAAATGCATTACAATGATGCATGCAAATTCTTTCACACAATATATAAAAACTGTCAGATGTTTTCATGATTTTATATTGCTATCATGTTTTTTAAATAATCTTTTAAAAATGTATTTATTGTTGAATGTTTCTAAATGTTCAAAATGCATTACAATGATGCATGCAAATTCTTTCACACAATATATAAAAACTGTCAGATGTTTTCATGATGTTATATTGCTATCATGTTTTTTAAATAATCTTTTAAAAATGTATTTATTGTTGAATGTTTCTAAATGTTCAAAATGCATTACAATGATGCATGCAAATTCTATCACACAATGTATAAAAACTGTCAGATGTTTTCATGATTTTATATTGCTATCATGTTTTTTAAATAATCTTTTAAAAATGTATTTATTGTTGAATGTTTCTAAATGTTCAAAATGCATTACAATGATGCATGCAAATTCTTTCACACAATATATAAAAACTTTCAGATGTTTTCATGATGTTATATTGCTATCATGTTTTTTAAATAATCTTTTAAAAATGTATTTATTGTTGAATGTTTCTAAATGTTCAAAATGCATTACAATGATGCATGCAAATTCTATCACACAATGTATAAAAACTGTCAGATGTTTTCATGATTTTATATTGCTATCATGTTTTTTAAATAATCTTTTAAAAATGTATTTATTGTTGAATGTTTCTAAATGTTCAAAATGCATTACGATAATGCATGCAAATTCTATCACACAATGTATAAAAACTGTCAGATGTTTTCATGATGTTATATTGCTATCATGTTTTTTAAATAATCTTTTAAAAATGTATTTATTGTTGAATGTTTCTAAATGTTCAAAATGCATTACAATGATGCATGCAAATTCTTTCACACAATATATAAAAACTTTCAGATGTTTTCATGATGTTATATTGCTATCATGTTTTTTAAATAATCTTTTAAAAATGTATTTATTGTTGAATGTTTCTAAATGTTCAAAATGCATTACAATGATGCATGCAAATTCTTTCACACAATATATAAAAACTGTCAGATGTTTTCATGATTTTATATTGCTATCATGTTTTTTAAATAATCTTTTAAAAATGTATTTATTGTTGAATGTTTCTAAATGTTCAAAATGCATTACAATGATGCATGCAAATTCTTTCACACAATATATAAAAACTTTCAGATGTTTTCATGATGTTATATTGCTATCATGTTTTTTAAATAATCTTTTAAAAATGTATTTATTGTTGAATGTTTCTAAATGTTCAAAATGCATTACAATGATGCATGCAAATTCTTTCACACAATATATAAAAACTGTCAGATGTTTTCATGATTTTATATTGCTATCATGTTTTTTAAATAATCTTTTAAAAATGTATTTATTGTTGAATGTTTCTAAATGTTCAAAATGCATTACAATGATGCATGCAAATTCTTTCACACAATATATAAAAACTTTCAGATGTTTTCATGATGTTATATTGCTATCATGTTTTTTAAATAATCTTTTAAAAATGTATTTATTGTTGAATGTTTCTAAATGTTCAAAATGCATTACAATGATGCATGCAAATTCTATCACACAATGTATAAAAACTGTCAGATGTTTTCATGATTTTATATTGCTATCATGTTTTTTAAATAATCTTTTAAAAATGTATTTATTGTTGAATGTTTCTAAATGTTCAAAATGCATTACAATGATGCATGCAAATTCTTTCACACAATATATAAAAACTGTCAGATGTTTTCATGATTTTATATTGCTATCATGTTTTTTAAATAATCTTTTAAAAATGTATTTATTGTTGAATGTTTCTAAATGTTCAAAATGCATTACGATGATGCATGCAAATTCTTTCACACAATATATAAAAACTTTCAGATGTTTTCATGATGTTATATTGCTATCATGTTTTTTAAATAATCTTTTAAAAATGTATTTATTGTTGAATGTTTCTAAATGTTCAAAATGCATTACAATGATGCATGCAAATTCTTTCACACAATATATAAAAACTTTCAGATGTTTTCATGATGTTATATTGCTATCATGTTTTTTAAATAATCTTTTAAAAATGTATTTATTGTTGAATGTTTCTAAATGTTCAAAATGCATTACAATGATGCATTCAAATTCTTTCACACAATATATAAAAACTGTCAGATGTTTTCATGATTTTATATTGCTATCATGTTTTTTAAATAATCTTTTAAAAATGTATTTATTGTTGAATGTTTCTAAATGTTCAAAATGCATTACGATAATGCATGCAAATTCTATCACACAATGTATAAAAACTGTCAGATGTTTTCATGTTATATTGCTATCATGTTTTTTAAATAATCTTTTAAAAATGTATTTATTGTTGAATGTTTCTAAATGTTCAAAATGCATTACAATGATGCATTCAAATTCTTTCACACAATATATAAAAACTTTCAGATGTTTTCATGATGTTATATTGCTATTATGTTTTTTTTAAATAATCAATTTAAAAAATGTATTTATTGTTGAATGTTTTTAGATGCTCAAAATGCATTATCATGACGCATGCAAATTCTTTCATGTAATTTGTAAAATCTTTCAAATTCTTTCATAATTACCTTAGGTACTACTTGGTTATCCCGTCAATCAAATTACTGTCGCCAAATTCTAAGATTAAATACCAATAATGGTGATCGCAAATATCGTATTCATTTGGCATTAAACATGATACATGTGTTTGTTATGTCATCAAGCGATTTTAAATATGACTTTTAGTTTGTATTTTTATAAATTTTCTATTAAAATAATGGTTCTTTCGTTATTTATAAGAAAATTGCGTCAATTTGGCGGTTTATATAATTTAGTCGACGGGATTACAAAGTAGTACTTTACCTTATATTGCTATCATATATTTTAAATGAGAAGCTTTTAAATAATGGGGAAGGTTTTTCTTATGTTCGAAAGGCATTGAAATTCGTTCATGTTATATGCTAAATCTTTCAAATATTTGCATGATGACCTTATATTGCTCGTCATATCATTACATGCATTTTTTTAAATGAGAATCTTTTAAAAATGTACTTATTGGGAAACTTTTTTTTCTTACGCTCAAAATGCATTAGTTACGTGTGAAAAATCGAATGTTTTCAGGATGACCTTACATTTTTATATTTTTACAATGAGAATCTATAAATTGTTATCTTATTTTTAAAATGAGAATCCCCTCAATACACGATTTTTGTATGAAAAAAAAGTACCGTATTTACTCGTGTATAGGGCGCCCTCGTGTATAAGGCGGACCCCTACTTTACAAATAAAATGGCGATTTCTTAAAATCTCGTATATAAGGCGCACCATAAATTTGATACGCTAATGAAGAATGACCAAACGAATTTCAGTAAAAATAAAAAGGTCGAAACAAACATTACACCAGAGCAGAAAACAAGACGAAAATGCATTTTTAGACTTCGGGTTGTAAGAGAATGACGGGAAATAGGAATGAGTGGTAGTAAAGAGAATTGCTAATTAGCGTTTAGATAATGTCATTAGTTCGGTTATATAAAAAATGCAAGGAATGAAATAAATATGCACTAATACTACAATTAAATAACATTTTTCGAGTTTTAATATCTTCTTTGAATAATTTCTTGCTTCATATATATATCGTTTGACTGCATCTAACAGTAAAAAATTATTCTGTGTATAAGGCGCACCTAGTAGTTTTGCCCTAATTTTTTGGAAAAGTGCGCATTATACACGAGTAAATACGGTATTTGAAATCTGTATATCGCTATAACAATGAGAAAAATAGTAAACCGAATTAAATTTATGAAATATTTATTATTACATATCTAAAATTAATTTTCAGCAGTGAAATTAGGCTTGAAATTTAATACGTGAATTTTCTTACTGCTAAATAAGCGTAGGACCAACTTAGTGAAAAATGTCCAAACCAGAGATCGAACATATTTAATTAAAAAATTAAATATGTGATTTACTAATGCTGTTTTTTTAAGCTGTTGCATAGCTTTTATCGCGGGCTTTGAGCGCAGCGATCGAATCTAGAAATTCCGTAACGAGAAAACCTAACACTTCCTAACACTTCGGCTAACATCGTTTCAGTTCGGCAAACTTCGGCACGGTATCCTTCGGTAGACTTCGGCAGACACTGATGCGGTGTTTTTCAGATATTAGGATATCAAGTCTCAAACTTATGTTTCTTATGATCCAATTTTCATAGCGCGGCCAAATTTGGTTTGGTAATTTATTATGAGACAGTGTTAATTTTTGGTGACAGGAGACCCCCCACCGTGAGTGTCGAAAAATTTAAAATGCTTATACTCGCGTTCTATTTCTTTTTTGTATGTGTCTCATGTTACGCCACAGGATTGTGTGTTCATGAAGACAGTTCATCTCGTGCTGTAAGTTATAAAATAATAAATGCATATTATAAAATGATAAATGCATATTATAAAATGATAATCTTTTAAATATTTACTTATTGATCAATGTTTTTCTTGTGCTCAAAATGTGTTTCAATTAAGTATGGAATTCCTGTATATGTATTCATGATTACCTTAAACTGTTATATTTTTTAAAATAAGAAGCTTTTAAAATGTACTTGTGAATGTTTTTCTTATGCTCAAAATGCAGTGTAATGACATATACAAAATCTTTCAAATGTTTCCAGCATGACCTTAAAGTGTTATATTTTTAAACAAAAATCTTTGCAATCATATTTTTTTAATTAGAATCTTTTAAAAATGTTCTACTAGTGTACGTTTTTGTAATGAAAATGCAACGCAATGTTTGCCAAACATTTCATACGATGTACAAATCTTCTAAACGTATTCGCGTTAACCTTGCATTGCTATGATAGTTTTAAATGAGAATCTTTTTAAAATGTGCTGATTGGTCGAAGTTTTTCTTATGCTCAAAATGCGGTATAATGACATGTACAAAATCCTTCAAATGTTTACAATATGACCTTGGTGTTATATTTTTAAATGAAAATCTTAAAATTGCTGTTGTAAATTTTAAAATGAGAACATTTTTTATATGTATTTTGCAGTGAATGTTTTTCTTGTGCTCAAAATTCAATGCAATGACGCATTCAAAATCCATTCATGTAATATTTCAAATGTATTTATGGTGAACTTATATTAGGTAGCTTTCATTACAAAAAGTAAAAAGCTACCTATTGCAGCCGTCCGGAGGAAAGCACTTCCGGAAAATTTTGGTATATTTTCACCGATCATGACCCCCAGACCCCAAAACCACCCTCCGTTCAAATGTTGACATATATATATCTGATTTTTGTCATGCGATAACTAACGTATTTATGAACCAATTTGAATGGAACTTGGTATATACATAGTACATACAAATGTCTCGACCGTGTTCGTTGGCCAGCATCATCTGCCATTTTGTTTCAAAATGGCGGCCATTTTAAATTTTTAAACAAATTTAAAATTTAAAATTAAATGCGGAAAAAATAAGAGTTGAAAAATATTTTTCTTTTACGTGTTAGAACTTAAAACAAAGATTTCAGAACACTTTTTATTTTGTACATATCTTAAAAAATGATTGAGTTATAGCACTTTGAATTTTTCTTATGGCTGACATTTTGAAACGATCTGATTTTTGTCACGTAATAACACGCGCATTTATGAACCGATTTCAATGAAACTTGGTATGAACATAGTACATACAAATGTATCGACCGAGTTCGTTGGCCAGCATCATCCGCCATTTTGTTTCAAAATGGTGGCCATTTTAAATTTTTTAAAAAATTTAAAATTTAAAATTAAATACAAAAAAATTAAAAGTTGAAAAATATTTTTCTTTTACGTATTAAAACTTAAAACAATGATTCCAGAACACTTTTTGTTCTGTTTATATCTTAAAAAATGATTGAGTTATAGCACTTTGAATTTTGCTTATGGCTGACATTTTGAAACGGTCTGATCTGAACGATCCATCATGTTGCTTTAAAATGGCACACACTTTATGATATCGTGGAATTTGGTGACTCTCTAAATCGCTTAAAATAAAATCAGGTTGAATAAAAGATGACTATTTTCTAAAAATTCTTATTAATATTCAGTCTTGACAAAAACTAGTATTCAATCTTATAAAATCTCTAATTTTATAAGATTATTTCCACTAATTTGAGCTTAGTATTTTTGAACAATGTAACTTACTTTAAAATAAATAAATAAATGTATAAGTATGAAAGCTACCTATTCCTCCCGGCATTGCCGGAAGGACTTTTGAAATTTTTAAAATGAGAATATTCTAAAAATATATTCTTATTGGTGAATGTTTTTCTTATCCTCAAAATGCGTTTAAATTAAGTGTGCAAAATCCTTCATATGTATTCTTGATTACCTTAAACTGTCTTATTTTTAAAATAAGAACCATTTAAAAACAAACTTTTTAGTGAATGTTTTTCTTATCCTCAAAATGCGTTTTAATTAAGTGTGCAAAATTCTTCATGTGTATTCTTGATTACCTTAAAGGGGCTCAGGGGTTGAAAACTTTTCAAAAAATCGATTTTTTTTAAGATCTAGTTTTAATATTCAATTAATTTTTAACTCAATGCAAAAAACCGCATAAAAATATTTGCATTTTTAACGGAGTTATAAGCATTTATGTATCAACACTTCCATAGTCGCACTCATATAATTTCAACTTTAAGTCGCGTTTTCTCAAAACTTGATTTTTGACGACTAACACCAAGATAAAAAAAACTATTTGATGGAATGGCTTAAATTTGTTTTTGCATGCGTATAACATCATTATCTATAGAATGAATTAATACAGTTTAGATAGTTTAATATTTTGAGTATTTTTAATGAAAAAAAAAGGTTGTATTTTTTAGGAGTTTTTTAAATTTTCAAATTTGAGAGCTTTTTTAATAATGTTGTTTTTGAGTGATAGTTATATCCTTAGTTCATTCTATAGCGTTTCCGGATCATTTTAAAGCAAAAATTAGGTTCTTGCGTCAATTCAACGTTAAGATATCTTGGTGTTGGTGATACAACACACAATTTTTTCGAAAATTGTGTTACATACATTTTGCTACATTTCTTATTATATTACATTAAAGTACTTCATTTTATAATTTTATGAGACTATAAACATACCTTTAAAATATCAGAACGTTTAAATTAATTACATTGAATACTTCTGTTTTTATACGGATTCGAAGCGAGAGCTCTGTTTTCATGTTTTTCCGTATCGATCAACCCCTGAGACCCCTTAAACTGTCTTATTTTTAAAATAAGAAGCTTTTAAAAACAAACTTTTTAGTGAATGTTTTTCTTATCCTCAAAATGCATTTTAATTAAGTGTGCAAAATCCTTCATATGTATTCTTGATTACCTTAAACTGTCTTATTTTTAAAATAAGAAGCTTTTATAAACAAATTTTTTAGTGAATGTTTTTCTTATGCTCAAAATGCAATGTAATGTTTGTCAAATCTTTCATATAATGTACAAATCATGTTAACCTAATATTGCTATCATATTTTTAAATAAAAATTGTTTTAAAATGATCCTATTGCTCCAAAAAAATTTTTTGCTGAAAAATACGATTTGTTTAATAAGCAGGGGTCGCAGCGTCCCTAAAATTTTCACACTTTCCTACCATAATTTTAAAACGACAATATTTATCGTAGAACTTCAGTCTAGATGGTAAAGGAATCAGACTCCAAAATTTTTGATTTAAAATATTGGTAGAAAAGTGCGAAAATTTTAGGGACGCTGCGACCTTTGAATAAGATATACAAAATTTTTAAACGTTTTCAAAATGAACCTTACACTATTAAATTTTCAAAATAAATATTTAAATTGCTATCTCATTTCTAAAATGAGGTTTTTTTTTTTTTTTTTATGTGTTTTGTAGTGAATAATTTTGATATGCTCAAAATTCAATGAAATGACACGTGCAAAATATTTTTTGTAATATGCATAATCTTTCAAATGTATTCATGATGACCTTATATTGCTATCACATTTGTAAAATGATAATCTTCTAAAAATAAACTTATCATGAACTTTTCTTATCCTAAAAACTCAGGCCCCACCAGTGGCCGAGAGGTTCGGACCTCCCAACTGGTAGACAGCAGGTGCTGGGTTCGAACCCAATCGCGGCTGTCGGCCTAACCGTTCGGAGTTTTCGTGGTTTTCTTCGAACCTTGAGTAAATACGGGTTAGGTTCCCTTAGAAAGACGCCCACGAAGGGCATTCCCCCCCCCCCCTGGTCCTATATCCCTAGCGCAGATAATCGGACGTCAAGAATCGACCTAAAAACTCAGTGTAAGGATTGTTATTAATTTGAAAGATAATTAGATCAATTTGAACGATTTCACATATAAATTACATATAGATATTTAAATATAAAGTACATTTTAAAAAAGTTCTTGATTAAAAAATATGATTGCAATATAAAAATATTCATCTAAAAAATATGATAGCAATTTAAAGTTATTGTAAAAACATTTGAAAGATTTTGTTGTTTTTTAATTTATATGTAAAATCTTTCAAATGAATTGATGATCTGACGTTGCTATCACATTTTTAAATAAGAATTTTTTTTTTTAATGTACTTGTTGGTCAATTTTTTTTCTTGTGCTCCTAATACGCTATAATAATTTACTTAGACAAAATACTTCGAATGCTTTCATGATGACATTACGTTGTCATATTTTTTAAATAAAAATCTTTACATTGTTATCGTATTTTTGAAATATAATTTTTAATGTACTTTTTAGTGAAGGATTTTCTTATGCTCAAAATGCGAAGTAATCACGCATGTCAAACCTTTCTTGGGTACTACTTGGTTAACCCGTCGACCAATTTCGCCAAATCAAAACAATCTATAAGGTTACTAAGAATTTTTCAGGAAGCTTGGTATGTCTGGGATATATTATGTATTGAAGGATATGTTTAGGAAATTTTTAGGTCCTTTAAAAGGACCCTTCACAAAATAATTTATCTTAAAACACGACCCATCACAAAATATTTTATCCCCAAACAGGACCCTTCACAAAACATTTTATCCCGAAACAGGACCCTTCGCAAAATTCTTTTTCACCAAACGGGATCCTCCACAAAACATTTTATCCCCAAACAGGACCCTTCACAATTTTTTTTTATCCCCAAACAGGACCCTTCACAAAACATTTTATTCCCAAAAGGACCTTTCACAAAACATTTTATCCCCAAAAGGACCTTTCACAAAACATTTTATCCCAAAACAGGACCCTTCACAAAATTCTTTTTCGCCAAACAGGATCCTTCACAAAGCATTTTATTCTAAAACAGGACCTTTCACAAATTTTTTTATCCCCAAACAAGACCTTTCACAAAACATTTTATTCCAAAATAGGATCCTTCACAGAATTATTTGTCTCTTTAATAGGCCTTTCACAGAATTTTTTCACCTTCAAATTGAACTTTTTACAATTTCCATCATTTAATATTAAAATATGGCCAGTAAATAAACAGTTGAACTCAGCAAAGAGCATATTACTTAGTTTTTTATGTATGAAAAATGGAACCTGAAGACATTGATAATTTAAATTTCGTAAAATTCTGACTAGAATTTTCTCAAATGTAAGAAAAAAAAAATTCACAATTTCACAAAAACAGGACCCTGGGAGAAAACTGTGGACAAGACCCTGTGGACGAGACTAGTAATAACGCATAGGTTACAGACAAAATTGTATTAAGGGTGTATTTCAATACAAACTGCTTATTTTCCGATTTATTTTTAAACTCATTTTTTCTCTCAAATACACCAAACTTTCGAAATCTCTTATCTGGAAAGTACACAAGATGCCGTAATTATCAATTCTTTGATAAATGCAGAAAATATGGCAAAAAAAAGCAATCAAAAACGGCATTTTGAACAGATTTTCCCCTAGCGGGAGATTTGTGAACAAAAAAAAAGGGTCATACTGAGAGGATAATTGTTTATAAATGAAATTCTAATGAATTGAGTGTAAAAATACATCACACGCCACCTTGTACATCTTTTCAAAAATGCCCTTAGCAAGTTTCATGTCTCTATTCTTAAAAATGTGCCTGAAATTGTATCGGAAAATTTCGAGCTGTTGAAGATGGAAAAGTGTTTTTTCGAATACACCCTTAAGATAACTGCAATTCTAGCAGATTCGTTTATAAAGTAACAGATTTCTGTCGCTTTACAAGAATTAGTTTTGTAATTGTATACTGCACAGATACAATTTTAGCAAACAAACAGATTTCGACTTTACATCGGTAGGATTATAGATTTTGGTACAAATTTGATTTGGCACAAAATGATTTTTATACAAATCGCCAAACTATACATATTGACATAATTTTTATTTTAAATAATGGAAAGACAAATAATTAGTAGAATACTAAAAAAAATACAAATAAAAAGTCGAAATAAAAAATCCCCTAATGACGTTTTAAACACGCGTATCGTTATTTAATGTCACTGAATGCGACATTCACGATCATCCATTATTGGCATTCAGTCTTACAGTTTGGCGATAGTTTTTTGGTCGACGGGATAACCAAGCAGTACACTTTCTTGTAATACGCAGAATCTTTCAAATATGTTAAACATGACCTTATTTTACCGTTTATGTACATTTTAATAAGAATCGCCTAAAAATGTATTTATAGGTAAATGTTTTTCTTATCCATACAAATGCAGTGTAACGACTCATGCAAAATCTTTCAAATGTTATGTTGACTGGACACTGCTTTCCCATTTTTGGTGAATTTTTTGAAGTATATACTTATATTTTTCAAAAAAAAAAAGTTCTTCTCAGTATGCTGTTATCAGATTCACGAATTTTACGAGCGACAAGCTTTTCAGTCTATTTTAACCTCAAATTTCCCGTTCAGAGAGAGAAAAGGGTTGCAATTGTCTTTGAAAAAGTCGCAGGAAAAGCAGTACGACAAATACCAGGCGTTAATGTTTATCGCCTATACGTATCAATCGCTTATATCTGATTGGTTGAAATGTTCGATGTTGGATGAAAAAGTCTTACCTAGCGGAGACTTTATTGGAACTGCAGTAAAAAGTCGGAGGACATTGCTGTTTGCTATCACATTGGGTTTTGTGCGTACATTTCGCGATTTTTTATTTATTTATTTATTTATTTATTTATTTATTTTATTTTATTTTTTTTTTTTTTTTGGAAATCATGTTTACGCTCAAGTCTCTCAAAATGTTGATGAATCTGATAGCAGTTTTATAATGGCTTACGTAAAATCCTTTAAATGTTATGACAATTTTATACTGTTATATTTTTAAAATGCGAGTAATCTGTTATTCTAATGATATTGTTAAGTTTATTGGTATATTTGCATATATTGTATTTATATTTGTATATATATTGTATTTTATTTGTATATATTGTATTTATTGGCATATTTTTGATATCCTCTAATACAGTATAATGACGCATGTAAAATCCTTCAAATGTTTTTATGATAACTTTAAATTGCTATCATTTTTAAATGAATATTTCTATATTGCTATCATATTTTTTAATAAAGATTTTTTTTTATAATGTACTTTATATTAAATGTTTTTCTTATCCTCAAAATGCAAAATAATGATGCATTAAAAATCTTTCAAATGTTTTCAAGATGTTCTTAAATTGATATCATGTTTTTAAAATGAGAATCATCTAAAGATGTGAATGTTTTTCTTATGTTCAAATTGTACTGTCATGACGCGTTCAAAATCTTTCATGTAACATATTTTATATTGCTGTAAAATATTTCAAATGTCTTCATGTTGAGATTATATTGCTATATGATTAAAATAAAAAAAAAGCTTTTAAAAATATACTTAGTGTACATTTTTCTTTTTATGTTCAAAATGCATTGTCTTTACGTTAGCAAAAACTTGCATATGGCACACCCACAGAAAGGAATTCATTAAAGGGGTATTTCGATTCAAACTGCTTATTTTGCGATTTATTTTTGAATTCATTTTGGCTCTCCAATGCACCAAACTTTCAAAATCTCTTATTTGGAAAGTACACAAGGTGTCGTGATTATCGATTTATTGATAAGTGCATAAAATATTGCAATAAAAGCAATGAAAAACGGCATTTCGAACCAATTTTTACCAAGCGGGAGTTTTGGGAACGAAAAAAAAAAAAGGGTTATACTGATAAGGTAATTGTTTATAACTCAAATTCTATTGAATTGAGCGTCAAAAGACATCACACGGCACCTCAGACGTCCCTTCAAGAATCCCCTCAGCAAGTTTCAGGTTTCTACTTTTAACAAATGTGTCTGAAATTGTATCGGAAAATTTCGAGCTGTTGAAGTTGGGAAACCGTTTTTTCGAACTACAAAAGATGTTTTGTTGAGTACATCTTGGTTGCTTTAAGGGTGTAATTCGAAAAAACGCTTTTCCACCTTCAACAGCTCGAAATTTTTTGATACAATCTCAGACGCATTTATAAAGGTGAAAACGTAAAACTGGCTGAGGGGATTTTTGAAGAGACGTATAAGGTGTCGTATGATTTCATTTTTCACTCCATGCATTAGAATTGGATTTAGAAACAATTGCCTAGCAGGACCCTTTTTTTTTCGTTCCCAGATCTCCAGATTTGGAAAAATCTGTTCAAAATGCCGTTTTTTATTGCTTTTTTTTTTTTTCAATATTTTCTGCATTTTTCAAAAAATCGACCCTCACCGCACCTTATGTACTTTCTAAATAAGACAATGGCTAGTTTGGTGCATTTGAGAGCAAAAATGAATTCAAAAATAAATCGGAATTTAAGCAGTTTGGATCAGAATACACCCTTAAGGGTGTATTTCGATTCTTACTGCTTATTTTCCGATTTTTTTTAATCCACTTTTGCTCTCAAATGCATCAAACTCGCAGATTCTCTTATTTAGAAACTTTATAAGGTGCCGTGGCTGTCAATTTTTTAAAAATGTAGAAAATATTGAAAAAATATCAGTCAAAGTGGGCCTTTTGATTTGAATTTTCCTTAGCGGGAGATCTGAGAACGAAAAAAAATGGGTCCTACTGAGAAGGTAATTGTTTCTAAATCCAATTCTAATGAATGGGTAGCAAAATGACATCACACGACACCTTATACGTCTCTTCAAAAATCACTTGGGCAAGTTTCATGTTTTTAATTTAAAAAATGCGTCTGAAATTGTATCAGAAAATTTCGAGCTGTTGACGTTGGAAAAGTATTTTCTCGAAACACCCTTAAGGGTGTATTCGAAAAAATGATTTTCCACCTTCAACAGCTCCAAATTTTCTGATACATTTTCAGACTCATTTATAAAAGTAGAACACAGGAAACTTGCTGGGGTGATTTTTGAAGTGACGTAGAAGATGCCGCGTGAAGTAACTTTTTCGTTGAGTTAATTAGAATTTGATTTATAAGCAATTGTTTTCTCAGGATGCTCTTTTTTTCGTTCGCAGACCTTCCGCTCCGGAAAATTTCGCCCAAAACGCCTTTTTTGACAGCATTCTTTTGTAACATTTTCTACATTTATCAAAAAAATCGACATTTACGTCACCTTGTGTAAGTTTCTAAATAAGAGAATTTGAAAGTTTGGTGCATTTGAGATCAAAAAGTGAATCTAAAAATAAATCGGAAAAAAAGGCACTTTGGATCGAAATACACCCTTAAGTCTGAATTTTTAAGTTAAAGTAAAAAATCGGTTTTGTTTCTCAGACAAAAAATATTGTTAACACTCTTGCAAAATTTCATCCAATTTATTTGAGTCTTGTATTTTCAATTTATAATTCCAACAAAATTTTGTTTTTGCGCTATTTAAATGGGTATGCAGTAGCCATAACTCTCTCACGTCCTTTTGTTTCATTGACTTATGTAGCTGTAAAAGGATTAAGATAAATTTTGGATAATAAAAGCTTTTCAAATTGAGACGGATGAACGATTTTATTACGTTATTATGCATTTCGAATGAAAATTGTGGACAGAAAATTGGAAAAAAAATTCAACATTATTTTTTTGTTTATTTAAACAAAATTTCAGTTGACTCATTTTTAAACAGAATGACTTGTTGGACCGAACAAATTTTTGTTGATTCAACAAAAAAAAATTCTGAGTGCATGTAAAATCTTTTAAAATGTTTTCATGATAACATTACATTGCTATCATATTTTAAAATGTACTTATTGGTGACTGTTTTTCTATTGCCTAAAATGAGTTGTAATGACAAGAAGACGCTAAAAAAAATGTTTCACGCCTTTAAATTCTTATCAGTTGTTGCGATTTATTAAAATACTAATAAAATCCTAAAATGAAAGTTTAAAATTTAAATTCATGTTAATGCTTCTCATGTTTGTAATATTTCAGATATTTAATAGGTTCTACTCTGTTATCCCGTCGACCAACTTTGCCAAACTATACAAATCGCCAAGCTGCCAAATTGTACATATTGAAACAAATTTTATTGTAAATGACAAAAAAAAAGGTTGAATTTTAATAAAAATCGCTTTATAACGTTTTAAACACGTGTATCGTATATAATATCATTGAATGTTACATTCAAGATCATCCATTAATGACATTTTAATCTTATAATTTGGCGATAGTTTTATGGTCGACGGGATAACCGAAAAGTACCATTTAATATGTATTTTCCCATGTTTTCAAAATATTCATTTGTGTAAACCTAAAATCAGCAAAATAATAGAAACTTATCAAATAATTTATTTAATCTCTTTTAGTTAAAAAACAAAATTATACTACTATTTTTTCATTTAAACATTTTTAAATATTGTAAAATTAAATTTTAAAAAAAATGGTAATATTTAAAATTATTTAAGTGTATTAAAGGTGTCCGGGACACAATATTCAACAAATTTTCTAAAAAGTTTTATTGCTTTAATTTTTCTTCTGCTTAAAATTTAAATCAAATTTCTATTTTAATTAAGAACAGGAAATATTAATTTTTTCGTTTTGGCTTGTTTTCAAAATCTAATTTTACAACAGTTGTGCCACGCATGCTTCTTATGAAAATGAGATTTATTCATGATGGGGGGGGGGGTTTTCACGATTTCTGGCATTTATATTATTTTAAGTCAAGAACCATTAAAAATAAATAGTTCAAACTTGTATCATGCCTTTTTCAATTATTTTAATTTTGATTCAGAAAATTTGAAAAAAAAAAATATTTTCTTTTGAAAATATGATTTTTTAGTTACATCATTTTTTGTGCAAGTTAAGAGGATAGTTATAACTACCCTATCAAAACTCACAATCACAAAAGTTTGAGGTAATTAAGAATAACATATGTAAATTTTCCAAGGGGTGAAAAAATCTGAGCCAGGATTCAAACAAGGAAAATATTACCGAAGTAATTGATTCCATTTTTCATTATTGAGTGAAAAAAGTCTGGGCCGGGTCGGACTTCTTTCCCTCATTAATGAAAAATGGAATAAATTACTTCTGTTATAATTGATTTACCGATTGAATAATCGTGTTTAAAATTAATCTAGGAATGTATTGTTTGAAGCCGCCAATGCTCTTCCAACTAAGCCATCCAGGACGAATTCTGCAGAGTTTTTTCACTCAAATGACCTCAACGATCACAGAATCTGGATCTATGGATCAGCTCAACAGAATTAATCGAAGGTCAATATTTGAAACTGCAGAAAATCGCTGCATACGAAATTATATTAGATTAATTTTAAACACTATTATTCAAAAAATCGGTAAATTAATAATAAGATATAAATTTATGACCACTCTTTTTCCTCTTTATAGTTGCCTACACATGTTTGTTTCGGGATGATTAAGATCATTAGAGCACGAAACTGACAAATCCGTTTATTAAAAATTTTGGAAGACTTTGTTTCAAATTGCAATTTGGATATCAAAAATGCTTTAGACTATGATAAATATTGTCTAAAATTAAAAATACATTATGAATACATTAAAAATACATTATCAAAGCGTGAAACAAAATTTTACCATACAGATTTCTCCATTATTGGGAGGGTCATAATTAACCCCTGATCACAATTACCCACACCTATGGTATAGATTTTCGGTGGCGTTCTAGTGACGGCTCGTATGAACACCTTTTTTTAGGATAAAGCATTTAAGTTATGCTGAAAATTCCAAGGAGTGTTTGCAATAAGACAGGTCCGCAGAAGTAATGAAAACACCAGTAATGTCTCTTCGAAGTTCTTTATTAAGATATGCAGGAATGAGCGGAGACTTATACTCCTCAGGGAGTGACCCCTTGGAAACACAATTCACAGTGCTACATGTTGGGAGTACGTCTTTTTGTGACGACAGACAAAATCAAACTCAACTTACAATTAGTACAGATGTTGATTAGCGATTTGGCTTGCGGTTTTCGCCAAAACTCTTTGTATAATTGCCGACCTTGGCGATAATTATGCAGAGAGAGACAGAACACATTGTTAAGTATACAGCCAATTGATAACCTGTAAATTATGGGAGAAGGCACAAAAGGGGTAATAGATTAAATTCGTGAGAACTGCATCAGCTCTCAACGGACGATGCGAAACCATCTGCTTACATTTACATATTATGCTCTAAATGAAAGAGACGCACCCACGAAATAATTTGCAGGACAAAATGTTTATGAAGAGAACGGAAATCGTTAGCAACTGTACAAAGATTAGATTTTATTTTAGTTATTGAAATCGCAAAGATAATTTTCAACGGAATTATGAGAAGCGCAGATTGAAAGGAATTGCTTTTCTTTTATTTTATTTCAGTTAGCCGTTACAACAGAAAATTCATGTAAGAGAAAAGAATTAATGAAAGCTTTTCCATGCTTAATAGAATATTAAACTGTGGGAAAAGGGCGCAATGAATACCTACTTCCTAAATTATAAAGATTAACTAAAAATGCAATTTTATAAAAGGAATAAGTTTTAACCCCAAAAAAACTATATATAATGGAATCTCCATTATAACACCTGTCACTATTATAACATATTTCCAACACCAAGATACATATTAATAAAAATGTTCGTTTATTAATTTCAAGTGGTATCATTGTATCATTTTATACAGTAAAGAAATGTACCATTGACCATTTCAACAGATTGAAAGTCTTTACACACATATCACTGTGACATTTAAAACAAGTTGGAAATTGCACGTGAAGCGTATCAAATAAGGTGCGTTCGTATGATAACGAAGTTTTAAAAATATTCAGATCTTGCTGATCTATATCAGTATTTCGGATACAGTATCTTTGTCCCTGTAAATATATAGGAAGTAATTTTTATTACACCTCAGCAACGTATATCTTATTCATAAAATGTGAAATAGTTTAATATAATTAAAACACGCCCCCAAACAATGTTTTCCCGTATAGCATTAAGTAGTGGAATACTTTTGGGTGGCCCTGTATTTTAATAATAAATATTTGTATCACAGATTGTACAGAATGTATATTTTAATGTAATATATATATATATATATGTATATGTATATATATATATATATATATAATATACTTGAAAGGTTCATGTCAATATTATTATGTTCAAATGAGTGTAAAACCATTAAAATGCATTTGAAACTTCCATTGACCGTAATGTAACGGAATCCTTTTGATTGTCCCTGTAATTGATCTATGCATCCGATTTTCATAAAATTTGAAATGACTCGACAAAATTATGTAATAATTATGTATTTTAAATTTCAAACGATTCGGTTCGGTCGTTTTTGCGTTGTTACATGCGGACAGACAGACGGACGGACTGAACGACAACTGCAGGTGCTACTTATTTACATAATTAAGAACGCACCTAAAAACACAAATAAAATATTTTAGACCAGAAGCAATTTTAGCAATTTCAGAAGAATTTAAATTAATTTAAAAGGTGATCTTTAACGTCTCCTACAGGGACTAAAGAGATTAAATTACCCCACTTTTTTTTATGAATTTTAAAATTTGATTAAAAATATCTGAGAATTTTCATCGCGTGATTTTGATTATAAATAATATGGTTAATCATCCAATGGGGTCAAGCAATTTCAAAATTTTAACTTAAAAATTGTTAAAAAATGTGTTCCGGACCCCCAAAAATATTAAAAGATAAATTATATTATTTTCGTATCTTGTCTAATGCAGAATATATTAATCTGTATAAACTTTGTGAATTATTATCTGAACAATTTATTAAGTAAAATTATAATTGGGAAATAAATTTTATTCTACTCTGTCAAAAGTTTATTTAAATGCTAAAATATTTTAAACAAATGTAAATTTACGAAACTGAAACAAACACAATAAAATTTTATGAATATATTAAGCAAAATTATAATTATAAAATAAAATTCTTCTACTCTGTCAAAATTTTATTTAAATGCTAAAATATTTCAAGCAATGTAAATTTACTAAATTGAAACAAACATAATTTAAAATTTTATGAATATATTAAGCAAAATTGTAATTGGAAAATAAAAAATTTTCTGCTGTCAAAATTTATTTAAATGTTAAAATATTCTAAACAATGTAAATTAACGAAATTTAAACAAATACAATAAAAAAAATTATGAATATTTTAAGCAAAATGATAATTGGAAAATAAAAATTTTCTACTCTTTCAAATGTTTATTGAAATGCTAAAATATTTTAAACAATGTAAATTTACGAAATTGAAACAAGCATAATTTAAAGTTTTATGAATATATGAAGAATTTGAGAAACAGTGTTACGCTTTAAAAAACAACTTTCATATACAAATAATAAAAGAATCTTAGGTACTACTTTGTTAACCCGTCGACCAAAATACTATCGCCAAAGTACAATGTAAGATTAAGGATGTATATCGATCCAAACTGCTTATTTTCAGATTTATTTTTAAATTCATTTTTATTCTCAAATGCATCCAACTATGGCGAATTGTCTTACTTATAAACTACACAAGATGCCGTGTTGGTCGATTTTTTTTGTAAATGAGGAAAATATTGCAAAAAAGGGCTGTCAAAGTTGCCAATTTGAACAGAATTTTCCGAAGCGGGAGATCTGGAAACGAAAAAAATGATCGAACTGAGAAGGTAATTTTTTATCAATCCAATTCTAATGAATTCAGCTTAAAACGACATCACACAGCATCTTCTGAGTCTCTTCCAAAATCTCCTCAGCCAGTTTCCTGTTTTTACTTTCAAAAATCAGTCTGGAAATGTATCGGAAAATTTCGAGCTGTTGAGAGGGAAAAATTATCTTTCGGAATACACTAATTGTTTTACATTCTCTCAACAGGTGGCAGCACCAAACACAAAATTTAATGCTCCAAAAGCTATCTTTGGGGGTTTTTATGGCGCAATTTAATGATTCTTGTACTATTATTATTTTTTTTTTAATAAAAATCCTGTCTAAAAGAGGTTTCTATAGTTTGTATATTTTCTACAGAGGCTTTTCATTTGTGTTCAAAATATTTTTTTATTAAAAACGAAATTCAATTTTCGGCATTCTCATTAAATTTTCAACAAGATAACTTGATCAAAAATACTTCGGAAATTATTCTGAATAAATATTTTTCTTCTTTTTTACGATTTTTTTTTCCACATAGTTTTAAAACAGTGGAGCATCGTTTATACGACGCCGAAGGGAGTACCGAAAAACGTCGTATAAACGATAATGTTGTATAATCGATTTCCATTTCTAAAACTCGAATTAGTTTTTTTTCACTTAATTTTAATGCTTGGCGTTTTGATTTACATACATTTATAAATTAAACAAACAAGTAATAAAAAAAAGGCGGGTGGAGAATATCAATTTAAATTTAACACCAAAAAGTGAAAAACTCCTTCTGAATATATGTTCTCATTTCTGATATATTTTAGAAATTATATAAATGCTGGAAAATTTATAAATTCCAAATATACCCCCTCACCTTCTTTTTGTTATCTTTCTAGGTACTACTCTGTAATCCCGTCGACCCATTTCGCCAAATTGTACAAGTCGCCAAACTAATAGCCAAATTATACATACTGACATAGTTTTTATTTCAAATAACGAAAGAAACAAATAATTAGTAGACTATTAATAAAAATATTAATAAAAAGGTCAAAATAAATACCAATTAAGGGTGTGTTTCGATTCAAACAGCTTATTTTCCGATTTATTTTTGAACTCATTTTTGCTCTCAAACGCATCATAAAAGTATTTCTGCTGGTATTGTATCAAACAAAATAATCTCTTAAGGGTGTATTTCGATTGAAACTACTTATTTTACGATTCATTTTTGCTCTCAAATGCATCTCAACTGGCCAATGGTGCCGTGAGAGTCGATTCTTTGATAAATGCAGAAAATATTGAAAAAAAAAAAAAAAAAGCAATCAAAAACGGCATTTTGAACTGATTTTTACGAACCTGGAGATTTGGGAACGAAAAAAAGGGTCCTACGGTACAAATTTTCCATCTTTGTGTTTATTTGTATTTTGTTTTTTTTCTAATGATGATTGAGTAAATTCAATCGAAACATGTAAAAATTATTAAGATCTTTTAATGTTTTTATTAGTATTTGACGTCTTTTATAGCAATTTAATATCTTAATGCATATTTTTGAAATGTTTTTAATGGACGTATAAGAAAACTTCTATTTATAATTAAAAGAAATGAGTTCTAGAAATCGAAACAAAATTACATTTTTATAATGATATCATCACCGTGGCTTCAAGGGATGATGACGCATGATATCTGAAGAGGGAGGGAGTACAAAATTATCAAAAAGTTGATAACATTGCATTTGCCTGCCTCTTATTACATTACTCTATTTTTAGTTTATGTAATTACCAACAGATGGCAGCACCACAACAAATGCAAAAATCCTAATAAGGAGAAGAAATTTCGGAAATGTTTTTAATTTTAATATGAAATGGCGCAGTGAAAAAATAGGGAATATTTATCATCTATTACTATTCCCCTCATTTCCATTCTTATTATAAATATCTTAATATAAAGATCTTAATATTAATTCTGTTGTTTTAAAAAGTTTCTGTTAAAACACGAAAACGTTTACTTGATGGTGTATAGCATCTTATAGCGTAAACTATGTACGAAAAACGTTATTCGTATCTCAGAAAAAATTATTGTATATTTTTCTTAGATTAACAAATGATTAACTTTTTTTGTTTTGGATGCATACTTAGTTTTTCGATAGAAAAGATTGGGAATATAAAAAAAGGTCATTTTAGAAAGAAATTCCTCTTCTACATCCCTCCTTATAATAATAATTCTTAAGAATATATAACAAAGTGTGTTATATTGGATCACGTCGTAACATAATTCATTCGGATAAAAGGAAAAAATATATTCTTATTACATAAGATATTAGAGTATTCATTTCACTTAATTGCCGATAGATGGTAGCACCATCACAAAAACTGAAAAAATCATGTGAAGGAATGTTTCCAAGTATAAAGAAACAGACTAACAGACCTAACATATGCTTAAATTGATGAACTAGAAAATTAATTCTTAAGGCTGCGGGCACACACAAAGTTTTTTTGCGGTTTACAGGCGGCAACGAGCTTTCTAGTTCAACTTCAATCCAAGTGTCTGGCCATTGTATCTCCCTCGTTTTGTATTGTCAGTAAACCGCAAGTGGAGAATAACAAAAGGGAGTTCCAGGAAAAAAGTTTAACTTCAGAGTAGTTATGTTTGCCTGGTCCTTGAGGGTGTATTCGAAAAAACGCTTTTCCATCTTCAACAGCTCGAAATTTTCGGATACAATTTCAGACACATTTTTAAACAGTAGAAACAGGAAACTTGCTGAGGGGATTCTTGAAGAGGCGCATAAGGTGCCGTGTGATGTCTTTTTACGCTTAGCTCATTAGAATTTGAGGTATAAACAATTACCTTATCAGCGTGACCCTTTTTTTTCGTTCACATATCTCCCACTTTGGAAAATTTGACCCAATTTTTTTTGCAAAATTTTCTGCATTTATCAAGGAATCGACAATCACGGCACCTTGTGTAGTTTCTAAATAAGAAAATTTGAAAGTTTGGTGCATTTGAGAGCAAAAATGAATCTAAAATTAAATCTGAAAAAAGGCAGTTTGGGTCGGAATACACCCTTAAGAATAAGTCACCTGGCGTGTTATATACTGGGTGACGTAGCAACGTAAAATATGGACGTTAAGGGTGTATTTCGATTCAAACTGCTTATTTTCCGATTTATTTTTTAATTAATTTTGGCTCTCAAATGCACCAAACTTTCAAAATCTCTTATTTGGAAAGTACACAAGATGCCGTGATTGTCGATTCTTTGATAAATGCAGAAAATATTGCAAAAAAAGCAATCAGAAACGGAATTTCGAACCGATTTTTCCCAAGCGGGAGATCTGCGAACGAAAAAAAATGTTCACACTGAGAAGGTAACTGTTTATAACTCAATTCTAATTAATTGAGCGTAGAAAGACATCACACGGCACATCATACGTGCCTTCAAGAATCACCTCAGCAAGTTTCATGTTTCTTACCTTTAAAAATGTGTCTGAAATTGTATCAGAAAATTTCGAGCTGTTGAAGGTGGAAGAGCGTTTTTTCTAATACACCCTTAAGGGTGTATTTCGATTCAGACTGCTTATTTTCCAATTTATTTTTGACTTCATTATTGCTCTCAAATACACGAAACTTTCAATATCTCTTAATTGGAAAGTACACAAGGTGCCGTAATTGTCAATCCTTTGATAAACGCAGAAAATATTGCAAAAAAAGCAACCATAAACGGCATTTCGAACAGATTTTCCCCTAGCGGGAGATCTCTGAACGAAAAAAAGGGTCATACTGAGAAGGTAAATGTTTATAAATCAAATTCTAATGAATTGAGCGTAAAAAGACATCACACGGCGCCTTGTACATCTCTTCAAAAGTACCCTCAGCAAGTTTCATGTCTCTTCTTTTAAAAATGTGTCTGAAATTGTATCGGAAAATTTCGAGCTGTTGAAGGTGGAAAAGCGTTTTTTCGAATACACCCTTAAGTAAGATATCAGAGTATTCATCTTACTTAACTGTCGATAGATGGCAGCACCACAGAAAATCATAACGAAAAAGCCATCCGATATCATATATTACAGGTCAATGAATTTTCCAATAAAAAATGAAAGAAGAAATCTGGTGTGACTTCATTCACATTTCTGAATAGTTTACAGAAATGCTGTGTATTCTAAAAGTATAATGACTTCATTCACATTTCTGAATAGTTTTCAGAAATGCTGTGTATTCTAAAAGTATAACAATTAATTAAAACTGCTTTTATACAAAGGTGAAATATTTCCGCTGATGATACAGAACAGGCGTTGCAAAGAAAACTTGCACTTTCATTCAGAAAACTTTTTTAAAAAAACTAAAATTTTGTTATTATTCCGTCCATTATAAAACAAGAACTATAAATAGAAAAAAACAAATTAGAATTTTAACTTCTGTAATGTTCAGTAATGTATTTCAGTTTCTGTATCATTTCATTTTCAGATCGGAATGCGAGTCTGGACCGCGCTTTGTCAGTTGTTTTGGTTTATTTTATGACTTCCTATTATCCACACGATGGATATAACCCAAAGAGGGAAAGCACTCATTTTTCTGGTTTTTTTAAAGGGTGTATTCGATAAAACGCTTCTTCACCTTCCACAGCTCGAAATTTTCCGATACGATTTCAGACACATTTTTAAAAGGAGAGACATGAAATTTGCTGAGGGGATTTTTGAAGGGACGTATGAGGTGCCGTGTGATGTCTTTTTACCCTCCATTCATTAGAATTTTTGATTTATAAACAGTTACCTTCTGAGGAAGACCCTTTTTTTCGTTGACAGATCTCCGACTTCGGAAAAATCGGTTCAAATTGCCGTTTTTGATTACTTTTTTTGCAATATTTTCTGCATTTACCGAAGAATTGACGCTTACGACACCTTGTGTACTTTCTAAATAAGATAATTTGCCCTTTTGATGCATATGAGAGTAAAAATGAATTCAAAAATAAATCGGAAAATAAGCAGTTTGAATCGAAATACACCCTTAATGCGTTCGTAATTATGTAAATACCTATCACCTATCGTTCTCGTTCAGTCTGTCCGTCTGTCTCTCTGTCCGCATATAACAACGCAACTGACACAACAGAATCGGTCGAAATTTAAAAAATGTATTTATTACATAATTTTGTCGAGTCATTTCAAATTTTATGAGAATCGGATGGATAGATCAATTATAGGGACAATCAAAAGGATTCCGTTACATTACGGTCAATGGGGAAAAAATGTTTCAAATGCATTTTAATCGTTTGAAATCTTAAATACATAATTATTACATAATTTTGTTGAGTTATTTCAAATTTTATGAAAGTCGGATGCATAGATCAATTACAGAGACAATCAAAAGTATTCCGTTACATTACGTTCATTGGGAAAAAATATTTCAAAGTTGTTACACTCATTCGAAAACATAATAAAATTGATATGCATCTATAAAGTACTTATTATAATATACATTTTGCATAACTTGTGGTGCAAAGAATATTTATTATTGATTTACAAGGCCACACAAAAGTATTCCATTGCATGATTGTGTAGGGAGAACATTGTTTGGTGCACATTTTAATTGTAATTATTTACAATTTTATGAGATTGATATATGAGAGTGATATTTTAAAAACTTTTTTATCGTAAGAACACACCTCATTTGCTACGTTTCACGTGCAATTTCCAACTTTTTTTTTTTTTTTTTTTTTTTTTTTTTTTTTCCAGACACAATTGGTTTTTCAGAACAAGCCGTCAAAGTTGGCTTTTTGAACTGCATTTCCCGAAGAAAGCAGAAAAACTGGTCGAAAAGCCGGAGAAAAAAGCGTGATCACGTAATCGAAATTTAACTATCTTAAAATGGAAAACTAAGTTCTATTCGAAATCGCTTCCATAGTTAGGCCTTCTAATTTTATATCTTCTCTGTTAAAAAATGTGTTTGTAAATGTGTCAAAACGTTTTGAGCTTGTTGAGCGAAACAGTTGCGAACACTCAAAGCTTCCAAATTTTCGAATTTTCAATTTTTTATAGGTTAAACTGTTTTTCTTTTTTCTGAACATTTTTATATAATTGTTTTCTCAAAAATTCTTATTAGTACAAAAGTTATGGGTTTTAGAATATTACCCGCTCAATACCGTTTCCGAAACTTGGAAATCATTTTTCTCCAAATGACATTTTTCTTGTAAGTATTTTTACATAAAATTTTCAAAATATATATTTCACGTTATTCTGTATAAACTGAAACTAAAATTTCCTTTTTATTGTTCAAAAAATTTATTTTTGAGGTAATTTTCTTTGGTACTACTAGGTTATCCCGTCGACTAAACAATTGTCGCCAAACTATAAGATTAAATGCCAATAATGGATGATTGTGAATGTCGCATTCAATGACATTAATCTCGGTAACACATGTTTAAAATGTTATTAAATGATTTTTATTTCGACTTTTTAATAATATTCTACGAATTATTATTTTTTAATTATCTAAATAAAAATTAAATCAATATGAATGATTTGGCTATTAGTTTGGCGACTTGTATAATTTGGCGAAATGGGTCGACGGGATAATAGAGTAGTACCTTTTCTTGTTGAAATTTTCAAAAATCAGTTAAATACAACTTTGTATTAAAAATAGTTTGTTTGTATTTATACTGGCCTAGGGATCTGCACTAGGGATATAAGCCAAAGAGGTTGAGAATTGCACTCCGAGGAGGTCTTTCTAAGGTAACCTAACCCGTATTTACCCATGGAAATTCGAGGTTCAAAGAAAACCATGGAAAACTCCGAACGGTTAAGCCGACGGCCGCGACAGGGCTCGAACCCAGCATCTGCCGCCTACCAGTGGGAGGTCAGAACTTCTCGGCCACTGGTGGGGCGATCGCTTGGTCAGCTAGCGCTGTTTCGTCTTTCAGATGAAGCTAATAGTTTCAAATTTTGTTATGAACATTAGATTTGAACACCGCCATAAAAAATTTAATAATAATAATGGGACCGTTCAAGTATTACGTAAGCATATTTTTAGTCATTTTGCACCCCTCCCCCCCCCCTTGTAAGAAAATATAAGCAAATGCTAGACCCCTTCCCCCTTTGCTTACGTAAGATTTTATGACAGTTTATAAATACTTCTTGACTTATAAAAAGTTACCGATCAATTACATTATTAATCCTACAAATTTATATAGGCATATAGGGATTGTGATTATATAAAATGGTTTTAATATATTGTTGCTTATTGCATTAAACAAACCACAGAATACAAAATGGTTTAAATATATTGTTATTTATCACATTGAACAATAAAACAAGATATACAAGAAGTCTTAACTTACTTAGGCATCATAACTAAAATTTTTGACATGAATCATATAAATGTTGGAGTTCATTTTGGTGTTCATATTTTAATCTGATGTCCAGGATCCTTGAACCCATGTTACAACATTGTCTATTATA
This sequence comes from Maratus speculifer, assembly GCA_964019185.1. Taxonomy (NCBI): domain Eukaryota; kingdom Metazoa; phylum Arthropoda; class Arachnida; order Araneae; family Salticidae; genus Maratus; species Maratus speculifer. The sequence continues at coordinate 3,127,847 of OZ025303.1, read as the reverse complement.
AACGGCGAATTTCGAACGGACTGTAGAAAGCTGTTTTCCCATCATACTTTGTTTGCTTGTTGAATTTGAACTGCAGTTGCTTCGTTGGTTAATGCTTACGTAAGAATTGTCGTGACCCCCTCCTTCCCCTTGTCAGAAAAAATAAGCAGACTCTGGACCCCCCCCCTCCCCTTTAAGTGCTTATGTAATACTTGAACAGTCCCAATAATACTTTTTGAAAAGAACTTTTATTATTTTATTATTATTATTGGTAACTTCTAGGTTATACCGTCGAATAAAAAATTATTGCCAAACCATAAGATTAAATGCCAATAATGGATGACCATGAATGTCAAATTCAGTGACATTAAATTACGATAAAGGTGTCACTGAGTGAATTTATTTCGACTTTTTATTAATATTCTATTAATTATTTGTTTTCTGATATTTAATATAAAAATTACGTCAATATGTATAATTTGGCGAAATCGGTCGACGGGATAACAGAATAGTACCTTATTATTATAATTATTATTTGCAAAGCAGAAGAATTGTATTTTTATTTTCCTGGAAAGTTTCTTTATTTTTCAAGAGCATTGAAATCTTTTTAAGACCTAATGTATATATTATGTAATTCTGTATGTGACCAAAGGCGACATGGTCTGCCCCAAGAATTTTAAGCATGTCTGATTCCACAGAGCGTCGAATCAATTTCAAAATCACCCCATCAGTGTTTGAGAGGCCCCCACCAGTTGCCGAGAGGTTCGGACCTCTCAACTGGTAGACGGCAGGTGCTGGGTTCGAACCCAATCGCGGCTGTCGGCCTAACCGTTCGGAGTTTTCCGTGGTTTTCTTCGAACCTTGCGTAAATACGGGTTAGGTTCCCTTAGAAAGACCCCCACGAAGGGCACTCCCTCCTGGTCCTATATCCCATTAGCGTAGATAATCGGACGACAAAAATCAACCAACCAACCAGTGTTTGAGAAGTTCTGCTCTCGAAGTTGGTATACGGCAGGTGCTGGGTTCGAATCCAGTCGCGGCCGTCGGCCTAACAGTTCGGAGTGGTTTTCTTCGAACCTTGCATTTCCTTGTGTCAATACCGGTTAGATTCCCTTAGAAAGACCCGCACGGAGCGCACCCCCTCCCCCTCTTTGGGTTATTTCCGTCGTGTAAGTAATAGGTCGTCATAAACACAAACAATCATTTCAAAATATATATATACGTACTTTAATTTATGTAGTTTTTTGTAAAATCATTTATTATATATTTGTTTGAAATGTGTAGACTTCGCATAGTCATAAAATGCTGTGTTTATAATTTATTAAATTGATTATGCGCTTAACATAAAAAAATATTTATGAAGAATATTTTCGACAAAAAAAAAGTACTATTTCCATTTTTTCTATAAATGCAATAATCAGAACTACGCACAGAGAAGTATTTAAAGCAAAATCTTGCCGAAAGTTATTTATCATGTGATTTATAGTTAAAAATAATTATTGTTGACTTACTATTAGGAGATACACTTAATGTTATATACACATAAAAGTATGCATTTAAGTAAATAAATGTATAATGAATAGTTTATTTATATTTGTATTTGTACTGCTTATAAAAGGAATGTAATTATTGATTTTGAGTTTTTAGCTCACAGGCTATCATAGCCTGAGAGTTTATGTGCCCGTCCGTTCTGTATGTACGTTCGTGCGTAACGCGATAATTCATGATAAAAATATCGGATCCATTTGAAATTTTGTATATAGGTATATCCTGATAAGGCGCTTCCTTGATTAGTTTTTGGAGTTCATTCGATATGTATAAGAGGGGGAACGGGGGCTCATGCCCCTCCCCTTAATTAATATAAACGGGATTTTCATGCAGAATTAACGATTTTCGTTCAAAAGTTAGATATAGGATCATTCGGATGAGGCGATACCGTGGCTTTTATCAGGTGTTCATTGAATAAGTATAAACAGGGGGAACGGGGGTTCTAATGCCCCTCCCCTTAACTTGCATAAATGGATTTTTCAGTCAGAATTGTCAGATTTCGTTCAAATCTCTGAATAGTTTTGGAATTTAATGGTTATGTATAAAAGAGGGGAATAACTCCTCTTAAATTATATAAATGCTAAATGGGTTTTTATTAAGAATTATCCGATTTGCTCTGAATTTTGGATATAGATTTTTTAATATGATAAAGCATGTAATTGATAGTTTAGGAGGTTCAATGATTAAGTATAAAAAAGGAGAAAGGGGAGAGCTGTTTCCCCTTCTTAATTTTTTTTTTTTTTTTTTTTGGAACGGAATTAACCTTTGAAAATAATAAGGCTGTAATGTACAATTAGTATGCGTAGCCTGTGAGCTCAATGCCATCAGTTTAACTGGGCAATATTCTTTTTATTTTACTTGCAAATTATGTTTTATTATGGTTAATTTTACTATATGTAAACTTTTAATTATTTATATAAACGAATCTAATAATATGTATATTATTATTTAGCAAAGTTTTCTCCTTTTGTTGAGTTGTAGACACTGGTTTTTGAGTATTATTAGGAGATAACCAAAAAAATTTATATTTAAAAATGGAAAGTACAAGCGGAAGATTTTTGTTTAAAGGCCATTAAAACTATATTTTGGTTAGCTATAACTGTATGTCAAAACTATAAGCTATACAATTATATTTCGAAAATGGTCCAGTAAATTTCTACACACTTTTAAAAAGCTATATATCTAAATTAGAAAATGGAAAAAAAACTCATATTTAATTTTAATTTCTACTTTCTTCTATCTTCAATAGAAGAAAGTATTGTAATCAAAATTTTTCTCGAGTTCCGGTTTTCAACGGATTTACACGTTTTACTGGCAAGAGATTTAAAAAAAAAAATGTTTTTACAAAATGTCTGTGTGTATGTGTGTCACTATTCTACCATCAAAAAATGTATGAAGATATGCATAGAATTTAACCGAATTTTTTGCGAATGTTTTTGGCTGTGGCAAGCAGATCCTCCTTCAATTTTGAAATATTCCGCCAGAAGAGGGCGCTGCAATCGCAATTTTTGTTCCATTTTCAATAGTGTACCGACCAAAAGCGTATGAAATTATGCATCGAATTGAATCAAATTTTTTGTGTACGTGTATGGCTATGGCTAGTTGGTTCTCCCTGAATTAAAAAAAAATCAGCCGGAAGGGGCCGCTGCAATAGCAATTTTCGTGTGATTTTCAAAATTGCATCACCTAAAAGTGTATGAAATTATGCCTAAAACTGAGCTAAAATTTTTGTGTATGATTATTTTTTGGTATGGCAGGTAGGTCCTCCCTGAATTAAAAAAAAAAAATCTGCCTATCATTCTATTGTCCATCGGCTCGTGCAGAGACGGGAACTTGTTTTTACTCCGATTAATTGACTGAAGCAGAAATTTAAGATAAAAGTCAAAGTTGGTATAGTATTGAATTAAAATTATTAAAGAATTAACATGAGGATTTTTTTTTTAAACATTAAAATGTACGTATAAGATAGAAGAAAGGCACATCCAACAATTTGGGATTGGCACATCCAACTAGTTTTCACTGCATTAAAAATAATTATATCTAGTTCAAAAATTCATGAAACGACAAAAAATATACATTTAAAAATAATTAAATATAATTTGAAAATTGACGCATTACAATAAAATGCCGTATATGACTCATGTTTTTGAAAAAGACATAGATCGAAATACAATTTAGTCGGCTATTAAAAAATACACTATTTACAATTGTTGAGCAAATTTTAATTTTTGGCCAGGTGTTTGAGAGTCAAATATTTCATTGTGCGGCGCTCAATTTATTTTGTATAGGAAGACTGGGCCACATGAACATGGGACAGATGTGAACATCACAATTTATTAATAGTTATTATAATTTTTTTATTTAAAAAAAATTTAAAGATGATAATAGATATCGAAATATTTTTAGAAAATAAAAATTTTTAAACTGATAACTACCGTAAAATCCCGATTATAGCCCCTTTGCCCATTTTTTCCAAAGCAAAAGAAGTAAAACTTTTGGAAGGGGTTGCTTATAGTCGAGATTTTTTTTAAGGCATTAAAAATCCCTTTTTAGGTGCGTTCGTAATTATGTAAATACGTAGCACCTATTGTTGTCGCTCAGTCTGTCCGCATATAACAAAGCAACAAATACCCAACCGAATCGTTTGAAATTTAAAATACATAATTATAACATAATTTTGTAGAGTCATTTCAAATTTTATGAAAATCGGATGGATAGATCAATTACAGGGACATTCAAAAGGATTCCGTTACATTACGGTCAATAGGGAAAAAACTTTTAAATGCATTTTAATCGTTTGAAATTTAAAACATATAATTATTGCGTAATTTTGTCGAGTCATTTCAAATGTTATGAAAATCGGATGTATAGATCAATTACAGGGACAATCAAAAGGATTCCGTTACATTACGGTCAATGGGGAAAAAAATTTCAAATGCATTTTAATCGTTTGAAATTTAAAAATATAATTATTACGTAATTTTGTCGAGTCATTTCAAATATTATGAAAGTCGGATGCATAGATCATCTACAGGGACAATCAAAAGTATTCCATTACATTACGGTCAATGGGGAAAAAGTTTCAAATGCATTTTAATGATGTTACACTCATTCGAACATAATAGAATTGGCATGAATCTATGAAATATATATTAAAATATGCATTCTGTACAATCTGTGATGCAAAGAATTTTCATTATTAAATTACAGGGCCACACAAAAGTATTCCACTACATAATGCTATACGGGAAACATTGTTTGGGACGTGTTTTAATTATATTCAACTATTTCACATTTTATGAATAAGATATACGTTGCTGAGGTGTAATAAAAATTACTTCCTGCATATTTACAGAAACGTAAAGATTTCGACTACTATACTGTATCCGGAGTACGCTCTACTATATCTGCAAGATTTGAATATTTTTAAAACTTCGTTATCGTACGAACGCACCTCATTTGCTACGTTCACGTGCAATTTCCAACTTGTTTTATCTATAATAAACTAGAGAAACATATATGTATATTTCTTTATGACGGCAATATAGTTAATGATTATGAAAACAAGTGAATAACAGAATAAAAAGCAATTTTTCCATTTTGTTCACGTATGTTCACAACTACCTCCTTGATGGGCACATCTGAACAATTTTTTGAATTTATAAAATTATTTAAAAATGCAAGAAGAGCTATACAAGCTATTAAAAAAAGAAAGTTCGGTTTGCTATATTGTGCAGTTTTTGTTTATAGAAATTAATTCTGTTAAACGGTTCACATGTGCCCCAGTCTCTTCTATACATTAGAATGGGCCATTCTAACACGGCACCTTGTGTACTTTCATAAATAAGCGATTTTGAAAGTTTGGTGCATCTAAGAGCAAAAAGGATTTTAAAAATAAATCGGAAAATAAGCAGTTTTGATCGGAATACACCCTTAAGGGTGTATTTCGATTCAAACTGCTTATTTTCCGATTTATTTTTGAATTAATTTTTGCTCTCAAAAACACCAATCTTTCAAAATCTCTTATTTATGAAAGTACACAAGGTGTCGATTCTTTGATAAATGCAGAAATTATTGCAAAAAAAGCAATCAACAACGACATTTCGAACCGATTTTTACCAAGCAGGAGATCTGAGAACGAAAAAAATCCCTTTCGGCATGGCCTATAGGCGGAGGTAGATTTCGAAAAGTTTTAATCTCAAAAAAAAAAAAAAAAAAAAAAAAAAAAAAAAATTAAATGATTAGAGATAAACCCAGTTTAACTACTTTATTCAACCGCTTTTAAAAAATTTTTAATTTCATTTTTCTGTAAGAACTGGTTTTATCAAAATCCTCTTAAACGAAATTCTACTCAAATGCCCATTTTGGCAACATATTTTGAATTATATTCTTACTTTATTAAAAAAATTGACCAATATGCTCATTATATTGGTCCTAAATAACAAAAATCTGTTAATTAAATTCGTTTGACTGCAAAATGGAATTTAAAAATGAGTAATAAAATAACCAATTTATTATTTTAATGCATCCACAATTCTTTAATCAAGATTGCTTTGAGAAATTTTGTACGAAGTGCCCACTTTGACAGATTTTTTAAATATATATTTAGCCTTTATCAAAAATCTGACCAATACGGCACATTACACAGTTCCTAAATAACGAAAAACTATCAACTGAATGCGTTTGAGAGCAAAATTGAATTTAAAAATGAGTCATAAAATAAACAATTTGTTATTTGAATACAACCTGAATTCTTTTATCATGATCGCTTTGGGAAATTTTTTTTGCGAAGTGCTTACTTTGACAGCTTTTAAAAATATGTATATTCACCCTTTATCAAAAAATCAAAGAATACGTACATTATATAGTTCCTAAGTAACAAAAAACTGTCATTTAAATGCGTTTCAGAGCAAAATTGGATTTAAAAATGAGTCATAAAATAACCAATTTGTTATTTGAATACCCACAGTTCATTAATCGTGATCGCTTTGGGAAATTTTGTGCGAAGTGCCCATTTTGGCAGCCTTTTTTTGAAATATATTCTGCCTTTATCAAAAAACTGGCCACTCCGTCACATAATATAGTTCCTAAATAAGAGAACCTGTAAATTGGATGCGTTTGAGAACAAAAAAAGATTTAAAAATGACTCGGTAAAAACGCAATTTTTTTAATTTCCTCAAATTTCAATCATGATAATTTCGTGAAATTCTGTTCAAAATACCCTTTTTGGCAGCCTTTTAAAAAATATATTCTGCCTTTATCAAAAAACTGGCCAATACGTCGCATTATATAGTTCCTAAATAATAGGACCTGTAAATTGGATGGGTTTGAGAACAAAAATGAATTTAAAAATGACTCAGAAAAAACGCAATTTGTTATACTTAATCAATTTTTAATGACGATAATTTCGGGAAATCTGTTCAAAATACCTTTTTTGGCAGCCTTTTTAAAAATATATTCTGCCTTTATCAAAAAATTGGCCAAAACGTCGCATTATATAGTTCCTAAATAAGAGGATCTGTCATTTAGATGCGTTTAAAATCAAAAATGAATTTTAAAATCAGCCAGAATATAAGCAGTTTGGATTTAAGGTTTTTACTCCAACTCTTATTTTTTGTTTAATTTATTTTTGCTATAAGAATTGGTTCTATGAAAAACTTGTCAATATAAAAGTTGTAGATCTTATTGTGAAGATGTAAAATAAATTTAATTAGATTTGATTGCTTAAGAATTGAGTAAGTTATGGGTTTTTTTCTTTTTCCTCCCCCCTTTTTCTTTTCGTTTTTAGTTTTTTTCATCGGTAAAAATTGGTCCTATCAAAAACTTGTAAATACAAAAGTTTTAGATAATATTGAGTACATTTATATAAAATTTAGTTGGATTTGATATCTTGAGAATTGACGAAGTTATGAATTTTTTTCTCCCAAAAACCATGTTTTTTTCGCCCCTTGAGCCCATTTTTAACTTTATCAAAAATCTGTCATGCATAAACTTTTTGCCCATTGTTTAGAAGTAATATAAACTTTAAACTGATTCGATATCTATTTTAATTAAGAAGTTATCGCGTTTTTTCTGTTTTCACAAAAACCCTCCTAACTTCCACCCCCTTTGTCCGATTTTGCCCATTAACGAACTCGACCGAGATTTTAGGCTCCTTGATTTTATGTAAAAGTTTGAAAAAGATCTGAGCATAATTATGGAAGTTATCGTGTCTAGAAGAAAGTGATATACACCGATAGATAGATAGATAGATAGAGAGATAGATAGATAGATAGATAGATATATAAACTTTTTTACTGGTGGTGGTTTTGGGGTCTAGGAGTCATGATTCGTGTAGATCCGCAAAAATTTTTCAGAAATTCCAACATGGGAGACAATGCAATAGGTAGTATTTCATACGAAATCTACCTAAAAAGGGCCATACTGATAAGATAATTGTTTATAACTCAAATGCTAATGAGTTGAGCGTAAAAAGACATCACACGGCACCTCATACATCCCTTGAAAAATCCCCTCAGCAAGTTTCGTGTTTCTACTTTTAAAATTGTGTCTGAAATTGTATCGGAAAATTTCGAGCTGTTGAAGGTGGAAAAGCGTTTTTTCGAATACAACCTTAATCACCACATATGTTTTATACAATACATCATGTATAAAAAGAGCCCGTATACAACAGGAACTTGGCTAAAAATAGAAAATTTGATAATCCCTGCAAAATAGCATACTGTCTAAGATGATTTCTAACACACTTTATTGATCTGTTTAAAACGGAATATATATTTTTTTTTTTTTGGTTCCATTTGAATTTTATTTTAGGTGGTCTCATTACACATTGAAAAACTTTCGTATTTAAATTTGTATTCGAAAAAATATTTTTCTACATTCAACAGCTTGCAATTTTCTGATACAATTTCAGACACATTTTTACTTTCTTCTATCTTTACAAGAAGAAAGTATTGGATTCATGAAAATTTTCGACTTCCGGTTTTCAACGGATTTATACGTTTTAGAAGGTCCTGAACACGTTTTGACTATTTTTAGAAAATGTCTGTCTGTGAGTCTGTCCGCCTGTCTGACTGACTGTCTGTCTGTATGTGACAAAAAAATTGTGGGCGCTCTATCTCAAGAACTAATGCTCGAAACTTAATAAAATTTTATATTCAGTTAGACCTTGATATGAATTAGTGCCTATTGATTTTTGGTGAAAATTGACCCGCATGTGGTGCTGCTATACTACATTTTTCATGACTTTCAAGTTGCTATATCTGAAGAACTAATGCACAGAATTTCACCTAACTTCAGATTCTGTGACCCCTTGATATACATAGACGCTGATTAAGTTTTGGTGTAAATTGGCCAGCAGGTGACGCTGCTATGCCACGTTTTTCATGATTTTCATGATAGCTATATCTCAAGAACTAATGCACAGATTTGCACCAAACTTCAGATTCCGCGATACCTTGAGATACATAGCCGCTAATAAGGTTTTGGTGTGAACTGCTTTTGGTGGCTAGGTGAATATAGCCACCTATATTCACCTATAGGTGGCTATTCACCTATAGCCACCTATAGGTGCTGTCTATAGGTGGCGCTGCTATGCTACATTTTGCACGATTTTTGCGATAGCTATATCTCAAGAACTAATGCAGAGAACTTCATCAAATTTTAGATTCTGTTACACTAAAATATATAACATAATTAGACTCTGATTACATTTTGGTATTAACCCTGCAACAGGTGGTGCAACTATGCTGCATTTTGCACGATTTTTCCGATTGCTATATCTCAACAACCAACGTACAGAATTTCATCAAACTTCAGATTTTGCTACAAAATGACATAACATAATTACACATGATTACGTTTTGTTATAAATCCTTCAACTGATGGTGATGCTGTGCTATATTTTACACGGTTTTTTTTAAACTAGCTATATCTCAAGAACTAATGCACAGAATTTCATCAAACTTCAGATTTTTTTACACCATAACATAATTAGACGCTTTTTTACGTTTTGGCATAAATTGTCCAAGATATGGTGTTGCTGTGCTATGTTTTGCAAATTTTTTTGTTTATAACTATATCTCAAGAACTAAGGCACGAAATTCCATCAAATTTCAGATTCTGTTAGGTCTTGACATAAATAGATGCTTATTAGGTTTTAGTATAAATTACCCAACATGAGGCACTACTAAGCTCATTTTCTCAGAATATTAATTAAATTTTGCGTTTTAGGCTTTTCGGATACCAGAATCTCATTAGGCTAGGTCAAATGTTCGAGAAAATTCGATAGTGGGTAACTTTGGGGTCACCACGTTCTTTTAAAAAATATTAAAATGTACTTATGAGATAGAAGAAAGTTTTGGGATTAACACATCCAACTAGTTAAAAGTAGAGACATGGGGAACTGGTTGAGGGGATTTTTGAAGGGACGTATGAGGTGCCGTGTGATGTCATTTGACGCTCAGTTCATTAGAATTTGTTTCATAAAAAATTACCTTCTCAGTCTGGCCCTTTTATTTTCATTCCCAGATCTCCCGTTTCGGAAAATTTGTTTCAAAAGGCGAACTTTGACTGCTTTTTTTTGGGGGGGGGGGGATATTTTCTGCATTTATCACGACCCTCACGGCACCTTGTGTAACTTTGTAAATAAGACAATTTGCCAGTTGGATGCATTTGAGAGCAAAAATAAATAGGAAAATAAGCAGTTTGAATCGAAAAACACCCTTAAGGGTGCACTTCGATTCAAACTGCTTATTTTCCTATTTATTTTTGAATTCATTTTTGCTCTCAAATACACCAATCTTTCAAAATCTCTTACTTATGAAAGTACACAAGGTGCTGTAATTGTCAATTCTTTGATAAATGCAGAAAATATTGCAAAAAAAGCAATCAAAAACGGCATTTTGAACAGATTTTCCCCTAGCGAGAGATCTGTGAACGAAAAAAAGGGTCATACTGAGAAAATAATTGTTTATAAATCAAGTTCTAATGAATTGATTGTAAAAATACATCACACAGCACCTTGTACATCTCTTCAAAAATGCCCTGAGCAAGTTTCATGTTTCTACCTTTAAAAATGTGTCTGAAATTGTATCGGTAAATTTCGAGCTGTTGAAGGTGGAAAAGCATTTTTTCGAATACACCCTTAAGGTTATTGCCTAAGAAATATTTTTCCACCCTCAAAAGTTCCAAATTTTCTGAGACATTTTCAGACACATTTTTAAAAGTTGAAACATGGAACTGACTGAATTGATTTTGGAAGAGAGATATTAGAGGCCATGTAAATTCCTTTTTCTCTCCGTTCATTGTGTCGGGGAGCTAACTACTTGATTCATACAATGCAGAAAGGGAGATAGAATGCAGACCCACTCATAAAGGGGTTCCAACCCTTAAATAATAATAATAAAAAGTAATAAATCGCCGGGATTTCAAGTAGCTGAATTAGAAGAATCTCAGGTGTGCATCTCAGGTGTTCGTGCACCTGATCAGTAAAAGTTAGATGGCTAACGTAAAAATGCAATGCTATGCAGAGAAAAAAAAGCGAATGTTATAAAACATTTTTAACGAAAAGAAATGTCGAATTATATAATAAAAGCAAAGCCTCCCCCCTTGGTAGGTATGAGAGGGATGGTATTCAAAAAGAAAAAAAAAAGAAGGGGCTTGAGATGGTTTCAGGTGAACATGAATAGTAGGAATTTTGAGGTGCGACGAAGGGCTTGCGCCTGGAATTCGAGCGGGAAGCCTCGTTTAGAGTCATCTGTTATACCCTTTCTTTTGGGGCTCTGAAGAAAAAAAAAAGGGTGGTCAAGGAAACAGAAATCGAGCGAATGGAGGATAACATATTGTATTAATGTACCCAATAATGTTGCTATTCGCAGAGGATTGGATTTGAAGCATTTCAAGGGGATGCATAATGAAAATGAGCAAAGGGGGGAGAGAAGGAGATAAAGGGATGAGGAGAAGGAGTTAAGGAGTCTTGGGTTTTGGATTTGGGATTTGGAGTGCGAGCAGTTCTCTTTCCTGGAAATTCAGATCCTAAGGATGGAGATTAAAGGCTTCCCAGCAATGCGGCTAATGATTATGGGTAAGTGGGCTTTAAATTATTAGGTTTTCCGAGGCATCCCCTAATTCCCTTTCTATTTTGTTATTGAATGCAATGTGAGGTAATGTTATGTTTTGAAATGAACTAGACTTAGATTATGATTCTTCTTCTTAACTTAGAATACTTCTGTATCTTAGATCACTCTATGTTAATTGCGCTTAGCGAAATAAATATTTGCTTGATTTCCTAATAATGTGGTCTCTGCAATCAATTCAGTGTTTGTATTTCCTTTTCTTTACGTACCGACTACCACTGGGTAATACGACTTATGTCAATTTTTAGACGATCAACGGCAAGTAAAAGAGTAGTCGGACAATGGTGCACCGTGCCAGTTCAGTATTTACTACTGAGAGTTTAAAATAAGGAAATGATAAGTAATAACAATAAAAAATAATTAAGCAAAATAATAATAATAATAGTAAATAAATAAATATTTAAAAAAAAATTATTACAGACAACAATAACTAATTAAATGGTAATAATGGAATTTAACAAAGTATTGATTTAAAATGAATAAATGTCGAGGGATGCCTTGTTATCATAAAAGTGTATTATTTATGTGCCATTGTTGATATGCTCAGAACATTTTCATTTCAATATAACGCTATTATGGCCCATCGTTACAAGTTAAATTCATATTTATTAAGAAGTGATTTATAGCTTTCGGTTATCATTTCATATTTAAAAAATAGTCAAAATACAGACAACCACAAATATGCTAATTATTTTTTAAAAGATGACCTGCTTATGCACAAAGCTTTTATTCCCACCATAAAAAAAAATACTGAAGTGCAGCAAATAGTAATACCAGACGTCTACAAACCCCATATACTCACTGCTAAGCATATTTCTCATTTCGGATTCTTTAAAACTTACAATGCAATTCGTGAGAAATATTTTTGGGAAAATTTATTTAAAGATACGAAACATTTTGTCAAAACATGTAAAGAATGTATGTCATATAAATCAATCAAAAAACTACCACCAGTCCCAATTCAGAGACATTTTATACCCACAGGCGTGAATCAATTTATTTCAGCCGATTACGTTGGCCCTTTTAATACTACTGACAAAGGAAATCGTTATATATTAACGTTTGTTGACCACTTCTCCAAATTCATAAAGTTATACCCAGTACCACAAGCAAATACTAAATATTCTGTGCAATGCTTAATGGACTATATCGGTACTTTTGGTTTGTTTAATTATTACCTCACAGACAGGGCATCTTGTTTCACGAATGAAACTTTCACAGAGCTGTGTAAAATATTTGGGGTAAAGAAATTGAAAACAACTGCTCAGAGGCCGCAGTCAAATGGTTCATCAGAAAAATTAAATTCGAATATTAAGAAATCACTAGCTATATTTGCTCAAGACACGGCTCAGTGGGATGAATTTACGGATTATTATGCTCTTATTTATAACAACACGTTACATTCTACGATTCAGTTAAAACCAGCTTATTTACAACTTTCTTATGAACCTCTTTTACCAAATGATATATTAGATGAACCTCGTAGTAGGAAACACGTTTCTCATCAAGATTTCGTCAAACACAAAGCATCACAGCTTCAATATACTAACGAGAAAGTCATTGAATGCCTACAAAAGGCTGCTGAAAAAAGAGAAATTTATCAGCATTCCAGGGCTAGATATCGTGATTTTTACCCCGGGCAATTAGCTTACCTACACAACAAGGACTGTGATCGCTTTATAAGCACAACCAAACGAAGAAGCAATATTGGACCATATAGAATTGTAAAAAAACATAACAAAGTAAACTATACAATCGTTGATGCGAACGATCCTACTAAGCCCCAATTTAAAATTCATTGTGAAAGACTGATTCCTTATACACAAAGAGATCCCAAACTTAGCTTGTTCCACGCTTTAACTGCAGACAACAATAAAAGAAATCCCCCAACACAACAACGAAATGCATACAAAAACATACCACACGCAGTCTTTGATGATAGCGACTATTCAGAAATTTTATACCCGCATGAATCCCCAGGCACTAAAACAAATTGTTGTAGTACCCACACTGGTCAATCGTTGGATAACGAATTACTTGAAGAATTATGCCCCTCACCCCCAACCTTTCAAAATGACACACCATCCGACGTGTTAGAAAACTCTAATGACTCAGCGGAGACAATAATTTATGACGCTAGTGTGTCAAGCAGTGAAACGAATCATTTGAATAGGTCTCCATATGAATTACGCGACATCCAACCCCATCGTTATCACCCAACGCGTTTTTTAAATTGGGCATTACAGATGACAGAGCAATGAAATCTGAGTAATTCTTCTTCTTCTGTTATAAATTAAATAACTGTTTACTTTCCTTACCTTAATGTAATTTTACATATGCTGCGTGCAAGCCTTGTAAATTTTATTACATAATTTTATGTGCTTCAAAATACTTATATATATTTTATCAAAATGCATATTAATGCAGGATAAAATTTTTGTGACTATTTAAAGTACAAATTGAATCAAGGTTTTATTCAATTTCCAATTTTGTACATTTTTTGAGTTAGTTTAAATCTATTTTGCTAAAAAAAAAAAAAAAAAAAAAACGGAAGGGAAAGAAACTTTATTACATAATTTTATACGCTTCACAAACACTTATATATTTTATCAAAATGCATATTAATGCAGGATAAAATTTTTGTGACTATTTAAAGTACAAATTGAATTAAGGTTTTATTCAATTTCCAATTTTGTACATTTTATGATCTAGTTTAAAGCTATTTAGTTCAAAAAAAAAAAAAAGGGAAGGACAAGACACTTTTGTTTACATAATCTGACACGCTTCACAAATACTCATATATTTTATCAAAGTGCATATTAATGCAGGATAAAATTTTTGTGACTATTTAAAGTACAAATTGAATCAAGGTTTTATTCAATTTCCAATTTTGTACATTTTTTGAGTTAGTTTAAATCTATTTTGCTCAAAAAAAAAAAAAAAAAAAAAAAAAAAAAAAAAAAAACGGAAGGGAAAGAAATTTATTACATAATTTTACTCGCTTCACAAATACTTATATATATTTTATCAAAATGCATATTAATGCAGGATAAAATTTTTGTGACTATTTAAAGTACAAATTGAATTAAGGTTTTATTCAATTTCCAATTTTGTACATTTTATGATCTAGTTTAAAGCTATTTAGTTCAAAAAAAAAAAAAGGGAAGGACAAGACACTTTTGTTTACATAATCTGACACGCTTCACAAATACTCATATATTTTATCAAAGTGCATATTGATTCAGAATAAGAATCATCCTGACTATTTAAAATACAAATGGAATTAAGGCTGTAATCAATTTCAAATTGTACATTTTATTACTTAGTTTAAATCTAATTAAAAAAAAAAAAAAAAAAAAAAAAGAAAAAAAAAAAAAAAAACTACATAATTTTGTGCGTTTTACAAATACGTATATATTTTATCAAAATACATATAAATGCATTCTTAATGCGTCCTTGATTTACTGAATAAGATAATATTAGGTTTCGGATAAGCGCAATATGCTTGTTCTCTTAGAAAAGAATGATAGGATGGACCATATTTAAGAAATTGTGGTGCATTCATTGTATGCAATATGTATTTCAAAAAAAAAAAAAAAAAAAAAAAAAAACTTATCCATACATATAACAAATGCATAAGCAACTAATATTACACTATCGAATTTTCAGATTTCAACTTATGTTACCTTATTTAATTTCCTTACTTCAACAAAATTGTTAAAATAATGTTCTATTTATTTCTTACTTCATTTCTTATCTTAATTTATTTCCTCAGCTTAAAGTAATATTTTCCATGCATGTTAAAAGGATTTTTCTCTCAGCTGTATGTTATTTGCACCTCTGTGACATGGCCAATCATAGACGGTTGTCTTATTATTGCAACTGATGGAAAATTCATTTAAACAATTAATCTTAATTAAATGCATTTTAGTGTAACCCTATAAATTATCTTTTGAATTAACAAATATTAATGTTAAAAATATATATATAAATAAAAAAAATAAATAAATAAAAAATAAATAAATAAATAAATAAATAAAAAAAAATAATCACAATAACGTAAGAAAAAAAAATAAAGGAAAGAAAGAGAGAATGTAATTTCCTTTTATGTTGACTTCCGAAAAGGAATATAAAAATGGCACATAGGTAATATCACTATGAACAATGACTTTATTTATGTTCAAATATTTTGCATGATCAGTTAAGAGCGACGTTCGAGCAGAATAGAACCTAATTAACTTGAAATTATTTTACACGAAAGTGTGTATATATGGATATAGTATATGTATAAGAATTTAAAAAAAAAAAAAAAAAAAAAAAAATCAATTAATTATAAAGTATAAACAAATAAATAAATAAAGGAGAGCACAAAATCTTATTATGATAGATTTTCTTTCAATTAAATCTATTTAATTAAATGCTTTAATTCCTCGGAATACCTTGGTAAAGCCCACTTTCCTTTTCTTTTAGTTTTCTTTTTGCTGGAAGTGATTCAAGTTTGTCAGGCGAGGAACCGCCATAATACTGGTGTTTGGTGTAAATTTCATAACGACTTCGTATGCAGTCCTATTTCTAAAACACTTTGGAATAAAATTGATATTCCACCAAATGCCTGCCACATTCACAATTGCGATCAATGCATCATTACGAATCGCACTTTCATAATCGACAAAAACTTTGCTCTGATCGAACCACAGGACTTTATTCTCCATGAAATTAAAACTGATAAAGACACCTTATCCACCGTGTATACTTGCCTCAATAAACAAGGACTACCTTGTGACTGCGGAGAAGATGGGTGTATAGGTGCAACCGATTTCTGCCGAATACGCAACTGTACTAGTAATAGTGATTGCAAATGTGTATTCACATATAACAAAATACAATTAACAGCAATTATGGCTGAAGATTCAATTCACGATCCAGATATTGTGATTCTTAAGGTATGCTTCTTCGATAAAAAAGTGGAGCCTTTGAGGAGAGCAAAACGCAGATTGCTGGAAGGCGAAAAGGCAGTTTTTTCCAACAAGAATCTTAATATAACATTTGAGGATCCGATACTGTTTTTTCCGAATCAAGGTCGTGTGATTTTAAGGAGTGCAGATTTTGAAAATGTGTTGACAATCCCCACGGACAAAATGGTAATCATACCTTTTGAATACCTTGCATATAAAAATGAAATACAAGTAATTTATATACACCCAAATGGTCACACTGTTTCAGGCATTATACACGTCAACGGTAAATCAGTGTGCCAGATAAGGCAATGTTTTCTGTGCAAAGAAGTTTTTAAACACTTCCAATGCTATCCCCTCATAATTAAAATCACGCTTTACACTGTAACCTTAATTTTCATTTCCTTAGTGATTGCAAGCCTCAAGTTCATCATGAAAACTTTAAAATTCATCATTCAATCATCCATACTTTTATTTGGGGCATATTACGCATTATGAAAGCCATAGTGAGATGTTCTCTACTGCTAGGCACCTTAATTGGAAATACATTTCGCGAAATTGCACATCAAGGAAACCAAATCTTAGAGAGACAGGCAGCAATGCGAGGTCACATTAACATTCTACCTGTTGTAATCCTAATGATCATTTGTAATATTTCCGTGATCCATGCAGACTGTAACACCCATGCTATTATTAAATCGGATTTACGTTCATGCACAACACTTCACGATGGAACGAGGACATGTAAAATTTTCTCAACGGCTGAATTTTCCTTACAAACAATATCCGCTGAAACGTGTTTATGGTTTACTGATGGCAAAGATAATCACCTTTTCTCATTGAAAGTCAAACTGGAAGCAGTACTCTGTACTTTTCAAAAACAGAGATTATATTTCACCTTCCCGGTAAAAAGTAAACAGATAAGCCAAATATCGTGCATATATAACAGGTTTTGTGGAAAGGGAGTTCACTGCAAAAAGAACAAATTAGGTAAAGAAGGGTTGAGATTTGAAGCAGAAACAGCTGAGAGCAGGGAATTTCCAGGAATTTCCAGTTGTTTGCCAGGTATAGCCTCCGGTTGTGCACTTCTACACAGAGCTTCATGTAATTTTTTCCGTGTTTGGTATGAACCAGATTTGTTAAATAGTTATGAAGTCTCCCAAATTAAGAGTCACACCTGTCAATATCAAATATTAGTCGAACACGTTGAAAACAACACAGTCTCCAGAATATTAGTGACTGACTCTGCTATCACGGATCATGGAATAAAAATAACAATTTTGGGTGCGTATGATCAACACCAAATTCACTTACAAGAAAAATTAGTGCAAAGGGTTGCTCGTCCGTCACAAGCATTTCTTATTCCAGCATCTGACAGAAATTTCCCAAAGGCTAACACGATAGGTGCAGTGCAAGCGAATAGTTCTTTTACGACTGACTTTATATTTGATCCTCGTATTTCGACATGTGATTATTTTGAGGATAATCTCAGATGCGTTCATGCTCCGGATCCAATTACGCGTATGCAATCAACTGATGAATATGCCCTCCCACTGCAGAGAGATATACATCTATTTAAAATTAATGAAGACAAGCTGCAATCCACTCTACTATTATCATCAGCAGTTCGAATTCAACTGCATTTCTCTAATTTTAAGTTGGCTTTACATATGTCAAATGTCTGCCCACAAATAGCAGACAACAGCATAATCACCAGTGGTTGCTACAGATGTCCTATCCTTGCCCGCATGTCTTTTCGAGCTCATAGTTCGTGTCAACCAGGTGTTGTCTCGGTACACTTTCAGCAGACCAGTGTGCACACCAAAGCTATATTTCTTAACACGGAAACTGAAACTCTCACAATTAGATTTCATGCCGAACAAAAATGTGTTTCGGAAAAACTCTGTCTAAAATCTGCAACTCTCATGCAGTGCAAAACTTTCCGCATGTGCTTAGATGAACCCTCTGTAGAACTTTTGCAGTTAAATCTCAATTATACACAAATACAAAGTGCTCAGACATCCTCTTCAGCATGGGACTGGCTAAAAATTCCGAACGTTCATACCCCACTGTACCTTTTAAAAATCTTAGGATCCAGTCTATTCATCATTTGTCTAATTATAACTACAATGGCTACAATTATAACCTGCTGTTGTAAATCACGATGATTGCATATACACTAAACAGGAAGTATATCTATATACAGGAAGTATATCTATATACAGGAAGTATATCTATATACAGGCGGTATATCTATACATATAATAAAACAGTAGGACCCGGTGTGTCTGTACATTGAAGATAATTGACAAAAATGGAGTCAGGGCGATAAAAGAAAACCAATGAAACACAAAAAAATTTTTTTTGAATTTTTTGTCTGTCTGTCTGTCTGTCTGTCTGTCTGTCTGTTTGTTCGAGGTTATCTTCGTAACTACTGAATGGATTTTTATGCGGTTTTCACTAATGAAGAATGCACACTCCCGGGCAGTGTATAGGCTTTGTTTCATCAAAATCGGACAACAGACAAAAAAGTAACAAAAAGAAACAAAAGAAACTATTAGGTGCGCTGCTCACGTTTTTTAGTACATAACGTTTTTTAGTACATATAAAATCCAATAGATGTCACTGTGCGATTTTAAAACGCGCTATCGTTATGTTTTCGCCAGTCTACTTAAGTATGAGAAAGTTTCAAGCTGGCTGTCGTTCCATGTGGTTTAGTCGGTAGAACGTCAGTGCGCCATACTGATGGCCCGGGTTCGATTCCCAGCATGGAATTTTTTTTCACTATGTTGGCATTAACGCCTATAAGCAATTAAAAGAATTTGAAATATTGTATTCAAGGCGAATTTTCTCTCTGGGAAAATTTCCTTGCATTAATATGTCAGTGTAATTTTTTTTTCGATTTAATTTTTTTTTCGAAACTTTGTTTTTCTTAAAAAATTACAGTAAATATTTGATATTTCCCAACGTTTTTTGAATGATCGACTTGCTTTTTTTTTTTTAATGTATGTCTGAACCTTATCTAACTACTTCTTCAAGATTTCTTTAGATAAACCGACCAGCGTAGCGGGCGAAGACCGCTAGTCTATATATAAATATTCATATAAAAAAAAACTTCATTTATTTGTTTTGCCATAACCGCAGAATTAATCTGATATTCTACTTTTGAAACTTCCCAGATTGTTATTTTTCGAGGTTTCTAATTTATTTCCTGTTTAGAACTAATTATATGCAATCATCAGATTTTTTTTCTCTTCATTTGCTTTAGTTGTAGGCAATTTAAATATATTTAACACTATATATTACACAATTATGTTTAACTTTCATTCATGGGAATGTATGGTATAATTAATATTTCACTATTTTGTAAATTTATTATATTTTGCTCTTTTCAATCAATTGTATCAATAATATTTATATGTACTAGTATTATTAATGCTATATATTGCAGCTTCATGATTCAACATTTTTTTTTACAGGATAGAATGGTATTATTAACATATCATTATTATGTAAATTTATTTATTTTCGCTTTCTCCTTTTATTTTGTATTTATGTACATTCATCATTATTACTTCCTTTGTTTACAAAAAAACTGGAAAAAGGGAATGCCTTGGATAGCTAAACCGCGGATCTTAGGACATTTTCTTTTTTTTTTCTCTCAATTTTTTTTTCTTTCTGGAGCATCACGTATATTTGTCGGGGAGCTAACTACTTGATTCATACAATGCAGAAAGGGAGATAGAATGCAGACCCACTCATAAAGGGGTTCCAACCCTTAAATAATAATAATAAAAAGTAATAAATCGCCGGGATTTCAAGTAGCTGAATTAGAAGAATCTCAGGTGTGCATCTCAGGTGTTCGTGCACCTGATCAGTAAAAGTTAGATGGCTAACGTAAAAATGCAATGCTATGCAGAGAAAAAAAAGCGAATGTTATAAAACATTTTTAACGAAAAGAAATGTCGAATTATATAATAAAAGCAAAGCCTCCCCCCTTGGTAGGTATGAGAGGGATGGTATTCAAAAAGAAAAAAAAAAGAAGGGGCTTGAGATGGTTTCAGGTGAACATGAATAGTAGGAATTTTGAGGTGCGACGAAGGGCTTGCGCCTGGAATTCGAGCGGGAAGCCTCGTTTAGAGTCATCTGTTATACCCTTTCTTTTGGGGCTCTGAAGAAAAAAAAAAGGGTGGTCAAGGAAACAGAAATCGAGCGAATGGAGGATAACATATTGTATTAATGTACCCAATAATGTTGCTATTCGCAGAGGATTGGATTTGAAGCATTTCAAGGGGATGCATAATGAAAATGAGCAAAGGGGGGAGAGAAGGAGATAAAGGGATGAGGAGAAGGAGTTAAGGAGTCTTGGGTTTTGGATTTGGGATTTGGAGTGCGAGCAGTTCTCTTTCCTGGAAATTCAGATCCTAAGGATGGAGATTAAAGGCTTCCCAGCAATGCGGCTAATGATTATGGGTAAGTGGGCTTTAAATTATTAGGTTTTCCGAGGCATCCCCTAATTCCCTTTCTATTTTGTTATTGAATGCAATGTGAGGTAATGTTATGTTTTGAAATGAACTAGACTTAGATTATGATTCTTCTTCTTAACTTAGAATACTTCTGTATCTTAGATCACTCTATGTTAATTGCGCTTAGCGAAATAAATATTTGCTTGATTTCCTAATAATGTGGTCTCTGCAATCAATTCAGTGTTTGTATTTCCTTTTCTTTACGTGCCGACTACCACTGGGTAATACGACTTATGTCAATTTTTAGACGATCAACGGCAAGTAAAAGAGTAGTCGGACAATTGGAACTCGATTTATAAACAATAATTTCCGTAGTTGGGCCATTTTTTCGTTCAGACCTCGCGCTTCAGAAAATTCGATTCAAAACTTCCACTTTGACAGAATTGTTTGTAATATTTTCTGCTTTTGTCCAATACTTGACACGTTTGGCACATTATGTGATTTCTAAATAAGAGAATTTATCAGTTGTATATGTATTTGAGTGCCAAAATGAATTTAAAAATAGATCAGAAAATAAATATTTTGGATTGGAATGCATCCTTAACCACTTGGGGACGAGCGACACGTATACGTGCCGAAAAAAGGCTTAAGGGTGTATTCGAAAAAACACTTTTCCACCTTCAACATCTCGAAATTTTCCGATTTTTAAAAGGAATTTTTAAAAGGCGCATTTTTAAAAGGAGAGACACGAAACTGGCTGAGGGGATTCTTGAAGGGAGGTATGAGGTGCCGTGTGATGTCTTTTTACGCTCCATTCATTAGAATTGGATTTATGAACAATTACCTTATCAGTGTGACCCTTTTTTTCGTCCCCAAATATACCGCTTGGAAAAAATCGGTTCGAAATGCCGTTTTTGATTGCTTTTTTTTTTTTCAATATTTTCTGCATTTATCAAAGAATCGACCATCACGGCACCTTGTGTCCTTTCCAAATAAGAGAGTTTAAAAGTTTGGTGCAAATGAGAGCAAAAGTGAATTCAAAAATAAATCGGAAAATAAGCGGTTTGGATAGAAATACACCCTTAAGAAGCCTTATTTATCCCCACCAACAAAATTTTACTGTAAAATTCTTCTTATTTAATCGGAGCATTTTCTCGATTTGATAAGGCATAAATTTCTGTTTTTAAAAACCGGTCACAGAACATTAAAAAATTCGTAAAATGCTCCCATCGCGAAGGGGTTAAACTTTATTTTATTATAAATTTCGGAAACAGTTTATAATTTATTTTAGTATAAATTTCAGCTCTATCAATCCAACTCTCGGATACGCAAATGAGCATGCATGACGAATGCATGATTTTACTTACCCATCATACGTAGTATAGGGTAGGTCTTGCAATCATTTTGAAAATTGAAAAAAAATTTGACGAATTTACACGTTTTAGATAGTGGAGATTCCGAAAAACATATTTTTAGAAAAAAAAAAAAAATGTCATCCGTCTGTCTGTCTGTAAACGCTCTATCTACCGAACAAATTGAGATAGAGACTTGACATTTTGTATGTACTTAGTATGTAAGAATGGGACGAAACCTATTTAATATAAGCAACCTCGATTATCCGGAACTATTTTTTTTTCGGACTCTCGAAAAATTCGTTCTGATGAAAGGTACATAAAAATTTTCGAATTTTTTTTTTCTAAGGAATGGACGTAAAAGGCAATAAAATAACACGCATTTTGGATATAGAACGAAGTCGATCGGATTATTAGTTGCCGAGATATTTGTAATCCTGTTTTCCACATCCATCGATTTTTCATGACCCTGTATTTCATTCAAATTTCAATTCAGAGGTACATTTTAATTGGAAATGAGACGCTTAATCCGACGCAGTTAATTGTTAGTTAATAGAATTATTATTTTTGGAGGTATAAGGATGTTTCTTTTACGCAGTTCGGTACTACTTGAGTAGTTTGTCGTTTTATATATTTTGTCGAAATTGGTACATCAGCAGTTCTTTAATACAGCATTACTATGTAAATATTAACAATATTTAAATTTTGTTTATGAATTGCAATGCATTGTATAAATAGTTTTCACATGTTTTATTTTCATATGCATATCCATGATGGGTAAGTATTACGGTGGCCCCCAACGACTAGTTTTTTAACCAATAGATGTGTCATTCCATGATAACTTACGTTACATTTAGAACAATTTACTGCAGTAATTTTAGAAATACTACTCTAAAAAATATTCAAATGGAAAATTAACATGATGTGTCAATAAAACCTATCTAAGGGTCAATTTAGATGAAAATTAACTAATAAATGATAATGAAAATTGCACTTTATACAGGGTAGGGCATAAAGATCTCCCCATTTTAATAGGTCAATAAAAATACATCACACATTGAAAACAAATATTTTATGTGTACATTCGGAAAGAATAATATTTGCCATTTATTAATTTTTACAATCTGTAACAATTTTTGCTGTTAATTTTGAGGTTTTGTTGCACGAAATATGATATCGTCAAATGCAGCAGCAAGTAACTTCTTCCTGTAAAGGTTACCTGAACGCTAACATTTACACACATAAACTAAGTCCTAAGACACTCGACGAACTGAAGGATGCTATTCGATTTGAAATTGCAGCAATTCTTCTAACAATGGTGGCGAAAATTATACTGAATTTCCGGGAAGTGTATAGCGATCGAAGGAAAACATTTAGAAGATATCATTTTTCGTGCAACAAAACCTCGAAATTAAAAGCAAAAATTATTACAGATTGTAAAAATTAATAAATGGCAAACATTATTCTTTCCGAATGTACACATAAAATATTTGTTCTTAATGTCCTATATATTTTTATTGGCCTTTTAAAATGGGGAGATCTTTATACTCCACCCTGTATGATAACTTACATTCCTTTTTCAGTAATGTCAGTTACCATAGTAAAAAAACTACCAAAGTTTAAGAGATATCATTAAAATTAAGTAATTTTTTTTATATAAACTGGGGTTTGAATAAGTTTAATTAGCAAACCATGTTAAATTTACGTTTTGAATAATTTGTGTGTGTGTGTGTGTGTGTAATGGGCCATTTTCACCATCCGCTTATGTTTCAGAATTTTATTTTTATTTTTCAAGCTTAATAATTTCTTTTAAGGTACATGAAAAAAAAAAAAATTGGTCGTGCACTTTGCCCTATAATATCATATGTAAATGCTATTTAAAGTTAGCTTGTAAGGCAAATTGTCAAGTCCATACAAAATTCTGAAAATATCCAGCTTTAAACTTATTAAATTTCCTAAAATCAACTTACTTTAAAGTGACTTATGTCCCTAAATTTCAAAACATGATATTTATCAATAATGCTTAAATTAAATTGAAATGAGAGACAGTTTTAGCTACAAGATTTTGATCACATAAGAAAATTGTACAAGAACTTTTCCAAATAATTACAGTATCTAGTCATGTAAATTATTAAATTTTAAGGAAATTACATATTTGTTTGTTAGTTGAATAAAAAAATAAAAATAGAATGGTGAAAAAATGATAATCATTAAAACACCGTGCGGTAACAGACTTGACATTTGGTAACGGACTTGAAACTATGTTGAAAATGGCCGTTATATTACTAAAATTACTGAAAACAGTTCAAAATGTAACGTAAGTCACCATGGAATGATCCGAATTATTCACAAAAGGAAAAAAATTTCATAATAATAATAAAATTAGGTGATATTTATCTAAATTGGGCTTTGAATAAGCTTAAAAAAGCAAACCATATCGCATTTACATTTTGAATAATTTTGTGTGTGTTATATTGCTAAAATCCCTGAAAAGAGTTCAAAATGTAACGTAAGGGTACTACTTGGTTATCCCGTCGAGCAAAAAGCCATCGCCAAACTATAAAATTAAGTGCCAATAATGGATGATCGTGAATGTCACATTCAATGGCGTTATAGACGATACATGTATTTAAAACATCATTAAGTGATATTATTTCGACTTTTTATTTGTATTTTTATTACTATTCTACTAATTGTTTGTTTTTTCGTTATTTAAAATAAAAATTTCGTCAACATGTATAATTTGGCTATTAGTTTGACAATTTGTATAATTTGGCGAAATGGGTCGACGGGATAACCAAGTAGTACCAACGTAAGTTACCATATGGAATGACCCAAATTATACACAAAAGATAAAACATTTTTCATAATAATAAACACAACAATTTATTCATTCTCTTCTGAGTGGAGATACAAATGTTCGATAAACAGTTTTATCTTTCTCTTATTTACAGCAAGCACACTTGATTTAAAAGTTTTTCACTTTCACCAAGTCCAATTCAAGGCACCCACCTTCTTCCACACTTCACAAAACTTTTAACATCATAGACCTTTTTTTACAACTGGACTGATTTTGCTATTCATTTAATGTAAATATTTTGAAACAAGTAATGCAATCAGGCATGTTTGGATAATTTTTTATAAGATAATTTAACAATATGTGAAAGTTAGCATTATATATCTGTATTATGCAAAAATTTACAATTCGCACTGTTGATCCAAAGGGATATAATACAAAGATCTTTTAATGTATATTGATTTGTTTCAGATATATTTGGTCATATTTATAAGCAACGTAAGTTTTAATGTTATGGGAAATTACCTATAAAACATTGCATTATTTTGGTTTCCATTATAAAGATCTGCTATATATAAGTATAATAAACAATACTAAGATTAACTTTTTTTGTAAATGTAAAAAATAAGAAATCATTTCAGATACAAATTAATTAAAAAAACAAAATAAATAATGGTTAAATGTTCA
Organism: Maratus speculifer; assembly: GCA_964019185.1. Classification (NCBI taxonomy): domain Eukaryota; kingdom Metazoa; phylum Arthropoda; class Arachnida; order Araneae; family Salticidae; genus Maratus; species Maratus speculifer. The sequence continues at coordinate 3,101,927 of OZ025303.1, read as the reverse complement.
TAGATCATGTAATAATAATAATAATAATAATAATTTAATATAATGATAAAATTGGCTTTTCTTTATAATATATTGGATTTTTCAACCTTGCCATTTTCACAAATTAGTGATATGGATTTTTTTCTTTTTTTATGAAAAAATGTAGCATTTAATTATGAGTTTCTGAAATTAGTGTTTGTTGAACATAAAAAAGAGAGAGAGAGAGAAAAGAAATATTTTTTTTAATCAGCAGCAAAGAATTAAATATTTTTAAAAAGTTTTCATTGTTTAAAAGGTTTTAATTTAAATTTTAAATATTCTCCTATTATCAAAAACATTCGCTCAATGAGCATTTAGGTTAAATTTTATGTACGGAACCTGGGTCGAGGCTAACACTTGTCTAATGTGTGTAGTACGATAGACTGCCTAGAATAATGGATAAAAAAATCGCCATCTTTTGATGTCAGATGTACGAGGTCTGGTCTGAAAGGTCTATGATATTGAGTGTAAAAGTAGGATACCATGATGCCAGAGTATTCCTGTTTTTTTTTCAGAATGGAATTATATCAACACCGGCCTTTGCCGAGTCACTTATTGCACTGGAGTCACAAACACTGTGTCACGAAGTGATGACCACGTTTTTAACAGTGAAAACACTGGTAACTTTTGTTGACGCAAACACCTATCGAAGTTCCGATTCAGATGAAGCTAGTTCATCGTTAACAATTCGATGACCATGCTTGTTGCACTGATAACACTAACAACTATACCAATCATGTAAGGACGGCATGACGCAAACAACCAACAATGGCCTCGAATGTGGATTTAGGTGAAGCTATGTTACCGGCAGAAATAGGGCAGGTACCTGTTCTGAGATAGGGTTGAGGATAGAAGGACTCGGCGATATTCTTCGCTCTGTAGCAAGGCTGTCGTATCGGGGTGCAGCAGCGGATAACTCGCAGGCGGGTATCCCATTAGAGGACTAGGTTTCAAGGGTAGTCTGTTGTTATTGACGAAACTCGAAAGGGCAGCGGGATTTTGCAGGAAGGGCGAACTGTACAAGTCCAAGGGAGATTTGTAAGGCTCTTGCTGGTATTCACACGGACTAGTGCAGAAAGGCAGGCTGGTACTGGTGTAAGGGTTCGCCCCGAACGAGGCGAAAGGCGGGATTTTGAGTTCTTGGGGTGCAGAGAGCAGTTGGCTCTCTGCCAGGCATCGTTCTAAGAAACTGTTGCACCCGGATTCCAGTAGCTTGTTCGTTTCGCAGATCGCGGGCGAAGAGTCCCTCTCGCTCTTGTCGGGGCTCGAGTGGAGTGGAGGTGACTGACTGCTGCTGGATTTGGGAAGGAGGTCGTCCGAAGGGGTGGGGACTTTCTCGGGTTCTTCTGAAGACCATTTTGGTTCTTCCTCGTCCTTGCCGCAGAAAAAGTCGTCTGCCGGTTTCCTGCAATAATGAATAAATAAATAAATACATTGTCGTCCTTGATCCATCATACAACATTATTATATTATTTAATAGGATATAATATACTTTTTGATGCCAAAACTGTCTATCTGTGTTAAATTTTCAGAAATACAGTACATATATTTTTTAAAATACTTGAACTACTATTGAATCCGGAAGTAATGAAGTAAGAAGTTTCAGATTTTGCTTAAAAATTACTTTAAATTTCGGAACTGGTTGGAACCAGCTCTTAAATTGAAACTGTCCTAATTAAAAAAATATGTAACTAAAATTTAAAAAAAGTAAAAAAGTAGCCCTGTTGTAGCCTCAGCTACCCAATGCAAATCATGTAAGAATATTAAAATTTGAGCGAGATATTTGAAAAGAAGTCCCCCCCCCCTCCCATAGACTTAACATTGTCTCCCGGGTCCTTTTCAGTGACATCTTAAGAAAAAACATTTCTTTGTTACATTTATTTTAAATAGAAAGCGGTTCCCTATCGTCTAAATACAATGTCATATGCGAAGTGGTGTTGGGTTTGTCCCAGTCCATTTTTTATAATTGAGCTATATACAGGGTGTTCCAGAAGTAATTGCACAAACTTAAAGTGGAGTTAGGGGACATTACAAGGATTCAGACTTGCATGGCAAACCTCGGTCGGAAACGTCATGGGAAGGTAATAAGACAAATACAAGGGACGAAGAGACCCAATACCGAGATAATCTGAAATAATTTATTGGTCAACGATATTGCATTTATTGTGGTAGATGATATGTCAAAATGTTACAAAAGTTGTTCAAAGTTTCCACCATTGCTAGCGATGCATGCTTACACCGTCGAACCATGGATTGGCGGGCTCTCTGTTTTTATCCAATGCTCTTGTGAACAATACAACCTACCGATGAACGAAGACGTTTTCGACCATGGGTTTTTATGTAATTATGAATCCTTGTGATGTCGCCTACCTCCCTTTTAAGGGTGTATTCGAAAAAACGCTTTTCCACCTTCAACAGCTCCAAATTTTCCGATACAATTTCAGACTCATTTTTAAAAGTAGAAATATGAAACTTGCTGAGGGGATCCTTGGAGGGACGTATGAGGTGCCGTATGATGTCTTTTTACGCTCAATTCATTAGAATTTGAGTTATAAACAATTATCTTCTCAGTACGACCTTTTTTTTTTCGTTGCCAAATCTCCCGCTTGGGAAAAATCGGTTCGAAATGCCGCTTTTGATTGCTTTTTTTGCAATATTTTCTGCATTTATCAAAGAATCGGCCATCACGGCACCTTGTGTACTTTCCAAATAAGAGATTTTGAAAGTTTGGTGTATTTGAGAGGAGAAATGAATTCGAAAATAAATCAGAGAATAAGCAGTTTGAATCGAAATACATCCTTATGGCTCCGCTTCACTGAAATTCCCCGATCGCAAAATCCCATGTTAGCCTATGGGAAAACTTTTAAGCGCGATGACTCATTATTTAATATAATTATTAAAATACGTCAGAAAGTGGACGTCAGATGCCGAGTATATGAGTTTTTAAAAATTGTCTACGCAAATTTTAAGTATTTTTAAGTGGAGGATAAAATTTAATCAAATGGAAATTTCAAAGTTTATAGGGATTTTTTATATACTTAAAATTTATGGAGACAATTTTTAAAAAAGCACATCATTGGCATCTGACGTCCACTTTCTGATAACGAAAACGGTATTTAAATAATTACATTAGGTAGGTAATGAATAATCGCGCTAAAAAGTTTTCCCATAGGCTAACATGGGATTTCGCGATCGGTGAGTTTCAGTGAAGCGGAGCCTTAAGTTTGTCCCATTACTTCTGGGACACCCTGCATATACAGAACAGGCCTATAACTTACTTTTTGAGCCTCTTGGATCCTCCGGACTCCCTGAACCCCTTGGCGAAAGGGTTGTGGTCGATCTTCAGCCTGGTTATCTTCTGGTTCTGGTAGGCGGTCACAGCGATGAACTCGGTCTCTTCGAAGGTGAAGGTGCGGAACTTTTTGAAAGGGAGCTTCGAAATGTCGTCCGCCCGAACCACGTGGAACCTAGGCTGATACTTGTGCATCGAGTTCAGGATCGTCTGCGGAAAACAAAAAACACTTGTTAGCATCCGATTGTGGGGGGATACAGCATTGACAAGAAAAAATAGTACTTGTGTGTTATTTAAGGGGCTACTTCAGTCAATTGAAAAACACGTTCGCCAATGCTAATCCTAAGGAAGAAATTTATAAAGATATCTCGATTGCATTTCAATATTTTCAAATGATTCTTTTTTGCATTGGATAGCTGAGATGGATCTGAATTTAGGTGATTTTTTACTTTTCCGATTTGGGTTGCAGATGTTTTTTTATGAGAGTGCTTTTTTATTTCCAAACCGGTTCCGAATATAAAAGCGTCCTTGTAAAAAAGCACCTGTAAACAAAATTTAAAAAATAAAAAACGACCTGGATACAGATCTTTCTCAGCTATCCAATGCAAAAAAAAAAAAAAAAAAAAAAAAACTGAAAATATTGAAATGCAACCGAGATATCTTTCTAAATTTCTTCCATAGGATTAGCATTAGCGAGCGGGTCTTTTCAATTGACTGAAGTAGCCTCTTAAGAAAGAGCGAGTGTCCACTTACATGACTGTGTTTGTTGGATATGTTGTTGGTGATCTTGAGCTTGTGGAAAGAGACAACCTTCTGCATCCACTGTTCTCCCGTGGAGGGAGAGTCCGGGTGGATGTACATCCTCTTGGGCATCTCCGGGTCTGCTTTACCCGCCACGACCCATCTGCTGTTGTGGAATTTGTAGCGGCAGTCGTCCGAGGCCACTATATCCATCAGCAGGATGTACTTGGCTTTCTTGTCCAGACCGGACACTCGAACTTTGAAGGCAGGAAACATACGCCTGTAGATTAGAGAAAAGAAAGAAATTGTACACTTTGTAATTTTTGGTGATAAACATTTATCGAAGTGCAAAAAAAAAAAAAGCTTCTTTAAAACACCATAAAATAATTTAAATTGCGGAAGGGCTTGCAGAAGAACCGAGTCTTTCTAGACAAATATATTAGGCAGGGGCTATCAGTAGATTCATCGCCCCACCCACCCACTAAATATTTTTCAGTGTCTTTAGTTTGCCTACTTTTTCTTTTAAATTTGTCCGGTTGCAATTTCTTTTTTTTTTTTTTTTTTTTTTCATTTTCTATTTAGAATCTAAGGTATTCGGGTCGTAAGTAAAGAATTTTGGCGTAATTCGTGGTCGCTTATCAGCGACAGCGCTGTCGCACAAGAGAGTCTTACTGTTTGGGATGTAGGTAGGGATCGCTAAAAAAGATGACATAATAATCATCGAATTGTAGTTCGATTTTTTTTAATTTGATTTATTATTATTATTATTATTATTATTATTTGCCGTTATTACACCAATATACGGATTTCCAATATTTTTTATACATATACAGTGGGCTCTCTCTATCTGAACACTCTAATAGAACACCCCGGTATTATGAACACATTCTGACAGTCCCGGCTAAACTCAATCGATTTAACAAAAGATGAACTCTCTGTATTCTGAACACTCTCTAATCCGAACACCCCAATATTATGAACGCTACTTTTGGTCCCCATTTCCACTTCATTTCTCTGTAAACTGAGCACACATTTGAAATCTGAATTCGAATTCTGATCATAGAAATTCGGAGAAACTGTTTGAGATGAATAAAAAGGTTTAACAAAATTGATTAAAAAATAAATAAACAAACAAAATCACTGCTAGAATGTATATTTGAAATTGCAATTTGTTTGAATACTTGAATTTGTTTGATAGAAACTTCAGTTAAATGTTAGAGCACTTGTTCTCACATTCTTGTCAGGCGCCTGCTGTAATCGAAGCCATTTTATGACTTTTCAATGTAAAAATGTAGTTTTTGATTAATTGAAGACAATTGCGGTAGGTTAAAATAATCCATCATTCTTATTTCAAATAATAGTTCTATAAGGAATATTTTTAATAACAGTGAATGAAGAATTAAACTCCAATGTGGTATATACAGTAGAACCCCGCTAATTCGGACACCGTTAATCCGGATCGGTTTGGTCATTATTATTATTATTTTTTTTTTTTTAAGTTTCAGAAGCGATTGGCTGATTTCTATAACATTAACTTGTTTCATCGTCGTATTCTGAATGAAAGAAACTTTTTCTGAAATCTTTTTGGAAGAATACCTTGAGCTTTCTTATTTAAATTCTTTTATGTTACCTTAAAAAAAAAAAAAAATGTATCGCTAAGTTTGGAGTTCCAATTTTCTATTTAAACCATTTAGAAATGCCATAAAAAATCACTGTAAAATAAATTTTTACTTTGAGCATTCCAAGAAAACAAGGTAAAATAGCCCTTACTGTCTAAATATTAAATAAGTTTAATATAAAGGTGATTTTCTGTAAGTATGTTGTATTTTATTTCATTTTTTTTTCTAATTCTCCGGATAGTCCGGATTTTGGATAATCCGGATTGGGTCCGGTCCCAATTAATTCAAATTATCGGGGTTTTATACTGTACCAAGAGTGATAATATAGTTACCTTCCGGACTTTGTGATGACCATTTCTGTCCCGAGGGAGTGGAATCTCTCCCAGAGGTTCTTGGACTCGAGCTTCACCTCCGGATCGTCCGTCACTCCGTCTTCCTCCTGCTCCTGCATCACTGTTTGGTGGTGGAAGGCGTGGAAGGGTACGAACGAGTGGGTCCGGTAATCCATGACGGGCGCGACCGGCGGATAGAAGGCCGGGTGCGGAACCAGGAAGGGGAGAAAGGGGTCCAGCGTCATCGCTGCAACACAACAAAGAAATTAATATATATGTATATTTACGTATATTACAAATTTAATTTTTTTTTCTTTGTTTACGATTAATCGTCTGTAATTCAATATAGTCTGCAGAATATTCGAATTTTGATTTCGATTATAAATTAGTTAAGTGTGTATTCGAAAAAACGCTTTTCCACCTTCAACAGCTCGAAATTTTCCGATACAATTTTGGACCCTTTTTTTTTAAGTAGAAGCATGAAAATTGCTGAGGGGATTTTGGAAGTGACGCACAAGGTGCCGTGTGATGTAATTTTTCGCTGATTTAATTAGAATTTGATTTATAAGCAATTGTTTTCTCAGCGTCACCCTTTTTTTCGTAAGCAGACCTCCCGCTTCGGAAAATTTAGTCCAAAACGCCGTTTTTGACAGCATTTTTTGCAATATTTATCAAGGAATTGATAATCACGGCACCTTGTATAGTTTCCAAATAAGAAATTTTGAAATTTTGTGCATTTGAGAGCAATAATGAATTTAAAAATAAATCGGAAATTAAGCAGTTTGAATCGAAATACACTCTTAAATGATAATCTTTTAAAATAAAAATTATCGTTTGAAAAAGATTCGAGAATGGTATGTTTAATCTCGACACTATACATGAAATTCTGTTTACATAAGAAAATCATGGTTAAAGATTATAGAATGTTCTAGAAGCGTGATGACTGCAATTGAAAAAATAAAACACCATTCAGAAACAAACGGTCACAGTTTCAAGTAATGAAAAATAACTTTTTTGAAAAATGAAAAACGCTGTTTCATTTCATCGTGTTTGAATAAAAAACGAATTTAATAGATAAAAAAATTACAGAAATGCATAATATGAATTTAAAAAAAACTCACTGTTTAAAAATGCCAATAATAATAATAACAGGCTAATTCCATGAAAACATGTCATGTGTGTCACCTACAATGATTTTTTGCTATCAGTCATTTAGAACGGTAAAATGGGACTTATTTTATCGGGGATATCTCATTAGTTGAATAGGGCAAAGTAAACTTTTCGGAAATAATGGTAGCCAACAAGTATAGAGATTTTTAGCTGTGTGACAGACATGACACGTTTTCATGAAAATAATCAACATAGATTCAAAAACACACGTTTTATTCAAAATTTCTTTATACTTTCTGCCTGAAATTTCCGTGGCCATATCATAACAGAATATTTTTATAAATAATAAAGGAAACAATAATTAATAATTAAAATTATATCTCACGATGACCGCGGGAATTTCAGGGAGAAAGTATTAAGAAACTTTAAATAAAACGTGTGTTTTTGAACGTGAATTATTATTATTATTACTGTCACCTTTTAAGTAAAAACAGTGAGCTTTTTAGAACTTTCCAACAAAGTTGAAAAGTCCTTAAGGGTGTATTTCGATTCAAACTGCTTATTTTCCGATTTCTTTTTGAATTCATTTTTTCTCTCAAAATACACCTAACTTTCAAAATCTCTTATTTCGAAACTATACAAGGTGCCGTGATCATTGATTCTTTGATAAATGCAGAAAATATTGCAAAAAAAAAGCAATCAAAAACAGCATTTCGAACCGATTTTTCCCAAGCGAGAGTTCTGGAAACGAAAGAAAGGGTTATACTGATAAGGTAATTGTTTCTAAATCGAATTCTGATGAAAGGAGCGTCAAAAGGCATCACACGGCACCTCATACGTCCCTTCAAGAATCCCCATCAGCAAGTTTCATGTCTCTACTTTTGAAAATATGTCTGAAATTGTATCTGAAAATTTCGAGCTCTTGGAGATGGAAAAGCGTTTTTTCGAATACACCCTTAAGGATGTATTCGAAAATATGATTTTTCACCTTCAACAGCTCGAAATTTTCAGATACAATTCTAGACACATTTTTAAGAGTAGAGACACATGAAACTGGCTTTTGGAAGTGATGTATAAGATACCGTCTGATGTCATTTTACGCTCCTTTCATTAGAATTAGATTTAGAAACAATTATTTTCTCAGTTCGGTCATTTTTTCGTTCCCACATCTCCTGCTTCGGAAAATTAGGTTCAAAAGACCAACTTTGACTGCATTCTTTGTAATATTTTCTGTCTTTATCAAAAAATTGACAAACACGGCACCTTGAGTAGTTTCTAAACAAGAGAATTTGCCAGTTTGATTTGTTTGAGAACAAAAGTGAATTTGAAAATAAATCAGAAAATCAAAATTATCGTTTTGTTTGGGTTTAAAAGTACAGTGGACTTTTATTTGAGCAAAATTGTCCATAGCAAAATCATCAAAAAATAAAGGTCATTTCTGTGTTATAATAGTACCAAAACAGTTTTTTCCTATTAAAATATCATTTATGAAAGTTTTTACTAAGTAAATAATAAAGATAAGTATATGGATAAGTGTATACTTTAAATCTGTTTTTCTCAAAACTAATTTTTCAGCGTTTTTAGATTTTGAAATGCTCCTTGAGACTTAATTTTTTATCAATATTTATGAAATTGATAAGAAAGTATCCTGATCTGATATTGTTTAGAAAGAAACTGTGTAAGCTTTTTATAATTCGTCTTCATTAAGATAGTCAAATTTGATTTTTTACTTATTAAAAGGCAAAATTTTGATGAAAATCGATATGGAATTTAGGAAAAAATTTAAAACATTAACTATTCAAGACATCAAAAAAATGTTACACAAACTGAGTTATAACAGAGTTTAAGTGGTAAAAATGCAAAAGCAACAAAATATCTCCAAAATTAAAACACGGGGAGCATTTTAAAATTTCGTTTAATTTAATTTTTTTTAACTTAAAAGTTTTGATAAGATTGGAAATTTTTTTGAAGATGTTCTATATGTTTTTGGGGAAATGTATATATGCAAAAAATTTCATATTACTATGATAAAAATTAAAAAACAAAATTAAATAAAATAAAAAAAATAACGTCCACCGTCCCCTTAATATCATGTGATGTTTTAAAATTTGAGAAAGCATACGTTTATTTGTGATCCAAACATACATTAATGGATTTACTCTATTTTCAGTACTTTTTTCTTTTTTTTTTCGTTGAAACTAAAAGTTAAATTACACTAATAATCGTTTTTTGCTTTTAACTCCGACAAGTTCTACATTGAAGATAAAGCAAAACAACTCGCATCATTGAATGAAACAAATAAAATTATTTTACAGATTTTAAAATCTTTCGAATGAACTTATCACAAATGTTGAAATGTTTCACAGCATAAACTTAATCTTGTGGATCAAGAAGGAAACAGACGCAAAAAGCTGGAAAATAATTCTTTTTAAAACAAATTTTAATCCATACAACTACTAAATTACTGTATATCGATGAGAGAGGTGTGTATTTTAGAGATCTACTCCGCTCTGGACCTGGCCCGTACTCGTCCAGGTAAAATAAAGCAAAATTCTAAATAACGGACCGGCATTATAAAGGCAATGCTTTTAACTGACCGTGCCAATAAAAAAACACTAAAGAGGTCGACCGACCCGTTTAACACATTTAAGAGTGTATTCGAAAAAACGCTTTTTTACCTTCTGCAGCTGGAATTTTTCCAATACAATTTCAGACACATTTTTAAGAGAAGAAACATGACACTGGATGAGGTGATTTTTGAAGAGACGTATAAGGTGCGTAATGTCATTAAGCTAAATTCATTATAATTGGATCGATAAACAATTACTTTCTCAGTAGCACCCCTTTTTTTCGTTCCCAGATCTCCCGCTTCGAAAAATTCAGCTCAAAATGCCGTTTTTGATTGCTTTTTCTGCAATAATTTCTGCATTTATCAAAGAATCCACCATCACGGCACTTTGTGTGCTTTCCAAATAAGAGATTTTGAAAGTTTGGTGTATTGGAGAGCAAAAATGAATTCAAAAATAAATCGGAAAATAAGCAGTTTGAATCGAAGTTCACCCGAAGTATATATACAGTCGAGTCGCTAAATAACGAAATTCATCGTTCAGACAAAAAATTCGTTATAAAGAAAAATTCGTTCAAGAGAGAACGGCAAAAAATTTCTCATTTAATCTTTAAATTTTGAAACAGAATTATTTTTGAGGTATTTAAGGGTGTATTCGAAAAAACGCTTTTCCACCTTCAACAGCTCGAAATTTTCCGATACAATTTCAGACACATTTTTAAAAGTAGAAACCTGAAACTTGCTGAGGGGATTCTTGAAGGGACGTCTGAGGTGCCGTGTGATGTCTGTTTACGCTCAATTCATTAGAATTTGAGTTATGAACAATTACCTTATCAGTATGACCCTTTTTTTTCGTTCCCAGATCTCTTGCTTGGGTTGGTTGGTTGGTTGGTTGGTTGGTTGATTTTTGACGTCCGATTATCTGCGCTAGGGATATAGGACCAAGGGGGAGTGCCCTTCGTGGGGGTCTTTCTAAGGGAACCTAACCCGTATTTACGCATCTCTCGCTTGGGAAAAATCGGTTTGAAATGCCGTTTTTGATGGCTATTTTTGCAATATTTTCTGCATTTATCAAAGAATCGACCCTCACGGCACCTTGTGTACTTTCCAAATAAGAGATTTTGAAAGTTTGGTGTATTTGAGAGCAAAAAGGAATTCAAAAATAAATCGGAAAATAAGCAGTTTGAATCGAAATACACCCTTAATTAAGTTTTTGAAATATTTATCGAAATATTTTTTCAGAATCTCAAAAATGTTTGCCACTTCCTTTTTTTTTTCAGTGTCTTATTGATTATTTTCAAAATTATTACTTTATCAGCGGGAGTTAAGTTTAAACTAGACACGGTTTTATGCAAATGCAGTAGAAGGTAACACCAGCAAAGACGACATTTAATAACAATTCTTCATTCAAATGACGTCTCTCAACAAAAAATCCTCCGAGTCGCCACAAACAACAAATATCCTCACTAAACTATAAAAGAATTGAGAGTTAATTTAGGTAGATAAAAATCTGCTGAAAAACTACCTTTTCCGCCTTACTATCCAAACTAAGAAACAAACACAATTTTCAAGGCAGTAATGGAATAGTTTTATTTTTTAGGATGCTTTGTGATAGTTGCAAATCCCCCCACAAGAAAGCAAATGTTTCAATCTTTTCCAAGAACGCGTGCTCTTCTTGGCTAAAACAAAGTTAAGTGTAACCATGCAAAAAAGATGTTTTTCTTGGGGGGAGGGGGAGGTGAATGCCTTTTTTTGGACATGAGGAATAAGGTAGAGATATGTAGCAATAAAATAATAACCAGAAATGAACTAAAAAAAATTTTTCTACAAATAATTTGAAGTGTTTTCTGAACTTATGATTGAGCATTTTCGAAAAAATTCGTTAAATGGAAATATATATTTCGCTCTATGGAGATTATTTTTAATGTAATCATGAAAAAATTAATAGTTCCTTTAAAAAACTAGTTGGATGGAATTTTGTTATACTGACAAGGGCACCACCAAACATGGTGCACACAGATTTTAATGATTTCAAAGTATGTTGTAGGGGTCATACCACTAATTGTTCAGCTGAAAGGATTCTTTCAAATGGGCCTTAGTGTTTGAGAAATTGGGGGGTCAAAGTTCAGCGTATATTTCAAATACTTATTAGTACGAGCGCCGCATGTGAATCGGTGGCGTCGTGGTAACGAACGAGCCTGCAAGTCGAAAGGTTGCGAGTTCGAATCAGTCCTCGGCCTTTTACTTATTTTTATGTTTTTTTACACTTCGCAAATTATAAGCAGAATTGAAAATAAGACAGCTTTGAACCTTTTGATATTTTCTGAAGAGGACAGTTTACATTGTCAACATTTTTTTATTATTATTTTTTCAAAATATGGTGAACTGACTGCACTTCAGGGTTCAATTAAAAGTACATTTTGCAACAAATAAATAAATAAAAATTTGTATTTAATTAAAATTTTGAAAAAGTATAAGAAAATTTCAATATTTTAAAATCTCCACTACTTTAAATATTAATATTTTTAGATTAATCAGTCACTTTTTTTCTTTTCAAATGTGTATTACACAATATTGTGCTAGGATTTTTAGATAATTTAATACTTCATTTAATGTAATTTATATTACTAAAATACTTAATTCGTGATAAATATGTTTAAAAATATATTAAAAGAAAAAAAAAAAGGTTTAATCATCATTTGTAAAACTGCAAAAATAAGACCATTAAGGGTGTATTTCGATTCAAACTACTTGTTTTCCGATTTATTTTTGAATTCACTTTTGCTCTCAAACACATGAAACTCGCAGATTCTCTTATTTGGAAAGTGCACAAGGTGCCGAGAAGGTCAATTCTTTGATAAGTGTACAAAATATTGCAAAAAAAGCAATCAAAAACGGCAATTTGAACCGATTTTTTCGAAGTGGGAGATAAGGGAACGAAAAAAAGGGTCTTCCAGAGAAGTTAATTGCTTATAAATCAAATTGTAATGAATTGAGCGTAAAAAGACTTTACTCGGCACCTCATACGTCTCTTCAAGAATCCCCTCAGCAAGTTTCGTGATTCTACTTTTAAAAATGTGTCTGAAATTGTATCGGAAAATTTCGAGCTGCTGAAGGTGGAAAAGCGTTTTTTCGAATACACCCTTAACAAGAAATCTTCATTTATTCTGATAATTACGGAGGAAAGCAGACGATTAAAATAAGTATTTTTATATGTATTATAAACTTTATCTCATTAAACAGACGATACGGAAAGAGTGTTTTGATTTGTTATAAAAATAGATGTAATCTGTCATTTCTTATTTGTGCAAACGATAACTTATGTTTATGTTGAACTTTGGAGATAAATGTATTTACAGAAAATTGGAAAATTGAAAACTTGGATAACTGGCAACAACTTGCATTTTAACATTACTGCATTAATATTTTATTATTTTTTCGAAGATACGCATTACTTGAATAATCTAATCCTTAGACATTTAAAAAATTGCACCCGAAAATTATTTTGTATTATTTATGCATATACAAAAAAAGGCAACTTTTCGTTTAGAATGCTATAAAATAAAAAAGCGATAGGAAAAAAAAATCATTATTTCAGGATTGTGCTTAAAATAAAAAACGCGAATAATAATTAATAAAAAAAAGTTCTAGGCGTAAACTAGTTTTGTAGTTTTGTCAATAGAAATATTCGTTTAAAAATTGCAGAAAAAAAATAAATTTTCATGAAAAAATTTTAAAATGTAAATGTAATTTATTAAGAAAATATCAAAAGCTGTAGAAATTTTGTAATAAAAATACTTAAAATTTGTAACGTGTAAAAATACAAAAATAAATAAATAAAAGCCGATGACTGATTCGAACCTGCAACCTTTCGACTTGCAGGCTCGTTCGTTACCACGACGCCACCGATTCACATGCGGCGCCTCTACTAATAAGTATTTGAAATATACGCTGAACTTTGACCCCCAATTTCTCAAAAACTAAGGCCCATTTGAAAGAATCCTTTCAGCTGAATAATTAGTGGTATGACCCCTACAACATACTTTGAAATAATCAAAATCTGTGTGCACCATGTTTGGTGGTGCCCTTGTGAGACTCGACTATATCTAAAAATTTTTGCAAATTGGAGTAGTTGAGCTACAAAGGGTTAACATATAAAGAAAATTCAAAGCATTGTATTCAGAAAAAAGCACGTAATTATGAATGACTTTTGAAATATTTTGTTTCGGATTCTTTAAAACCTATTTATGCAGCATCATATGCACTATTCTGTAATGTATACATGTACCGAATTACACGACATAAAAAAAAGATTATATGTTATATTTTATATATATCTTTAAAAAAAAAAAAAAATCTTCGTCATAAAATTATTTGCAAAGAAACACTCATTTATAAGATTTGCTAATTTATTGGCAGTTGCGTAGTTAGTTCACAGTGAACCGAAATTGAGCTTATTTCAATAATTTTAAATTTGATTTTTATTTTAAAATTTATAAACTCTACTTACTTACGTTTATAAGTAATAAATACTGCAATTTTATTTTAAAATATCTATATAGACATATTCAGAGCTGCCAACTTCTACGCCTTTTTAAATAGAATAAACATGTTTCTAACCAGAAAAATTATTAAATAATATGCGACGTGAATTTATTTCATGATTTTTAGCACTAAATACTTTTTTAATTTTTTAAATAGAATTTCTGGTTCGAATGTGTTTGTTTGCCAGTAAAAAGGCGTAGAAGTTGGCAGCCATGCATATTTCAGACTATGAATAACCACGAAATCATTATTTTTATTAAGGGTGTATTTCGATTCAAACTGCTTATTTTTTGATTTATTTTTAAATTCATTTCTGCTCTCAAACGCCTCAAACTGGCAGATTGTCTTATTTCAAAAGTTGCATAAGTTGCCGTGAGGGTCGATTCTTGGATAAAGGCAAGAAAATAATGAAAAAAGAGCAATCGAAAACGGCATTTGAACTGAATTTTCCGAATCATGAGAACTGTGAACGAAAAAAAAAAAAAAGGGTCATGCAAAAAATATAATCGTTTATAAATCTAATTCTAATGAATTCGGAGATAAATGACATCACACGGCACCTCGTACGTCTCTTCAAAAATCACCTCAGCAAGTTTCATGTTTCTACTATTTAAAATGTGTCTGAAAATGTATCGGAAAAAATCGAGCTGTTGAAGGTGGAAAAACGTTTTTTCGAATACACACTCTTAAGGGCGCTCTTAAACCAGAACTTTGTGACATAAGTTTTAATTCCTTTTTGTTCGGAATTGTGTGACACTAGCGGATGTTGTTATTCAAAAACTATCGAATCGCACTCAATTTTCTGTTTTTTAAAATATGTTATAGATATTTTAGAGCAAGTCATCAAAACTGACGTTTTGAACTGCATTTTCCGACGAAAGCAGAAAAAACAGTCCACGAAAGGGAGAAAATCGCGTGATCACGTGATCAAAATAGTTTATAACTCGGTAGGTAATTTGATGATCATAAAATGGAAAACTGAGTTCGATTCGAAACCGTTGTCATGATCCGTTGTCATGCTTAGAACATATTTGTTTAAAAATCAAATTCTAATGAATTCAGCGAAAAATGACATCACACGGTACCTTGTAACGTCACTTCCAAAATCCCCTCAGCAAGTTTCATGTGTTTACCTTTAAAAATGAGACTGAAAATGTATCGGAAAATTTCGAGCTGCTAAAGGTGAAAATCCTTTTTTCGAATACACCCTTAAGGAAAGGATGTCATGAGATCTGTATAAATCATTATAAAACTTAGCAAAAGCCATGCTTTATTTGGATTCGCGAATTCGTAAGATAAATATTTGAAAGTAACAATACTTTTTTTTTATTATTTTTTCATTTTCTTTAAACAAAAACGTTATTTTATATTTTGGTGTATTTTAATTTTAGAAATGTAAATTCAGCCTAATTCCATAAATTATTTTTAAACGGCAAACATATTTAAAATAATACTAGTATTAGTTATTTCTTAATAATTAATGTTTCAGTTAGTCAACCTTCGAATTTTCAACCTTCGAATTTGAATAACACTTTACAAAACAAATTTAACATTAATTTTATTTGTTTAAAATTTCTTTTGTTGCCACTTTACAAATACATACATATTATATATATATATATATATAATATGTAATATATATATATATATATAGATATAGATATAGATATACATATCTATACCACATTTCCAATACTTCGTAATACTTCCAATATTGCTAACTTCTCTTTTTAGTTTGTTATTTTATGGGTTATTCTATAGTCATTATAGATATTAAATAGTAGTAATTTATAATGGTACTATCTATGTATTTCGTTTTTTATCTTTTTTCTTTATTTAATTTTGTTTTTATGTATGTTGGTAGCCCCAAATTTGTATTATTTTGCTTTTTAAGTCTAATACGAAGACGAAACCACACTCTCCATTTGTAGTTCCAAAGTATTTGGGTCCCGATGATTCTGCTTTGGTTCTGCAAATTCCATTTGTATTCATTTTATTTATTTAATTTTCCTCCATGTTCAATATGGTAATTTTCTATTTTATAATACAATTAATGGTTTTATATCTATACGTATATATTACACATATATTTAATTCTTTTAAAATGCGTAAGTATCGCTTGCGCAAATGATTTTACATAATAAGAATAAATTGTATATTAGAATTCTTAACACTAAAAAATACTTTCATAAATAAATGTAAATTGAATTTTCATAAATTTTAATTCATTAAAAATATGCTATAACTTTCATAAAGGGTATTTTAAAAATTTCTTTAAAGAAATCATGAAAGTTTTGTATGATTAAAAGGAATAAACACCAAAATATGTGCTATTTCCAATCAATCTTAACAAAGTATTCTATTTAAAAAAATTATTTTCATCTCAAATAACATACATTTTTAATATAAGAAAGTTTAGGGTTCTTTTACGGTTTGAAGTATAAATTTTGCAGTTATTTCCAATAGCCTAAAATATAAAAAGTCGTCATATTCACCTGATTTTCGTTCATTATATTACCAATATAAAGAAGCATTTGCTTAATAATAATAATAATAATAATTCCGACAAGTTATTTGTTTTATTTTCCATTTTTGCGTTCATATCTTATGACATAATATTCAATTCTTCATAAATTCGTTAAACAATTTTATATCCATTTTTCACATGGAAATATTTCAATTTTCGTCTCGAAAGGTTTTTGAAATATTTTGGTGGAATAATGAAAATATATTTTATATATTTAATTAATCATGATTCTAATTTTTACTATTACCAACTCCATGATTTCTTTTTTCGTCTGAAAATGTGTGTTTCATTTTTTATTTGCAAAAATTTGTCCGTAATGGAAAAACGCGTAAAATAAATTAATTAAAATAATAATTTTTCAAAGGTTATTTTGTATAATAATAATAATACAGTCAAACCTCGTTAATATGAATACGCTTAACATGAATTAATTTTTAACATGAATTGCTTTCACAATTCGTCTGTCCGTATGTAACTGAGCAAAAAATACCAAACCAAATCGTTTGAAATTTAAAACATGTAATTTTTGCATCATTTTGTCGAGACATTTCAAATTTTATGAAAATCGGATGCATAGATCAATTACAGGAACAATCAAAAGTTTTCCGTTACAGGATGACGGCCAGTACGGGAAAAAATAGTTTCAAATGCATTTTAATGATGTTACACTCTTTCGAACATATAAAAATGGATAAGCATACACGAAATATATACTAATATATGCATTCTGTATACAATCTGGGATGCAAAGTATATTTTTTATGAATATACACAGGGCCATACAAAAATATTCCACTGAATAACGGTTTAAGGGGAAACATTGTTTGGGGGACGTTTTAATTACATTAAACTATTTCACATTTTACGAAATTAAAGTTGCTGAGATTTTCTACAACTACTTTCTTTACAAATTACTATATTCCATTAATATATTTAAATTTTTCCAATACTATATTAATCTATCAACACTATTTAACCATTCATATAACCTCATTTTTGAATATTGATCAAAATTTTATTGGCAATAACAGCAATTTTTAAAAACATCCATTAGTCCCATAACATCTACCCCCTCCCCCCATACACAAAAAATAACAGTAAAAATAAAAATATTAATACAATTGTTTTTATGACTGCATTTAAAACCAGAATTTTATGAATGCATACTAATAAAACAAAATAGTTATTTTCAAATACATTTATCAATTTGGATATCAATAAATAAAAAAAAATTGTGAGAATTATTCACTTTAAATTAATTGTGGTTATCATAAGAACAATATTTTAATAATTTTAGATAGATGGTTTAAAATACTAAATATCTGGGAATTAGCAAATTATTGAAACAGTGAGAGATTCAGAGAGGTAATAATAAAAAATTACATTAGCATAAATTAGTGTATTTCCCATTTTTAACAGTTGATATTTGACAGAGGGAATAAACTATTTGATAGAGTATATCGTAATATTAATAATGTATATCCCACAACGAAAAAGTAAGAATCTGTATTATAAATAAATATTTTGCTTTATAAGCGTTGTTTGTATTAATAAAAACATTTAAAATACAGTCGAACCTCGATTTAACGAATTGATTGGGATACACAAATCCGTTTGTTGAATCTAAGCAATTCGTTAAATCAAATATCAATTTTTGTAAAGAGTATAGTTTAAAATATCAATGCAGAATACCCTTAGATATACAGATTTTTTTAAAAAAAAAGAATGAGTATTGTTTACTACGAGCTTAAAAATAAGAGATCAACTTTTAAATTATTTGATTTCTTTAATGTTATTTGTTTTTGAAACTTAATACATTATACATACATAGTTATTGTCACTTTGGAAAGAAATCCTTGATAGTGCTTTGTTTCGACTTTCCAAAGTTCTTTGTCAATATTTTCTAACTCAGTAAGAACAACACCATTAACCTCGAGAGGCAAAAAAGGATTTTTTAAAGTGTTCAAGCTGCAAATAGATTCTTGAAATGTCACCTTTTTTAATTTAATTTCCGTTTCTTCATCATCTTGACTACTTTCAGAATTTTTATTCTCTTTCTGTTCAATATCGCAGATACTTAGCTCTACATACTTGTTTACATCTTTGTCATGTTTCTAGTTGAAAAGGGGAAAAGACTCTCTTTGAATCCACCAGAAATGAGAAAAAAATGTGACACTTGGATTTGGATGTGAAAGATTCAAAGTTTTAATTTTATCTGCGAATGCGAATTTTTTTCAGCGATTATGTTCGTTAAATCAAAGCTAAAAATTCGTTAAATCAGAGCATTTTAGCATCCTTTTTGACGGGACAGAAAAAATATTCGTTAAATCGGAGAATTCGTTAAATCGAGGTTCGACTGTACATCAAAAGTTTTTATTTACATGTTTCAACTTTTTAAGGGTGTATTCCGATCCAAACTGCCTTTTTTCAGATTTATTTTTAAATTCATTTTTGCTCTCAAATGCACCCAACTTTCAAAATCTCTTATTTAGAAACTACACAAGGTGCCGTGATTGTTGATTTTTTGATAAATGTAGAATATGTTGCAAAAACTGCTGTGAAAAACGGCGTTTTGGACGAAATTTTCCGAAGTGGGAGACCTGGAAACGAAAAAAAAAGGGCACGCTGAGAAAATAATTGTTTATAAATCAAATTCTAATGGACTGACCAAAAAATGAAATCACACGGCATCTTATACGTCCCTTCAAAAATCTCCTCAACAAGTTTCATATCTTTAGCTTTAAAAATGGGTCTGAAAATTTTGAGCTGTTGAGAGTGGAAAACTATTTTTCCGAATACACCCTTAAGTGTGTATTTCGATTCAAACTGCCTATTTTCCGATTTATTTTTGAATTCAGTTTTGCTCTCAAATGCACCAAACTTTCAAAATCTCTTATTTAGAAAGTTACACGAGGTGCCGTGATTGTAGATTCTTCGATAAATGCAGAAAATATTGTAAAAAAAGCAATCATAAACGGCATTTTGAACAGATTTTTCCGAAGCCGGAGGTCTGGGAACGAGAAAGAGGGTCCTACTGATAAGGTAATTGCTTATAAATCAAATTCTAATGAATTGAGTGTAAAATGATATCACACGGCACCTCATACGTCCCTTCAAGAATCCCCTCAGCAAGTTTCACGTGTTCTACTTTCAAAAGTGAGTCTGAAATTGTATCGGAAAATTTCGAGCTGTTGAAGGTGAAAGAGCGTTTTTTCGAATACACCCTTAATCGAGTCATCTTCAGAATGTAAATAGAAAAATTACTTTGTACTTTTATATTCTTAAGATGACTGGATTAAAAAGAGTAGAAACATGTAAATAAATTTCTTTAAAGGTATTTTAAATGTTTTTTATTAATACAACAATCGTCTTAAAAAGCAAAATATTTATTTATAATATGTATTCTTAAGTTTTTCGTTGTGGAATATATATTATTAAAATTACGAGATAGTTATTAATGGACGTAATCAAGACTTACTACTGTTATTTTTCATATTGATATTTGATAGATTACAGAGTGGGGAAGGGTAGTGTTCATTCTAGGCCATTTTTGAAGGGTGCAGCACCCTGCCCTTTTTCAAATTTACAAAATGCACCCTGCCCTTTTTAAAAGTGGTAAAATGCACCATTGGTTTTACCCAGAGATTTTTAACAAATATTTTTTTTTTATTCCGTAGTATCTCTAAATTTGTGTCTCCAAAAATGATAGAATTTTTCTATTTCTTTAAGAAAAAGAACATAAAACTATTGAATCATGTTTTAATTTAACTGTATTTTTAATTTTTATATCATAAAATCATTCAAAATTAATGTTACTTGATTTATCATATTTAAAAATTATGTGTTTCATTGCTTTCTTTTTTCCCCTTCTAAATTTTGTGAAGGGTCCTGTTTTGGGATAAAATGTTTTGTGAAGGGGATAAAAAAAATTTGTGAAGAGTCCTGTTTTAAGATAAATTATTTTGTGAAGGGTCCTTTAAAGGACCTAACATTTTCCTAAACATGTCCCTGGTGATAAATATTAAAAATTCTAATACTTCAAATTTCATGAGAAAATTTATAAATAAGGGGGGGGGGGTGCAAAAAGGTTAATATTTTTCAAAATTTCTATTTTACACTATTGAAAATAATAAAAATAATTTTTCATAATTTTAGAAAACTTTAAACACTTAGACTTGTCTCGCGATCTGTGAAAGGTTTCAGCCACTTTAGCTCTCCCAGTGGGTGTGCCAATGAAAAAAAGGCACAGATGTTATATGCGCACCACATTAGCGAGAGTGCAACAAAATTGCGATTTTATGCCTCATATAGTAACCCAGACATTGTTGTTTATTTATTAATAAGCTGTTTATTCACTTGATATTTTCTTTTATAAACCGATATAAATTGTTTTGTTTTATTCTTATTAATTAAACTTTTGTAGTTTATTATTATTTAATTTTTTAAAATAATAGAAAATAATTAAAAATATACACAGTGAAATCTGTCTAAGCCGGAATCTGCCTAAGCCGGAAATCTGTCTAAGGCGGAAACATTTCAGAATCCCACATTTATAAATGTAGATATTTCCGAGAAATCTGTCTAAGACGGAAAGAATCTGTGTAACGCGGAACCGGACATTCATTTTGAGTCTCAGGCAGAAAATTTATTGTTTAAGACGGAAGAAAATTTTCCTGCGAAATATAAATGGAAAGAATTTTTTTCTTTTCATATTGAAATATATTGTCTAGACGCATTCTCAGAGATTCACTGATTGCTGACAGTTGTTTGGGGATGATTTTATTATTGTATATGTAAATTATTATTACTATAAATATATAAAAATATGTATGTGTAAAAATATGAAGATTTCATGTCTAATTAATTACAAAATTTTTAAAGATACGTTAGTTTTAACTTTTAGCAAAAGAAATGTTTAATACTCTGTGAACGGTTTTCTTTTTGTAAGTCGGGAAGTTTTTCTGTCTAAGCCGGAAGTCTGTCTAAGGCGGAATTTTATTTCACTCCCAAGCGATTCCGCCTTAGACAGATTTCACTGTATATGTAACTGATATTTGATGACGAAGTTTTTGCCATACTGGCGTCAGAAAAAAAATCGCGTCAATGTGGTGGGTATATGACATTTGTGACGAAAAAAATTGTATTTATTAAAAAATAGTATTAAACTTTTATCTAAATGGAATACACCTTGAAACGATTTCGAATAAAAAAGCTGAAACAACCTAAATACTAAAGTTGATTCAGCTGAAATTCTTGGTGAAAACAGTGATTTTTTTAATTACAAATAGCTACACTATAAAAGTTTGAAAACTGAACTATTTGAATAAACAATTTTATTTTACTTGAGAGTAGTGTAACGAAAAAATATATATTATTGACAGGTTTCGATTCGATCTAATAAGAAAAATAATCATAATAAAATAAAAATAAAAATTGTTTCACTTTCAATAAAAACGGCAAGCGACAATGAGCTGTAAATTAAAAACCACGCGCTCTGTTGTAAAAATAATATATTAAAAATAGACCATGATCAAAATTAATTATCAACGTGGTTCATCCTATTCAAGATTTCACGTGGAATTTATTTATAAACTCTAACCATAACTTACGAATATTTAAAAAAAATTATCATTGCAAACAAAATTTTTACGTGTATAAATTTCAATAGACTCCCTTATAATGGATTTACGACAGCAATTTAATATGAAGCATAATTTGCTTTCATTAAACATAATTCTTATTTCCTCATTTAAATATAATCTATAGATAAAGCAGTGTTAGTACGACAAAATTTAATATCAGATTCATGGTCACGTTTTCTAATTCCAAGTATGTTAAATTGTTTTATTCAAATGTTTATACATAAAAGGTGTATTTCTTAAAATCTTGTGATTTAAAAATCTAAAAGATTTAATAACTTTTTTATGAAAACTGAACTATTTTGGCGCATTTTCCTGTAGTGTCTTTTTAAATAATAAACTGTTTAAAAATGTACATGTAAAATTTCCTCAAATATTACCAGTGAACAAATACATTGTTACATAACAAAAATTAGAATTCCAAGTAAATTGAAGTCAGGACCATTACTAAGACGAAAAGGGGAGTATCCCACCCCCACAATAAAGATAAATAAATAAAATAAGATAAGATAAAAAACATTCGCGAATGCTATTACACTTGGCAAATTTACAAACTTAGTTGACAAATTTGTTTAAAACTTCAATAAGAAATATAATATTACACTTTTTATTTCTATTAGATTTAGGGAAAGTTACAAATCGAAGTGGAAATTATTATTAACCCTATGGATCCCAAACTGTCCGAGATATTTTAATTCGTACATCTTAATTCTCACCAGAAAATTTAAACAGCAATAATTAATAAAAAAAAAATTCCGTATCTAAATAAAAGGAAATTAGTCATTAAATTTTTGTCGTGTAAAATCAGATTTTCTGATCTACATAATTTCTAGAACGTGTTCTATCATGGGAATTAAGAGCCCACAATAGTCACAGAAAAATTACTCAAAAAGACCCGGATGACCATGTAAAGTCTATGGGAGCGTTCTTTTCTAATATCTCGCTCAAATTTTAATATTTTTGCATGATTTTTTTGCACAAGATAGCTGAGGGCAATCCACAACCGGGCTAGTTTTTACTTTTTCAATTTCTGTTTCAGATTTTCTTTAAAAAATTACTTTAACTTTCGAAACCGGTTTAAACCGGTTCTGAAACTGAAACTGTCGTAATATAAAAAATATATAACCAAAATCGAAAAAGTAAAAACTAGCCCGGTAGTGGATTGCCCTCAGCTATCTTGTGCAAAAAAATCATGCAAAAATATTAAAATTTGAGCGATATATTAGAAAAGAACGCTCCCATAGACTTTACATGGTCATCCGGGTCTTTTTGTGTACTTCTTCTGTGACTATTGTGGGCTCTTAAGGGTGTATTTCGATTCAAACTGCTTATTTTCCGATTTATTTTTGCTCTCAAATGCATCCAACTGGCAAATTGTCTTATTTAGAAACTATACACAAGGTGCCGAGAGGGACGACACTTTGATAAAGGTAGAAAATACTGCAGAAAAAAGCAATCAAAAACGGCATTTTGAACCGATTTTTCTGAAGCGGGAGATCTGGGAATGAAAAAAAAAAAAGTGTCGAACCGAAAATGTAATTGTCTACAAATCAAATGCTAATTAATTCTGCTAAAAATGACATCACACGGCATCTTATACATTCCTTCAAAAATCACCCCAGCCAGTTTCATGTTTCTACTTTAAAAAAATGTGTCTGAATATGTATCGGAAAATTTCGAGCTGTTGAAGGTGGAAAATCATTTTTTCGAATACACCCTTAAAGGGTTAAACTTTTCACAAATAAGAATTATTATTACACATTCTAATTTCGATAACTTAACAAAATAAACTATAATAAATAAATATTTAACTTAGCAAACAAACACTGAAACATGATTACATTTTCAGGTCTTTTCCCTTCTCAATAAAAAAAATTATCTTATAGCGACTGACTGAAGTAAAAGTTTTTTGTTGTAATTCAATTATTTATTTAACTCATTCTTATTAGTAACATGTTTGAATGTGATACCAAACACTCTTAGAAAAGAATGTTAACAATCATTGAAAATTAGAAATTATTTTCTTCATTTAAATTATTGAATATAAAATTATTAAATATTAGAAATTATTTTTTTCATTATTAAATATAAAAACATTGAATAGTAGAAATAATTTTTTTTTTCATTTTTAAATTATTGAATATAAAAATATTAAATATTAGAAATCATTTTCTCCAGTTAAATTATTGAATATAAAAATATTGAATATTAGAAATTATTTTTGTCATTTAAATTATTCATTGTGAAAATATCAAACATTAAAATATTGAATATTAGAAATTATTTTCATCATTTAAAATTTTTAATGTAAAAATATCAAACATTAAAATAATCAATATTAGAAATTATTTCCATCATTTAAATTATTAAATATAAAAAATATGAAATGTTGAAAAATATTATATTGAATATTAGAAATTATTTTCATCATTTAAACTATTAATTTTAAAAATATCAAACATTAAAATATTGAATATCAAAAATTTTTTTCATTATTTAAATTTTTTAATGTAAAAATATCAAACATCAAAATATTGAATGTTAGAAATTATTTTCATCATTTAAATTTTTTTATTTAAAAATATCGAATAATAGAAATTATTTTTATCATTTAAATTTTTTAATTTAAAAATATCGAATAATAGAAATTATTTTTATCATTTAAATTTTTGAATGTAAAAATATCAAATATTGAATATTAGAAATTATTTTCATCATTTAAATTATTGAATGTAAAAATATCAAACATTAAAATAATGAATATTAGAAATTATTTCCATCATTTAAATTATTAAATGTAAAAAAATATGAAATGTTAAAATATTGAATATTAGAAATTATTTTCATCATTTAAATTATTATTTGTAAAAATATCAAACATCAAAATATTGAATATTAGAAATTATTTTCATCATTTAATTTTTTGAATGTAAAAATATCAAACATTAAAATATTGAATATTAGAAATTATTTTCATCATTTAATTTTTTTAATGTAAAAATATCAAACATGAAAATATTGAACATTAGAAATTATGTTTATCATTTAAATTTTTGAATGTAAAAATATAAAATATTGTATATTAAAAATTATTTTCATCATTTAAATTATTAATTGTAAAAATATCAAACATTAAAATATTGAATATTAGAAATTATTTTCATCATTGAAATTTTTGAATATAAAAATATTGAACATTAGAAATTATTTTCATCATTGAAATTTTTGAATGTAAAAATATTGAATGTTAAAAATTATTTTCATTATTGAAATTTTTGAATGTAAAAATATTGAATGTTAGAAATTATTTCCATCATTTAAATTATTAAATGTAAAAACAACAAACATTAAAATATTGGAAATTATTTTCATCATTTGAATTTTTGAATGTAAAAATATCAAACACTAAAATATCGAATGTTAAAATTATTTTCAACAATTAAAATTTTTAATGTAACAATATCAAACATTAAAATATTGAATGTTAGAAATTATTTTCATCATTGAAATTTTTGAATGTAAAAATACTGAATGTTAGAAATTATTTCCATCATTTGAACTATTAAACGTAAAAACAACAAACATTAAAATATTGAATGTTAGAAATTATTTTCATCATTTAAATTTTTGAATGTAAAAATATCAAATATTGAATATTAGAAATTATTTTTATCATTTAAATTTTTCAGTGTAAAAAATATGAAATATTGAATATTAGACATTATTTTCATCATTTAAATTATTAAATCTAAAAATATCAAACATTAAAAAAATGCATATTAAAAATTATTTCCATCATTTATATAACTAAATGTAAAAAATATGAAAGGTTAAAATATTGAATTTTAGAAATTATTTTAACCATTTAAACTATTAATTGTAAAAATATCAAAAATTAAGGGTGTATTCAAAAAACGCTTTTCCAGCTTCAACAGCTCGAAATTTTCTGATACAATTTCAGACATATTTTTGAAAGTAGAATCGTGAAACTTGCTGAGGGGATTTTTGAAGAGACGTACAAGGTGCCGTGAGATGTCATTTTACGCTCCATTCATTAGAATTTCATTTATGAACAATTATCTTCTCAGTATGACACTTTTTTTCGTTCCCGAATCTCCCGCTTCAGAAAAATCTGTTCAAAATGCTGTTTTTGATTGCGTTTTTTGCAATATTTTCTGCATTTATCAAAGAATCTGCAATCAAGGCCCTTGTGTACTTTCCAAATAAGAGATTTTGAAAGTTTGGTGTATTTGAGAGCAAAAATGAATTCAAAAATAAATCGGAAAAAGAAGCAGTTTGAATCAAAATACACCCTTAAGGGTGTATTCCGATCAAAACTGCCTTTTTTTCAGATCTATTTTTAAATTCATTTTAGCTCTCAAAATTACCAAACTTTGAAAATCTTTTATTTAGAAACTACACAAGGTGCCGTGATTGTCGATTTTTTGATAAATGTAGAAAATGTTGCAAAAAAATGCTGTTAAAAACGGCGTGTTGGTCCAAATTTTCCGAAGTGGAAGGTCTGCGAACGAAAAAAAGGGTCACGCTGAGAAAATATTCAGTTTTACTTATGATATACCTCATTACACTTTCAACCGATAAAATAAATGAATTTTTGAGAAAAAATATATTTTAACATGAACATCTTCAAATTCAGAATGCATTTGCATTGAAGAAGGCTCAAAGATTAAATTTTCTTTATTGGATGATTTGTTTTTGTACTATCGTCCATTTTCAACATAGTATCAAGTCCGTTACCAAATGTCAAGTCTGTTACCGCACGGTTTTTTTAATACAGTCGAACCTCGATTTAACGTACTTTGATTTAACGAATTCTCCGATTTAACGAATATTTTTTCTGTCCCGACAAAAAGGATGCTAAAATGCTGTGATTTAACGAATTTTTAGCTTTGATTTAACGAACAACAATCGATGAAAAAAAAAAATCGCATTCGCAGATAAAATTTAAACTTTGAATTTTTTGCACATAAAACTTTAAATCTTTGACATCCCAATCCAAGTGTTACATTTTTTTCTTATTTCTGGTTGATTCAAAAGACAGTCTTTTCCCTTTTTGAACTAGAAACATGACAAAGATATAAACAAATATGCAAAGCTAAGTGCCTGCGATATTGAACAGAAAGAGGATGAAAATTCTGAAAGTAGTCAAGATGATGAAGAAACGGAAATTCAATTAAAAAAGGTGACATTCCAATAATCAATTTGCAGCTTGAACACTTTAAAAAATATTTTTTGTCTCACGAGGTTAATGATGTTGTTCTTATGAAGTTAGAAGATATCGACAAAAAACTTAGGAAAGTCAAAACAAAGCACTATCAAGAATTTCTTTCCAAAGTGCCAGTAAATATGTATGCATTATGTATTAAGTTTCAAAGGTAAATAGCATTAAAGAATTTAGATAATTTAAAAATTGATCTCGTAACTTATAATTTTCAAATTCGTAGCTAACAATAATCATTCTTTCTTTAAATCTGTATATCTAAGGGTATTTTGTATTGATATTTTTATACCATACTCTTTACAAAAATGGATATTCGATTTAACGAATTGCTTCGATTTAACGAACGGATTTGTGGGTCCCAATCAATTCGTTAAATCGAGGTTCGACTGTAATTATCATTTTTCACCATTCTACTATTATTATTATTATTTATTTCAACTAAGAAAAAAACATGCAATTTCCTTAAAATTTCATAATTTACATGGATATATACTGTAATTGTTAGAAAAAGTTCTTGTGTAATTTCTATGTGATATTTTTAATCAAATCTAATTTCTTGTGGCTAAAACTGTCTCTCATTTCAATTTAAGTATTATTGATAAATATCATGTTTTGAAATTTAGTTTAATAAGTTACTTTAAAGTAAATTAATTTTAGGAAATTTAATAAATTTAAAGCTGAGTATTTACAGTAATTTTGTATGGTAACGGACTTGACAATTTGCTTTACAAGCCAACTTTAAGTAGCATTTACGTATTATATTATAGGGCAAAGTGCACAACCAATTTTTTTTTCCCATGTACATTTACTTTAACACCCGTCTTCATTTTTGAAAGAAATTATTAAGTTTGAAAAATAAAATTCTGAAATTTAACCTAATGGTGAAAATAAACTTTTACAACGTCAGTCATAAATAAGTGTGTTAAAGCCTTTTTCTACTTAATTAGTAAGTAAAAAATAGGACCAAAAAAAGTAGGATTTTAAGCATACACATTGCTTTTTTGAAACATTTTTCTTGTATGAATAAAAAGGTGTCAATTTGGATTGAACAACAATACAGAAATTTTATTGAATGAAATGTAATATACTACGTTGGAGTATTTATTGGACTTATTAACCGTTTATCTACCGCATTATGAATTCTTGAAAAATTTTACATTCTAAAGCATTTTACGCAAATTGTTTAAACTAAATTAAAAGATTTACATAAACATTTAATAAATATTTGAAAGACAAAATTAACAAAGATAATAATAATTGATAATTGACAAAGATTAATTAAATTTGAATTTACAGGGATCTTGTGCAATATTTATAATCCCACTCAAATCTTTTATTTTAAATTATTTTCTTAGTATTTTGTAGAATTATAAAATGCACAAATATGACGTTCTTACAACATAAGTATAGGAATATTTCCGCGTTGAAAAATCCCCACCCCCACCTCCCTCAGCGCCAAGAAAGCTGAAAAGATGCAAAGGCAAAAGAAACCATCCTTTTAAAAATATTTTTGTTTTGTGAAACCAATAATGCTTTTGGAACAAGATAAAGTGATGTATCTGTAACTCATTCTAAACAGTATTACAATTAACTGACGTATTAAAAATATTTTATAATAAGTTATTTCAATGGTACTTATAAATACCATCGGTAGATAAAAAGTTAAGACGGTGTTTTAAAAAAAATTTATGTTTCCATGCTCAACTCACAATTTTGTGATACGTTTTTAAGAATAAAAACTCAAAACTAGTTGGCGTGATGTTTGGAAGAGATTTATGACAGACACGCGCCATTCCACACCCCCATTCATTAGAACTTAATAATTAAAAATAATTATATTTTCAACACAATATTCCCCCCCCCCCCCCCATTTCCATACATTTTCGTTACTTGACCAAAATATTTCAAAAACCTGGAGATTTAAATTAAAATAACTCCACGTGAAAAACGAATAGAAAATAGTTTGGCGAATTTAAGAAAAACAAATGATTTATACAATACATAACTTTTCTATACAAGATGTCCATATAAAAACTAAAAATAAAATAAATAGCTTAGCGGTTTTTTTTTTTTTTAAGCAAATATTCTTTTATATTGGAAATATATTGAATGAAAGGCAAGTGAATATGACGACTTTTTATATTGTAGACTATTGGAAATCCAGAATTTATACTTCAAAACGTAAAAGAACACTAAACTTTCTTACATTAAAAATGTATGTTATTTGAGATGAAAATATACATTTTAAGATAATACTTTAAGATTGATAGGAAAATTGATTGGATTAATTTTTTAATTTATTTTTGCTCTCAAATGTACCAAACTTACAAATTATCTTATTTACAAAGTACACAAGGTGCCATAATTGTTGATTCTTTGATAAAGGCAGAAAATATTTCAATAAAAGCAATCAAAAACGGCATTTTGAAGCGATTTTTCCGGAGCGGGAGATCTGGGAAAGAAAATAAAAGGGTCCTATTGAGAAGGTAATTGTTTATCAATCCAATTCTACTGAATGTAGTGTAAAATGACATCCCACGGCACTTTCTACGTCTCTTCCAAAATCCCCTCAGCAAGTTTCATGTGTCTACTTCCAAAAATGTGTCTGAAATTGTATCGGAAAATTTTGAGCTGTTGAAGGTGGAAAAGTGTTTTTTCGAATACACCCTTAATAATATATTAATATTATTGAATAATATATTGATTACTGTTATTAAGGGTGTATTCGAAAAAACGCTTTTCCACCTTCAGCAGCTCGAAATTTTCCGATACAATTTCAGACACATTTTTAAAAGTAGAAACATGAAATTTGCTGAGGGGATTTTTGAAGGGACGCATAAGGTGCCGTGTGATGTCTTTTTACGCTCAATTCATTAGAATTTGATTTATAATTTTCGTTCCCAGATCTCGCTCTCGCACTTCGGAAAAATCGGTTCAAAATGCCGTTTTTGATTGTTTTTTTTTGCAATATTTTGTACACTTATCAAAGAATTGACCTTTACGGCACCTTGTGCACTTTCTAAATAAGAGAATCTGCGAGTTTCATGTGTTTGAGAGCAAAAGTGAATTCAAAAATAAATCGGAAAACAAGCAGTTTGAATTGAAATACACCCTTAAGGTAATTTGGTGATAAAAATATAAAAAACATTGTAGACTCTCATTAGCAAACTTATCAATGGTGATTAGGATTTTTCTTACTTGATAATTGCTTTTGAAAGTCTGGGAAAAATCATTCAAAATACGACTTTTTTTTTTTTTTTTACATACAATGAAAATTAAAAGCTACCCTATGGTCAATTTTAGCAATGAAACCTCAATCCACTCTTTTTTTAACAATATGAAATATATTATTTTTCAAGCCACAACAAACGTTATGACACATTTATACATTCATATTTAAACCAAAAAGATATAAAATTATATGATCTGACTAAGGAAGAGATTTTGAATCGAACTCAATTTTTCATTTTTTGATCAATCATCTACCATGTTACAAGCTATCTTGATCACGTGATCATACCGTTCTCTTTTTCGTTTGCTGGTTTTTGTGCTATCGTCGGAAAATGTGACTTCAAATGTCAATTTTGACGGCTTGTTTTGAAATATCTATTGCGTTAGCCCCAAAACAGAAAAAATGAGGCCATTCCATAGTTTCTGAATTAACACAAGCTGATTTCAAGCATTTCTGAACAAAAATGAATTAAAATTTATGTCACAAAATTACCCTTTTTGATTTAAGAACATTCTGGAAAGCAATTAGAATGAAAATCATAATTTAAGGGAAGGAAAACAAAAAATTCAAAGAAACTTTGAAAAAAAAGTGTAAAAATAGGTAGCCTAAGCAGGGATATGTTTAGGGAAGTTTTAGATCCTTTACAGGACCCTTCACAGAATTATTTGTCTCTTAAATAGACTTTTCACAGAATTTTTTCATCTTCAAATTGAACTTTCCACAAATTTAATCATTTAATAACAAAAATTTATAAAAAAATAATAAAAATCATTTTGTAAATAATCAGTTGAACTCACCAAAGACCATACTCGGCTTTTTATACATGAAAAATAGAACCTAAAGACATCGATAATTTAAAATTCACAAAATTCTGACTAGAATTTTCACAAATATAAGAAAATTTCAAAAAGTGTAAATTTTACACCTAAAATGTAAAAGTTGGCAAATATGGGAGCATGGAATTGCCGGCAAGTCAACGCTCAACAGAGCGTTTACAAGATCAGATAGGTAAAAAAAAGTAAAAACGGACGCTTACCTTTAAAAACAGCAATTCTCCTTAACAACGAAATTCACTACCACTCTGTTTTATCCCTGTATATGATCGCTAAATAACACAACACAACACAGCACAAGAACACAAATCGTATCTATCTAGTACAACACGGCAGCACCGTCACACAGCAACAATCACTGGCCAAAGCGAATACATCACTGTTGTAAACACGACGCTCCAACGAAGGGAGGAGAAAGGGGGGGTGCAAACGATTTCCAGAGAAAAGAGGGGGGAGACAGAAGTATCCCCCCCTCACTCCGTCTTCCCCCGCTTCGTCGAGGCGCCGCGCTCACGGGACGCCTGGCGCCAGGAGTCGTGTACTTTGACGCCAGGAGCGCCAATCAGAGAGAGGGAGGGCGTTTCGGCGAAAGAGCGTCGGTAGCTAGCGTCCTCTGGTGGAGGGTGGGGGAACTAGAGGAGAAATGGGTAAGGGGTGGAGGAGAAGGGGGGAGTGTTGCAAGGAAGCGTGGGAAAAGCGTTTATGAGAGAATGGAATGGAGTGGGGGTACTTTCGTTTCGTTATTCGGGAAGGAGTTTTCTACTGTTTTGAAATGGAGTGACTATCGATATCGACCCAAGGGGGGGGGGGGGGCTATGGTTCTTTAGTGATTTTTTTTAAATTCATTTTTGCTCTCAAATGCATCCAACTGGCAAATTGTCTTATTGAGAAAGTACACAAGGTGTCGTGAGGGTCGATTCGTTGATAAATGCAGAAAGTATTGCAAGAAAAAGCAATCAAAAACGACATTTTGAACCGATTTTTCTGAAGCGGGAGATTTGGGAACGAAAAAAAAAAGGTCATACTGAGAAGGTAATTGTTTCTAAATCCAATTCTAATGAATGGAGCGTAAAATGACATATTACACGTCACCTTCTACGTCTCTTTTGAAATCCCCTCAGCCAGTTTCGTGTTTCTACTTTTGAAAAATGTGTCTGAAATCGTATCAGAAAATTTCGAGCTGTTGAAGGTGGAAAAGCTTTTTTTCGCCGAAACTGTACTCTTTTTTGAACCCGGGGCAAACATGGATTTCGGCGCCTCCTTTCCTTCCTACACAAATTAAACTTAGAGAGGCAATTTTATTGTTTTATTAAGTTTCAAATAAAGCTGACTATAATAAATATTATATTGAAATACATAATAATAAAAATATATAATCATCAGCAATATGTAATCATCAGACACTTTTTTCCGGGAGGGACTTCTGTGGCTCCAGGGGGGATACAATAGAGTTCTTGTGGGAAATTACACTGAAAATACAAAATCTCAAAATTTCCGGGGGGGGGGGTATTTGATAGCTCCGGGGAGGAATATCCCCCCGGGCCGTTCCCTGTATCCAACACTGTATAATCATAATAAAATACTTTGTGAACTACGTAATCAGCTTTGTCAAATATGGATTCCTTGGAAACGGAATCGGAAAAAAAGCAAAAATAAGCAAACAAAATATTTATTTGGCCCCCGGGAAAAATACCCCTTTTCCCCTATAATTCCGCCCCTGTTTTTTTTATTTTTTCTCTTATGGTTTTGAAAGTAACAAAAGTTTGTACTTATAAAAAATTAAACATAAAGGGGAAAAATAACTAAGTATTTTGGCCAGGGAAAATCTTTATTTTTTTAGCATTACATAATATAATATAATAATATAATATATGTATAATTATATAATATGTATATTATTTTTTATATGTATGTATATACCGGGTGCCCCAAAAATGACTGATGGATTTTAAACCTTAATTTTTTATTTTAGTTCGAATTTCAAACAATAGGTGGCGCTGACGGCGATTGAAGGCCAGGTCGACGCTTCACTCAGCGCTGATCACCTGGCCTTCAATCGCTATCAGCGCCACCTATTGTTTGAAATTGGAACTAAAATAAAAAATTACGGTAAAAAAAACTCCTGACATTAAACATAAACCTCCTGCAATTTTTTTTTTTAAATAGCTGTCACCGTTTGCAAGTTATTGAATTTTTAAATCCATTAGTTATTTTTGGGACACCCCACACCCGGTATGTATACTTTTTTCTTACATTGAAACTGCAGAACTGTTGACATTATTTTGCGCAAGTACCAAAAAAATCTAACAATGTTTCTTGTTTCCATAAAGGTAAATATCTTCATTCATCTAATTTTTAAAAATGTTATTTATTTTAAATGTGTTTAAAAATTTTTTACCAAATTGTGAATTTTTAAAAGCTTTTTTATTAAATTGTAAATACCTTTTTTACAAATATTTTTCAAATTTTGATCATATTTTTAAATTTTCTAAAACTTTTTTACTAAATTATGAATTTTTAAAGATTTTTAATTAAATTGTAAATATTCTATAAATTTTTTTAAAGTTTTTAATCTTTTTAAAAACTTTTTTATTAAATAGTTAATTTAAATCTTTTTTACGAAAATGTAAATTTTTAAAAGCCTTTTTTATTAAATTGTAAATACTTTTTTTTACGAATATCTTTTAAATTTTCGTTGTACTTTTAAATTTTCTAAAACTTCTTTACTAAATTATGAACATTTTAAAGTTTTTTTTTTTTTTTTTTTTTTTGACTTTCTAAATTTTTTAAAACTTTTTTACTAAATTGTGAATTTTTAAAAATATTTTTATTAAATTTTAAATTTTTTAATATTTTTTATTGATTTTAAATGTTTTTAAAACTTTTTTACTAAATTGTGAATTTTTAAAATATTTTATTAAATTGTAAAAATCTTTTTTTACAAATATCTTTTAAATTTTGATCGACTTTTAAATTTTTTAAAACGTCTTTACTGAATTATGAAATGTTATAATTTAAGTTTTTTTATTAAATTGTAATTTTTTTTCTTTTTTACTGACTTTAAATTTTTAAAAACTTTTTTAATGAATTGTGAAATATTTTAAAACTGCTTTACTAAACTATAAACTTTTACATTTTTAAAAATTTTTGTTGCCTTTTTAATTTTTTTAAAATGTGTTATTGAATTGAAAAATTTTTGAAGTTTTTTTGTTATTATATTGTAAATATTTTTTGTACAAATTATTTTTAAAATTTTTATTGATTTTATGTTTGTTTCTTTGTTTGCTTTTTGTTTTTTTAATTGTTTACTAAATTGTGAGTTTTTAAAAAATTATATCGAATTTTTGAATTTTGTAAAATTTTGTTACTTAATTGTGAATTTTTAAAACTTTTAAATTAAGTTGTAAATATTATTTTTCAAATAATTTATAAATTTTTACACTATTTGACCAGCGACATCCACACAACTTTAAAAAAACTTCAGGTAAAGACTATTCAGTTAAAGACTTTGTCATTATCTTATTTTTCTGTTCATTAAATTAGTAAAACATAATTAAAATGATAATGGACTCCCACTTGATTACATTTAATAGAAAATGTCTGTCAGGTTCCTAGAAGACATCTGCCCTGAATTAGAAAGGAATTACATTTCCTTATCTGAATATTTTATGTATTGTGGGTTGTGTATCCGTGAAGCTCGAAATACCTTTCTTTCTTTTCTATAATAACAAATGACAGATGTTGACACAGGTGTGCAGATGACGCACTCGTTGATGAATGAAAGTGATGGCCGCGGGGCGTGCCTCAGCTGTCATCTAGCTATTGGAGTGATGTGTAAACAGGAGATGTCATGACTCAAGGTTGGAGTGCGGAATTGAACCAATGGAGGAACTCTAAGAGGCCCTGCTGGGGGAAGGAAGATCTCTGACAAGGTCAACTCTGGACGGAGAGGTTAGACAGTTCTCGCTTGGCGTTGAGACCGATAGGTCGCTCAGGATTTGTGGTCCTGTTGGATAGTGTATATTTTGAGCGTGGAACAAGGCGTCCCAGTGGATAGTGTTATAGGCCGAGAAGTGAGGCCTAGTACCCTTGTGTATTGAGATTCTGCAGTAATCTCTGATAAAGCGTATCTAACGTGCGTTGAGTGTGAGGAAGAAAGCATAAGTTGAACGGTACACAACCAACGTTTATTGTAGTTAATTTAATGTTGAACCGGATCATCTATATCCGAGTTGTAATTGTAGATAGTTGTAAATATTGTTTCTTGTGTACATATCTATATCTTAAATAAACTGTTAGTTCAGTTCATTAACAGCGTCAGTGTTATTTTAACCAATCCTCACAGCAGGTGACCGATATCACCCATTAATATCGGTGGTGGCAGCTAAAACTACCTAGGACATTCTTCGAAGTTTGGTGGACTGAGAGGAGCGTCCGACAATGTCAGTTCTTCCATGGGGGGCGGGCATGCACAGTAAGTATTTTTCTGTCAGATCGACCAAAACAAGATTAATTTAAAGCTAAACGTGTACAATAAATTAGCCTACACCGAACTTTAAAGATGCTGCAGCTCTGTTCTGCTCCCCCCAACCCCTTTACACACTATGGGACCTGTGATAAATATATTTCTAAGCATATAAATAGAGGAAATTTCATTGTTTACTATGTATTATGTTTAAAATGTACGTTATAATAGTTTCAGTTAAAATGTAATCTTTAAGGGTGTATTCGAAAAAACGCTTTTTCACCTTCAACAGCTCGAAATTTTCCGATACAATTTAAGGCACATTTTTAAAAGTAGAAACATGAAACTTGCTGAGGGGATTCTTGAAGAGGCGCATAAGATGCCCCGTGATGTTTTTTTTTTTTTTTTTCGCTCAATTCATTAGAATTTGATTTATAAACATTTACCTTTTTGGCATGATCCTTTTTTTCGTCCTCAGATCTCTCGCTTCGGGAAAATCTGTTCAAAATGCCGTTTTGGATCGCTTTTTTTTTTACAATGTTTTTTACATTTATCAAAGAATTGACAATCACGGCACCTTGTGCACTTTCTAAATAAAGGAATCTGCAAGTTGAATGCGTTTGAGAGCAAAAGTGCATTCAAAAATAAATCGGAAAAAAAGCAGTTTGAATCGAAATACACCCTTAAGGGTGTATTCTGATCTAAGCTGCTCATTTTCCAATTTATTTTTGCTCTCAAATGCATCCAACTGGCAAATTGTCTTATTCATAAAAGTACACAAGGTGCCGTGAGGGTCGATTCTTTAAGGGTGTATTTCGATTCAAACTGCTTATTTTCCGATTTATTTTTAATTTTATTTTTGCTTTCAAATGCAACGACCTTTCAAACTCTCTTATTTAGAAACTATACACAAAGTGCCGTGATTGTCGATTCCTTGATAAATGCAGAAAATCTTGCAAAAAATGGTGTCAAAAACGGCGTTTTGTACCAAATTTTCATAAGCGGGAGCTCTGCGAACGAAAAAAAGGTTCACGCTGAGAAAATAATTGCTTATAAATCAAATTCTAATGAATTGAGTGTCAAAAGACATCCCACGGCACCTCATACGTCCCTTCAAGAATCCCCTTCAGCAAGTTTCATGTGTCTCTCCTTTTAAAAATGTGTCTGAAATGGTATCGGAAAATTTCGAGCGGTTGAAGGTGGAAAAACGTTTTTTCGAATACACCCTTAAAGCAGAAAATATTTATTAAAAAATAATAATGATAATAATAATAATCAAAAACGTCATTTTGAACCGATTTTTCCGAAGCGAGAGATCTGGGAACGAAAAAAAGGCTCATACTGAGAAAGTAATTGTTCATAAATCATATTCTAATGAATGGAGAACAAAAGTCACACGGCACCTTCTACATCTCTTCAAAAATCGTCTCAGCCAGTTTCATGTTTCTACTTTTAAAAATGAGTCTGAAATTATACGAGAAAATTTTGATCTGTTGAAGGTGGAAAAGCATTTTTTCGAATATACCCATTCGAAAAAACGCTTTTCCACCTTCAACAGCTCGAAATTTTCAGATACAATTCCAGACACATTTTTAAAAGTAGAGACACACGAAACTTGCTGAGGGGATTCTTGAAAGGGGCGTATGAAGTGCCGTGTGATGTCATTTTAAGCTCCATTCATTAGAATTTGAGTTATAGACAATTATCTTATCAGTATGAGCCTTTTTTTCTTCTCCAAATCTCCCTCTTCGGAAAAATCGGTTCGAAATGCCGTTTTTGATTGCTTTTTTTGCAATATTTTGTGCATTTATCAAAGAATCTACAATCACGACACCTTGTGTCCTTTCCAAATAAGAGAATTTGAAAGTTTGGTGCATTTGAGAGCAAAAATTAATTCAAAAATAAATCGGAAAATAAGCAGTTTGAATCGAAATACACCCATAAAAAATGAATTTGAAAAAGTGACAAAACGTTTTGCGCTTGTTGTGAACAGCTGAGAACAGCTGAGATAAGAACAGCCAGGCTCTTTTTTTTTTTTTTTTTTTTTTTTTTTTTTTTCCAGGCTCTTGTGATTCCCAATCGCAAATTTTTACTGTTCTAAAAATCTGCAGGAACAGAACCTATCTGTTGTAACTAGATTCAATGCCAAAGAATTTCAACTCTCCTTTTTCGCTTGGAATGCAAGAAAATCGTCGGCGAAGTCTCTGAATTCGGATCCGTTCACTTCATTATCCCGTCAGGAAAAGTCATCCGAGAGGTGGAGAGGCGATAATGAGGCGATAGATAAGGGGTGGTCCAGGGTTCTAGGAAAAAACACGATCCCTTCATCCGGAAAGGAAAGAAATGACCAGCGTGGCGCCAACACTACTCCAACTCTGAAAGTGGTTGCTTCGAAAAAACGCTTTTCCACTTTCAACAGCTCGAAATTTTCCGATACAATTTAAGACACATTTTTAAAAGTAGAGACACACGAAACTTGCTGAGGAGATTCTTGAAGGGACGTATGAGGTGCCGTGTCATGTCTTTTTTGCCCAATTCATTAGAATTTGATTTATAAACAATTACCTTCTCTGGAAGACCCTTTTTTACGTTCCCTTATCTCCCACTTCGGAAAAATCGGTTCAAATTGCCGTTTTTGATTGCTTTTTTTTTTGTAATATTTTGTACACTTATCAAAGAATTGACCTTTACGGCACCTTGTGTAACTTTCTAAATAAGAGAATCTGCGAGTTTCATGTGTTTGAGAGCAAAAGTGAATTCAAAAATAAATCGGAAAACAAGCAGTTTGAATCGAAATATTCGAAAAACTGATTTTCCACCTTCAACAGCTCAAAATTTTCCGATACATTTTCAGACTCATTTTTAAAAGTAGAAACATGAAACTTGCTGGGGTGATTTTTGAAGTGATGTAGAAGATGTCGTGTGAAGTAATTCTTCACTGAAATAATTAGAATTTGATTTATAAGCAATTATTTTCTCAGGATGCCCTTTTTCTCGTTCGCAGACCTCCCGCTTCGGAAAATTGGATCCAAAACGCCGTTTTTGACAGCATTTTTTTGCAACATTTTCTACATTTATCAAAAAATTGACAATCATGGCACCTTGTGTAGTTTTTAGATAAGAGAATTTGAAAGTTTGGTGCATTTGAGAGAAAAATGAATCTAAAAATGAATTGGAAAAAAGGCAGTTTGGATCGAAATACACCCTTACGCCCACTTCTATGAGGACGGCCCAAATTTTAAAAATTATTTAGAAAAGTTCCTTTATATTCCATTTCCTGCAATTATTTTCTCAGAAATTAAAAAGAATTTGGTTAACTTGGCAGATCAGGTAATGTAATGATAGCTTTCAAATACTTCCGCGGGGTGGGGGGGTGGGGGGGGGGGAGCTAGCTAATATTTTGGTGCGAGGGGGCCCCGAAAGGTGCCGAGCCTTGAGGCCTCTGCAACCTTAATCGGGACAACCTTAACCTTAATCTTTTCTAATCATATGCATATCAACTAACGAATACATCATTGAAAAAGTTAGGGTCTTTTGTTTCTTTGCAAAGGACTCGTGTATTTCGATTCAAACTGCTTATTTTCCGATTTATTTTTAAATTCATTTTTGCTCTCAAATACACCAAACTTTCAAATTCTCTTATTTAGGAAATACACAAGGTGCCGTAATCATCGATTCTCTGATAAGTTCAGAAAATATTGCAAAAAAAGCAATCAAAAACAGCATTTTGAACCGATTTTTCCGAAGCGGGAGGTTTGCGAATGAAAAAAAGGGTCATACTGAGGAGGTAATTGTTTATATCTCAAATTTTAATGAATTGAGCTTAAAAAGACATCACACGGCACCTTGTACGTCTCTTCAAAAATCCCCTCAGCAAGTTTCCTGTTTCTACTTTTAAAAATGTGTCTGAAAATGTATCTGAAAATTTCGAGTTGTTGAAGATGGAGAACCGTTTTTTCGAATACCCCTTAAGGGTGTATTAGAAAAAACGCTTCACTTTCAATAGTTTGAAATTTTCCGATGTATTTTTAGACTCATTTTTTAAAAGTATAAACATGGAGACTGGCTGAGATGATTTTGGAAGTGATGTATAAAATGCCGTGTGAAGTCATTGTTAGCTGAACTCATTAGAATTTTATTGATAAACAATTATATTCCCAGTTCGACTATTCTTTCGTTCGCAGATCTCCTGCTTCGAAAATTTCTGTCCAAATTGCCAAATTTTGCTGCATTTTTTATTTTCTGAATTTATCAAAAAACTGACAGACACGACACCTTATGTAGTTTCTATATAAGAGAATCTGCGGGTTGGATGCGTTTGGAAGCAAATGTGAATTCAAAAATAAATCAGAAAATAATCAGTTTGAATCGAAATATACCCTTAAATATTTCTTCTTTCCACTGTAACCGTTTTATGTATTGCAAAGACAGTTCATTAAAATTCAGAAGCTATGAAAATAAGCGCAATTATTGACACTTCCTTCACGAATTTCCGTTTTAAATTTAATCTAGAAACAGAAAAATCTTTCCGGATTTTAAAACA
This sequence comes from Maratus speculifer, assembly GCA_964019185.1. Classification (NCBI taxonomy): domain Eukaryota; kingdom Metazoa; phylum Arthropoda; class Arachnida; order Araneae; family Salticidae; genus Maratus; species Maratus speculifer. The sequence goes on along the minus strand of OZ025303.1, from coordinate 3,061,223 downwards.
TTTCTCGATTTGCGAGAGAGAGCTTCCCACTTACGATCGAACCTTAATTCGAAATAGAATTGAGTATGAACGCAAAGTATCGGTAACTGCTCCGCTCAATAAGCGCAAAAAGTTTTCACACATTTACAAATTTACTTTTTAGCGGAAAGATATAAATTTGAAAGGACAAGATTTGAAAGGGAAGATTACATTTAACGGTAATTAAGGGTGTATTCCGAAAAAAGATTTTTCACCTTCGACAGCTCAAAAATTTCCGATACAATTCCAGACATATTTTTAAAAGTAGAAACATGAAACTTGCTGGGGCGATTTTTGAAGTGATGTATAAGATGCCGTGTGATGTCATTTTTCTCTGAATTAACTAGAATTTGATTTATAAACAATTGTTTTTTCAGTTCAATCATTTTTTCGTTCCCAGATCTCCAAGTTCGGAAATTTCTGTTCAGATTGTGAACTTTGACAGCATTTTTTGCAACATTTTCTCTGTTTACCAAAAAATCGACCCTCACGGCACCTTGTGTAGTTTGTAAATAAGGGATTTTGAAAGTTTGGTGCATTTGCGAGCAAAAATGAGTTTAAAAATAAATCGGAAAATAAGCAGTTTGAATCGAAATACACCCTTAAACTACCTATCCAGTTCTGAGCTATTTCGATCACGCGATCACCTCTTTTTCTCCTGTTTTCCGACCGGTTTTAATGCTTTCGTCGGGAAATGTGTTCAAAAACATAAAATTTGAAGCCTTGTTCTGAAAGATCTATTGCGTTTGTAAAAAAAAACAGAAAGCTGAGTGCAATTAAGCAGTTTTTGAATAACAACAGCTGCTAGTGTCATGCATTTCTGAACAAAAATAAACTAATACTAATGACACAAAGTTGCCCTTTTTGATTTAAGAACACCCTTAAGGGTGTATTCGAAAAAACGCTTTTCCACCTTCAACAGCTCGAATCTTTCCGATACAATTTCAGACACATTTTTAACAGTAGAAACATGAAACTTGCTGAGGGGAGTTTGGAAGAGACGTATAAGGTGCCGTGTGATGTCTTTTTACGCTCAGTTCATTAGAATTTGATTTATAAGCAATTACTTTCTCAGTGTGACCCTTTTTTTCGTTCACCGATAGCTCGCTTTGGAAAAATCGGTTCAAAATGCCGTTTTTGATTGCTTTTTTTTTGCAATATTTTCTGCATTTATCAAAGAATCGACAATTACGGCACCTTGTGCACTTTCTAAATAAGAGAATCTGCGAGTTTGATGAGTTTGAGAGCAAAAGGGAATTCAAAAATTAATCTGAAAATAAGCAATTTGAATAATACACCCTTAAAGTGGTATTCCGATTTAAGGGTGCTTATTTTCCTATTTATTTTTGCTCTCAAATTCATCCAACTGGCAAATTCTCTTATTTACATTGTAAAAAAAGACAGGTGTTTCTGAATATATAAAAATGTACTGTAATCAAAAACGAAAATATACAGTGACCTCTTCTAACTCACCTAAGGTTTCGAAAACCGTTCCTTTACCTTTAAAAATCCTAGAAAACTGTTTGTTTTAGAAATTTAATTAAACATTTATAAAAAATTAATTTTTATTAGCTGCCCGTCCTTTTCGGAAACGTTTCTAAGTAGCTTTTACAGTTCAATAATCACTTTTCTCAAATCAAAATATCACTTTTTCGGATTCTATCAATTCTCAAGTTAACATTTTCAGCTGCATAACTGATTTTGTGTATGCAATTGTAGCAAAACAATATTGAACAATTGAGAACTGGCCAGTTGGATGCGTTTGAGAGCTAAAGTGAATTCAAAAATAAATCGGAAAATAAGCAGTTTGGATTGGAATGCATCCTTAAGGGTGTATTTCGATTCAAACTGCTTATTTTCCGATTTTTTTTTAATCCACTTTTGCTCTCATACGCATCAAACTTTCAAATTCTCTTATTTACAAAGTAAACAAGCTTCCGTGAGGGTCGATTCTTAGATAAAGACAGAAAATATTGCAAAAAAAGGCAATCAAAAACGGCATTTTCAACCGATTTTTCCGAAGTGGGATATTTGGGAACGAAAAAAAAAGGTGCTACTGAGAAGCTAATTGTTTATCAATCTAATTCTAATAAAAGGAGCGTAAAATGACATCACACGGCACCTTATGTGCCTATTCAGTAATCAGGGCCGGCGCAAATGGGTCCTACACAAAAGACTCTTCCAAGAATTCAGTTAAAGGTGTATTTCGATTCAAACTGCTTATTTTCCGATTTATTTTAGAATTCATTTTGGCTCTCAAATACACCAAACTTTCAAAATCTCTTATTTGGAAAGTACACGAGGTGCCGTGATGGCCGATTCTTTGATAAATGCAGAAAATATTGCAAAAAAAAAGCAATCAAAAAGGGCATTTCGAACTGATTTTTCCCAAGCGGGAGTTTTGGGAACGAAAAAAAGGGGTCATACCGATAAGGTAATTGTTTATAACTCAAATTCTAATGAATTGAGCTTAAAAAGACATCACACGGCACCTCATACGTCGCTTCAAGAATCCCCTCAGCAAGTTTCATGTCTCTACTTTTAAAAATGTATCTGAAATTGTATCGGAAAATTTCGAGCTGTTGAAGGTGGAAAAGCATTTTTTCGAATACACCCTTAATTACTAATTAAATGAGGATAGAACTATAAACTGCATTGTGAGGTATGCTCAACGAACTCCGACCTTCGAATTCAGTTGAACTGCAATCTGAATGCAGCCATAGGGACCCTCTCTATCTGTATAATTGGGTTTCTTACTTCTTCCTAGAACAAGGGGGGTCATTGGTTTGGTGCCGGCACGAGACACGCAGGCGCTAGCTGGCGATGATCGTCTGCCAGGGGGGGGTCAGCGTGAAACTAACACCTTTCTGAAAAGAGGGTACGAGATCGCTATCGGCCTCCAACAGGCCAGGCCCTCCCACTGAGTTGTAGATCATCTTGTAGGAACACTCTGTGACAACTCGTACTGAGCAAGTCTCCTTATCTATCTCAGCTTTGGCCAAGACAAGGGACCTCAAGGCAACAAGTCGTTTGAGTGTAGCACTTTTGGAAAAAAATGCAGCCGGAATCATTGCAGGCAGTGTTTCCAATGTTCTTGCAATGAAGTATCTGGGTAGGATATATAGACTGTAAATGAAAAATAACTTCACCGTAAGGCTGCGGGCAAACGTCACTACTTTCGGTTACACTAAAAGAGCAACGAATCTATCTTTGAAGGGTGTATTCGAAAAAACGCTTTTCCACCTTCAGCAGCTCGAAATTTCCCGATACAATTTCAGACACATTTTTAAAGGTAGAACACATGAAACTTGCTGAGGGGATTCTTGAAGTGACGTATGAGGTGCCGTGTGATGTCATTTTACGCTCAGTTCATTAGAATTTGAGTTATAAACAATTACCTTCTCAGTATGACCCTTTTTTTTCGTTTTCAAAACTCCCGCTAGGGGAAAATCAGTTCGAAATGCCGTTTTTGATTGCTTTTTTTGCAATATTTTCTGCATTTATCAAAGAATCGGCAATCACGGCACCTCGTGTACTTTCCAAATAAGAGATTTTGAAAGTTTGGTGTACTTGAGAGCATAAATGAATTTAAAAATAAATCGGAAAATAAGCAGTTTGAATCGAAATACACCCTTAAATTATAAATATCTTTTTTACAAATATCTTTTAAGTTTTGATCAACTTTTTAATTTTTTAAAACTTCTTTACTAAATTATGAATTATCATATTTTTATTTATTTTTTTATTAAATTGTAATTTTTTTTAAAACTTTTTATTGACTTTAAATTTTTTAAAACTTTTTTACTGAATTGTGAACTTTTTTAAAGCTTTTTTATTAAACTGTAAATATTCCTTTTACATAAAAAAAAAATTATTGCCCTTTTAATTTTTTTAAAATGTGTTATTGAATCACAAATTTTTTGAAGCTTTCTCGTTATTAAATTCTAAATATTTTTGTACAAATTCTGATTTTATGTTTGTTTCTTTGCGTTTTTTTTTTTTTTTTAATTGTCAACTAAAGTTTTTTAAACTTTTGCTGAATTTTTGAATTTTTTAAAACTTTTTTACTTAATTGTGAAATTTTAAAGCTTTAATATTAAACTGTAAATATTATTTTACTAATAATTTATAAATTTTTATTGACTATTAATTTTTTTTTTACTTTTTTTTTAAATTGTGAACTTTTTAAAGTTTTTTTTTTAATTTAATAGTTAAAAATTACAATTTAATTATTTATTTATTTTAATTGTATACTAAATTGAGAATATTTTAAATATGACTTTTTTTCTTTAAATGTGATTAAAAAATAAAAAATGACTTTTATTTTTTTTTTTAACTACTTTACTAAAGTTTGAATTTTTAAATATTTTTTTTTATTAAATTGTAAATAAAAAAAAAAATTATAATCTTTAAATTTTTTATTGATTTTAAATTTTTTAAACCTTTTTTACTAAATTGTGAATTAAAGTTTTTTCATTAAATTATTTTTTCACAAATATTTAAAAAAAATTTAATTTTTTTACTAAATTGTGAATTTTTTAAATCTGGACTTTTTAAATTACAATTTTTTTTATTCACTTTAAAACTTTTAAAAAACTTCTTTACTGAAAAGTGAACACTTTAAAGCATTTTTATTAAATTGTATATATATATATTTTTAAATTTTATTTATTTTTTTTTAATTAAAATTTAATGTATTTAAGTAGTTAAACTGTAAATATTTTTTTCCCAATAGCTTCAAAATTTTTATTGATTTTTAAATTTTTAAAAAACTTTTTAGAAATTGTAAATTTTTAAAGTTTTTTTTGTTAATTAATTTATTTTTTTACAAGAATTTTTCATGTTTTTAAATTTTTTTAAAACTAAATTGTGAACATTTTAAAGCAGGACTAATTGAACTGTAAATATTTTTCTATTCACTTTAAAACTTTTAAAAACTTCTTTACTGAATTGTGAACTCTTTAAAGGTTTTTATTAAATTGTAAATATATGTATATATACAGGGTGTTCGAAAAGTCTGGAAACGGCCGAATAACTGGAGAAATACATATGAAATTGAAAAACGTAAATATACGTGTTAAATATTTTTAAATAAGCTACTCAGTGATACAAAATTTGACCTTCGAAACCGACCCCCTGGGGGTCAGAGGGGGTCCAACTTTGAAATCTTAAATTATAACCCCCATTTTTTATTGCAGATTCGGATTCTACGGACAAAAATGCGTAACTTTTGTATTTGATGTTTATTTCAAATCCTCGTTAACGGTGTAATCGAGCATATTAAATCGATACATATTTCGGCTTTTCCAACGGGATTTTCCCTAATCGAAACTGATTGGGCAGAACTTTTGACGTCAAATTCCTCGTCTTTTGTAGGAATAGCGTTTCCTGAAAATCACCCGTGGCGATTATTTCAATAGTGCTACACTGTTAAAAATTCGACCCATTTTCTGCAGCGTCACTCCACAGCTATTATAGAATGTCTCTTTTGGACCAATGAGAATGCTCCATAACACAGTAAAGTAATCGTTTTCTATAAAAGCGCTGGAGTGACGATGCTGCAAAAGGGTCAACTTTTTTTACAGTGTACTTTACTGTGTTATGGAACATTCTCATTGGCCAGGAAAGAGATATTCTATAAAAGCAGTGGAGTGACGCTACAGCAAATGGGTCAAATTTTTAACTGTGTAGCACTATCGAAATAATCGGCGCGGGTGATTTTCAGGAAACTCTATTTCTGCAAAAGACGAGGCATTGATGTCATAAATTCTCCCCAATTAGTTTCGATTAGAGAAAATTCCGCTGGAAAAGCCGAAATATCTATTGATTTAATATGCTCGATTACACCGTGATAAACGAGGATTCGAAATAAACATTAAATACAAAAGTTACGTATTTTTGTCCGTAGAATCCGAATCTGCAATAAAAAATGGGGGTTATACTTTAAGATTTCAAAGTTGGACCCCCTCTGACCCCCAGGAGGTCGGTTACGAAGGTCAAGTTTGGTATCACTGAGTAGCTTATTTAAACATATTTAACAGGTATATTTACGTTTTTCAATCTCATATGTATTTCTCGAGTTATTCGACCGTTTCCAGACTTTTCGGACACCCTGTATATATATATATAGATAGATAGATATTTTTTTTATCTTTGTTTCGAATTAAAATTTAATGTAATTAAGTAGTTTTTAACTTTTTTAAACATCTTTACTAAATTATGAACTTTGAATAATTTTATTAAATTGCAAATATTTTTAAATTTTTTATAGACCTTTAATTTTTTTTAACTTTTTTATTAAATTGTAAATTTTTAAAGTTGTTTTTTTACAGTGTATATCTTTTTTCAAATATTTTTAAAATTTTGATTGCCTTTCAAATCTTAAATATTCTTTTATTTAAATTGCGAATTTTTTGAGAACTTTTATTAAATTTTAAATAATTTTTTAACATTTAAAAAAAATTATTGACTTTAAAATTTTTAAAAACCTTTTTACTAAATTGTGAATTTTTCAGTTTTTTTTTATTAAAATCGCATTATTTCAAACATTTTTAAAATTTTTATTGATTTTTGAATTTTTTAACTGAATTTTGAACTTTTTAAAGTTTTTTATAAATTAAATTTAAAAAATTATTTTTATTTCGCATTAATTTTTTTTTAATTTCTCGACTAAATTGTGAACATTAAACTGTTTTATTAAATTGTAGATATTTTGTAATTTTTTATAGATTTGAATTGACAATTATTGAATTTTAAATGTTTTTCTACTAATTTTTAAAAATGTTTATTGATTTTAAAAACCATTTTTTTTATCAAATTGTGAATTTTTCTAAGGAATTTTTTTTACAAATGTTTTTAAAATTTTTATTGATTTTTAATATTTTCTAAAACTTCTTTGCCGATTTGTGAACTCTTTAAAGCCTTTTTTAATAAATTGTAAATATTATTAGTATTTTTTTTAATTTTTATTTCGAATTAAAATTTAAAGTAAATAACTTTTAAAATTTATAAATAAAGTTTTAAACTTTTTAAAACTTCTTTACTAAATTGTGAGTTTTAAGCTGTTTTATTAAATTGCAAATATTTTTAATTTTTTTATAGACTTTCAACTTTTTAAACTTATTTATCAAATTGTGAATTTTTTAACGTTCTTGTTTTTTTAAATTGTAAATATTTTTTTTTTACAAATATTTTTAAATTTTGGTTCGATTTTTAAAATTTTCTAAATTTTTTTACTAAATAATGAATTTTTAAAACTTTTTTGATAAATTTTAAATATTATTTTACATTTTTTTAAAGTTTTCAATTGATTTTAAATTAAAGCATTTTTTTATATATAAAATTGTGAATTTTTTAAGTTTTTTTTTCTTTTCTTTTCTTTTCTCTTTTTTTTTTTTTTTTTTTTTTTTTTTTTTTTTGTTAAATGAAATTTTTTTACAAATAATTTTTTTAATTTTTATTGATTTTTAATACTTTTAAAAACATCTTTAATGAATTATGGCTTTTTTATTAAATTGTAAATATTATCATTTTTAATTTTTATTTCGAATGCTTGATGTAATTAATTAGTTTAATTTTTTTTTAACTTCTTTACTAAATTGTCAACATTAAGTTGTTTTATTAAATTGTAAATATTTTAAAATTTTATATATAGACTTTTTGAAACATTTTTATCAAATTATGAATTTTTCAAAGTTGTTGTTTTATTAAATTGTAAATAATTTTTAGAAATATTTTTAAAATTTTTATTGGCTTTTAAAATTTTTACATTTTTTTACTAAATTATGAATCTTTTAAAAAATTTATTAAATTTTAAATATTTTTTACATTTTTAAAATCTTTTTATAAATTTTTTTAATTAAAACGCATTGTTTACATTACAAATATTCTTAAAATTTTTATTGACCTTTAAATTTTTTAAATCTATTTTACTAAACTGTGAAGTTTTAAAAATTTATTTTTACAAATTGTAAATATTTTTAATCTTTTTATTGACTTGAAATTTTATAAAAACTTCTTTTGGAAATTGTGAATTTTTAGTCTTTTATAAAATTATAAATACTTTTTTAACAAATATTTTTAAAATTTTATTGTCTTTTAAATTTTTTTAACTTTTTAAAGCTTTTTTTATTAAATTGTAAATGCTTTTTTTTTTAAATTTTGTTATTGACTTTAAAATTGTTTAAAACATTTTCACTCAATTGTGAATTTTTTATAACTCTTTTATTAAATTGTAAATATTTTTAAAAATTTTATTGACTTCAAATATTTCTAGAACTTTTTACTAAATTGTAAATTTTTAAAAAAAGCTTTTTTATTAAATTGTAAATATCTCTTTTACAAATATCTTTTAAATTTTGATCGACTTTTAAATTTTTAAAAATTTCTTTACTAAATTATAAATAGATTTTTCTTATCAAATTGTATTTAAAAAAAAAATATTGACTTTAAATTTTTTAAAAACTTTTTTACTAAATTGTGATTTTTTTTTTAACTTTTGTATTAAATTGTAATTTTTTAAACATTTTTATTGACTTTAAATGGTTTTTAAACTTTTTTGCAAAATTGTGAATTTTTAAAAACATTTTTATTAAAATGTAAATATCTTTTAAATTTTGATAGTACTTTTAATTTTTTAAAACTTCTTTACTAAATAATGAATTTTTTTTAAAGTTTTTATTATTATTATTATTATTTATTAAAAAAACTGTTAAATTTCGGCACGACAATTTATGCCTCAGGATGGGAATAAATTGTCGTTTAATTTTGGCTCTGTGGTAGCGACTTTTGAAATATTAAGGGTGTTCTTAAATCAAAAAGGGCAACTTTGCGACATAAGTTGAATTTTATTTTTGGTCAGAAATGCGTGAAACTAGCAGATGTTATTTAGAAACTATCGAATCACAGATCGATGTAGCAGCGAACCTTATTAGAAGCTATTAAGAAATTATGTAGTACCTATAGCGGGGATGGGAGTGGAGGGGGGGAGGAGAAGTAACTAGATCGGGCTCAGCCCAAAGGTTTCTTTCTGGTGATGGCCACAGAGTTTATATTTTTAAGGGGCTACTTCAGTAAAAGGAAAAGACCCGTTCCCTAATGCTAATCCCATGGGGAAAAATTATAAAGATATCTCGATTGCATTTCAATATTTTTATTTATTTATTTATTTTTTCATGAGATAGTTGAGAACAGTCTGAATAAGGGTTGTTGTTTACTTTTCGATTTTGGTTGCAGATATTTTTTACGAGGGTGCTTTCGCTTTCCAAACCCGTTCCGAAAATGAAAACGTCCTCTTAAAAAATTTCTGTAAATGAAATGAATAATAATAATAAAAAAAACGGCCTGCATACAGATTAATTTCAGCTATCCCATGGAAAAGAAAAAAAAATTAAACATTAAAATACAACGGAGATATTTTTATAAATTTCTTCCTTAGGATTAGTGTTAGTAAACGAGTCTTTTCATTTGCATGACGTAACCTCTTTAAGGGTGTATTCAGAAAAATGATTTTTCAGCTTCAATAGCTTGAAATTTTCCGATAGATTTTCAAACTCATTTTTAAAAGTAAAAATGTTAAATTTGCTGGGGTGATTTTTGAAGGGATGTATAAGATGCCGTTAATGTCATTTCTACCTGAATTCATTAGAATTTGATTTATAAGACATTATTTTATCAGTTCGATTATTTGATTGTTCCCAAATCTCCAGGTTCGCAAATTTCTGTTCAAATTAGCAACTTTGACAGCGTTTTTTGCAATACTTCCTACGATTTACCAAAAAATTGACAAACCCGGCACGTTATGCAGTTACTAAATAAGAGAATTTGAAAGTTTGGGGCGTTTGACAGCAAAAACGAGTTTAAAAATAAATCTGAAAATAAGCAGTTTGGATCGGAATACACCCTTAAGGGTGTATTTCGATTCAAACTGCTTATTTTCCGATTTATTTTTGAATTCACTTTTGCTCTCATATGCATCAAACTGGCAAAATCTCTTATTTGGAGAGTACACATATAGGGTGGAGTGAAAAATCGAAAGTTGGAATTTTGATTTTGGATAGCAGCCAAAAGTTGCCTTTCTGTACCTCTAATACATGTGCAAAATTTCATTAATTTTGAAAAACTTCTTGAGTCCCCTACCAGGCCATTTATATTTTCATTGATTTATACGATAGATTCTTACCATAAATTGTACATTAACAGGATTTTTTGGTAATCTCGTTTGATATTTTTATATTTAAAATGTTTAGTGTAATTCCTTTTATCGTTTTCAAACATTAAGTCTTTATTTTTAAATATTTGAAACAGTTTATTGAGTTTTAAAAATTGTATATTATCATTTTTACAGTCAAAATGAGTATGTGTGTAAGCAAATCGAAGTTTACCATTACTAGAAGTTGGTGATTCTTCAAAACTAAATAAAGCTGTTTTGCCAACAATAGCAGAATGCTATAAAATATTATTATTATACAAAACAATAAATAAAAACACATCAGTAATTGTAAAGTTTCGTCAAAACCAGAGGTAAAAAAAATCCAGAGAGAAAACATCGAAGGCATCAATTATTGTAGTTTCCCAAAGACTAATTGATCAAATGATAGATAACAATTTTTCTGAATATCAGAAGCTTATTCAATTCCCCAAAATCAAAGGAAATTATGGAAAATTGGAGGTACATGGAAGAACTATAAGTTACAAATATAATCTCTGATTTTAAGAGTCAAATTAATTGTATTTGGGACACATTACACCATCTTTTGGACCAGAAAAGATCATTGCAGGAAGTATCAAAATATTGCACTGAAAAACATTTAACACTAGAACCGCGGAGACGGGTCATTTTGACCCGTACTCAGTGAAAAGATGTCGATTCGAACTGATAATTCTTTTTAAAATAATTTACATGTAACTGCACAAAAATTATTTAAAACAAATAAGTTAAATAGACTTAAATAAAAATTCTGAAGTGAATTATTTTTATAAAACTTGGGTAAAATTTTCCGCGGTTCTAGTGTTAAACCTTGATAAATTTATGGCAATAGGTTGTGACGGAATAACTGTAAAAAGTAAGATAAAAAATCATGCTAATAGATTTTTTAAACTAAGATTTAGTCGTCCGCTTTAGTGGTTAATAGCTCTCTGCAAACGAATTGCTGCTAAGTCATTGAACTTGATAAACAAAATAAAGGCTTTCTGCTCCAATTGGAAAGTCGTTGGATCAATGTGAACAATAGACAGTTATGGAAATTAAAAAAATATCTGCTCTTATCACACAGAAATGAACTCTGGAGAGTTAAGTGTAGACCAAAATTATCTGTGACATGTGTCAAACATTTGCATCTGGTTAATGCTCCTCAAATCTGGTAAATCGTAATCCAGCAAGAATGTCACACTCTAAATGATTGACAACTGCCAAATGATTACTTGGTTTCAGAAGGTTCCTTGGTTTGGAAGTCAGAATTCACCCCAAAATCTGAAGATTATGGCTGAATTTGTAATGAAAGTACATTTGTCTGTTGTTTCATTTCAAGAAAGATTCTTCTTGCGACAATAGAGCTCAAAATGTTTTTGATAACAATTAAGGTGTTTTGTTATTTGAGGGAATATTTAAAGAAAATTCTCAATCCCGTTATTCAAAAAAACGTAAACTTCTGTCATTGAGATGAAAATTTACAGGAACGGTAACTGATAAAAAAAAATCATGTTGGAGAATTTCGATTCTGAAGAATATTGAAGATGAAAGATATTATATGTTCTACAATAAGACAGTTTCATATTCCAATATTGAAATTTAGTGTTACAAACTATATAAACATCATTAACTGGCAAGAATGTGAAATCACCCCTCATTCTTAAAAGAGCACAATGAGAGAAACTATACAAATTCTTAGAAAAAAAATCGAAAGTCTCATCTTTTCAATTGAAAAATTTCCCTGTTAGATTAAAGTAATTCGAAAGATGTGTAAACTTAGTTGTTGAAGCGCCATTAGCGGCTGTAGTAGTAGAAGCAAGAACCGGATACATATGAGCAAAAATCAAATCACAAAAGGTAATACCTAATTTTGATAACAAAGACTAATATAAATTAGAATGAAATGAAAGTTTTAAAATACATCGTATATATTCTTTTCATTTCATTACTATATATTCAGGAAACTGCATTTCCTTTATATTTAGAGAACTATATTTTATGTACATTCGAAAAATAAAAGTGAAAGCATGTCTAATTGTGTTTTTTCTTCTCTGCGACAATATGATTCATATTTTAGGGTTTTATTCGCAATTCAAAGAGTTAAAACGCAACTATACTTAGATCGTTCACAAGTAATACTTTAAGAAGTCATTTTTGTGGGTTATTTTACTGAAATCAAAAATTTAGTTTTAAAAAAAAGTTGATTAACTTACACTACATTGTGAAATCTTGATTTTCACATGAAAAGAGCATAATCTTTAAGAGCTGGTAGAGAACTAAAATGAATTCCAAATGGAAATGAAATTTTAACAATATATTCAGTGTGCCAAAAAGCAACATTTTAGACCTATCTAAAGAAAAAATTCCGAAAAAAATTTTTTTTTGGTCATTTACCCTACATACTGAAATTTTGATTCTCACATATAAAGAGCATAATCTTTAAGAGATGGTAGAGAACTAAAATTAATTCCAAATGAAATGAAATTGTAACAATATATTCAGTGTGCCAAAAGGCAACATTTTAGACCTATCCAAAGAAAAAATTCCGAAAAAAATTTTTTTTTGGTCATTTACCCTACATAGTGAAATTTTGATTTTCACGTATAAAGAGCATAATCTTTAAGAGCTGGTAGGGGACTAAAGATGAATTCCAAACGAAATAAAATTTTAACCTTATATTCAGTGTGCCAAAAGGCAACTTTTTAGACCTATCCAAAGAAAAAATTCAGAAAAAAAATTTTTTTGGTCTTTTTCACTCCACCCTAGTACACAAGGTGCCGTGATGGTCGATTCTTTCATAAATGCAGAAAATATTGCAAAAAAAGCAATCAAAAAAGGCATTTTGAACCGATTTTTCCGAAGCAGTAAATCTACACTGTAAAAAAAAAAGGGTCGATCTACTAAAAAAACTTTAGTAATCCTTGTAATTACTAAAAAATGTTTAGTAATCTTAGTCGGTTACTAGAAAATCTGTAAGAGTTACTAGAAAAAAGTTAGCAACGAATAGAGTTAATAGTTTTATATATTTTATTAGCTATTACTAAAACTCTCTTTGCGTGGCCTCGATAGCATAGTGGTTATAGTAACGGACTCCAGGCTAAAAGGTCCCGCGTTCGATACTGGACAGCGCCAAGTACGCCCCGAATGTATGTTGTGTAAGTACTCTATAATAAAGGGGTTATGAATTTCCTGTTGGAGCTGGTCGCAATGTTTGGTGCTGCCATCTATTGCGTTTTTGCCGAAAATCTATCGCTTCAGAAGTCTGGAAGCAGCTCGAAGGAAGCTCCTGCCCTTCGCACGCACGTAATTGTTATTAAAAATAATTTTGGAGCTATTATTAAAATTTGCTTGGTGGCTCATACTAAAAAATTTTAAGTTAGTTATACAAAAAATTCTTTTGTTCAGTTTACAAAAGAAATGCTTGTTTCACTTGCAAAAAAAAAAAGTTTGTAATGGTTACTAAAAAATTCTGTGGAATACAAATTTACTAAAAAAATTTTAGTAACCTCTTGAATTTTTTTTTACAGTGTAGGAACGAAAAAGAGGGTCATACTGATAAGGTAATTGCTTATAAATCAAATTCTAATGAATTGAGCATAAAATGACATTACACGGCACCTCATACATCGCTTCAAGGATCCGCTCAGCAAGTTTCATGTTTCTACTTTTAAAAATGTGTCTGAAATTGTATTGGAAAATTTTGAGCTGTTGAAGGTGGAAAAGCGTTTTTTCGAATACACCCTTAATAAATTTCTTCCATAAGATTAGTATTAATGTACGGGCTTTTTCATTTGAATGAAGTAAGAACCTCTTTACACGATTCAACTATGGCTTTGCCAAGCGCGTTTTGCTATAAAAAAAAAGAAACGAAAAGAAAAGAAAGAAAAAAAATCGAGCCAATTTGGAGCTGATACTCCGCCAAATGCCAATCAAACATCGTCCCATCTTGGCAACCCCTGCGTTGGCACCAGTGCCACCTGTAAATCATCCCTTACGGAACAAAAATCGAACAGGGGGCAAAAAAAAACAAACAAAAAAAAAAAGCAAAGCAAAAGCGTATATACTACGCGATGGTTGGGGTCAAATGTTGAGCAAACATGGGCCACCAGTGCGGTAGTAATTATCCCGCCCGGAGGGGAAAAAAAGATCGTCTGTCGACAACTCCCCGAGTCTCGTTAGCAGTTTCTTCATCCACTCTCCCCCCCCCCCTCCCCCTTCTCTATCTCTAGACTTGTTTATTATTATTTTTTTAGGCAGTCAGAAGCGTGCACTGGTTTGGTTTTTCGACTGATTGTTATACCACAATCGTCTGCAAAAGAAGACAGAGTCTGAAAATCCTTCATTCTGTATATCACGATAATTCTTAGAGATTTTGAAAGAAAACAAGTTGAAAATTACACGTGAAGCATAGCGAATGAGATGCGTTCATACTGTAACGAAGTTTTAAAAATATTCAGATCTTGCTGTTATAGTATACAGTACTTCGGATAGAATATAGTGGGCGAAATTTTTTGTATGTACATGTAAGTACTATCGACTTTTTATTGTACAGGAAATAACTTGTAGTAAACATGAGCAACGTATATCTATTTCGTATTGCCACCTTCAACAGGCCGAAATTTTCTAATACAATTTCAGACACATTTTCTAAATTAGAGTCATGAAACTTGCTGAGGGGATTTTGGAAGAGTATGTATAAGGTGCCGTGTGATGTCCTTTTACTCTCTACTCATTGGAATTGGATTTATAAACAATTACCTTCTTAGCAGGACCCTTTTGTTTCGTTCCCAGAACTCCCGCTTCGGAAAAACCGGTTCAAAATGCCGTTTTTGATTTTTTTTTTTTTTTTTTTTTGCAATATTTTCTGCCTTTATCAGAGAATCGACACCCACGGCAACTCGTGTACTTTCTAAATAAGGCAATTTGTCAGTTGGATGCATATGAGAGCCAAAATGAATTTAAAAATAAATCGGAAAATAAGCAGTTTGAATCGAAATACACCCTTAAAAATATTCAGATATTGCTGTTATAGTATACTATACTGCGGATAGAATACAGTGGGCGAATTTTTTTGTGTGTACCTGTAAGTATTATCTACTTTTTATTATACAGGAAGTAACTTGTATTAAGGGTTATTTCGATTCAAACAGCTTATTTTCCGATTTATTTTTGAATTCATTATTGATCCCACATACACCAAACTTTCAAAATCTCTCATTTGGAAAGTACACAAGGTGCCGTGATGGTCGATTCTTTGATAAATGCAGAAAAGTTTGCAAAAAAAAGCAATCAAAAACGGCATTTCGAACCGATTTTTCCCAAACGGGAGATCTGGGAACGAAAAAAAGGGGTCATACCGATAAGGTAATTGTTTATAACTCAAATTCTAATGAATTGAGCGTAAAAAGACATGACACGACACCTCATACGTCCCTTCAAGAATCCCCTCAGCAAATATCATGTTTCTACTTTTAAAAATGTGTCTGAAAATTGTATCGGAAATTTTCAAATATACCCTTAACAGCATTTTTTTTTTTTTTTTGTTTTTTTTTTTTTACAATATTTTCTGCATTTATACAAAAATCGACAATCGCGGCACATTTTGTGCTTTCTAAATAAAGGAAATTGACAGTATGAAGCGTTTGAGAGCAAAAATAAGTTTAAAAATAAATCAGAAAATATGCAGTTTGGATTGGAGTACACGAAAATATAATTTTCCACCCTCAAAAGCTCGAATTTTTTCCAATACATTTTCAGACTCATTTTTAAAGGTTAAAGACATGGAATTTGCTGAGGGGATTTTTCAAGAAACGTTTAAGATGGTCTGTGATGTCATTTTTTGCTTCATTCATTAGCATTGGATTTATAAATAATTACCTCCTCAGCAGGACACGTTTTTTCGTTTCCAAATCTCCAGGTTCAGAAAAATCGTTTCAGAAAGCCGTTTAAAAAAAAAAAAAAAAAAAAAAAAATATATATATATATATTAAAAAAGGCCTTTTTGAACCGATTTTCCGAAGGGAGAGATCTGGGAACGAAAAAAAGGGTCCTACCGAGAAGGTAATTGTTTATGAATCCAATTCTAATGAAGTAAAATGACATCACACGGCATCTGATACGTCACTTTCAAAATTCCCTCTCTACTTTTAAAAATGTGTCCGAAATTGTATCCGAAAATTTCGAGTTGCTGAAAGTGGAAAAGCGCTCTTTCGAATACACCCTTATGGGTGTATTCGTAAAAACCCTTTTCCATCTTCAACAGCTCGAAATTTTCCGATACAATTTCAGACACATTTTTAAAAGTAGAAACATGAAACTTGCTGAGGGGATTCTTGATGGGACGTATGAAATGCCGCGTGATGTCTTTTTACGCTCAATTCATTAGAATTTGATTCATAAACAATTACCTTCTCAGTAGGACCCTCTTTTTCGTTCCCAGACCTCCGGCTTCGGAAAAATCGGTTCGAAATGCCGTTTTTGATTGCTTTTTTTTCCAATGTTTTCTCCATTTTTCAAAGAATCGGCAATCACGGCACCTTGTAAGAGATTTTGAAAGTTTGGTGTATTTGAGAGCAAAAATGAATTCAAAAATAAATCGGAAAATAAGCAGTTTGAATCGAAATACACCCTTATTTTAGTTTACATGAAATGAGTGAGAATGTTACCCTGTAAGTTGTTACCCTAAAAAGTACGAGAAAAGGCCAAGGTGGATATGCCCACCAATAAATAATCCTTAAACAATGGCACCGAGCTGGCATCCATAATCGCCCTGGCGCCCCCATAAATTCAGCGAAGTACGGGGCGATCCTGATTCACGGCGCTAAGTCGATTGAAGAAAACAAACACTTCGGAAATGACGGTGTTAGCGAACTGGGAGAGAAGTCGTGAATTGTAATGAATAATTAGACTTTTTTACGGTGATATTCATAACATACTTTTCCCACGATCTACTACTCGAAATTTTCGGACATATTTCTAGACTCGTTTTTAAAAATAAAAACACAAACGTAATTTTTGGATCTTAACTTTTTTTTTTTTTTTTTTTTTTTTTTTTTTAACTATTTGGAAAAAATAGTTGGTGTTTGCGGTGGGGAATTGGAAAATCTGAAGTATATCTGAATCTTTTTATTGGTTGAATTCGGTAACTAATTTAATTTTATTCGTTTCCTGTTTGATCCAAGTTTAATGTCCAAAAATTGAACGCTTCTTCTTTTTTATTTTATTCGTTTTATGATGGGTCCCAGAGTAATGTCCAAAAATGGAATACTTTTTGTTGCCACAATGAGAAAAAGAGTAATAAAACTTCAAAAAAAAAAAAAAATAATAATAATAATTCAAAAACAAATTGTGATAGAGATTTCAAACAAATTTCAAAGTGCATTTTTTTCTCTATGCCACAGTGTAAAAATTTAAAAGGGGCGATATTTGGAAAATTAAAAATTTGCAGTTCCGAAAATTGTAAAACTGAAATTTCATTAGAATTTATTTATAAGTCGTTTAAAATTTGTGTCTTTAGAAATATCATTTTCCAAATAGTCGTTGTAATTTATTAAATTACAATTTTGTTATTTTCTTTTTTTACCACGCTTTTATTAACTTCACCTGTACGTTTGTGAGTTTGTAACTCTCTTTATTTTATGGATGTTCACCGATTACTCCGAAACCATGCAACCGATTAACTTGGTTTTGGTCTTAAATGAAAGACGACGCTCTCGAATTGGTACCACTTCAGTTTCATCGAAATTGGCTCAGTACTTTTTTAGTAATTAGGCAAAAACTAATAAAATTAGTGACTTTTCGCTAATTAAAAGTGTTGAATACGTTCACTGAAGGGAGTGTAGATAGCATGGCCGAGCGGTCTAAGGCGCCGGATTGAAGCTCTGTTTTTCGAAAGAGATTGTGGGTTCGAACCCCACTCCTGATATTATTTACATCTATGTAAAATTATAAAAAAAAAAATCCGTATTACAATCTTTATTTTTAACTGGCATCAGAAAAGGAAGAGGAAGTTATCAATTCGACGCGTATGTATTTTTTTTCTATGTATGTTCACCAATTACTCTGTAACTATCCAACCGATTAATTTGGTTTTTGTATTAAATATAAATATAGTTTAAAAAAACTAAAAACCACGCTTTTAAAGTAATCAAACTAAAAAGTGAAAATAAATATACTTAAAAAAAAACTAAAAACCATGCTTTTTAAGTATATCAAACAAAAAAGTGAAAAATAATTCGTACTATAAGCTGAAAACGAAAATAGATGAAAAATTCTATATTACTATAAAACTATTGTTATTATAGAAATCAATTAATAAGCAATAAATAAAATTATCGTGGGAAAAAAAAGCGTGTGGTGCTTCTTAAGAACAGATAGATGGAGCATGGTAGATGGAGCACCCCACGCTTTTTTTCCACGATAATTTTATTTATTGCTTATTGATTTCTATAATAACACTGATTTTATAGTAATATAGTATTTTTCATCTATTTTCGTTTTCAGCTTATAGTACGAATTATTTTTTACTTTTTTGTTTGATGTACTTAAAAAGCGTGGTTTTTAGTTTTTTTTAAACTATATTTATTATATATTTACTTTCTCACATTTCCTTACTTCAGAAGTCAGATTTATAGAAAACTTTTCACAAAAAAATAATAATCATTTTTATTATTGTTTCACCAAATTTTGAATATAATTATTCTAGCTAACACTTCTGCCGATTTTCAAAAGAATCCATTGAAAAAGGTGGAATTTGATTTTTAATGATTTTTCAACTGTGATGGCCTGTATTTCCTAACTAAACTCCATTTTGCCGTTGATAAATACAAATCTATATATCATATACAGGGCTGTACAAAATATCCTTGTTTGACTGTCGATGAGAGAATGGCTGAAATTTGCTTTTCCAATGTGTGATGTATATTTCCATAGGGTTGAATTAGACATAACATTTTAAAACTAGCAAAAGCCATGCTTTGTTTGGATTCGCGAAGCATTATTTTATAAAGCATATATTTGAAAGTAACAATATTTTTTAATATTATTTTTGCATCTTTATTAAACAAAAACGTTATTTTATGTTTTGGCGCAGTTTAATTCTACAAACGTAAGTTAAGCCAAATAACTTTCAATTTCCCAGGAATTTTTTATTTATGATGTAAGACTGGCTTAAAAAGTATTTTTGAAGCAAACTTTTACAAAATATTTTTAAATATTCAACTAAAAGTTCTTTTTTAAGATGTTTTTACAATTTCTAGTAGCCACTGGTGTTTTTTAAAGTTGTTTGAAATATGCATGTTTCCAATCTTTGTAATTAACATCAAATAATCTTTGGTAGCTATTTTAGAATAATATATTTGAAGAGAGCTTGAAGAAAGTTACTTCTTCAAAATCCTATTTTCTGGAAAAACATTTGAAATCTGCTCTCGTCGATACTATGAATTTTTAACTGTAAAACTTTTTATTCTAATTTCTTCGTTTTTATACATGTTAACGCATGAGAATTTTTGATACTGTAGAACTTTTCGTAAGGAAAATTTCTATTGAATGCTTAATTTTGAAGGATTTTCACTCTTGACAACGTTACATACATTTTGAAGCCAACTGGTGCCTATATCGCCTCAGTATCTACAACTGCTTCATCTAATGTTAAACCTTGGGATTTATGAATTGTAACAGCAAAAGCTAACTGCAGAAGAAATTCTTTCCTTGAGCAGTTTATGCTTCCATTTTTTCCAGAATTCAGTTATTGGGGGAATTGGTACGCACCAATTCTTATAAGTTAAATTGCTGTAGTATTCAAATTTATCCATGATTATTCGCAATATCTGGTCTGGTGGCTTGTGATTTTCTTTAATACGTACAACAAAGCCTAAAGTCCCGTTCACTAAACATTTTTCGATCCACAAATAAGAACGTAACATTACTTTAGATACAAATGATAAAGTAAGAAATGATTGAAGTCCATTTGTCATTTCTGAATCGGCCAACTTTGCTGTAGTACATTTATAAAGAGCTTTAATCGAGGCAACAAGTTCCCGTAATTCTTTTAATTTTTCATTTATATAACAAATTTAACAATTAATTGTATTTGTTTACAATTCTTTTGTTGCCACTTTACAAAAAAAAATCCATAATTAAATTCTTTTAAAATGTTTAAGTGACATCTGTGCAAACGATTTTGCTGAATAATGAAAACATATTTTATTTATTTATTAAATTAATCATGATTCTATCTATAATCACTTACTCCATGATTTATATTTTTTTTTTCTGAAAATATACGCGTTTCATTTTTTATTTATTTGCTAAAATGCGTCCATATTAGAAATGCATGTAAAATAAATTAATTAAATAATATTTTTTTAACGTTTTACTGTAAAAAAAATTATATTCTGCAAATCTACAGATCATAATTTATTTTTGTGTTTAATTAGGATGAGCGAAGCGAATCCTCTACTAGTCCACTCAAATGACACTTTGTCGTACACTTTACAAAAAAACTATTCAATATTTTCACTTGAAATTAAACACAAATATAAATTATGATCTGTAGATTTGCAGAATATTATTTTTTTTACAGAAATACTTTTCAAAAAATTATTATTTTAATTGATTTATTTTACATGCAGGACGCATTTTAGCAAATAAATAAAAAATGAAACGCGTATATTTTCAGAAAAAAAAATATAAATCATGGAGTAAATAATTATAGATAGAATCATGATTAATTTAATAAATGAAATATGTTTTCATCACTCCGCAAAATCGTTTGCATAGATGACACTTAAACATTTTAAAAGAATTGTATTATGGATTTTTTTTTTTTTTTTTTTTAGTAAAGTGGCAACAAAAGAATTATAAGCAAATAAAATTAATTTTTAAATTTGCCATATAAATGAAAAATTAAAAGAACTGCTTAAAGTTGTTGCCTCGATTCAAGCTCTTTATAAATGCACTAAAGCAAAGTTGGCCGATTCAGAAACTATAAATGGACTTTAATCATTTCTTACTTTATCATTTGGATTTAAAGTAATGTTACGTTCTTATTTGTGGACCGAAAAAGGTTTAGTGAACGGTACTTTAGACTTTGTTGCGCGTATTAAAGAAAATCACAAGCCATCAGACCAGATACCGCGAATAATCATGGATAAATTTGAATACTGCAGTAATTTAACTTATAAGAATTGGTGCGTACCAATTCCCCCAATAATTAAATTCTGGAAAAATGGAAGCATAAATTGCTCAATAAAACAATTTCCTTTGCAATCAGTTTTTGCAGTTATAATTCATAAATCTCAAGGTTTGACATCAGATAAAGCAGTAGTAGATATTGGGGATAAAGAGACACCAGTTTGCTTAATGCACGTAGCGTTGTCGGGAGTGAAATTCCTTCAAGGTTTATCATTTAATAGAAAATTTCCTTACGAGAGATTCTACAATATAAAAAATTTTCATATGCTGGTATGCAGAAAAAAAGAAGAGATTAGAATTAAAAAAAAAAAAAAAATACATTTAATAGTTCTTAGTATCAACGAGAGTAGATTTTAATGTTTTTCCAAATATTTTGTTTGAATGTATTATTCTAAGATTGCTATCAAAGATTATTTGATGTGAATTACAAAGATTGAAAACATACCTATTTCAAATCATTTCAGATAACTCCAGAGGCTACTGGAAAATGTAAAAACATCCTTAAAACTTTTGATTAAAAATTAAAAAAATATTTTGCAAAATTTTACTTCGAAAATATTTTTATTTATACCAGTCTTATATCACAGATAAAAAATTCCGAGGAAATTCTTAATTATTTGGCTGAATTTACATTTCTAAAATTTAAATACGCCAAAACATAAGATAAAGTTTTTGCTTAATAAAGATGCAAAAATAATATAAAATAATAATGTTATTTTCAAATAATTATCTTATGAAATAATGCTTCGCGAATCCAAACAAAGCACGGCTTTTGCTTTTGCTTTCTGACAAAGGGGGGGGGGGGTTAAAAATATTAGAAAAAAGTGTGACATCATTTATGGACTGTCTCTGTTCTAATAATGAATTGGACAATTGTACCATAAATTATACTAAAAATATATACTAAAAATATATATTAAAATAAATACATTACTACATGGCACACTTATAAAAAAAAATATAATTTAAATTGCACTTAAAAATTGATCAACGTTTCGTTCGCTTCTGCGAACGTCGTCAGGATACATTAGAAAGATGTTAAATGCAATTTGAAGTTTCAAAATATAAACACATACGTCCACGGGCATAGTTGAGTTGAGACTACGTAAACCTGCTTTTTAATTAATTATAGCATATTATGGATATTCTTTTTATAAGTGTACCATTTAGAAATGTATTTATTTTAGTACTTATTTTTAGACTCTGTTCTAGATAGGAAAAAAAAAAAAAAAAATCGGTACTACTTGGTTATCCCGCCGACTAAAAAATTATCGCCAAACTATAAGATTAAATGCCAATAATGGATAATCATGAAAGTCACATTCAATGACATTAAATACAATATACGTGTTTAAAAGTCATTCAGTGATTTTTATTTCGACTGTTTATTTTTTATTTTTATTAATATTCTATTAATTATTTGTTTTCTCGTTATTTAAAATAAAAATTATGTCAACATGTATAATTTGGCTACTAGTTTGTCAATTTGTATAATTTGGCGAATTTGGTCAACAAGATAACCAAGTAGTACCCTCTGTTCTAAATAGGAAAAAAAAAAATCACACTTACGCAGAATTTCATTGAAATTTTTATTCTTTAACGACACAGATGGAAATCAAACAAGAAAAAAAAAATCACCCGTGGTTGGGTTCCAATCACAATAAATAGGATTTGTTTTCTTTTTCCGATCTGGCGTAGCTTTCGTTCCTGAAGATACCTTTCGTATCTTTCAGAAGAAGATAGTGGATCTAAAAATATATTTACAAAATGCAACAAAGCGTCCCCAGAGCAAACCAGCGTCGGTGAGTCAAGAGATTGCATTTTAAAATTTTATGTAACTCATAAAAATATCATAGAGTAAGGGATTGCTTTACTCACGCAAAATCACCGAGCCGAAACAACAGGCCGATAACCATTATCTTAACCCTTAACTGCTGTGACAAAAATTGTCGCATAACTTCCGTGAGCGGTCTATCAGACCGCTTAATCTAAAGATGAATAAAATGTTAAATTAACTCTGAGAATATTATTTTTACTTACCCATCATACGTAGTATAGGGCAAGTCTAGCAATCGTTTTGAAAATCAAAAAAATTTTTTTGACAGATTTACACGTTTTTGACACTGGAGATTTCAAAAAATATATTTTTAGAAAAAAAAAAAAAAAATTGCCGTCCGTCCTTCTGTCTGCCAGTCTGTCTGTAAACGCTCTATCTCCCGAACTAATTGAGATAGAGACTTGAAATTTTGTATGTACTTAGTATGTAAGAATGGGACGAAGCCTATTTAATATCAGTAACCTCGATGATCCGGAACTATTTTTTTCGGACTCTCGAAAAATTCGTTCTGATGAAAGGTATATAAAAATTTTCGAAATTTTTTATTTTAAGGAGTGATCGTAAAAGGCAATAAAATAACACACATTTTGCATAAAGAATGAAATTTATCAAATTATTAGTTGCCGAGATATCTGTAATCCTGTTTTCCACATTCTTCGATTTTTCATGACCCTGTATTTCATTCAAATTTCAATTCAAAGATATATTTTAATTAGAAATGAGACGCTTCATCCGACGCAATAAACTGTTAGTTAATAAGATTATATTTTTGGAGTTATAAGGAAGTTTCTTTTTCGAAATTCAGTACTACTTGAGTAGTTAGGCTTGTTGTATAATTTATCGAAAGAGATTCACCAGCGACTCATTAATACGGCATTACTATGCACAATAAAAATATAAATACACGTTTAAATTTTGTTTTGGAATTGCAATCCATTTTATAAAGTTTTCAAATGTATTATTTTCATATATTATATACGCACATACATGATGGATAAGTATTACGGTGGCCCCCAACGACTAGTTGTATTAAACTTTATTTACAGGACTATTATAAATAATATTCAGCTATTCAAAAATCTCTAAAGATAATAATCGGCCTCCAAACAAAGCAAAATTGGACCAGTATCTATAGTTAAAATAAAAAATACGAGTTAAACCCCGAAACTTGAAAACTCAGCGGTCTGTGAGATCGCCTGACAGTCGTTAAGGGTTAAACGGTTACCATAAAAGGTAAAACATAGGCCCTGTAAGCCAAGAATCAGGTTCGATTCCCGGACTGGGCATTTTTTTTTTTTTTTTTTTTTTTTTTTTTTTTTTGCTCGCTTGGGAAATTTTTAATTCGTATCATAAATTTACCAATCAGTTTGATTGTGTTAAAATAACAATATATCTACGTACCCATCTTTATATAGAGTTTCTTTTTTCTGCGATTTATTCTGTCAAGCTGTCTAAATGACACACCAGATGTTATGACCAATAAGGTTAGCTGTGCGAGAAATGCCCGTTTGTTATCGCCCAGTTAGCTTAAACGGTAAAGCATTGGCCTTGTAAGCCAAGGATCTGGATTCGGTTCCGAACCTGGGCAATTTTTCGCTTAGTTGAAAATATTCAGTTCGTATGATAAATTAACCAATCAGTTTGATTGCATTAAAATAATAGTATACATAACCTGTATTTGATGACTTAAACTTCGTGATAAAATCTGGCAAAAAAAAAACTAGTTTATAAAAGTTTTAGTGAAATGCAAGTTCTGCATTTTAAATAGGAAAATAAATCCAGCTTCAATGGGTGAAGAGAATCACGGTGCTACAAAAAGATACAGTCCAAGAGATCGACAGCACAAAAACCTATGTCATCGAGCACAAGAAAAATATTTTTATTTTATGGAAGAGTAATAATAGGGGAATCTGATGATCCATGGCCGCCGGAAGTAAGGGATGTATAAGCCAAAAATGAATACCAATAGTGGTTAAAGTTAAAATTATTTTCAACGTTAGAACACCAGAATATTCGTATTCCAAGCATACCGGTTTCGGTAGCATATAGCATACCTTCCTCAGTGTTCAAAGTGCTTCCTCAGTGCACTGAGGAAGGTATGCTATATGCTACCGAAACCGGTATGCTTGGAATACGAATATTCTGGTGTTCTAACGTTGAAAATAATTTTAACTTTATCATATTGCACCAGGCAACAACCTATTACTTATACCTCTAGTGTTTGACTCATAGGTTTAACGTTGTGTTTGCCATACAATCAAAGGTACGAAAACAAAGAAAACTGGAGACAGGAAAACACAATGCTAAACCCAGGGCCAGATTGTGACTAATTGGGGCCCTGGGGAAAAATAAATTAAAGTGCTATTACACGTAAAAATTGCAAGCGACAAAAATCGCCTGCGTTTTTTTGTTTTCTAAGCATTTCATTGGCTATTCGAGAAGAGTCTTTACCATCATTTGGATTTCCAAGCATTTGATTGGCTCTTACTGGCGAGTCGTTTCGTTCCAGGCGTCAAAGACGCTCCGACACAAGAGAATCGCGCGCTAACCAAGCAACTCCCCTGGTCCCACAGGATAACATGGAGACGCCTGCAGCACGACATGTGTAATAGCACTTTTAGAGGAAAAATTTTGAATAATTGCAACGTTATTCAAATAGAACTGAACGTCACTCATATGTTTATGCTTAATGCATAAACATATTTTCGTCCCTTGGATACAAATAAAAGAAAATTCTTAGCTCCGTCAATTCTAAATTAAATACCTTTATTTAATGCCTTACACTTTTTCCCCCTTTATACAGGACAAAACTCTTTTATATAACTTTAGCAATTTGTTACATCACTTTAAGAGGAAATTAATAACTTCAATTTATGGAAGAATTGGAAATAGAAAAATAAACTAAATATTCTATAATTTAATGAATGGATTTGTTGGCCCCATGGACAAAGTCCCGATTTGCCTATGCAATAATAAGGGCCTTGCTAAACCTATGAGTGAGCCACTAGTGCTGTCCATTTTTGGTTTATGCACCGCTTCGCTTTCCGGCAGACATGGATCATTGGATTTCTCCATTACTATTCTTAAATAAAATAAAGATTTTTGCTTGTGCTCGATGGCATAGGTTTTTCTGCTGTCGGCTCTTGGACTAATATGGCCGTTTGATCTTGTTGTCAGAGTTGTCGAAGAAGCAACAGGGTTGTAGTGAAGTGTATATGGGGGTATACATCGTATACCCTCTGCATTTTTAAGGAACACCGTATACCCTCTGTTTCTCAAGAAAGCTTTAGTATATTACACTTTGGGGTATACCCTCTGCTTAGAGAGTATACCCTTTGAATCATTTACGACTACACCATTGGGAAGCAATCGGTTAAAACTTCCGACGCTGGTTTGTCGCGGACGCAATCATCAAAAACAAAACACAATAAAAAACAGAATAAACGAAGAAAAAAATAGAATTGCACATTGTTGCTGACGCACAAAATATTAACATCATCCTAGGAATTACAAGACGACCACAAAGCTTGGAACTTATTTTTGTAGAAGTGAGTCCGCCAAAATCGGCTCGTTTTGAAATATTCTCTTGTGTTATTTTCTGTTAATGGTTGTTTGAGGGAGCAAAAAAATGGTGTTTGAATGGTTCAGACAATATCCATCAATGCTGTTATAGTCAAAAGTAACAACCAATCGCCAAAGGAAACAACACATGCATATACTTTTTTTTTTTTTAACGAGCTGAAATGTATGCAGCATCTTTGACAACTCGTAGATTCGTTGCAAAAAATCTAAAGAAGAAATGCAGTTTTACTGGCGATATTTTCAAATAAGACCTGTTAAAAGCTGCTATCAGATTCACCAACATTTCGAAAGACTTTTGATACAATACTTGATTTCCTCCAACTTTTCGCGAAATATCCTCACAATACCCAGTGTGATAGCAAACAGCAATGTCCTCCAATTTTTTTCCGCAGTTCCAAAAAAGTCTCCGCTAGCCGAGACTTTTCATCCAACATCAAACATTTCAGAGATAAGCGATTGATAGGAACAGGCGATAAATATTAACGCATAGTACTAGTAGTACTGGTTTTCCTCCGACTTTTTCCAAGACAATTGTAACCTTTTTTTTCTTCTTGAACGAGAAAAAGTTGGGGTTAAAATCAGCTGAAAAGTTTGTTGCGTGTACAGTTCGTGAATCTGATAACAACATTTCGTGTTGTACAGGACATGTTTGTAACTCGATTCCCTATCTCTACAAGGTCTTACAATATTTTGTGCACATCCTTCAGATAAAGGCGCGTTATCATAGCTATTAACTTATTTTATGGTTTTCACGGGCCTGTTTGAAATCTTTGAAGTGCGGTGATACATCAGTTGTACCATTTACTGTTAATCTCAAACTGACGAGATTGTACCAGAATCTTTGATTATTATTTTTTCTGTTATAAGGTATATTTTCATTTTCCAATCATTTTCTTCGTAAATTCTTGCGGCAGTTCTTTTTGGAAATCTCAGCGCCTGAAAGGGTTAAGCCTTGAGAGCATGGATTGAACTATTCAAGAAGGTAAATATGAGGAATTATGTTTGAACATGTCACTTCTAAACATTTGTCCGAAGTGGACTGGCCTTTGGCGAAGGGCGTTCCGAAAATCGGCTGGTCCAAAATCCAATAGTCACGGCGGCCAGCTTATTATACAATCATTTATGCGTGGATTTTCACGTTTTTCTTCAGAACACACACTTTTCAGTTACAGAACAAACACTCCAATAAATAAACCACACGTCAAACTTTGGTGGGAGAAGGTGAAGAATCTTTGGTGGTCGGACTGTCCGTTTCGGGCGCTTTTGAAGAGGTGAGGTGACCAGTGGCCAGTCTGTAGAACGCCGAATCAGAACTCGTAACAGAAGGAACAGAGTAAGGCGTGAAGCGCCGTGCTTTAGGACTTTTTATGAGTGAGCTCCCGCCATTGGTGAAGACAGAATCTGGGCTATCGTGAATGGCGTCCGTTAGTAACCTGTGGTTCTGTTGACCCAAGCTAGCGTGCAGTTGCCTCATGGCAGCCATGTCCCAGGAGGTGGGTCCCGAAGCATTGGGCATTAGGAAGGGCATGTGTCCCATAAGTCCCGAGTACACGGAGGGTGGGTAAGGGAGGGGTAGGTACTTTCCCATGTCCGATAGTTTCTCGTGCATCAGTCTCTGGTCGGTGGTCGAGGAGGAAGAGCCCCCCGGGGAGGGGGAGGAACCTGCTGGAGATGCAGGCGAAGCCCGGAGCCGGCTCGAGTCGAACATCCGCTGCGGAAGGGTCACCGGTGGGTGACCGTTGACCAAGGACTGTCGATCCATGTCTTCTGGAAAAAAAAATTAATCAAAATTTAGTTTGAGAAACCAGTTAACTCTTTATCTATCAATAGATAAAGAGATATCAATAGATACCTATAGATACCTAATAGTACCTATCAATAGATAGGTACTTATAAGTACTATTAAAATAACTTTTTGTAAAATTCTGAAATTCTACTATAAATTTATAAAAAGCAACAGTCACAATTCCTTACAAAATAAAACATATTTAAAATTCTATTAGATTACTTAACATAATGGAATTTGGTGTAGCCGTATAAAATAAGTATATTGTATGCACCTAAAATCGTATTAATATTACATTGTCATTGGATAAAAATAAGTTTGTGAATTGAACCTCGATCAGATATTTAGAAGTGAGTTAAAGTTTGAATAAAAATTTTGAGCTAGGAAAACATATATACGAACGTCATTAGTAAAATAAAAGGTTATCAAAATAACACACTTTTTTAAAATAAAATCATGAAAAGGAACAGCTTCATTTACTTACACACACACACATACACAAAAAAAAAAAAAAAAAAAAAAAAAAAAAAAAAGATGTAAAAATACATTTGAGGATGTAAATTTCAAAACTAACTCGCCTTATCGCTTTTGTTTTCTCTATCAGTCTTTGCCAATCTGCACTAATGTAACACTACAATCCCAAAATTTATTATGAAAACCAATGAACGCATTTAAAGGTTTTCGCGATTTCCTAAAATTTGTCTTCCTCGATAAAGAGAATTTTGAAACTCACGTCTTCAATTATTTTAACTTTTTATTTACCGACGGTACTTATAAGTACCATTAAAGTAACTTATTATAAAATTCTTTTAATGTGTCAGTTAGTTGTAATACTGTTTAGAATGAGTTACAGATGCATTACTTAATCTTTTTCCAAAAGCATTATTGGTTACACAAGACAAAAATATTTTTCAAAGGACGATTTCTCTTGCCTTTGCATCTTTTCAGCTTTCTTGGTGCTGAGGAAGCAGGTTAAGAATTTTTCAATGCGGAAAAATTTCTATATTTATATTGTAAGAATAGCCTATTTGCACATTTTATAATTTAAAAAAAATACTAAGAAAATAATTAAAAATAAAAGATTTAAGTGGGGTTATAAAAATTGCAGAAAATCCCTGTAAATTCAAATTTAATTAATCCTTTTAAATCCTTCAATACTTCTAAAATCCTTCAGATATTTATTAAATGATTACGCAAACCTTTTAATTTAGTTTAAACAATTTGCGTAAAATCCTTTATAATGTAAAATTTGCATGAATTCATAATGCGGTAGATAAAGGGGTCTTATGTTTTTGTTTCTTCAATTGACATGTATATCAAGTTACAATGATTCATCGTTTTAGTGAAATCAGTAATATAATAAACAAAATACAAAGATTCGCGAAAAAGGGAAATAGCCCTCTGCATTGCCCAAAATTTTGCTAACTTTCTTTTTTAATCTTTCGAACATAATAAAATTAACATGAATCTATGAATTATTACTAAAATATACATTTTGTACAGTGTGTGGTACAAAGAGTATTTGTTATTCATTTACAGCACCATACAAAAGTATTCCATTGCATAATGGTCTAGGAAAGAACATTGTTTGGGGCAAAAAGTCTCTCTTAAATTGCAAGAGAAATTCGAAAAATTTAGGAAATTACCTGAAAAAAAAAAAAAAAAAAAAAAAAAAGTGTTGTAAGCGGTGAGACAGAGCTGAACGGGTAAAGGATTCTTTGCTTCATCTAGGAATCTCAAATTAAAGGTTCTTACAGATTACACTGAAACAAATCAAGTACTCAAAAATGACTCATAAGGGACCGTTCAAGTATTACGTAAGCATATTTTTCGTCATTTCGTATCCCCTCCCCCCCCTTGTAAGAAAATATAAGCAAATGCTAGACCCCCCCCCCTTTGCTTACGTAAGATTTTATGACAGTTTATACATCAATACTTCTTGACTTATAAAAAGTTACCAATCAATTACATTATTAATCCTACAAATTTATAAAGGCATATAGGGATTGTGATATCAAAATATATAAAATCATTTTAATATATTGTTGCTAATTGCATTAAACAAACCAAACCACAGAATACAAAATGGTTTAAATATATTGTTATTTATCACTTTGAACAATAAAACAAGATGTACAAGAAGTCTTAACTTACTTAGGCATCATAACTAAAATTTTTGCCATAAATCATACAAATGTTGGAGCTCAATTTGGTGTTCATATTTTAATCTGATGTCCAGAATTCTTGAACCCATGTTTCAACATTGTCTGTTATAAGGTTTTCACTGGAACAGTGGCCTGGGGTATTGCAGGTTTCCGGTCCTTGTTTGCTTGTTGAATTTGAACTGCAGTTGCTTCGTTGTTTAATGCTTACGTAAGAATTGTCGTGACTCCCCCCTCCCCCTTGTCAGAAAAAATAAGCAGACTCTGGACTCCCCCCTCCCCCTTTAGTGCTTACGTAATACTTGAACGGTCCCTAATGTACTCATATCGAATTGAGTATGTTAAGATAATAAATGAACACTTTGCTTTTTCAATTTTGAAACGTCATACGTTATCAAATCCAAACAAACGATATAATTTTGTATCCTGTATTTGTTTATTTCATTCAAGGTGGCAAAAAAAAAAAAAAAAAAAAAAAAAGATGCTTTTTAATTTAAATATTAAACTATGCACAGTATTTTATTTAAAAATAATTTAAAAATGCTTGCAAAAAATGTTTTTTTTTTTTTTTTTTTTTTTTTTGAAATATTCGATTTGGATGTTTTTCTAATAATTTCGCTAGTTTTCTTAATAAACAATCAATTAAACGTTTATTGTTAATGATTTGGAGCAAGAAATAAATGCGAATATATTTTTACTTTAATTTGAAATTTCAGGGGGCAGTTCATAACGATTTACATTTGAACACAATCATGAAACCAAAAATGAGTACATATGTTTCTCAGCTTTGAGTACATTAGGGTCGTAGCTATATTTTGAGAATGTGAAGTATTTAAAATTGAGTACTTTTTACACAATTTTCAGAATCCCCTTTTTCCAGTGTACACTTTTGTTAAATAGCATTTTTCATGGAGTCAAGCTTCTGTACCATCAAATACCGAACTTCCATTTGGATATAGCCCCTAAATTAGGCTCGTTTTAAACTAATTTCTCTGAAAAATAACTGTACAAATTTCAAAAGTACTTGTATTTAGGCTGATAGAAAAGTGTTCAATTAATTGAGGGCTGTTAAACTTGGATATTGCTTCTAAAAAGGCAAACTTTGCATTCATTTCGATATACATAGATGGACCCCTAAGCGAATTTTATAGACATAATTTAGAAATTGTTATTTTCCAATCGCCTATTACCAGTTAATTTATTCTACAATAATTTTCAGTAGAAGGTGTTCATTTTTATTTCCACGTCTGTATTTGCAATTTGCATACAAACGTTAGCATTAAGCCATATTATGAAGAGCGTAAATATGGTCATGCATTAATGAAATTACGTGAAATTTTTATGTATAAAAAATAATTATAATCTTACTGCGCGGAATGTATATTGACTTTCGTGAGTTTACTCCTAACTGTAACCGCCCAATCTGTTCTTTGTTATCGGGGAATCATTAAGTTTGAATTTGTGCGACTTCTAAACTCTAAATGGCGTGTAAAAAAAGAGGGTACCATTCTGTGTCTAGACCTGTTTCATAACCTATAACTGATCACGGAGAAAGGATTTTTTACAAAACAACAAAAACACCAAAAAAATAAAGTATTCAATCGAAGTCTAATTACGATGCGAAAACACAAGAATCGAAACGAAACATGGAACGCCCATTTTCATCGAATGCCCATTAACTTGGTTCACAAACAACGCGATGGGTACAACCCATCGCGTAGTACAAAAACCACCTATTCCGTCGTAATTGCCATTGTGCAATTTCGAGTTACTTCAGGGCAAAGTGGGGCAAGTCACTCTTTTCTCCAATTTGGAGTTAAAAGCATGAGGTAGCATGACATATGAGTTTGTTGATACTAATATTAGTCTATTGTCTGTAAGTGGAAATCCCGATTTTCACTTGCAAAATAGCACCCTAAAGTATTTTACTCGGTTGAATGTCTAGAAAATTCTTGTTTTTCAATATTCTCAAAACAAACATTTCCCCCCATTTTTAGAAAATTTTCTGCTTTCATCAATCTTTTAGAAATCTCGAATTTTATTTTTTAAATCATTCTTAGTTAAGTGTATATCTCATCCTCATGATAAATTTGAAATTTCTAGCTTTAACAGCATCAGAGATATCGCAATTTTAGAACTTTTTGCACATTTCAAATTTCTTTAAAAACTTGGCATTTTAAACATAAAAGCCATGTCAAACTTTAAGTTTCTAAACTTGTTCCAAATTAATTGCTGTGATTTTGAGCTCTTTTCTCCCTTTAAAATTAAATTTTTAAGGGTGTATTCGAAAATACGCTTTCCCACCTTCAACAGTTAGAAATTTTCTGAGATAATTTCAGACTCATTTTTGAAAGTAGAAACAAGAAGCTGGTTGGGGTGATTTAGGAAGTGATATATAAAATGTCGTGTGATGTAATTTTTCGTTGAATTCATTAGAATTCGATTTATAAACTTTTATTTTCTCAGTTCGATCATTTTTTTCGTTCCTAGATCTCCATGTTCGGAAATTTCTGTCCAAATTGGCAACTTTGACACCTTTTTTTGCAATATTTTTAGCCTTTATCAAAAAATCGACCCTCACGGCACCTTGCGTACTTTCTGAATAAGACAATTTGCCAGCTGGATGCATTTGAGAGCAAACATACATTATCGGAAAATAAGCAGTTTGAATCGAAATACACCCTTAAGGGTGTATTTCGATTCAAACTGCTTATTTTCCGATTGTATTTCGATTCAAACTGCTTATTTTCCGATTTATTTTTGACTTCATTTTTACGCTCATGTGCATCAAACTAGCAAATCATCTTATTTAGAAAGTACACAAGGTGCCGTAATCGTCAATTCTTTGATAAATGCAGAAAATATTGCAAAAAAAGCAATCAAAAACGGCATTTTGAACAGATTTTCCCCTAGCGGGAGATCTGTGAACGGAAAAAAGGGTCATATTGAGAAGATAATTGTTTATAAATCAAATTCTAGTGAATTGAGAGTAAAAATACATCACACAGCACCTCGTACATCTCTTCAAAAATGCCCTCAGCAAGTTTCATGTGTCTCTACTTTTCAAAAATGCATCTGAAATTGTATCGGAAAATTTCGAGCTGTTGAAGGTGGAAAAGCGTTTTTTCGAATACACCCTTAAACCGTTCACACAGAGTATTTATAGCTTAAAAATAAACATCACACTCAATTTCAAGTTTCTAATCCCAACATTAAGACAGAAATCGTCATTTTGGAAAGTTTTTGTCTCTTGCACTCTCCACCCTTGTTAATTGTTTTACCGACATGAAATAAAGCTTATCTTGAAGCAGAGTATACTTGCATTTTTTAAATCAGGTCGGTTGTTGCAAAGATGACCGATGACAAATAAACAAGTGTTGCTTCATATAATTTTAGCATAGATGGACAACACTATTCGGTTTCATAGTTTCTGAACAGACGCACATAGCCTACTGAATGGGTTTGCTAATAAATATGAATGTTGGATTAATTTTTTTTACAATTATTCAAATGGCAAATAAATCATAACAATTGTAAAATTCGAAATGGGTAAAAAATTCGGACCAGGAATCGAATCACCAGTGTCTTGACTAGATCCATCAATGCTCTACCCACTGATCCTTCCCGAACGAACCTGGTGGATTCATTCCCGAGCTAACTTTAACGATTACAGCAGCGATTCCCAAACTTTCATGGTACGCGACCCATTTTTCAGGGGAAAAAAATTTTCGCGACCCACCTTTCATTAGAAAAAAAATTTCACGACCCACCCAAGATATCAGTATAGCAATTTTTGTACGCTGGCTATCCTATCCTACGAAAAACGTAAAATTTTATACGGAAGATAATTTATCAACAAAAACAAGAATAGGTAATCTCAATGTATGCAAATTAATTGTAAACAATCGACAAACTACAAAGATAGTTAAAAATACGAAAACATAACTTTATAATCAGTAAGATTTCTGGTACTGGTGTTTAACAATGTGAGAACATATATTAACCGGCAGTTTCTTTCAGTACTTGTTTTTCAAAAACACAGTAAAGTAGAAAAAGCATGTTCTCATGAGCACGAAGTGTTGAATTTCATCAAGGATCTCAAAGATGATTTAAGTATTTCTGGATATTCTGTTCATATATTAATCTAAAAGGAAATTAAGGTGGATTTTCCCAAGAAATATTATTTCCTGTTGAAGTTGTCATATCTTTTTAAGTAGATGAAATAAAAGATATTTTGATGACAAACCTTGATTTTACCGCGACCCCACTAAAACAACTGCCGCGACCCATAGATTGGGAACCGCTGGATTACAGAATTGGATTTGATATCTGAACCACCTCAACAGAACAAATCGAAGGTTGTATTTAAAATTGCGGTACATTTTCTTTAAGTACATAGGTGGCCATAGGTGCCATTAAACTAACCTGGTATACCATATAGTAATTTGTCCCGATAAATTTTTAATGAATAGTCCTGTATGTTATCAGTGTCCCAAGGTTGACTTTTTACAGATAAAGTTCGACATATAGTTGCAAAGGTGTTAAAAACTAATAGACAATTCCAACTTAACGTTTTCCACCAACATACATGTAGGATCTATTCACAAGGCACTTAGCAACAGCAACGGCAATGAACTTTGTACTGCTGAGTAAGCACCTGGAGGCTCGTGATGAAGATCCTAGCAACGCGACTAACCGTAAATTGTGATGGTGTAAGTAGGTTTTTAGGAAAGAGAGGACAGATGCGAACAGGAGTTTGGCTGCAGAGGGTGTGTCCAAAGCCGCCCGCATCTCAGAAGATTAGGGTCGGACGGACCTGCTAAAGACGTTTCGGTAGCTGTACCGGATTCAGAGATTGCTGAGGGGCAGACGGTCTCTCATTTTATATAAGACTATGCCAACCACATCCTGCAAATATGTAAATAAGTGTGCTATATCAATGTATATATATATTCAGGTTAGCCAAGAAAAATTATACATTAAAGATTTCTCGTCAAAGAAGTCACCTGAGTTTGTTCTTGAATCCTAGACAAGCAACCAAACCATTGCCTTTTACTACATACACTGTAAAAAATATCCGTTAATATACACAAACTTTTCCCTCAAAATTACGGAATAGTTTCCTTTTTCCGAAAAAAAAAAACAGAAGAATTTCCGTATTTGACATTTTGGAGTCACTAATCCCGTTAAATAACGGAAGTGTTCTCTTATTTTTGTCAATTTTCCGAAAACAGTAGAGTTTAGTGGTGCCATCTACCAGCAAAATTAAAAACCTTATACTGAGTTGATGTTTTTTAAACAATTTGCTAGACTATTTCTCAATTTCATTCTGTTTTAATAATAAAAAGCTAACGTATTTTTTAAATATTAAGAAAATAATAATAAAAAAATAAAAAAAAGTTATTAATTCTTTTTAAGTTTGCAATAGCTGAAAGGGAAAGTTGATTGTGATTTTAAAATAATTTTTAATGTATTTTTATCACACACACACACACACACACACATATATATATATATATATTAAGTGCGTTGGATATTTTGAAAAAAGTGGGAAAAAAATTCTTCTTTTAATTTTAATATATATATATTTTAATTTATTCAAATTAAGAAGTTCGCACATAAAATTAAAAATATATCGAAATATATTACCGAAATTCTTATAATTTTGGCGATTACGTAAGTTATAAAAAATCGATAACTGAAATTTATTTTATAACCCATTGTAATCTTTATTGAGTTTACCTTTGATCGTCATAAAATAATTTGTTAAAATGCACGTTTTTTTTTTCTTTTAGTATCTTAGTATTTTTTAAAATAAATAAATAAATATCAATAATATTACAACAAAATTTTTAAACTTTTCCAAAAAAAGAAGGAAACAAAACTCTTAATAAATTCTTTCATGCATGTAATATTTTAAAGACTAATTTTTATACATATAAGCTAAATATTCGAAATTATGGAAAGAAAATCGAAACTATGGAAAGAAATTATGGAAATTAAGAAAGGTAATTTTGGGGATTACATATCTTATAAAAAATCAATAACTGATTTTTTTTTTTTCTATAACCCATTGTAATCATCTTTATTGAGTTTACCTTCGATCGTCATAAAATAATTTGTTAAAATGCACGTTTTTTTTTCTTTCTTTTAGCATGTTAGTATTTTTTTTTAATAAATAAATAAATATCAATAACATTACAATAGAATTTTAAAACTTAGGAAACAAAACTCTTAATAAATTCTTTCATGCATGTAATATTTTAAAAACTAATTTTTATATATATAAAGCCAAAATTAATAAGCTAAATATTCGAAATTATGCAAAGAAAATCTGTAAAACATTTAGAATTATCCATTCAATAGAAAAATATTATGTCTACAAAAAAAAAAAAAAAAAAAAAAAAAAAAAAAAAAAAAACCTGCGTTTAAAATTTTATTTTTACTTTACGAAATGTATCCGAAATAACTAAAGATATTTGAAAAGGTCGTTTGAATAATTCTGGTGTAATGGTATTACACTGCAAGCTACGACACAAGAGGTCCCGGGTTCGAACCCCATGGAAGTTATGTAACATTTCTTCACTGTTGTTTAAATTAATTGTATATAATGTGTCTCTGATATTAACGTGTCTTTGAAAAGTAAAGAATAAAAATCACAAAGATGTTAGTTAGTCCTTGAAAAATTCTTTTAACTTTTCAAACGAAAATTTTTACGTAAGGAAAAAAAAATTAAAAAAAAAACGGAAATATTTTGTGAAAAAACGGAACTATTTCTAGAATTTACGGAAATTTTTTTCCGTTAAAAAACGGAAGTAGTACTGGCGTCTAGATTACCAGTACTATTTCCGTTTTTTAACGGAAAATTTTTTTACAGTGTACATTTTCCTGTTATGTCTGTCATCTTCATTTCGTTCAATTGGTACTTTGGCTGAATAATTTGCCTCTAAATCCCAAACTAATTTTTTCCATGCGTCATTATATTAGAATTATCTTTAATACAATTATTCAACTCTCAACTGGCTAATAAAACGTAATAGTTGCAAAAATACAGAAGTGAATGTGTAAGAAAAGCAGGCAATTTATATTTGAGAAGAACTTCAACAAAGCAACGACTTGCACCACTGTGTCTTCAAGCCTCTCCTTTTCCGATAATAGCAATTGAAAATTTTTACTATTTACCCAGCCTACGTCTGGAGCCGGAGATAACATGAACACAAGGAAAGGAAAAACCATCACAACACACGCACGCGATATCCTTTTCAGACGAATTAAAAAAAAAGCAGTTGGGTAATCATCAAACACTTTTTCTCTCCTCCATTTGCCATTTTTCCCGCTTATTGGAATGAACGGTTACGTGTTATTGGCAAGAAAAACAATAACAAGTGTAATAGGAAAAAAAAAAAAAAGATAGAAAAGGCACGCATAGAGGTACCTCTTGTCCCATCTCCACGCCAAGGCGTTAGAATAGCCGCGGCGTTTGCAAATGGCCAATACTTATCGTCACGCGATTGCCACTATCGACACCTGATACGTCGTCGATTCATTATGCGACGATGTCGCCATAGGTCGCGATCACAGGGCTGTGACGGGAGGGGGGAGGGGGAGGGGTGCAAGTGCGAGTGTGGTGACAGATCCTTTTATGTGAGCGAAGCTTAATGAGATGCGGCTTTTATTGTCAATTTATTTTAACTTGTTAAAGTGGCAAGCCATTTTTGGTAACATTTAGGGTGTATTTCGATTCAAACTGCTTATTTTTCGATTTATTTTTAAATTCATTTTTGCTCTCAAATACACCAAACTTTCAAAATCTCATATTTGAAAAGTACACAACATGCCGTAATTCCCGATTCTTGGATAAATGCAGAAAATATTGCAAAAAAAGCAATCAAAAACGGCATTTCGAACCGATTTTTCCCAAGCGGAAGGTCTGGGAACGAAAAAAAGGGTCATACTGATAAGGTAATTGTTTATAACTCAAATTCTAATGAATTGAGCGTAAAAAGACATCACACGGCACCTCATACTTCCTTTCAAGAATCCCCTCAGCAAGTTTCATGTGTTCTACTTTTTAAAATGTGTCTGAAATTGTATCGGAAAATTTCGAGCTGTTGAAGATGGAAAAGCGTTTTTTCGAATGCACCCTTAAAGTGGCACGCCATTTCTGGACTTTCAGTTGAACTAAAAAAGCAATAAATCTAATCTTTGAAGAAGCAGTGTTTCCGATTATTGATGAGACGGTAACAAAAGGTTGCTAGTTTTGGAACCTCTTTAAATGATTTTTGAGGGACAAAGCCTATCGAATTGATAAAGGAAGGGAAAGTTCCTAGTGCATTTATCTTCCCCATCTTCAGTCGTAAAGCTGTCAACTGATGTCGCGTTCGATTTCTCCTTTGCAGTCCAAATTCAGTGCACTCAAAAAAGCAATTATACATCAAACGCGCCGGCTCGAAAGATCAGAGACAATTTACTCTCCATCATTGGAATTGGATTTATAAACAATTACCTGACCACAAGAAGTAGTCAAATGTGTTTCAAGCCTTAAGGTCGAAACACATTTGACCTCTCCTTGTGGTCAGGCTCGCTGCCTCTGATCTTTCGAGTCGGCGCGTTTGATGTATAATTGCTTTTTTGAGTGCACTGAATTTGAATTTCAAGAGAGAAATCGAGCGCGAAATCAGCTGACAGCTTTACGACTGAAGATGGGGGAGATAAACTTTCCCTTCCTTTGTCAATTCGATAGGCTTCGGACCTCAAAAATCATTTAAAGGGGTTCCAAAACTAGCAACGTCCCACCAATAGTCGGAAACAGTGCTTCTTCAGACATTAGATTTATTGCCTTTTTTTTTTGTTCAACTAATTCATCAACTTCATTACCAAACACTTTCCCATTTTAAAAAGTGAAAAAATATTAATGTTTACCATTGTCGCAGGGAGTGTCGACATCGACGTTTTCGTTGTCGCTGCTATCGTCCGCTTCGTCGCCCCTTCCGTCGTCTGGAGGGGAGGCCGTGAGGGACTCCTCCTGGTAGGAATGCGAGCCGAACAGACCGCTCTGCCGCCTGGCGGGAAGTAAACAAAACATCTTAAGGGCACTATCACACTCAACAATTTTTTGGACAACCAACATAAAAGTAGTTACTATACACTGAAAATGCATGCAACACTAAGGAACATAAAAATCAATAGTACTACTTGGTTATCCCGTCGACCGATTTCGCCAAATGAAAGAAATAGCCAGATTATACATATTGACATAATTTTTATTTTAAATAACGATAAAACAAATATTTAGTAGAATATTAATAAAAATACAAATAAAAAGTCGAAATAAAAATCACTCGATGATGTTTTTAACAAGCGTATCGTGATTAATGTCATTTAATAGGACATTCACGATCACTCATTATTAGCATTTAATCTTGTAATTTGGCGATCGTTTTTTTTGGTCGACGGGATAACCAAGTAATACCAAATCAACACTTCTAACTAAAATCGTTTTTCGATTGTGTTGCTAATGTACTGTACGAAATAAAAAAGACTGTGCAGAAAGTGTTCGTTAAAAATTACAAGAGGAAAAAATATGGTTTCAAAACATATTTCAAAATATTCCTTTTTTTAATTGTGTCTTTTTAGAGGCACCCTGTAGAAAATATTTTGAAAGTGTTTTACATGTATTTTTTATAGAATTCTAAATTGTGTGATGTTTACAATTCGTTGTTCATTTGTGCAGCAAAACACTATTTTTAAAAAATTGTTTATCTTCAACACCATTTACAACACTCTTTTAGTACCATGAACAACACTATTTTTAGAACATAGATCTAAGTAGCAATACTTTTGCAACCTATTAAGAACGCATATCTAGAGAGCAACCCTTTTGTAAAGCAATCACAATTCAAAAAACAATTTACAGCACATTAATGTGTTGTGAATTTTCGCAATACATTCAAGAGCTGCAAATTTGGGGACAAGAAGTGTTCCGAAATGTTTTTGTTTTTATGTAGGAGAATTTGTAGTGTTATTATATTCGACAAAGTTGACAGTTAAAAATTTGGGAATTACCATTGAGAATATTATTACCATTGCGAGCAGTTTTATCATTAAGAGCAGAATTGTCAAGCAATACATTAAAAGGATCTGTGAAAAAAGTAACTCGAAATAGAGTGAGAAAACAAATGTGGTTTGCATTACCTTTTCTCTTTCCTGGCCGCTCCTGTGTCTCTGAATCCTTTCGCGAAAGGGTTGTTGTCGATCTTTAACCTCGTGATCTGTAAAATAAAATAAAAAAAAACATACAAAATGAGAGATTAGTTGGTAAAACAGGCGGCTCTTTTTTAGACATCCATAAAATTTTAATTGATCTTATTGTTATTGACATTTTTATTATTTAAACTAGACAGAAAGATAGGTAGAAAACTAGTCAAAACTTAATTAGAATTCTTATCAGTTAAAAATGAGATATTACCTAAAAATCTCAAATATTCCCAATATATGTAAATAACTTACTCAAGTGCATTGCTCAAGCCACAGAGTACGGAACAGAGAATCAACTTTCATACACTGTAATGGCAACTTGTTTAACATGGGATTACGCATAGACATTAGCGACACGAGCGGACCACTCTGAAACTACGATCATAACATAAGTGAGGTTGCTTATTCGGCGAAATATCGCTTCCTTGGCGACAAATGATAAGGAAAAAAAAAAATACAGCGACGGCTTGCTGCTTCTTGTTTTGAAATTTATGAAAGAATTATGAAATAACTTTGACGTATTCGTCTTGCAAACAATGCATGTGTCTCTTCGTAACATAACGATCTAATAATTTAAACTTGAAAATTTAAGAATAATAACAGTAATAATTACGAATCAATATAAGCGCGGAAATCTAAGATCAAGTAGCATAAGCACATGTGCAAAGATAATCAAATCAGCATTCAGCAAGAAGCGCCAAGCAGAATAAGGTTACAGTTAAACAGAAATCACGAGGATAAAAATCGCCAACGCGATGGTTTAGTTTTTAAGTGATCCACTGAGGGCGCTCTTTTCAAGCCGAATTGAGGCTCTGTTACTACTCTGTGGCTCAAGCAGCGCAAAATGTTTTGACACATTCACAAATTCATTTTTTTAATGGAGAAGAACACTTGACCTTGGAAGCTATTTGGAATAGTACTCAGTTTTCTATTTTTGGATCCACCCATTACTCTATTGAGTTAGAAGCTTTTTCGATCACGTGACAAGGCGATTTTCACCCGAATATGAACTGTTTTTTTTTCTACTCTCAAGCGGAAAGTCAGTACAAAACGTCCACTTCGGCATTATTTTCTGAAAAATCTATTGTGTTAATAAAACAAATAAGAAAAATCATGCCTTAAGCATAGATTATGAAGCACTTTCCAACACTTCTTGAAATCTTTAACAAACCTTCGTTATCCAGAGAAATAACGTATTATTGTTTATTCAAATCTGTATTCCAAAACTTTTGAAAAGCCGTGTATTTGATCTGTCGGTTAATATATAGACCATATAATGGTAAAATTTTAGTGTAGCAATTTATACTAATAGATGGAAACATACTTGAATACTTTTGTTTAACCCTGTAAAATACATAGCACCTTTAATACACGAAGTATTTTGCTAAAGTTTAATTTAAAAATAAATTACGAAAATCAAATTTCTAGAAATTACCATCCAAAGACGACCATGTATCCAGTTCTTTGCGTAACCCTGTATATCATTTTATTTATATTCTACAAATATGTCTTAATAAATTAAATACATTTCATCGTAAAAAGGCATAACATATTTAAAACCCACCTTTTTTAAAATCACCTTTAAGTAATTTACGCTCATATTCAGTAACCTTTCCGAGATCTTTTGTGTAACCCTGTATAGCTAAATGGTGTAACAATTAGCATTTATATATACCATACAATATGCATACATCTAGTGAAACTTAAAAGCGTATATCATAATTAAAAATGAATTTCATATATTTAACAGCCATCTTCCATAATATACTGGACTTCGTATAGAATATACTATTTCTAATATTTTGCGTGTCCGTGTAAATACTATGCACTAATATTATGCCTGAAATAACTTATATTAATCCACAGCTTTCATTATATATGAAATCGTTTACCATAATTAAAATATGTCGCAAAAGATTCCCCCCTTTATTATTTTGCATTAGAATTCTTTTGTATGGCCCTGTAAATGAATAATAACTATTCTTTTCTTTGCATACTTTACAAAATGCATATTTTAGTGCACTTTAGTGACGCAAATAAATTTGAAGTTGTTTGACAGGGTGTAACATCTTTAAAATTCATTTGAAACGATTTTTCGCCATAGACCGTAATGTAATGGAAAACTTTTGACTGTCCCTGTAAATAAACTTATCATGGCAGAACCTTCATTTTCAATAGGTTTCGTGCTTGGGTAAATGCCATTAACGTCCTAAAATTTCATGACAATCCGAGTATATTTTCGAGAGTTAGAGCACGGACAGATGGACAGACAAACCGAAAGCATAAGCACTTTTCAACTTTTTTGGAAGGTGTTAAAAACGGGGAACTGAGTGCGATTCAATCGTTTCTGTACAACACCTGCTCGTTTCATAAATCACTGAACAAAAATAAATTAAAACTTATGTCATAAAGTTGTCCATTTTGATTTTAGAACAGCCTTAAGGGTGTATTTCGATTCAAACTTCTTATTTTCCGATTTATTTTTAAATCCATTTTTGCTCTCCAATGCACCAAACTTTCAAAATCCCTTATTTAGAAACTACACAAGGTGCCGTAAGGGACATTTTTTCGGTAAACGTAGAAAATGTTGCAAAAAATGCTGTCAAAGTTGCCCATTTGAACAGAAATTTCCGAACCTGGAGATCTTGGGACGAAAAAATGATCGAACTGAAAAAACAATTGTTTTTAAATCGAATTCTAATTAATTCAGAGAAATATGACATCACACGGCATCTTCTACATCACTTCAAAAATCATCCCAGCAAGTTTCATGTTTCTACTTTGAAAAATGAATCTGGAATTGTATTGGAAAATTTTGAGCTGTTGAAGGTGAAAAATCTTTTTTTCCGAATACACTCTTAAGGGTGTATTCGAAAAAACGCTCTTCCACCTTCAACAGCTCGAAATTTTCCGATACAATTTCAGACATATTTTTAAAAGTAGAGACGTGAAACTTGCTGAGGGGATTTTTGGAGGGACGCATAATTTGCCGTGTGATGTCTTTTTACGCTCAATTCACTAGAATTTGAGTTATAAACAATTAACTTCTCGGGAAGATCCTTTGTTTCGTTCCCAGATCTCGCACTTCGGAAAAATCGGTTCAAATTGCCGTTTTTGATTGTTTTTTGCAATATTTTGTGCACTTATCAAAGAATTTACCTTCACGGCACCTTGTGCACTTTCTAAATAAGAGAATCTGCGAGTTTCATGTGTTTGAGAGCAAAAGTGAATTCAAAAATAAATCGGAAAACAAGCAGTTTGAATCGAAATACCACCCTTAAAGGCATCTAACAACTTTTTAAAATTTCCTATAGAAGGTATTTGAAAAACTGGATCCAGCATCGAATCCAATGCCTACTTTCCAGTTGTATCCGAGATATTAGCTTGTGAATTTAACAAAGACGTGATTTTATAAAGTTCCTTTTAACAGAATTACTTTCTGGAAAATGGAGTAATATCTTTAGAAATATTGGAATAAATTA
Organism: Maratus speculifer; assembly: GCA_964019185.1. Taxonomy (NCBI): domain Eukaryota; kingdom Metazoa; phylum Arthropoda; class Arachnida; order Araneae; family Salticidae; genus Maratus; species Maratus speculifer. Next base: position 3,016,717 of record OZ025303.1, on the reverse strand, counting down.
CGATATCAACATTTGAGTTTACTTCGTCATTTACTATGATTTATTTCAAACTCAAATTGGGAGACTGAAAATAAAGGCAGCAGAATATCAAAGAACCCAAGGGGCACTCCAATTTTCGACACTACTTATGAAAATAATTAAGTAAAATAATTAGCACTTTCATTCGCAGGCGATACATTATTCCATCTGTTTATTCAAGATTGCCATTTTGGTTAAGGTAGCAGCCATTAACAAAAATCGTTTCTGTATTAAAATAAAAGAAAGGAAAAAAAAAAATTCCTAATTGGATTTGAACTTTCGTATCTCTCTAATTGAGATATCTTTCAATTTTAAATGATTTCAAATTAATAACGCATTAGTCCTATTCTCCTCATAAGTATATAGGAGGCCTTCGGAGAATTCAGCCGTGATTCGAACTAATTAAAACAAACATATTCAAATGCAGAGAGTGTGAATGTGTTGGCAGCCTCTAATGCACTTAATTAATAGCTTTGCCTACAACGAATATATTAAACAGTATTAAACGGTGATTTTCCTGAAGTTGTTGCGAAATTATTTTTATCTGCATAAATGCATAACTATTTGATATTTCATGTTTCTAATATGCATCTTTCAATGACTTCCAAATTTAAGGGTGTATTCGAAAAAACGCTTTTCCACTTTCAACAGCTCGAAATTTTTGGATACAAATTCAGACTCATTTTTTAAAGGTAGAAACATGAAACTTGCTGAGGGGATTTTTGAAGAGACATACAAGGTGCCGTGTGATGTCATTTTACGCTCCATTCATTAGAATTTGTTTTATAATTAATTATCTTTTCAGTATGACCCTTTTTTTCGTTCACTGATCTCCCGCTTCAGAAAAATCTGTTCAAAAAACCGTTTTTGATTGCTTTTTTTTGCAATATTTTCTGCATTTATCAAAGAATCGATGATTACGGCACCTTGAGTACTTTCTGAATAAGACAGTTTGCCAGTTTGATGCATATGAGAGCAAAAATGAATTTAAAAATAAATCGGAAAATAAGCAGTTTGAATCGAAATGCACCCTTAACCAAGACCCAACGGGGAACTCAAATTTCTTACATCACTTATGACAATAATTAAATAAAATATCAACACATTCATTTTTTAGGCAGCACATTACTCCATCTCTTCATTCAAGATTACCATTTTGCTTAATGAAGCAGCCATAACGAAAACCGTTTCTGCATTGAAAAAAAAAGGGGAAAAAGAACTCCGAATTGGTGTTTGAGCTTTTGCATCTCTCTAATTGAGATACCTTCTCACTTTTAAACGATTTCAAATTAATGACGCATTAGTCCTCTCATCCTCATATAGGCCTTCGGAGACATCAGGCGTGTTTCTAACCAATTAAAACAAACATATTCAAATGCAGAGAGTGCGAATGAGTCGGATGACTCTAATGCATTTAATTAATACCTTTATATACGATGAATATCGATTTCACCCATCCATTGGAACTCAGCATATTCTAAATATGAGATTATTTGGATGCTTTAAGGATGTTATTAGGACCATCCCGAGGGTATAATGAAAGCGTCCTGAAATCGTCAAAAAGGTGTCATGAAATTACATCCACAGGACGTTGACAGGTGTGACATTTCGAAATCCTGGGGATGTCCTGTAATTGTCTACAGGACCATTTCATCGGTCCTCAGGATATCAGCTTGTGCTAACTATGACATCTTTCGGATGGTTTTGGGATATGTTTGTGTTGTCTGGGGAGATCATTTACAATATTAACGTATAAATTTCGTTCGTGATTTATTATGATTTATGCACCATTCTTCTGGAGACTGAAATATAAAGGCTACAATAATATCCAAAGAACCAAGGGGCACTCAAATTTCTTACGTAACTTATGAAAATAATTAGAACTTTCTTTTTGTTGGCAACACATTATACAAATCTGTTCATTCAAGAACGCCACTTTGCTTAATGAAGCAACCATTAACAAAAATCGTTTCAGCATTTAATTAAAAAGAAAAAAAAATCCTAATTGAATTCGAGCTTTCGCGAGCTAATCGAGATATCTCTCACTTTTAAATGATTTCAAATTAAAAACAGTTCATTTCTCCTCATGAGTATATGACGCCTTCGGAGAATTCCGGCGTATTTCGAACTGATTAAACAAATATATTCAAGTGTAGGGAATCGAATGAGTTTTCTGCGTCTAATGCACTTAATTAATACCTTTTGTATACGACGAATATATTAAACAGCGATTGGAACACTGATGTTACGCAGTTATTTCGAAATCATTATGATCTGTATAAATGCATAACTATTTGTGTTCATTTGATTTTTCACGTTTTTATAATCTTTCACTGACTGCCATATTCAACACTTATTAGCACTTTGCTTATAAGCAACGTATTAATTAGTTAACTTCATAATAAATAAATTATAATTATTAATTCAATTATTATTATGATTAATATTATAATTATTAATTAATTAAATTATTAATTGATATTAATATTAAATTATTTAACTTCTTAGTTTATTTGTTAGCAACATTAGCAGTTTAACGTAAAATTTTTAGTTTTTAACTCTGGATTTTGGAGATATTTTGTCCCGTTTAGAGCTTTAGTAAAATCCCTCGAAAGTTAAATTTTAATTATATATACAACCTCTGCGACCACCTCCCTAAATGATCATTTTTTTTTATAAAAGTAGAGAACTTTTTTAGAAAATATTAGTCGAATGGGTGTTTTTAATGTATTGAAAAATGAAAACGCTATTTAAATTTAAAATCGCTTCATGCTTGGTAATAATCAAATTAATTTGCATTATCTATATTATAAAGGCCAAACGTATCTGTAAACACCGCATACGTCATTTTGCGAATGGCAGTCCTTTGAAATTTGAAATGCAATTCCGATTTTGCAATTTTTGCTTCAACAAATTTTTAAACTTTTAAACATTGCACATTTCCAATTTTTACACCGCCGTTATAAAGAAAAAAAAATGTATTTTTAAATGCAATTTATTTGTAAATTGTATGAGAATTTATTTTTGAAATATCATTTTTTTTTTTAAAGTTTTAATACCATTTTTCCAAACGTGGAAACAGAAGTACTCCATGTCTATTAAAAGCAAAAGGGGAGAAGCCGAAAAAAGCAGATTACTACATCTTTATATTGCCATTTTCTCATTGAAAGTGAAAAATATAGATATATAAATATAGAACACGCTGTGTCAATAATATTGCCTGTTTTAAAACCTGGTGAATTTTGACTTAATTTACAAAATTTCATTTATACTTTTAAAAAATATAAATAATTTAGTATAAACTCCAGTTAATAGTAAAAGTTTTGAATTAAAATGATGTCAAAAGGATCAAATTAAAATACAGTTTTTTTTTTTTTTTAAAGTAAATACTAATAAGAAAAGTGCATATTTAAATTTTTATTGAGTGAAAATGATATCGGGTTTAGATTTCCAGGGAAAAAAAAAAATACTATGATTGAGTCAAAGTGGAAAAAAAAAATCTGCTTTTTTTTTTTTTTTTTTTTTTTTTTTTTTCATCTTGGAATACTAGCATAAGAGCTTTAATTGATAACTTTATCATAATAACAGACCTTTACATTTTTTACTGCGTACATGTACTTTTAAAGTTTAATTTTAACAATATCTTCAGCTGAGTTTTATAGAAATAGCATTTTGTTCATTTTAGGTTACATATTATTATTATTATTATTATTATTTTAAACCAATATAAGGTGCATTTTTCAGTGCGATTAATTTTGTAGGTTTATTATAAGTCAATGAAAGAGTTCCTTCTTAAACACTTCTGAAACATTCTCGAAATTCGACGGGTTCTACCTTGTTAGGATGAGAGAAACGAATCTTCTACTAGACTACACAAATGACATTTTGTCATGCACTTTGCAAAAAAACTATTCAGAATTTTGACTTGAAATTAAACATAAAAGTAATTATGATCTGTAGATTTGACAATATTATTTTTTTCTCCAGAATAACCTTAAAAAAATTATTATATTAATTAACTTATTTTACATGTTTTTCGATTACGGACGCATTTTAGCAAATAAAAATGGTGTATATTTTCAAAAAATAAAATAAATCATAGTTTGTAATAATAGATAGAATCATGTTTAATTTTTAAAATGTCCGCATCAAATGTGTTTTTTTTACGCATTTAAAAAATTATATTATGTTTTTTTTTTTTTTCAAAGTGGCAACAAAAGAATTAAAAAAAAAAAATGAATATTTTGTGAATATTTTTATTTATACCAGTCCTATATCACAAGTAAAAAATTCCAAGAAAATTATTAGTTATGTCGCTGAATTTACATTTCTAAAATTAAAATACGCCAAAACATAAAATAACGTTTTTGTTTAATGAAAATGAAAAAAAAAATACAAAAAAAAATACAAAAAAAAAGTGTTTCTTTCAAATATTTACCTTAGAAATAATACTTCGCCAATCCAAACAAAGCATGGCTTTTTCTAGAAATATATGAAAATGAAATTGTGACTGTGTTAGTAAATTTAGTGTTGCTATATGTTAATTTTTACTTATTTATTTGCTTGAAATGAACATAAAAAGCTTTAATTTTTTTTTTTTTTTTTTTTTTTTTTTTTTTTTTTTTGCTTATTTGTATAATTACACAAATCATAGGGGTCTTTTTTTTTTTTTTTTTTTTTTTTTTTTTTTTTTTTTTTTATCCCTGATGCTTTTTTCTCCGTAACCGATGTCTTCAAATAGAATCCTTAAGGGTGTATTCGAAAAAATGCTTTTCCACCTTCAACAGCTCGAAATTTTCCGATACAATTTCAGACACATTTTTAAAAGTAGAGACACAGCAAACTGGCTGAGGGGATTCTTGAAGGGCCGTATGAGGTGCCGTGTGATGTCTTTTTAAGCTCAATTCATTAGAATTTGAGTTATAAACAATTACCTTACCAGTATGACCTTTTTTTTCGTTCCCAGATCTTCCGCTTGGGAAAAATCGGTTCGAAATGCCGTTTTTGATTGCTTTTTAGCAATATTTTCTGCATTTATCAAAGAATCGACCATCACGGCACCTTGTGTACTTTCCAAACAAGAGATTTTGTTAGTTTGGTGTATTTGAGAGCAAAAGTGAATCTAAAAATAAATCGTAAAATAAGCAGTTTGAATCAAAATACACCCTTAAGGGTGTATTCCGATTCAAACTGCTTATTTTCCGATTTATTTTTAGATTCATTTTGGCTCTCAAATACACCAAACTAACAAATTGTCTTATTTAGAAAGTACACAAGGTGCCGTGAGGGTCGATTCTTTGATAAAGGCAGAAAACATTAAAAAGGAAAAAAAAAAAAAAAAAGCAATCAAAAACTACATTTTGAGCGGATTTATCCGAAGCGGGAGATCTGGTAACGAAATAAAAGGCTCATACTGAGAAGGTAATTATTTCTAAATCCAATACTTATGAATGGAGCGTAAAATGACATCAGACGGCACCTTTTACGTCTCTTCCAAAACCCCTCGCAAGTTTCATGTTGCTACTTGTAAAAATGTGTCTAAAATTGTATCGGAAAATTTCCAGCTGTTGAAAGTGGGAAAACATTTTTTTCGAATATACCCTTAAACACATCTGAAACATTCTGGAAATTCGACGGGTTCTACCTTATAAAACATGAAAATGAAATTTTGAATGCTTTAGTAAATTTAGTATTGCTAAATGTTGATTTTTAATCTTTTATTTATTTTTATTTTATTTATTTATTTTTTTCATGAAATAAAATTAAAAAGCTTTGATTTCTTCTTTTTTTTTTTTTTTTTTTAATTATTGTTGTTTATTAGTTTAAATGCACAAATCCACGAGGTCTGTTTTAGCCCTGGTGCTTCTTTCTGTGTAACCGATGTCTTCACATAGAATCCGTAATGAAGAATTAAGTTTTTTCGAGGAAATATATATATGAAGCGCGGCAACCATTATCAGCTCTTCCGCTAACACAGGCCTGCAAATTAAGAGTCATAACTTCCTCTCTAGAATTTGAGAGCTGATTCTAGGGTATTTTGGTGCGCTGATTACGAATATGTACTTAGTTTTTTCCCATCACCTTCAGATTTTTCAAAAAAGATACAGATAGAAAATAGAAAAAAAACACAAGTTTTCACATAAAAAATATATATTTAAAAAAGTACATTACTTTTAACATAAAAAACAACTAAAATATAATAATAACTTATTACTGATCTAAATTACATTTAAATTTTACTTGTAGAACCTGATCGTTTTTTCCTGGAAGCTTCGGTTGTACGATTTTTGCTTAAATTTCCGGTTTGGATCGTCGCGCTTCAACAACCAGCAGTAGTCCGCCATCATGCTAGTATTCCATCTTCCTTGATACCGGACTTCTAGCTCTTTCAAATCTTTGTGAAATCTTTCGCCTTGTTTTTCGCTAACTGGTCCTAGATTTTCTGGGTAGTAACAATCTCCACTCATTAGGATCGTATTCAATGTCGTACATTTTCGTCAGCCCTGGAATATCTTTACAGTACTCTAAATCGTGATCTTCAGAGAAGAATGGAAGAAAACCTTTTTCTCTGTGACGGTACCATGAAAATGAAGTACCAGGTGCAAGCATATTTCTTTCTTTTAATCGTGATCCGAGAAGTTCCGCTGCATCTTTGGGGAGATTCAAATCTCTTGTCAAGTCGCTTAAATGTGACTGAAAAAGGGCTGACACTCGTTAGAATCTACTTAAAATTCAGGATCAGATTGGTATACATCCTGTTCATCTGTATCACAGTCAGACTCTTCAATTTGTATAGTCGGAAACGAGGGCTGCACCATTTTTGAATCGCCAAAAATTGCAGTCGTAACTGATGAGACGTTTGGATAGTTTATGTCCCTTTTATTTTTAGAATTGTATCCAGTTATGTCACAACAACAAAAGTAGCAATCTTTAACATGGGCTTTAGGCTCTCTCCATAGCATAGGCAAAACGATTTTGAAGCTATTTTTCTGTCCTTTTGACCAATTGCGAAGTTCTAATAAACAAGTCGTACAAATTTTATTAGGTGTCCAAGTTTTGACTTGGTTACTTAAAACATATCCAAAATAACTTTTGTAAATATTTTTTACAAAGTCTGTAATGCTGTTTCGTTGTTTTTTCACCATAAATTGCCCGCAAATATAACAAAAACAATTCGGAGAATTTAAACAGCTTCGCGATGACATTTTAAAGGTTATGTTGCAAGATGCGCACTTCAACTGTTAGTTTTCTAAATCAGTGCGGGTACTTATACAAAAACCCTTTGGTTTATCTTTATTACACCCTTTTCGACTAATATTTACGACAATTGGGTTATATTACTTAATCATTATGTATTAATGAGCTCATTACTAAATTAAGCCAAAATGACCCGTTTTCAACATGGTTAATGTGAATTACTTATACTTATTATGCAGTAATTAACAAATTACTGTTTTGAAGTAATTTCTATGTTACCTTACACTAATTAAATGCAATAAAAATTAAGCTGAAGTAATTTAATGACATTTTATGAATTTTAAAATGTAGACGCTCAGACATTTTTCAGCAAAATCTTATATATTCAATATTAAAAAATCCTGACGTGATGGAATTTTTTTATTATTTTTCCCGTAATCAGCACATCAGAAACTATAGAAAACGTTACTCAGATTTCAAAGAGGAAAACCATTGCAGACCTGTGTAATTGGCAAAGAGAGGGGGGCAACCGTTAAACTGTCGCGAATTATTTATTTCGCTGCACCTAAATTGCAGACTGAATCCCTCGCGTCTTGCAAAATCCGATTCAGTTTCATGATTCAAAAATGACGCAATATGAATTATTTGTGGAGCCATTAGTGTTACTCCCGAATATGAATATTCAATTAGAGTTGGAGAATGGAATGATATATACTCTGGGGCTGTGTATATTTCTTTCTCTATTGCTTTATGACACGTTTTGCAGTTTATGGATACATTAGAGTTATTTCTTTTTTTCCTTTTTTTTTTTTTTTTTTTTTTTTTTTTTTTTTTTTTCCGTATCATAACGAGCTAATTTTGTGAGATCATCACGAAATGCAGACGAAATGTTTCAAAAATGTTATTTTCCTTGTCTCACATTTATGGCTGTTCTCAACTGCTTTTGCTCAACAGCCACAAAACGTTTTGACACACTTAGAATTTCATTTTTTAACCGAAAACTATAAAATTGGAAGCCCTGACAATCGAAGTAATCTGGAATCTAAATCAATTTTCTATTTTTTGATCATTAGATTACTTATTGAGTAATAACCTATTTTGATCACGTGATTACCATTTTTTAACCGTTTCGTTGAGAGGTTTTTCTGCTTTTATTGGGAAGTGCAATTCAAAACGTCAATTTTGATGGCTTGTTCAGAAAGATCTATAGCGTTTGCAAAAAATCAGAAAAATGAGTGCGATTAGATAGTTTCTGAACAATAAAACCTGCTAGTTTCATGCATTTCCGAAGAAAAATAAATTTAAACTTATGTCATAAAGTTGCCATTTTTGATTTAAGAACACCCTTAACTTATTTATTTTAATTGCATAACCTTTAATCGACGTTTTCTTTATTTTATTTTATTCTAAAAAACATTAACCTGTTAAAACAATTATTTTCCTAAAATCCCATTACTTAAGTTTATTCTTTTATCTGTTGCATAATATCTTTGTAATTACACTCTAAAAATTATTCGATTACCCACAATTCTCTTCTAAATGACACTAGAAACCGGATTGTATTACATAATATTCCGACGGTCTGAGAGAACTTTTTTCGCAGTAAAATTTTCTGATTTGCTAAAATTAAAGAGAGCGGCAACCGTTATTTATTTCGCTGCACCTAAATGGCGGACCCTCGCGTCTTGCGAAAGCCGATTCAGTTTTCAGGATTCGAAAACGATGCTTGAAGAAATGTGAATTATTCGTGGAGCCATTGATGTTACTTCCGAATATGAATATTCAATTAGAGTTGGAGAACGAAGTGATATATAGTCTGGAGCTGCATATGTTTCTTTCTCTATTGCTGCCTGACACGTTTTGCTAGTTATAGATACATTAGAGCCTTTTTTTTTTTTTTTTTTTTTTTTTTTTTTTTTTTTTTTTTTCCCGGATCATAACGAGCTAATTTTGTGAGATCATCACGAAATGTTTCCAAAATGCTATTTTCCTTGGCTGACGGCTGTTTTTAATAATGTTATTTTCTCAGATTCAAACAGCATTGCTTACTATTGTTTATGCATATAGGTTTAAGCTTTTTAAGGGTGTATTCGAAAAAACGCTTTTTCACCTTCAACAGCTCGAAATTTTCCGATACAATTTCAGGCATATTTTTAAAAGTAGAAACATGAAACTTGCTGGGGTGATTCTTGAAGAGGCGTATAAGGTGCCGTGTGATGTCTTTTTACGCTCAGTTCATTAGAATTTGAGTTATAAACAATTACCTTCTCAGTAGGACCCTCTTTTTCGTTTCCAAAACTCCCGTTAGGGGAAAATCGGTTCGAAATGCCGTTTTTGATCGCTTTTTTTGCAATAATTTCTACATTTATCAAAGAATTGACAATCACGGCACCTTGCGGACTTTCTAAATAAGAGAATCTGCAAGTTTGGTGTATTTGAGAGCAAAAGTGAATTAAAATATAATTCGGAAAATAAGCAGTTTGAATCGAAATACACCCTTAAGTAGTACAATACCATATCAGTGATATGTTTAGGAAAATTTTAGGTCCTTTAGAGGATCCTTCACAAAATAATTTATTTTAAAACAGGACCCTTCACATAATTTTTTTGTCCACAAAAGGACCATTCACGAAACATTTTATTCCAAAACAGGACCCTCCACAAAATTATTTATCTTATAAATAGACCTTTAACAGTATTTTTTCACCTTCAAATTGTACTTGGCACAAATTTAATCATTTAAGGGTGTATTTTGATTCAAAATGCTTATTTTCCGATTTATTTTTGAAATTCAGTTTTGCTCTCAAATCCACGAAACTTTCAAAATCTCTAATTTGGAAAGTACACAGGGTGCCGTGATGGTCGATTCTTTGATAAATGCGGAAAATATTGCAAAAAAAGCAATCAAAAACGGCATTTCGAACCGATTTTTCCGAAGACGGAGGTCTGGGAACGAAAAAGAGGGTCATACTGAGAAAAGAATTGTTCATAAATCAAATTCGAATGAATTGAGCGTAAAATGACATCCCACGGCACCTCATACGTCCCTTCAAGAATCCCCTCAGCAAGTTTCGTGTTTCTACTTTTAAAAAGTGTGTCTGAAATTGTATCGGAAAATTTCGGGCTGTTGAAGATGGAAAAGCGTTTTTTCGAATACACCCTTAACAATAAAATCTGGCTGAACTTACTAAAGACCATATTACTTAGCTTTTTACATATAGAAAATAAAGCCTGAGGACATCGATAATTTAAAATTCAGAAAATTCTGACTAGAATTTTCACAAATATAAGAAAAAAAATCACAGTTTCATAAAAACAGGACCCTGTGAGAAAAGTCTGAACAGATCACTGCATATAATACTTACCACAATACCACCGATCATTAATCATCAACGTGAAAAATTATAATCTCCTACATGGAACCAACAGTTTGCCTTTTATAATAAATCGCGACACAGATGTTATATGCACACCTAGTTCCTAATTCGTGCCAAAATAGCGTTATTTTGTTTGACATGGTAACCCAATTTAAAAAATTGTATATTTACTTACTTTTTTTTTATTATATAAATTATTTAGTTCTACAGTTATTAATTAAACTATTCTTAAGTTTTTCGATGCTATTTCGGATTTCTTCGACAATCGCGCCATCCAAAACAGAACAATGAATTCTCCCCCTAAATGCTGCCTTGATCATATGGCTTTGTTGATTTCTCTATCAGAATCTGCTGATTTAGTGAAGGTACGCAGGTAAATAAAATTATGAATAAAAATAAAATATCGCTGCTATCAGTGTTCTCGCTGACATTTAACCAACATTAGTAATTTGGCTAACTAAAAACAAAAAACATTCGCCAAAGAGAAAAGTATTAGCAAAATAAATTCGCCCTGGAGCACAAACAAACAAAAATTAATACTTTTTTTTCAATATGTTCTAAAACAACCTAAGTTTTTATAACTGCGACGACGATTGTTATTAATCTAATTTCAACTATCCGCTTCAAATGTATTAAAAATATGTATGTATTAAAAAGTGTATATTAAAATATATATATATATATATATATATATATGCATATGTAAGAAAGACGAATAAGAAAAGAAAAGAAAAAGGCAAAAATTGAGCACTAGCAATTTGACGAATCTAATCATTTGTTTACTCGCCAATTTATTCGCAATTTGGCGCAATGGCGAGCGACAGCGAGAACCCTGGCTGCTATAGACCTCAAAGTAATGTCAAATCAAACCAGCAGTGGTGTTAACGATGTAGTAATTCTGCTTACCTTTTCGTTCTGGTAGGCGGTTACAGCGATGAACTCGGTCTCCTTGAAGACATAGGTCCTGAAGGTGGAATAGGGTAGCTTGAGGATATCGTTCGCCCGGACCAGGTGGAACCTAGGCTGGTACTTGTGCATCGAATTCAGGATGGTCTGGATACAGAAATAGAGAAAGTCAGCTAAATACATAAAAATAAGGCAAAAACAATTTATTTTAAGGTTGTTCTCAACTGCTCCGCTCAACAAACGTAAAACATTTTGTCACATTCACAAATTTATTTTTTAACAGAGAAGATGTAAAATTGGAAGGCCTGACTACGGAAGCGATTTCGAATCGAACTCGCAAGAAGGGTCTCCATACGGGCATACTCAGAAAATTCTGAAAAAATTACAGAATGTTCTCCTCATGTGCATACATTATGAAGTTTGTAAAAAAAAATTCGGCAGGGCCCCGATAGAATGTTCGTAAAAAAATAATGAACATTTCTTTTATTTGGCGATTTATCATCGGTTGGCGACAAAATAAAATTTCAAAAAATACTTTTTTATGTCAAATTCTTTTTAAGGTAAAAATGTTTCATCTTGAATTTATTTAAAGAAATTTTATTTATATAACCTTAGTTTTGTCAGCTTTAGTTTGTTTTAACTATATTTTTGTCATAATGTATTTAGAATGAAAATTAACTGTGAAATTTTATGAATTAAAACAAAATTTAAATTAATTAAAATTCTTTCAATCTGAAAATTAATTCCTATATCTAATTGAGCTCTGTCGATTCAATTTTGTTGCTAGGGAAACAAAAACTTCTTCGTTATTGAAATGCATTATTGCAGCATTCTTCATCTAGCCTTTAATTTGTCATACGCTTAAATATATGAAAAAAGTACTTTTCAATATAAAAATGCTTTTTAAATAAGAAATAATTTTTAAAGTAATAAAATTAAATAACAGCAGCAAAAGCAATAGGAATGTGTCATTTAAAATACATATTCGACAAACTCTCTCATTTTTCAAATTTAAATTCATTAAATACTATTTACACGCATTCTAAAATTTAATTAACAAGAAATTTTCAGGTGCATTAAAATCGTTTGCTTTTGGCGAAGGAAAATGCTGCTCGCCAAATCGCATGAGGCTTTCGACTTTTCGCGCCAAATACTCGAAAGTATTTTATTTTTTTACTGAGTTTCTTTTGTAATTCCGCCGCTAAATTTGACTGATACTGTATTACATACACGAGAAGTTTAATCAGTATTTTTTCCAAAAAATTCTGAGTATGCCCAGTATGGAGACCTTCCTTGTCAGTTTTCCATTTTTTCGATCCATCCATTAGTTAATGAGTTATAAGCGATTTCGATCACGTGATCACACGCTTTTCTACCTTCGCAAGACTGGTTTTTTTCTGCTTTCGTCCCGAAATGCGGTTCAAATCGCCCAATTTCATAGCTTGTTCTGAAAGATCTATTGTGTTTGCAAAAAACCAGAAAAATGAGTGCGATTCGATAGTTTCTGAACAACAACACTTGCTAGTTTCAAGCATTTCCGAGTAAAAATGAATTAAGGGTGTATTTCGATCCAAAGTGCCTTTTTTCCGATTTATTTTTTATTCACTTTTTCTCTCAAATGCACCAAACTTTCAAATTCTCTTATTTAGAAACTACATAAGGTGCCGTAAATGTCGATTTTTTGATAAATGTAGAAAATGTCGCAAAAAAATGCTGTCAAAAACGGCGTTTTGGACAAAATTTTCCGGAGCGGGAGGTCTGCGAACGAAAAGAAGAGCATCCTGAGAAAATAATTGCTTATAAATCAAATTCTAATTAATTCAGCGGAAAATGACTTCACACGGCATCTTCTACATCACTTCAAAAATCACCCAGCAAGTTTCATGTTTCTACTTTTAAAAATGAGTCTGAAAATGTATCGGAAAATTTCGAGCTATTGAAGGTGGAAAATCATTTTTTCGAATAAATCCTTAAAACTTACCTCACAAAGTAGCCCTTTTTGTTTTAAGAACACTCTTAAAGTAGTACGGATATTCAAATCAAGTTGCATGATTTAACAAAATTCCATGCATTTTTTTCACTTATGCATTTTGATGAGATGACTCATAAACTTGCGGTTGAGTATAATGTTACAATGTTTATATTTATATCTCTTGGATTGAACTTTATATGGTGTAAAAACACAGTCCCAAGGTAAAATATAATACTTTATTATGTCTAGTTGAAGCCAGAGCCCGATCCAGCTGAAGTTGCCCCCCCCCCCCTACCTACCTATTTTCGGCGACACTTTCAGAGGAAAAAAGGTTTATTTGATGAATTGACAAAATTGTTTGGGTAAAAAGTGCCTATGTTAAAAGCTACTAAAATTTTTATTGAGTCATTCAGAATATTTAAATTTTACGTTTCATTTTTTATAAAACAATATTATTTGAAAAGTTTTTGATTAAGGGAAAAAAAAATCAGCCACATAATTTCTAGGACCATGAAATTGGTGGGCCCAGGGCAGTGTTCTCGCTGACATTTGACCAACGTTAGTAATTTGGCTAATTAAAAATAAAAAATATTCGCCCAATGAAAAAAATATTAGCAAATTAGATTCACCGTGTAGCACAAAAATATCTTTAATACTTTAGTGTACCCCCTTTTTTTTCAATATGTTCTAAAATAACCTAAGTTTTTATAATTGCGACAACGATTGTTATTAATCTAATTTCAACTATCCGCTGCAAATATATTAAAAATGTATATATATGCATGTAAGAAAATACAAAAAATCAGACCTATTTATTACTTTTTTAATATATCGCCCCTCAATGTGGATACGGGCCCCATGACAAATAATCACGGGTTTTACAGGGCAACAAGAAACCTAAGTTTATCGTATTAATTTAAGTAAAACACATGGCCTTTTTAACTGGTAACCCCCCTCGGGAGATGAGAAATTTCTATACATCTACGCACTTGCTCTCCAGAACTCATGATGTAAAGACTTGTGAAAAGATTTTGCTATGTTTTAAATAAATCGTAATTAAAACTCATCCCCTTGAAGTCTGTCGTTTCATGAAAATGCGACAGTATTTCATAGTCGGCAGTATGATACCTAGTGCGGGAAAATAATCGACGAAATATGAACATCATTAAAAATACCAGACCCACAAAGGAAAGCAAAGACAGTGGTCATTCTGACTCGAAACATCGAAAGAGGCCCTGAAAAGGGGTTAACGTCTCGTCATGAGTTATCCAGCAAGCGTATTCCATGTTGGGATACTGAGATATTTTCTACCATTCGGTCGGGCTTTGCCGCATCCTAAGATCTTTGTCCTGGACACTGGATTTCTTCTTGAGCGGGACTATTCAACTATCGCCGATGCCCCCTCCTCCCGTCTGTCGTGCCATGAATCATTTCGGCCGCAATTTTGTTTGTGATTTATTTTGTTTGTGTTCATCTGGTTTCATCGAAGTGTGGTGCCGTATGTGTTTATTCTTCTATGGTGATAATGAGAGCAATGTTATCAGCAAAAATGTCGGGTACTTTGTGTTTTATTTCCAATAAAGTGTTTGAATGCAGTCATCGAGTCATCATGAAACGCGTAAATCTTTTCGATTTCAACAGTTCTGTTCGCTTTCTAGTGATTCATCAATAATCTTCAAATAGTGTTCCTGTAATCGCTTCGTTATTTATTGAAGGAAAAACTCGTGTTGCGTGAATTTATTCGCAACACGAGTATTTTTATACTCAAGGGGTGGTACAGTGATTTATGATTAAAGGAATGTTTAATTTATAATATGTGAGCTCACAAGTGTACACTATTTTATTTATTTATTTATTTGTTTATTTGTTTATATTAGTGCGCATGTTTTTTTCCCCTAATTCCTTGATTATAAAACTAATTGATTAAGGTAAGTAATATATCTCTAGTGTTATTGTTTTTATTACTTCTACAAACCATGGTTTTAAGTGTAATTATATTTTAAATTGAAAGAAAAAATGGATATCCATATTTACGTCTAATTATTTTATATAATTAATTCTTTTTATTTATTTCATTTCACAATTCTATGCAGATGCTTGTATTATGTTGATATTATTATTATTATTTTTAAGGTCATTTAGAATTTGTTTATATTTAGATTTTAGGAAGTTGTCATAAAATTAATTAAAAATGGAAGCTATTAAAAAACAAAAAACTGTTCTTAAGGGAAAAATCACTCGTATAAAAAATATTATAAATCCCAAAATTGATAATGAAACTGTAACTCTTGAAGAGTTAGATTTATATGTTAGACAGGTTCAGGATATTGAAACCGAATTAAATAAACTCCATGAAAATGCCATTCTTCAGAGCGATGCATCGGAAACTGATCCTATAATTGATGAATATAATGAGATTGCACTTAAATTGGATAATTTAACCATAGCAATAAATACATCACGTAATAAGTTAACTAAAAGTTTAAACATTCACGAGGGTGATTCAGAAAGTCTAAATAAAACTACAGGTAATGTTTGTGTAAAAACTGTTAATCTTCCAAAATTTGAATTAAAACCTTTTCACGGAGAAGCTGATCAATGGCTTTCTTTTAAAGAGATTTTTCTTACAACTATAGATCAAAATTTGGAGTTGGGGGGCGTCTCAAAATTGCAATATCTACTGGCTAGTGTAAAGGGTCCTGCTCATAAATTAATTTCTGGATTTCCTCTCTCGGAAGCCAATTATAAAAATGCATGGGACACTCTCTGCGCTCGCTATGATAAAACTAGGGATTTAGCCATCGCACAAATAAGTAAGTTATACAATTTAAAAAACATGAAAAATTGCCCCTCTTCCTCTAAAGCTATTTTTGACATAATAGATACTTGTAATGAGTCACTTCGAATTCTAGAGTCTTTGAATTTGACTCAAAATGCTTTGGTGGATAACATGATAATTTATACTATAATTCAAAAACTAAATGATAATCTAAAAGAACGATGGGAGCTCTCTCTTACTCATAATGATATGCCTAGTCTCACGGAATTTTTAAAATTTTTAGAGACTCATGCCAAAAGTATGCTAGCGTTGGAGAATCCAACTAAAATAGATTTAAGAAATGTAAATTCCCGAAATACTTCCGATAGATATAAATTCCCCAAAAGTCAAGAAAATACTAAATGCGGGGTTTGCCTCGAGTCGCATGCCACCCATGCCTGCAGAAAATTAACGAATATGTCCATAGATAACCGTTGGAGAACTGTCCAACTAAACAAACTATGTATCAATTGTCTGCGAGGTGGCCACTTTTCAAATAAATGTCCCTCCAAGATGAACTGTAAAAATTGCCATCGAAGACATCATACTTTACTCCATAAATATGATGTTCAGGGCAATGCAGGGACAACAATGAACCCTAACTTGACAACCCACAGCAATCAATTTCAATCACAAAATGTCCATGAGTATTCCCCTGATCAAGGAATACCCCATAATGCTTTATGACGGTTTATAGTCCCGGGGTACCTCAGATATGGGAATTACGATAATCATACGTATTCAGAAACTTGTCATGAGGTTCAAATACCATTTTTATTGGATAGCGGAAGTACCCTTTCCCTTATTCCAGAAAACTTAGTTGCAGCTTTGGATATGACGTCTATTCAAAGCTGTCATCCTCTTAATGTTAATCAAACCCAAGGACAAGTTCAGATTTCTGAAAAACTTCACGTACCCCTCAAAATAGGAAATATCAGGCAAAATAGCACCTTATACCTAGTTAGGTCATTCTTGCCATATGCGATACTGGGAACTCCAGAATTACAAAAATTCCATATATCGATGGACTTTTACTCGAATATTCTGACTCAGGATGGAGTCATTCTTAAGCATGATCAAAATATTTTCAATCAAATTTCTCAGGAAAACTCATTTAACCATACTTTAACTTTAACGGATGATATGAATTGCAAGAAGCCGCTTCGTTCTCCTTCCAAATCAAATCAAGAAAGTTTGTCGCAACAAGGACATTGTTATCTTGATACTCAAATTCTCTCGGATTATGATGACAAAAGTTTTAGTCATTGTACTACTGAAGAGAAATCACAGTTGGAAGGGCTTCTAAGCGACTTCAAGGATATTTTTGCACGCAATAGATATGACGTAGGTAGAGTCAGATGGGAACCTCAGCGGGTAACTCTCACCTCGGAACTTCCTATCTCGCTTCGACCTTACCGTGCATCTCCTCGGGACAATGAAGAAATTCAAAAACAAATACAAGAATTACTGGAAGCTAAACTTATTAAAGAGTCCTGCTGTCCTTATTCCTCTCCCGTCACTCTGGCATATAAAAAAGGAGAAGGTAAAACGCGTCTCTGTATTGATTACAGAAAAATCAATGCCATTTGTAAGACTGACTCGGAACCATTGCCCCGTATAGATTGGCTTTTGGACAGACTTGTCAATGCCAAATATTTTTCCACGCTAGATTTAGCCTCTGGCTACTGGCATATCCCACTTCATCCTTCAGACACAGAAAAGTTGGCCTTTGCAACCAATCAAGGTCTTTATGAGTGGTTGGTTCTTCCTTTTGGCTATAAAAATGCACCAGCTCAATTTGCAAGAGCTCTTCGAAGAATCCTAGATAAACATAAAGTTAATTTTGCTACCAATTATTTTGATGATTTTATAATTTATTCCGATTCCTATGCCGAGCATATGGATCACCTTAAAACTATATTTAACATTTGCCGTCAAGAAAATCTAAAATTAAAATTTTCCAAATGTAACTTTGCTAAATCTCAAATTGACTTCCTCGGTTATGAAATTAGTAACGACCAAATGAAACCAGACAATGCTAACACCGAAACTATTAAAAAATTAATCCCTCCAAAAAACGTTAAAGAATTGCAAAGGTTCCTTGGTTCTGTAAACGTATACCACAAATTCATAGACAAGTACGCTAAAATTAGAGCCCCTCTAAATAAATTGTTAAAGAAAGATGCTCCTTGGGAATGGTCAGATGTCTGCCAACAATCATTTGAATTGCTTAAAAACGCATTAATTTCTAGGCCTATTTTAAAATTATTCAATCCTAACCTCCCATGCCATGTCTATACTGATGCCTCAAAGGAAGCCGTAGGTGCTGTCTTAAAACAAATGGATGAAAAAGGGAACTTGCATCCCATTGCGTTCCACTCGAGACAATTAAGGCCCTACGAGCAAAATTACGCTATCACAGAACTGGAATGTCTAGCAATAATCGACGCCCTTGACAAATTCCATTATTACCTTCACGGAAAACCTTTTACAATACATACTGACCATGCCTCCTTAGTATGGCTTAAGAAGGTGAAGCATTTAACAGGTAGGTTATTCAGATGGTCATTAAAATTAAGTATGTATGATTATACTGTAAAATATAACAAAGGATCCACCAATTTTGAAGCAGACATGCTTTCAAGAAATCCCACTTTTTCTGTAAATCCCCATATTCATTTATTAACGTCAGATGAAATTAAAGAACACCAACAATTAGATAATATAACAGGGCCTAAATTTCAAAAAGTTAATGACATTGTAATAATTCGCAAAAAGGGTTTTCAAAAAATTGTAGTACCATTCTCCTTGAGAGAGAAATTACTAATAAATACCCATACAGAATTTGGCCATCCCGGGATCCAAAAAATGTTAAATTTAATTTCCCCACAATACTATTGGAGCGGCATGACCCACGATATTACACAATTTGTCAAGCATTGTGAGGTCTGCCAACTGAACAAAAAATCACACCAACCAAAATTTGGTCTTCTGGAGGCATTACCACCTGCAGAATTACCTTTCGATATAATTTCATTAGATTCAGTAGGAGGTTTTAACTATTATAATTCATCTAAAAGGTATATGCACATAGCTATTGATCACGCTACTCGTTATGTTTGGGGTTTTGCATCTAAAAATGTTACAACTGAAGTCTACATTAATATTCTTAAACAGATTTTTAGTATTCAACTTCCCAAGAAAATTTTAACGGATAGAAATCCTGCGTTTACAGCGTCTAAACTTCGTAAATGGGTACATAAACAGAATGTAAAAAAAATACTTACTTCTTCTCATAGACCACAGTGTAATGGGAAAAATGAGCGTGTGAATCAGTCAATTTGCATCCGACTAAGACTTAAAGTAAATTCTACCCCTTCAAACGTCCCATGGCC
This sequence comes from Maratus speculifer, assembly GCA_964019185.1. NCBI lineage: Eukaryota > Metazoa > Arthropoda > Arachnida > Araneae > Salticidae > Maratus > Maratus speculifer. Next base: position 2,997,034 of record OZ025303.1, on the reverse strand, counting down.
CAAAATTCTGCAGGAAGTAATTAATGAGTACAATAACACACCTCATTCAGTAACCAAGTACCCTCCTGCATATTTAATGTACGGCCAATTACCTTATCCATCAGTATTAGGCAATGAAAATTATTATCCCCCTGTAGAGGAATCCAGAAAAGAGGCTTTCCAAAGAACAAGTGAACATCACTTGAAAAATAAAGTCAGGTATGATTTAAAGTTTGTGGAAGCGCCTTTTAAACCTGGTGACCTTGTCATAGTGGAAGAATTTCACTATCCGAATACTCGGAAGTTAAGTCCGCCTTTTTCTGGTCCATATCAAATTATGGAAAAATTATCCAATGTAAGTTTCAAAATAAATAAGCCTAACTGGCTTACAAAAAGGGATTATGAGGTAATACATGCTTCCAAACTAAGATACTTTTTTCCTAGTAATCAATTTAAACTCCTTACACCAACAAACTGAAATAGTTGGTATCATATGAACTGATATTATATTATATCAGATCTCGGTTTGCATTATTATGAATATTTGGAATTTTAATTACCTTTTTGATTTATTATGAATATTTGAATTTTAAATTATTTTGCATTGTTGTGAACATTGTGTTATGTGTAAAAGTACTATTTCTTGAACTATGTCAGGACAGTTCCATACAAATTTGAAAATGTAAATAACATAGGACTTTTCAGAATCCACCTGCAACATATTTCTTATTTTGATTATCTTATTCTATGTATAATATTTACTGAGTGTTTTGCATTTATTAATACAATTGTTTTTATCATGTTCAATGACGTATAGTGGTACATTTTATAACAGTGTTGTTTTTAGATATGATATTTGTACATTTTTTTATTATTGTTATTCTATTATTTGTTAAGTATACGAAAGAAATAACTCATCTCCCATTAGCTCACTTAATGTAAAAATTGTTTACCCTTTTCAGGTGAGTGTCATGGATGGAAGCCGGCCCATCCCCGGAGACTTGTCTAGAAGGGGGGGAAATTGTAAGAAAATACAAAAAATCAGACCTATTTATTACTTTTTTAATAAATCGCCCCTCAATGTGGATACGGGCCCCATGACTAATAATCACGGGTTTTATAGGGCAACAAGAAACCTAAGTTTATCGTATTAATTTAAGTAAAACACATGGCCTTTTTAACTGGTAACCCCCCTCGGGAGATGAGAAATTTCTATACATCTACGCACTTGCTCTCCAGAACTCATGATGTAAAGACTTGTGAAAAGATTTTGCTATGTTTTAAATAAATCGTAATTAAAACTCATCCCCTTGAAGTCTGTCGTTTCATGAAAATGCGACATGCATATGTATGAAAAATAAAAAAGAAAAAGCAAAAATTCAGCACTAGTAATTTGGCGAATCTAATCGCTTGTTTAATCGCCAAATGAAGAATTTAGTCGCAATTTGGCGCAGTGGCGAGCGACAACGAGAACCTTGGCCCAGGGCCGAGGCCCCAGAGGCCCGTGCATTAATCAGGCCCTGGTCATCTCAGTCGACGTTTATAATCCGAAACGAACATCTCGTCGTAACCAGTCCAAGATGTAAGAAAAGAAGAAGAAATACGCGATAAAAAATAAATAAAAAAGTAAAAGTAAAATGCGGACGTAAGACGAGATTCTAGGTGTGGAGAAGAAATCGACGCTGTATAATTGGTTTTTCTCTCGACACCCCCGGAAGCACACCGGATAAGGTAAACAGACAGATGAGAAATCATCGACGCTAACCTGCAATTTTCATTTCTTACTTATACACACACGCTCTCGTATAACCAGCTACACTTTCGTCTTGACTCTGTGCCCCCCCCCCCCCCGTCTTGATTATCGCTGCTACGTTTTTGACTGTCTATAACAGAGCGAAATTGTGGGTTACTCTCTTGAGAGATTAGGTTAGTATTTTTGTCTGTAACACAGATCATTTCTCGGAAATCTTGTGATATTTACGTTTCCTAGTTTCGAAAGGGATTGTGCATATATAACGTTACCATTTTAGGGGGGATGGGGATAGAAGCCTCGCTTTAATTGTTTTATTAATATACTTGTAATTTAGTATTCTCAATCTACAAATTTAAAGTCGTACATTAATTACATTTTAAATATCTAATTTTTATTTAGCCTTTTTGATTTTTTAATCATTATTAATTTTTTTTTTTCGTATTTAATGAAATAAAAAAAAATGATTTAATATGATTAGCAAAAATTCCAAAATCTTTTGTGGCTCCTTCTAATTGTGGCAAAAATAAAAATAAATGCAACAAGAAGATGAAAGTGAACTTTAAAAGATTCAAAGCGAAGCATATACGTATTACAAAATTAAAAACATTTTACATGAAAACAGAGGTTGTAATTTAACTTTTATGCTACTTTTTAATATAAATAAGCTTCTTAATTTGAAAATAGAGCAGTGTTATCATTGTAGGTAATGTATAAATGGTATTTCTTTAAGGCTTTTTTTGTACAGTTTAAAGAATACACGAAATATGTTTTTAAAGTAATTTTTTAAAAAAAACCCAGTTTTACCATGTTTTATGCAACTATTTAGTTAAAATAATTTCATTGAAATTATTATTGATACACAACTTTTAAATTACAACGAGTTCATTAAATTATAATTAAAAGTATATTTATAAAACAAAAAATATGACAAACAAACGTAGCGCTTTTCAGGATCGAAACCGCGGATCAATGAGCTACCGAATGAGCTACGCCAATGTAAAAATTGTATCACAAAGTAAATACTTAAGGGTGTATTCGAAAAAACGCTTTTGCACCTTCAACAGCTCGAAATTTTCAGATACAATTTCAGACATATTTTTAAACGTAGAAACAAGAAACTTACTGAGGGCATTTTTGAAGAGATGTACAAGGTGCCGTGTGATGTATTTTTACGCTCCATTCATTAGAATTTAATTTATAAACAATTAACTTCTCAATAGGACCCTTTTTTTCGTTCACAGATCTCCCGCTAGGGGAAAATCTGTTCAAATTGCCGTTTTTGATTGCTTTTTTTGCAATATTTTCTGCATTTATCAAAGAATTGACGATTACGGCACCTTGTGTACTTTCTAAATAAGATAATTTGCCAGTTTGATGCATATGAGAGTAAAGATGAACTCAAAAATAAATCGGAAAAAAGGCAGTTTGAATCGAAATACACCCTTAAGGGGCTACTTCAGTCAAATGAAAATGTCCGTTAGCTAATGCTAATCCTATGGAAGATATCTTTAAAGATATCACGGTTGCCTTTCAATATTTTTAAATGATTTTTGCATTGGAAAGCTGAGATTGATGTGAATGCAGGCCGTTTTTTACTTTTTCGATTTTTGATGCAGTTATTTTTTATGAGGGTACTTTCGCTTTGCAAACCGGTTCCAAAAAAGAAAGAGTCCTCCTAAAAAGTATATGTAAACAAAATCAAAAAAGTAAAAAATTGGCCTGCATACATATTGATCTCAGCTATCCAATGCAAAAAAAAAAAAATCGTTTTAAAATATTGACATGCAACCGAAATATCTTTATAAATTTCTTCCATAGGATTAGCATTAGCGAACGAATAGGATTAGTATCCATACGATTAGTATTAGCAATTTTGAATGAAGTAGCCTCTTAAGTTGTATTATAATATTAGATTCTCCTGTTTCTCCAGAACTAAAAAGTGTTGTATAAAATCCGTTTAACCTGAGAATAAGGAGGCTCTACCCTTCAATATATGTAAATATAATCAAAATCTGTAATACCAAAGTTGGCCCTCTCCTGGTGAAATAGAAATGCGATTCCAGAAAACCATCATATTAACCTCTGTTTATTATTCAATTATTATAAAATGTTTTTTTCCAAAATGTGACGGCCCACCAGTGGCCACCAAAGGTTCTGACCTCCAGACTAGTAAACAGTAGGTGCTGCGTTCGAACCCAGTCGCGACCGTCGGCCTAAGTGTTCGGAGTTTTCCGTGGTTTTCTTCGAACCTTGGATTTTCTTGCTTAAATACGGGTTAGGTTCCCTTAGAAAGACCCCCACGGAGGGTACCCCACCCCTTAGGGCCTATATTGCACAGTGTAGGTAATTGGCCGACATAAATACAAATAAACAAACCAAAATGTGACAATACAAGAAACATTATCTCACTACTGGAAATGAGATTTTCAATCCATAATACAAATATCATTTGGAAAAAAAAATCACAAGTAATGATGTATCTTATCATCGCACGATGAAAAAAGAAAAAAAAATGAAAATAATTTTGGATTCGTGCTATAAGCTAAGAAATTCGATCTATAATGCACCCGGCTGGCTGGATTTTATTTACCCTTTCAAAATAGGAAAAGAGGAATTAAATTGATATAACAGTATTGAATAATAACTATAATGAAATATATATATATTAAAATATTTACCAAACATACCCCTTGCATAAGCAATAAAGTAACAGAACTTATATATATGAATAAATAAAAATAAAAATGTAAAAATAAATAAATAAATATAATAATAATAATTAAATATATATACATATATATATATATATATATATATATATATATATATATTCAATTTTCATCTATGTTTAAATTTTTACGAGTATATTTCCAAATAGCAATGGCACTATCTCATTAACTGGAAATGAGATTTTCAAATTTTTTTCAATCCATAACACGGATATCTTTGGAAGAAAAAAAAATATCACCACTAATGATTTATTTCATCATCACACGATGGAAAGAAGAAAAAAATGAAAATCATTTTGGATTATTGAATGGACGAAAGGCATTAAAAAAAAATAATAAAATAAAATAAAACTAATATGCGAGTCCGCCTCCTGGCCTCGCTTTACCCATTTTATTTACAATTCATCATTCTTTTACTGCTGATGGAAGGAAGGACGGACGGACGGAAACAAAACAAAACAAAAAATAAATACCATTCATTACTCCCCATTAATGGGCAACAAAAACACACACACTACCCTACCTGCCAAGCAAAAAACGCAGACGAAATTGCAGACGATTTTTTGAGCCCTCGCGATGCGGGCCTAGCACGGGGAGGGGGGTGGGCATGAAAGAGCAGGTGGTTGTGCAAGAAAGAGAGAGGGGGGAGGGGAGTGTAAACCCATGATTTGGGGTTATAATTAGGGTGGGCCGTGCCCCAGGCTTCTTTGTTTTAGAGATGATGGTCATCAATGGGATTAAGGGGCAAAGGTACTTATTTTTGATAACTGCATCAGGGCGTTTTTTTTGCTTTTCGTGTTTTATTTTTTTATTTTAAATGATTCTTTTCACGGTTCGTTCCCCCTCTTCCCCCACTACCGCAGTGTTGTGTGTCACTGAAACGGTGGCAACAGAATGGAGGGAAGTAAGTGATACCCCCCCCCCTCCTCCATTTTTGCTTTCGCGTTTTACGAACGTCATCATGGTTTTGTAAAGGAATCATTTTCACTTATCGAGATAATGTTATTATGTTTGTTAATCGATTTCCTGTTTTAACCGTATGTCGTAAGGCGCAGATCATGATTCGCCTGTACCGCGTACGGGCACCCATACTCTAATCATGATTTATTATATTCATTATTAAATTTTAATTGTAAATTTTGCATTACTTAAGGGTGTATTTCGATTCAAACAGCTTTTTTCCCGATTTGTTTTAAAATTCATTTTTGCTCTCATATGCATCAAACTAGCAAATTGTCTTATTCAGAAAGTACTCAAGGTGCCTTAATCATCAATTGTTTGATAAATGCAGAAAATATAGCAAAAAAAGCAATCAAAAACGGCTTTTTGAATAGATTTTTCCGAAACGCGAGATCGGTGGACGAAAAAAAGTGCCATACTGAGAAGATAATTGCCTATAAATCAAATTCTAATGAATGGAGCGTAAAATGACATCACACGGCACCTTGTATGTCTCTTCAAAAATCCTCTTAGCAAGTTTCCTGTTTCTACTTTTAAAAATGTGTCTGAAAATGAATCAGAAAATTTCGAGCTGTTGAAGGTGGAAAAGCATTTTTCACCTTCAATAGCTCAAAATTTTCCGATACAATTCCAGACACATTTTTTAAAGTAGAAACATGAGACTTGCTGGGGCGATTTTTGAAGGGATGTATAAGATGCCGTGTGATGAAATTTTTCTCTGAATTAATTAGATTTTGATTTATAGGCAATTATTTTTTCAGTTCGGTCATTTTTTCGTTCCCAGATCTATAAGTTCGGAAATTTCTGTTCGAATTGTCAACTTTGACAGCATTTTTTGCAACATTTTCTGGGTTTACCAAAAAATCGACCCTCACGGCACCTTGTATAGTTTCTAAATAAGGGATTTTGAAAGTTTGGTGTATTTGAGAGCAAAAATGAATTTTAAAATAAGTCGGAAAATAAGCAGTTTGAATCGAAATACACCCTTAAGGGTGTATTCGAAAAAAGGATATTTCTCCTTCAACAGCTCGAAATTTTCGGATACATTTTCAGACTCATTTTTAAAGGTAAAGACATGAAACTGGGTGGGGTGATTTTGGAAGAGATGTACCAGATGCCGTGTGAGTTTATTCTTCACTCAATTCATTAGAATTCGATTTATAAACAACTAGCGGCACCCGTCGAAATTCGACGGAAAAGAATATGTATTAGATATGATATACATCAGTCTTATACACCCAAAAAAATACTGAGCGAAATAAACAATTGCCATCTCTTGAAATAGGGATAACATAACGTTCCGTGATAAAGATACACAAAGTTCAGAAAATAACAAAAAGTAAGGAAAATAATTCATAAAGTATTATGTTGTGCTTAACATCAGCTACAAATCTTTTTAATGTGGTTTCTAGAGCCCTAAACATTATTTAAAAGCCAAATTATTCAGGAAGTTAAGATAATATAATACCTCAGAAAACGACTTCAAAAATATCTGCATAGTTTATTTTTTCTTTGTTTAAACATCGCTTGATAACTGTACTGTACAATAATTATAATATCAACATAACATTTTAATTATAATAGAAACAGGGACTATTAAACTGTATAACCAACCCACAACACATTTACAGCATTTGCAATAAATTCAATTTATTTATTCGTTTGTAGCCTCCATGAACTTGTCAAAATTAATTTTATTGTCATGACAACGAAGAGAAAAACGATATCTTTGTTATTAAAAAGAATAAAAATTTTGTGTTTGTTATTAATATGTAGAAAACGTTTTATTTATTTTTATTTTAAATAACTAGGGGGGCCCCGCCCCCCTGCTCGCTATGCTCGCCAACCCCCCGCGTTATCGCTTCGCGATTCCAAATTATTCTCTACTCCTGCTTGCTGCGCTCGCCAATAACCCATGGTATGAATAAGCAGTTGCAGACCTTTCAAATGATGTGTCACACAATTGATGTTGTAAAGAAATTACAAATATGCCCCCCTGGGGGGCAGAGTGGGGGATGACACACAACACATCCATAATATGAATAAGCAGTTGCAGACCTTTCAAATGATGTGTCACTCAACTGGTGTTGTAAAGAAATTAAAAATGTGACCGCCCTCCCCCCCCCCTGGGGAGAGCAGAGTGTGGGGGTGACACACAAGACATCCATAATATGAATAAGCAGTTGCAGACCTTTCAAATCTTGTGTAACACGACTGGTGTTGTAAAGAAAATAAAAATGTGTCCCCCCTGGGGAGCAGAATGGGGGATAACACACAAGACATCCATTATATGAATAAGCAGTTGCAAACCTCTCAAATGATGTATCAAACGACTGGTGTTGTAAAGAAATTAAAAATTTGGCGAAATATTACAGTTATCGCCAAGTTGGCGTCACTTTTGACAACTAATTTTGGTCGCCAAATTTGGCGATATATCGCCAAGTTGGCGACAAACTTGGCGATTGTTGGCGATGGTAACCTTTCCTCTCTTTATGGTAACCCATATGGCGATGCATAGACGGAGCCCTTTCCTGATTGGTCTATTCGACTCATGGAAGGAGTGGACAACCCGGATTCGTTAGTTCCGGAAATCTTCCACATCAGCATCATTCCAGGAGTCATTCCTTTTAAGGCTAGTTTTTTTTACTATAGAAGGATAACTTAATGAAACGAAATGATTTTAATTAATTTTTGATATTATGTAAAATAGAAATATCGTAATACCGGCATATCACAGGTTTTATTCTTTTTTTTCTAATATGACATCATTTACACCTTCAGAAATACGCATCTTTTCTGAAATAAAAGCGTGATTTTCGCAGTTATTTAAAAATTCTTTAGCTTCATAAAATATTTATTATAATTAAATGAAAATGGCGCAATTTATACAAATATTTTCGTTTGCGCATACCAAGGACCTTTAAATAAATAGAAGAAATTCTGTTTATTTAAATGCAGGAATAAAAGTCACTGAACATGACATCATCACTGACACAGCTATAACAATATATATTATATTCATAGAACAAATTTATCTGGTTTCTGAATGATGACATTATCTCCATCGAAAAAATTTCGCTCTTTAGATATCATATTTTATTAAAGTTTATTTTCTACTGTTTTATTTACGTAAAACTTAATAATATTACTCAGCAAATAATCTGTGTATTGTACCGCGATTAGTGAATAATTATGCACAATCATTTTATTAGGATTGAATTTTACGAAAACCATTATTATTATTATTATTTTTTTTTTTTTTTTTTTTTGAAATGCGATGACACATTCACCAATGAGATCGAGATCCTGATTGGTGGAAAGCAATAAAGCAAAATAAATTTTTATTATAGAGAGAAAAGTTTAACTTGTTGCCACTGTTTTGAAGAAATGTCACGAAAAAGCTTTTATAATTAAAAATAAAATATAAAAATTGAAATAATAAAAAAATTAGTCAGAATGGGCACATCTACACATGAACAGCTTTCATTTAAAAAAATAATTATTAAAATCGGGCCAGTAGAAAGCTCAGGGCTGATGACTAAAAAAACAGCCAGTTGTTTTAAATATATAGATTATTTTGTCAGCGTGACCCTTTTTTTCGTTTGCAGATTTCCCACTTCCAGTTTTTGATTGCTTTTTTAGCTCACAGGCTATCATAGCCTGAGAGCTTATGTGCCCGACCGTTATGTATGTATGTACATGCGTTACGCGATAATTCATGATAAAAATATCCGATTCACTTGAAATTTTGTAAATAGGTATATCCTGATAAGACACTTCTCTGATTAGATTTTGGAGTTCATTCGATATGTATAAGAGGGGGAACGAGGGGCTCATCCCCTCCCCTTAATTGATATAAATGGGTTTTTAATGCAGAATTATCAGTTTTCGTTCAAATCGCTGAATAGTTTTGGACGTTTAATGGTTAAGTATAAAAGAGGGGGATAACTCCTCTTAAATTACATAAATGTTTTTTATTATTAAGAATTTTCCGATTTGCTCTGAATTTTGGATATAGATTTTTTTAATGATAAAGCATGTCCGTGATTAGTTTAGGGGGTTCAATGATTAAGGATAAAAAGAGGAAAGAGGGGAGCTGTTTTCCCTCCTTTATTTATTTTTTTTTCCGAACGCAATTGACCCTTGAAAATATCAGGCTGTACAATTAGTACGCGTAGCCTGTAAGCTCAATGCCATCAGTTTAACTGGGCAATATTCTTTTTATTTAATTCACAGGCTATCATAGCCTGAGAGCTTATGTGCCCGCCCCGTTCTGTATGTATGTTCGTACGTAACTCATGATAAAAAATCCCATCCACTTGAAATTTTGTATATTCGTGTATCCTGATAAGGCGCTTCCCTGATTAGTTTTTGGAAATCATTCGATATGTATAAGAGAGGAAACGGGGGGCTCATGCCCCTCCCTTAATTGATATGAATGAGTTTTCATGCAGAAATATTAGTTTTTGTTCAAAATTTACACATAGGATCATTCCGATGAAGCGCTTCCGTGATTGGTATTAGGTGTTCATTGGATAAATATAAACAGGGGAAATGGGGGTTCTAATGCCCCTCCCCTTAATTTATATAAATGGGTTTTTCATGCAGAATTGTCAGATTTCGTTCAAATATCTGAATAGTTTGGGAAGTTTAATGGTTAAGTATATAAAAGAGAAGAAAAACTCTTCTTAAATTATATAAATGGATTTTTATTAAGAATTTTCCGATTTGCTCTAAATTTTGGATATGGATTTTTTATATGATAAAGCATGTCCCTGATCAGTTTAGGAGGTTCAATGATTAAGTATAAAAAAGAGGAAAGGGGAGAGCTGTTTCCCCTTCTTAATTTTTTTTTTTTTTTTTTTTTTTCCCGAACGGAATTAACCCTTGAAAATATAAGGCTGTAATGTACAATTAGTATGCGTAGCTTGTGAGCTCAATGCCATCAGTTTAACTGGGCAATATTCTTTTTATTTATTGCAATATTTTATGCATTTATCAAGGAATCGACCATCACGGCACCTCGTGTAACTTTCTAAATAAGACGATTTGCCAATTGGATGCATTGGAGAGCAAAAATGAATTTTAAAAAAATAAATCGGAAAATAAACTGTTTGGATCGAAATACGCCCTTAAGAGTGTATTTCGATTCAAACTGCTTACTTTCCGATTTATTTTTGAATTCACTTTTGCTCTCAAACTCATCAAACTCGCAGATTATCTTATTTAGGTAGTGCACAAGGTGCCGTAATTGTCGATTCTTTGATAAATGCATAAAATATTGCATAAAAAGCAATCAAAAACGGCATTTTGAACCGATTTTTCCAAGGCGAGCGATCGGTGAACGAAAAAAAGGGTCATACTGAGAAGGTAATTGTTTATAAATCTGAGCATGAACTGAACTAATCTAATGAACTGAGCGTAAAAATACATCACACGGCACCTTATACGTCTCTTCAAAAATCTCCTCAGCAAGTTTCATGTTTCTACTTTTAAAAATGTGTCTGAAAATGTATCGGAAAGTTTCGAGCTGTTGAAGGTGGAAAAGCGCTTTTTCGAATACACCCTTAATATGAGCATTGTCGGACGTTCCTCTCAGTCCACACAACTTTGAAGAATGTCCGTGGTAGATATAGCTGCCACCACCGATATTACTAGGTGATATCGGTCACCCACTGTGAGGTTTGTGTAAATGAAGACTTACGCTTTCAAGTAACTGAATTATCAGTTTATTAAGAATATATGTGCACACTAAATACGCTATTTACAAATATATACAATTACAACTGGGATATAGGTGATCCGGTTCAACATTAAATTAGATACAATAAAGATTGGTTGTGTACTATTCCAATTACACTTTCCACCTCACACTCAATACACGTTAAATTCACTTTTTTGGAGCTCAACCTTGAGTCTCTCAACACAAGTATACTGGGCCTGCACTTCTTAGCCCAGAGCACTAAACACTAGGACGTCAGTGTCCTTTGCTCACCAGAAAACGCACACTTTACGCTCCTCCACACAGAGCAACCTCTAGGTCCGAAACCTAGGTACCGACTGACTTCTCTGAGACAAACTTGCCCTCTCCAAATCACTGCTTTCCCCCACATAAACCCCTTTGGAGCTTCCTCATTGGACACATACTCCAATCTTTTCTTGCTTAGTGACATGCTGCTAATCTGCTCACCATCCGCATACTTCACAGACAGTTGGACATGCCTCTCAGCTATCTCTTTTCTCTAACACCCCACCTGTAAAGGATTAGCTGGCAATTCCCCTTTCCAGGAAGAAGGAATGTCACCTTGGAAATTCTGTACACAACCATACAATATGAGATATTCAAATAGAGAAAGAGTAGACATTACATTCTTTAGCACAGGTGCTATCAGATCCTGACAAGCATTTTTCTGATTCGATTCGGCAAAAATTTCAGTTTTGAAAAACCGCTGATAATAGATTAAAATTTCTGTAAAAGACATAGAGGGGGGGGGGGGGATAGGTATTGTTTGGAGGTTTTTATTAAAAATATTGATAAGTTAAGTGGTTAATAAAGTTAAGGATATTCTCAAACTCCCTTACATAACAAGCCCGAAATTTTCTGACGCAAAATGATATAATTGTTTTTAAAGATAATAACATAAATTTGGCAGACCAGACTCTGGAAGTAATTTGGAATCGAAATGATTTTTCCATTTGTTGATAATAAATTGCTTGTCGATTTATACGCGTTTTTGATCATGTGACAAAGACATTTTTCTCAATTCGTTAGATAGTTTTTTCTGCTTTTGTCAAGATTTTCGGATCAAAATGCCAACTTTGGCTATATTTTCTAAAAAATCTATTGTGTTTATTAAAAGAAAGTCTTTTGATGACATAGTTTCTGAATAACAACACAAGTCAATCTCATGCGTTTCCGAACAAAAGTGATTTAAAACTTGTGTTATAAAGTTTAGGGAGACCTGTACCCCATTTTCGACCAAAAATCATCAACAGTTCAAAAAAAATTTTATCTCAGAAAACGATAAAATATTTATTTGCGAATATCCATGCAAAATTTCAGAACTCGGGAACACTTGGAACAGGTAGAAAATGAGCTTTTTAAATTGTAGTCACTATAGAGTTTAAAGGACTAGCGGCCATTTAAAACGTGTTTTCCTGAAAATGACTTTTTTCATATTTTGCCTAAGTTCAAAGTACTAAGGCTCAGTGGTAAAATGATTTAGAAACAAAGTGTTTATGTTTTTAGAATCTTAAAAAAATTTGCGACAAAAGTAAGGAGAGATATTTTTTTTAACTATTTCTAAGAATTTTACATAAATTGGTAAACATGAAAATAATAACGAATTTAAGGAAATTTACCATGCGTATTTTTTTTTTTTTTTTTTTTTTTTTTTTTTTTTTTTAGCCGATTAAAATAGAAAATTAAAAATATCTCTCCTTAGTTCTTTTCTATATACTATAACACTATTTAAGAAATTTTAGTAATACCAAAATATTGAAAATTGAATGAGGAGTAGTAATTTTAAAAAGTGTATTTTTAGACAAAAAAAAAAAAAAAAAAAAAAAAAAAAAATCATAAAAATCTTCATAAAAAATATACTTTTAAATAAAAAGTGAATTTTTTTGCTAATTATTCCTTACAAGAAGATTCTTAAATAGTACACCAAAATTCATTACTTTAAAATCAATAATAAAAATTTTGGGTTTTTTCTGACGGGTCTCCCTTTAAGAGTGAAGAGTCCCTTTTCGCGATCCCAAAACACACCTTCCATCATAAAGTGCACGAAAAAAGAAAAGAAAAGAAAAAAAAAATAACAAAAACGAGAGACGTCTTAATGTCTTAATCAAGGGTCAGCCGTTGCATGATTGTTTCTTCATCTGCATAATGGGACGCTTTCTATGCGACGGAGGCTTCGTCCGAAACACGACCGCTTTCTTTCTTGGCGGTCGACAAAAATGCCGTGGCTGGCCGTGAAATGCACAAGTACTTCGGATACTTGACTGATTAACATTTTTTTCGTGTGTGCATGTGTATGAATTTAAGGGTGTATTTCGATTCAAACTGCTTAATTTCCAATTTATTTTTTAATTCACTTTTGCTCTCAAACGCATCAAACTTGCAGATTCTGTTATTTAGAAAGCACACAAGGTGCCGTGAATATCGATTCTTTGATAAAGGCAGAAAATATTGCAAAAAAAGCAATCAAAAACGGCATTTTGAACCGATTTTAAACAGCCAGAGATCTGGGAACTAAAAAAAGGGTCCTGCTGAGAAGATAATTGTTGAATTGAGCGTAAAAAGACATCACACGGTACCTCATACGTCCGTTCAAGAATCCCCCTCTGCAAGTTTCGTGTTTCTATTTTTTAAAATGTGCTTGAAATTGTATCGGAAAATTTCGAGCTGTTGAAGGTGGAAAAGCGTTTTTTCGAATACACCCTTAAGGGTGTTCTTAAATGAAAAAGGGTATTTTTGTGACATAAGTTTTATTCCATTTTTGTTCCGAAGTGCATAAAACTAGCAGTAGTAGGAAAATAACAGTACGGGGACAGGAGCAGGCGGGACCGTGCCGCCTGCTCCCACCGTCCCACCTGCTCCCACCGTCCCACCTGCTCTCACCGTCCCACCTGCTCTCACCGTGCCCCCACCGTCCCACCGCCCCCACCGTCCCATCGCCACCCCCCTGCGCCCACCGTGCATCCCCTTTTACAAACGACCCCTAGTGGAAAAAAGGAACATTCTATTATAACAGGATAGATGAACAACCTTCCCTAATTAAAAATATTATCAATCACATCTCAACTCGGAATCATACTATATGATGAAGATTAAATTTATATTTGAATTTTGAACAACCGTAATTTTAATGAGTATTATTAATTAGATGAAACAATGGAAAATCTCAGTTTTTAACCATTTTATTTAGATTTCTTCAACTACAAGATGGGAATATCAATTTAACGCAAGAAAGTTAAACATATATTTGAATTTTGCTTGATAGACATCTTAATGAGTAGTATTAATTAAGTAAAAACAATGGAAAATATCAAGTTTTATAGAAAAAGACTGATTTCTTACGATTTTTATCAACTTAAAAGAGAAAACTTAAACGTATATTTCAGTTTTTCAACAGCTATAACCTTAATGAGTATCGTTAATTAAGTAAAAAACAATGGAAAATATCAAGTTTTATAGAAAAAGACTGATTTCTTACGATTTTTATCAACTCAAACTTCAGAATACCAATTTGAGAGAAAGAAACTTAACCATGTATTCCAGTTTTGAACAACCATTTCCTTCACGAGCATTTTTAATTAAATAAAACAACGGAAAATATTAAATTTAACCAATTTCTTTAGAATTTTTCAACTATAATATCAACTTAAGGAAGGAAACTTAAACATTTATCTTAGTTTTTGAACAGCAATCCCTTAATGAACATTGTTAATTAAGCAAAAAACAATAAAAAATATAAATTTTAACCGATTTCTTTAGATATTTTCAACTTAAAAACGAAATTTAAACATACATTTTTAACATTCGAACAACTATTACCGGAACGAATTTTAATAATTAAGCATTTAACAAACGAAAATAGTGATTTTTTATTTATTTATTTATTTATTTATTTTTTTTTTTAAAGCAAGAAGGTCAATTGTATAAACTTTTACAGTAATTTGACATTTTAACATACTTTAAAAAACACTAGTTACATAAGATTTCAAACTTTAGGTGACTAAATCTCAAGATATATTTTTCTCGAAAACAAATATAAAATACATTTTTTAAACTAATTTCCTCAATCTTACGAATTCAACAGGATTTTTACCGATGAAAACATTAGAAGTGAACAACAACGTTTCTCCCCATCTAACCTCAAAATTCCTAAAGGGGAGAGGACAATGGGTTTTTCGACGTCACACTTCGTAAGGTTTTCATTCAAGAAAAATATCTTTTACGTTATAAAAGTCGTTTTCTTAGAAGGATATAAACTTGTGATTTTTGTTTTTGAACAATCATTATCTTAATAAATACTAATAATTAAAGAAAAACAATGGAAAATAATATTTTTTAAGGAAAAAGACGAATTTTATCGAATTTGATTAATTTTTATACTAGTATTTTCAAAAGTAACATGGAAATATCGATTTTTTTAACTGAAGAATTTAACGCATGTTTTAGTTTTAACAACAGAAACTTAATAAGTATCACTAATTAAACAAACAAACAAACAAAAACAAAAAAAATACTGATTTTCAAGAAAATACGAATTTTTATACAAATTTTCAACACTTTACCTTTCTGAAATATTTATGTTATCAAACACCAAGTTATTTAAAATATAAATACTATGCTTAATGTTTAGATAGTACTAAACTATGACTAATTCCACTTATTCTTTTCATATTATTAATTAAATTGACACTTGTTTCGCTCTACACTTTAATGAATTCTGAGTTTTTACAATACTCACCAATAATTTTCTAAGATTTTTCGATTATACATTCCTCAGAAGTACATATTCGAAATACTACAAACACTTTACATATCTAAAAAATATCATTGAAGTAGCTGTATTTAATATTTTTAACACCAATTTTCTAAGATATTCTAACATTTTCCAATTATACATTCCTCAGAAGTACATATTCGAAATGTTACAAACACTTTACATATCGAAAAAATATCATTGAAGCAACTGTATTTAATATTTTTAACACCAATTTTCTAAGATTTTCTATCATTTTCCGATTATACATTCCTCAGAAGTACATTTCTAAATGCTACAATCACTTTACATATCGAAAAGATATCATTGAAGCAACTGTATTTAATATTTTTAACACCAATTTTCTAAGATTTTTTAATGTTTTCCGGTTATACATTCCTCAAAAGTATGTATTCTATACAATAGAAAATATTAATTTTAAGAATAAAGAGACGAATTTAAACAAATTTTATTAGTTTTACACTATTTTTTCTCATCTCCAACACGGATATATCAATTTTAACAGAATTAAACGTATATTTTAGTTTTTAACAACAAAAATGTAATAAGTATCATTAATTAAACAAAAAATAAATATCAATTTTCAAGAAAAGACAATTTTTTACACAAATTTTCAACTTTGAAATACATTTGTTTACATATATTGGTACAATATATTACTAAACTTAAACTTTATAAAAAGTTTGAATGTCTTTACAAAGGGTTCATATTTATATTTTTCACGTCTTGACTGCATTCGAAATCTTACAACAAAAGTATACTTTTATTATTATTATTATTCTAGAAAACCTAAAAAGTCATTTCTTGCTGCTTTAGACACTTGACATATTAAAACTACTCTGAGATATTCTACCCATATAATTAATCAAATTAGGACATGATTCATCTTACACTTCAAAATTTCTGAATTTTTACAATACTTATTTTCATCAAACTTTATTCTTGATCCTATATATTTTAACAGTACAGAATTTTAACATCTGTTTTTATCTACTTATCAGAAACTTATTAAAACACCCAACAACATTTTTCAAATATGAATATTATCTTTACAGTTTAATAATACAAAACATACACGAATACAAAGTTTAATTTTTACAAACATTTCATATTTCAAACCAAACTATTCGAAATTTTTACAACATAAGAGCAAACATTAGACGAACTTTTTAACATCAATATTGCTTAGATCTCTTCATCATAACTTTTAACTATGATAATTATCCATTTTTAGGTTGATTGTCGAAAAACTGTAACTGAAACTACATAAACGTAATGTAAAAAACCATGTTCTCACACAATTTCTTGAAATTCAACAAAGAATTGACTATTACTCCAATAGTTATCTACATCAATCTCGACTCTCGATAGTATATATATATATTTCATCATTACACACTTACAACTCTTTTCAAACGTTTATCAGAAAAATAAGTCAATCAAAGTCTAGTAGTAGTAGTAGTTATCACACCTGTTCCTCAGAAATATTACTATCATATGAAACAGTAAAGAAAATTAATAGATGTTTAATATTTAATAACCTCATACGTGAAATTACTGTCGAATGAGAATACTAATAATCTATAAAATCAACCGTTGAACAAAAAATAGTACAGATTACCGAAAATTCAAATGTTTTTTTCTACAAAAGTTACAAAAATTAACAAATGAATGACAAGTTAGAGAAATAACTAAAAAAATTAATGAACATATTTACAAATTTATTAAAATCACACCATTTTCTGGGTTACAAACCACAATTTCTTGAAAAATTTAACACCGAATTTGTAAGATTTTAATACTAGTATTACATACACTCAATAAATATTCAAAATTAACAAAAAAATAATTTTTTAGTCTCATCAATAAGCAGAAATTCTATATTAAAAGAATATTTTCATAGTAGTACTTATAAAAATAAGAGTTTACAAACTGATTTTCATAATTTTATCACATTTAATCTTAATTTTTATACATAAAACATTATTTAATCAAATTTTATGCTTTCTAATTCAGTAAAATTCAATACTTTTTTAGTTTTTAAACCAATAGCACAATTTTTATTTACATCAAACTTGATTCTTTACCTTTTATATTTCCACATTACACAAGTGAGATAAATACTAACTTGGAACAGGAGTCGAAGTCAATTGATTCCATTCGATTTTCATCGTATACGCATTGCTCCTACACGAAATTTCTTACTACTATAATCATCTAATGTATTAAAACTAATCTACTCATATATTTAATCAATTCATCAGATGTTTCATCTCGCACTTCTGAATTATCGTCCATCAAGTTGCTTAAAATATAAATACTATCTTTATAGTCTTAATGATATATAGTATACATGGTTTATCTTGAGTTAGCACTTCCATAGTATTAATCAAATTATCATATGTTTCATCTTACAGTTAACGATTTCTGAATTATCGTCCATCTAGTTGTTTAAAAAAATAATAAAATGTTTATAGTTTTTGATTATACATAGTATGTATGAATACAATCTTTAATTTTTAACAGTTCATATTTCAAATAATCTATTTTCGAAACCAAACTATGTGAATTTTACCACAATGGTTATCATCATACAGAGATTTGTGTTTCATACTTTTTCTAAAAATTATCAGATATGTACTCTTCAGAGGAATTTCTATCATATGAGTAAATAAAAAAAAAAAATTATATTAAACGTACAACGAAATTTGATTGCAATATACATGTATTTAATAAAAATAAATAAATAAGCGATTATTTATACATTAAACCTTTACTAAATATATATTTCTTGCGTTATACAGATGTTTCAACAAGATGAACTAAAACAGCAGCAAACTTCAGAAATTAATGATCTGAATGATTCATCCCTAGCACATGTAGCGTTAATGAATAATACATATGTAAGTACTTATATGAAAAATACTAGAATTCGTATATGTAACGTAATTAGAGTAATATAAAATGATTTGTCTTACTGCCTACACTTTAACAAATACCTTTTTACCTATATTGTTGAAGATAAATGTCAGTACTTATATGAAAAATACTAGAATTCGTATATGTAACGTAATTAGAGTAATATAAAATGATTTGTCTTACTGCCTACACTTTAACAAATACCTTTTTACCTATATTGTTGAAGATAATCCTAATTGTTTGCATTTATTTCTATTACAGATGTGTTCTATTTGCTACAAACACTTCTTAAGTAAATGGAATTTAACAGAACATACAAAAATCCATACAGGTGAAAAACCTTACACTTGGGAAGATTACCAAATGCGGTTTTCAAGAAGACGTGAATCAAAAATGCACACATCATCATATAAAGCGTCGTCATTTATAAGCAAACTTAGTGAAGATATTCAAAAATTAGTCAGACGTTTGAAGAATTTAGACATAAAGGAAGATATTTAGACTATATATCCATCATATTTTCATAACACTTACCACAATATCTCAAACTTAAAATTTGGAAGACACACACTGCTGAAAAGTAATTTTGTTACCCGTGATTCTTCTAACCAGCATGAATGTATAGATATTATTTTGCAATGTATTATTTAAATGCTCACAATAAATATTCTTTTATATACATATATCGTTGTGTTTATTTTTTTAAAACCTATTACATTAATAAAATAGGTTACACACACATACATACACATAACATTTTAAGTGAAACAACACTCTCACAACTTAAAAAATGCATAAGAACATACAAAAATAAGCAGATGTATGAAAAAATATGCAAGTTTACAAAATAATTTCACTGTTTTCTAGAAATACCAACAAAAAATATTTACAATATAAAAAAATTACAAAAGTGAAAAGAAAAAACACAAATGTAAAACAAAAAAATCACAAAGTGAAAAACTCACAACAAAGTTTTTGAAAAAAAAATTTACAACAAAAATTTTTTTTACAAAAACCAAAACTTCAAAAAATATTTTTACAAAAAAAAATTTTTTCAAAAACATTTTTCACAAAAAAATTTTTTTTCAAAATAAGTTTTTACAAAAGTAAAAAATAAAAAATCACAACGTTAAAAAAAATGAAAAATTTTAATTAAAAAAGTGTAAAAAAAATTACAAAAAAAGTTGCAAAAATTTCAAAAAAAGTTATGAAAAAATATCAAAAATTTTGTTCTTTTTAATACAGTATGCAATGGCGAAACCATTGTATTGATATTTTTTAGATATGTAAAGTGTTTGTAGTATTTCGAATATGTACTTCTGAGGAATGTATAATCGAAAAATCTTAGAAAATTATTGGTGAGTATTGTAAAAACTCAGAATTCATTAAAGTGTAGAGCGAAACAAGTGTCAATTTAATTAATAATATGAAAAGAATAAGTGGAATTAGTCATAGTTTAGTACTATCTAAACATTAAGCATAGTATTTATATTTTAAATAACTTGGTGTTTGATAACATAAATATTTCAGAAAGGTAAAGTGTTGAAAATTTGTATAAAAATTCGTATTTTCTTGAAAATCAGTATTTTTTTTGTTTTTGTTTGTTTGTTTGTTTAATTAGTGATACTTATTAAGTTTCTGTTGTAAAAACTAAAACATGCGTTAAATTCTTCAGTTAAAAAAATCGATATTTCCATGTTACTTTTGAAAATACTAGTATAAAAATTAATCAAATTCGATAAAATTCGTCTTTTTCCTTAAAAAATATTATTTTCCATTGTTTTTCTTTAATTATTAGTATTTATTAAGATAATGATTGTTCAAAAACAAAAATCACAAGTTTATATCCTTCTAAGAAAACGACTTTTATAACGTAAAAGATATTTTTCTTGAATGAAAACCTTACGAAGTGTGACGTCGAAAAACCCATTGTCCTCTCCCCTTTAGGAATTTTGAGGTTAGATGGGGAGAAACGTTGTTGTTCACTTCTAATGTTTTCATCGGTAAAAATCCTGTTGAATTCGTAAGATTGAGGAAATTAGTTTAAAAAATGTATTTTATATTTGTTTTCGAGAAAAATATATCTTGAGATTTAGTCACCTAAAGTTTGAAATCTTATGTAACTAGTGTTTTTTAAAGTATGTTAAAATGTCAAATTACTGTAAAAGTTTATACAATTGACCTTCTTGCTTTAAAAAATAAATAAATAAATAAATAAATAAATAAAAAATCACTATTTTCGTTTGTTAAATGCTTAATTATTAAAATTCGTTCCGGTAATAGTTGTTCGAATGTTAAAAATGTATGTTTAAATTTCGTTTTTAAGTTGAAAATATCTAAAGAAATCGGTTAAAATTTATATTTTTTATTGTTTTTTGCTTAATTAACAATGTTCATTAAGGGATTGCTGTTCAAAAACTAAGATAAATGTTTAAGTTTCCTTCCTTAAGTTGATATTATAGTTGAAAAATTCTAAAGAAATTGGTTAAATTTAATATTTTCCGTTGTTTTATTTAATTAAAAATGCTCGTGAAGGAAATGGTTGTTCAAAACTGGAATACATGGTTAAGTTTCTTTCTCTCAAATTGGTATTCTGAAGTTTGAGTTGATAAAAATCGTAAGAAATCAGTCTTTTTCTATAAAACTTGATATTTTCCATTGTTTTTTACTTAATTAACGATACTCATTAAGGTTATAGCTGTTGAAAAACTGAAATATACGTTTAAGTTTACTCTTTTAAGTTGATAAAAATCGTAAGAAATCAGTCTTTTTCTATAAAACTTGATATTTTCCATTGTTTTTACTTAATTAATACTACTCATTAAGATGTCTATCAAGCAAAATTCAAATATATGTTTAACTTTCTTGCGTTAAATTGATATTCCCATCTTGTAGTTGAAGAAATCTAAATAAAATGGTTAAAAACTGAGATTTTCCATTGTTTCATCTAATTAATAATACTCATTAAAATTACGGTTGTTCAAAATTCAAATATAAATTTAATCTTCATCATATAGTATGATTCCGAGTTGAGATGTGATTGATAATATTTTTAATTAGGGAAGGTTGTTCATCTATCCTGTTATAATAGAATGTTCCTTTTTTCCACTAGGGGTCGTTTGTAAAAGGGGATGCACGGTGGGCGCAGGGGGGTGGCGATGGGACGGTGGGGGCGGTGGGACGGTGGGGGCACGGTGAGAGCAGGTGGGACGGTGAGAGCAGGTGGGACGGTGGGAGCAGGTGGGACGGTGGGAGCAGGCGGCACGGTCCCGCGGTCCCGCCTGCTCCTGTCCCCGTACTGTTATTTTCCTACTACTACTAGCAGATGTTGTTGTTCAGAAACTGTCTAAATGCACTGAGTTTTTTGTTTTGTTTTTTACAAACGCAATAGATCTGTCAGAACAAGGCTTCAAAGTTGACGTTTTTGAACACTTTTCCCGACAAAAGCTGAAGAACTGGTCGGAAAGCAGGAGAAAAAAGCGTGATCACGTGATCGAAATAGCTTACATCTGGATAGGTATTTTAAGTATCCTAAAATGGAAAACCGATTCGAAACCGCTTCCATAGCCAGGCCTTCCGATATTATATATTCTCCGTTAAAAAAGTGAATTTGTGAATGTGTCAAAACATTTTGCGCTTGTTGATAAAAGCAGTTAAGAACATCCTTAAAGGTGTACTCTAAAAAATATTTTCCCACCTCCTCAGCGTCTAAAAATTTTCAGATTTATTTCTAAACGTAAAATCAGTAAACTGGTTGGCGTGATTTTTCAAAAGATGTGGAAATCCAATTATACGTTACTTCATTTGTACATTTCAACTCAGCCGTCCCGGTTTTTTGGCATTGGAAACAGGGGCCTCTCTAAGGGGAGGGGGGCAGAGAGGATCCTCCCCCCCAAAAAAAAAAATTCGTAAATGTTGTTACACTTGGCAAATTTAAATAAAATTTTAATAAAAATCGCAGTACATTTTCTATTTTTGACAGAATTTGCAAAAGTTACAACTCTAATTGGGAATATTATAAAACTTTTTACAAATAAGAATTGTATTACATTTTCTAAGTGTGGTAACTTGGCAAAATTATAAAACGAGTTGGCAGATATGAAAATTTGACTTGGCAATTTAAGGTCTTCTCCCCCACCAATAAAAAGGCTTAGTGATGGCCCTGCCTACTTGGTTATCGCGTCGACCGATTTCGCCAAATAAACACTTTACAAAAGTACATAAAGTTACATAAAAACAGCCCTGTATTTCATATGTCAGTTCATATAATGGGAAAATTTAGCTTAGCAAGACAATACCCAGTAGCTTGAAATTTCTTTTTCAGCAATTCATACTATTAGATGGAAACATACTTGAATACTTTTGTTCAGCCCTGTAGATTGTACCTTTATTACACGTCAGCATTAGGCTAAAATTTATTGTAAACTAAAACACTTTTAAAACAACTGAAATCACATTCTCATAAATCATCATTCATAGGCGCCCATGTACCGAATTCTTTGCGTGGCCCTGTATACCCCTTTATCTATATTCTGCAAACATTTCTCAGTAAATTGAATGCAACTCAGCGTAAAAATGCATAGCTTATTTAAGAACCACGTTTAAATAATTTACTTTCATATTAAGTAACGTTGGTGAGCTCTTATGTGTAGCCCTGTATATCAACTATAATATTTATGCACACCACATAATGTGCATATATTTAGCGAAATATAAATGCGAATATCATAATTAAAATGCATTTCATCCCTCCATCAGCCATCATCGGACATATATACGGTATTTCGGAAAGAATATACTATTTGAAATCTTTTGTGTGGCCCTGTAAATGCTATGTACTTCATATTATGCAAGAAAGTAGCGTATAATTTATAATAAGCTTCAGTGACATATATAAATTTTATTATGCATGAAAAAGCTTAATATATTTAAAATATGTCACACACAATTCCCCCTTTTACCATTATCTAATGGAATTCTTTTGTGTGGCCCTGTAAATGAATAATAGCTACATTTTCACCTTATATTTTATAGAATGCATATTTTAATATGTTTGACAGGGTATAACATCTTTAAAATTCCTTTGAAACGATTTTCCCCATAGGCCGTAATGTAATAGGAAACTTTTGATTCGCCCTGTAGATAAACTAATCATGGTTGAAACTTCATTTTCGATAGTACTTGTGCTAGAGTAAACGTCAATAACGTCTTAAAATTTCATGGCAATCCGAGAATATTAACGATTTTTCCCCATGGGCCGTAATGTAATGGAAAACTTTTGATTCGCCCTGTAGATAAACTAATCATAATAGAAACTTCATATTCAATAGGACTTGTGCTAGGGTAAACGTTAACAACGTCCTAAAATTTCATGGCAATCCGAGTATATTAACGATTTTTCCCCATAGACCGTTATGTAATGGGAAACTTTTGATTCTCTCTGTAGATAAACTAATAATGGTAGATACTTCATTTTCAATAGGGTTCGTGCTAGGGTAAACCTCAATAACGTATAAAAATTTCATAGCAATCCGAGTATATTTACGGGAGTTAGAGCGCGGACAGACGGACAGACGGCCAGACAAACCGAATGCATAAGCACTTTTCAACTTCGTTGGAAAGTGCTAAAAAGTGAGTGAAAATTTGAATGTCTGACAACCGTTACACATGATTGTTTCTTCATCTGCATAATGGGCCGCTTTCTATGCGACGGGCATCGAGGCAAAAGCATTCGCCGGTCTCGCTCTCTCCGTGAAATACCGAAAAGGTTTGGGATCACACCTGACAATCAGGTTTACTCAAACTTAACATCGTTCCGCATCCAGTTTTTAAGGGTGTATTTCGATTCAAACTGCTTATTTTCCGATTTATTTTTGAATTCATTTTTACTCTCAAACTCGCAGATTTTCTTATTTAGAAAATGCACAAGGTGCCGTGATTGTCGATTCTTTGATAAATGCAGAAAATATTGCATAAAAAGCAATCAAAAACGGCATTTTGAACCGATTTTTCCCAAGCGAGCTATCGGTGAACGAAAAAAAGTGTCATACTGAGAAAGTAATTGCTTATAAATCAAATTCTGATGAATTGAGCGTAAAAAGACATCACACGGCACCTCATACGTCTCTTCAAGAATCCCCTCAGCAAGTTTCATGTTTCTACTTTTAAAAATGTGTCCGAAATTGTATCGGAAAGATTCGAGCTGTTGAAGGTGGAAAAGCGTTTTTTCGAATACACCCTTAAGGGTCCTGTCCCTGTCTGCGAAGACGAGCGCGAGCTAATGCTATTTCTATGGGGAGGCATTTTTCTCTTTCGCATTTTGACATTTTTAAATCATTTTTTTTTTTTGCATTGGATACCTGAGGTCCCTCTCGAGATCGCACCTTGGTTATTTTTTCGATTTCGGTCGCAGATATTTTCTATAAAGTTACTTTCACTTTCAGAACCGGCTTTCGAAGGGAAAGTAACTTTATAGAAAATATTAGTGTATATAAAAATATAAAAGTATAAAAATATAAAAGTATATATAAAAATATAAATATAAAAATATAAAATATAAAAATATAAAATATAAAATATAAAAGTATTCTCAACTGCTCTGTTGAACAAGCGCAAAGCGTTTTGACGCATTCACAAATGCATTTTTTAATAGAAAGATATAAAATTGGAAGGCCTGACTGCAGAAGCGATCTGGAATCAAACTCAATTTTCCACTTTAGGCTAATTCGCAATTACCTAGTGAGTTACGAGCCATTTTGATCACGTGATCATGCGATTTTCTTCTTTTTGTAGACTGGATTTTCTACTTTCGCCCGAAAATACGATTCAAAACGTCATTTTTGAGGGGCTTGTTATAAAATATCTATTAAGTTTGAAAAAAAGAAAAAGAAGAAGAGAAAACTGAGGGCGATTCGATAGTTTCTGAACAACAATATTTGCTAGTTTCATGCATTTCCGAACACAAATAAGCTGAAACTTATGCCACAAAGTCGGGATTTATAAGAGCGCTTTTGGATCTGTTATATGTTAAGGGTGTATTCGAAAAAACGCTTTTCCAGCCTTCAACAGCTCGAAATTTTCCGATACAATTTCAGATTCATTTTTAAAAGTAAGAACACTTGAAACTTGCTGAAGGGGATTCTTGAAGGGACGTATGAGGTGCCGTGTGATGTCTTTTTAGGCTCCATTCATTAGAATTTGAGTTATAAACAATTATCTACCCAGTATGACACTTTTTTTCGCCCCCAAATATTCCGCTTCGGAAAAATCGGTTCAAATTGACGTTTTTGATTGCGTTTTTTGCAATATTTTCTGCATTTATCAAAGAATCGGCAGTCACGGCACCTTGTGTAATTTCCAAATAAAAGAATCTGCGAGTTTGATGAGTTTGAGAGCAAAAGTGAAATCAAAAATAAATCGGAAAATAAGCAGTTTGAATCGAAATACACCCTTAACGCCTGATTTTAAATTTACGTTGGGTCATGTCTATATAAAAGTTTATTCCTCCTTCTCTAATAAATGGAATCATATAAACTCCCGAGAGATTCCAGGGTTTTTTGGTACGTTCGTAGTTATGTAAATACGTAGCACCTATAGTGGTCGTTCAGTCCCTCCGTCTGTCCGCATATAACAATGCAAAAACTACCCAACCGAATCGTTTGAAATTTAAAATACATAATTATTACATAATTTTGTCGAGTCATTTCAAATTTTATGAAAATCGGATGCATAGATCAATTACAGGGACAATCAAAAGTATTCCGTTACATTACGGTCAATGGGGGGAAAATGTTTCAAATGCATTTTAATGGTGTTGCACTCATTCGAACTTAATAAAATTTTTATGCAACTATAAAGTACATATTATAATATACATTTTACATGACTTGTGGTGCAAAGAACATTTGTTATTGATTTACAAGGCCACACAAAAGTATTCCATTACGTAATGGTATAGGGAGAACATTGTTTGATGAGCGTTTTAATTGTAATTCACTATTTACAATTTTATGAGATAAAATTGTAAATATGAGAGTAATATTTTTAAAACTTCGTTATCGTACGAAAGCACCTCATTTACTACGCTTCAAGTGCAATTTCCAACTTGTTTGAATATATCAAAAATCTTTAAAGAAAAATTGATTTATGTTTAATAGCGAAACCTCCCCCAAAATTAAAAAAGCTCTTAAATACCAAAATTTATCCCATTAGTATAGACGACCTCTCGGGAGTTTATATGATTACATTTATTAGAGAAGGAGGAATAAAAAAACTTTTATACAGGCATGACCCAACGTAAATTTAAAATCAGACGTAAAGAACGCATAACAGATATAAAACTTAACAGGAAGAAACCCCCTCTATCCAAAGAGAACATCAACATACTTTTTAACGAGAGTAAATTAATATACAGGTCTAATTTTTATTTAAAATTATTCATAAGAGATTCCATTGAAATTTATTTAAAAAGTTCACATATTTGTAACGATTCGCTTTCATTTCGCATCCCAAATATATGGATTGAATGGTTAGACAATTTACACGGTAATTATTCAGCTAGACCACGGACAGTATCCAAATTAAAAAGCGCGTGATACATTTATTTAATTTCAATAATTATTTATTCCAGTTTTTCACATTCATTATATTTGTAATTTTATTCTCTATTTACATTCTGAGGTTGACTCGATTAATAAGAGTTGAAACATGTAAATATTTTTTTTTAATATATTTTAAATGTTTTTGTTAATGCAACAATGTCTTATAAGCAAAATATTTATTTATAATATAAATTCTTAATTTTTATTGTAGAATATATAAAGGATCGGTTAAGGGTGTATTTCGATTCAAAATGCTTATTTTCCGATTTATTTTTGAATTCATTTTTGCTCTCAAATGCACCAAACTTTCGAAATCTATTGTTTGGAAAATACACAAGGTGCCGTGATTGCCTATTCCTTGATAAAGGCAAGAAAATGTTGCAAAAAAAATGCTGTCAAATTTGGCATTTTGAACAGAAATTTCTGGAGCGGGAGTCCTGGGAACGAAAAAAATTATCGAACTGAGAAAATAATTGTTTATGAATCAAATTCTAATAAATTCAGCGAAAAGTTACCTCACACGGCACCTTATACATCACTTCAAATATCACCCCAGTAAGTTTCATGTTTCTGCTTTCTAAAAATGTGTCTGAAATTGTATCGGAAAATTTCGAGCTGTTGAAGGTGGAAAAGCGTTTTTTCGAATACACCCTTAAGGGTGTATTTCGATTCAAACTGCTTATTTTCCGGTTTATTTTTGAATTCAATTTTCCCCTCCAGTGCACGAAACTTTCAAATTCTCTTATTTAGAAAGTACACAAGGTGCTGTGATTGTCGATTTTTTGATAAATGTAGGAAATGTTGCAAAAAAATGCTGTCAAAAACAGCGTTTTGGACCAAATTTTCCGAAGCAGGAGATTTTCGAACGAAAAAAAGGGTCACGCTGAGAAATTAATTGCTTATAAACCAAAATCTATTTAATTCAGCGAAAAATGACATCACACGGCACCTTGTACATCCCTCCAAAAATTCTGTCAGCAAGTTTCATATTTCTTATTTAAAAAATGAGCCTGAAATTGTATCGGAAAATTTCGAGCTGTTGAAGGTGGAAAAGCGTTTTTTCGAATACACCGTTAAATGATGGGTGCAAACTAAAGTTGTCAGGTAAAGTTACAATGGAAGCTGTAAATAATCTTCGATGATAGTATTTTAAAGTGATTTTCTTCGTGCATATCATCACTGTTAAAAAAAAACAGACATTCGTTGAAAAGGGAGAGGGAGGGGGGGGGGATATCTGCTTGCAATCGCAAACACAGATCCGAGT
Source organism: Maratus speculifer (assembly GCA_964019185.1). Classification (NCBI taxonomy): domain Eukaryota; kingdom Metazoa; phylum Arthropoda; class Arachnida; order Araneae; family Salticidae; genus Maratus; species Maratus speculifer. The sequence continues at coordinate 2,968,316 of OZ025303.1, read as the reverse complement.
GGAAAAAGAAGCATCGAAAACAACTTGTATGTGTGAAACGCTTCACACGTTCTCGGTGTGTTATCTTTTTGGGCAGGTGATACCCTCGTCGACGGAAGTGCAAGGCGATGGGCCGCAGTTGTTATTCTTATCGACGACGTCGTCATCTGATTATTTGAATAATTCCAACGTGCTGTTTATTTTCTGTAAAAAACTTTTTATACTATTAGAAGCCTCCTTCTAATGGTCTCCTACTTGATTCTGAATCCTGAACCTTACGTTGTTTATCAATGGGATAATTGTATACAACTCTTTTAAATTGAGTGAGTTAAGGGTGTTCTTAACTGCTCCGCTCAACAAACGAAAACCGTTTTGACACATTTACAAATTCATTTTTTAACAGAGAAGATATGAAATTGGAATGCCTGACTGTGGAAGCGATTTCGAATCGAACCTATTTTTCCATTTTATGATAAATGAATTACCTATCCAGTTCTAAGCTATTTCGATCAGGAGATCACCCGTTTTTCTCCTGCTTTTAGACCGGTTTTTCTGCTTTCGTCGGGGAATGTGCTCGAAAGTGTCAACTTTGAAGGCTTGTTATGAAAAATCTGTTGTATTTTTTAAAAAACTGAACATTGAGTGCAATTAGGCAGTTTCTTAATAATAACACCTGCTATTTTCATGCCTTTCCGAACAAAAATAAATTAAAGCATGCGTCACAAAGTTGCCCTTTTTGATTTAAGAACACCCTTAAGGGTGTATTCCGATCAGAACCGCTTATTTTCACATTTATTTTTAAATTAGTTTTGGCTCTCAAATGCACCAAACTTTAAAAATCCCTTATTTAGGAACTACATAATATGCCGTGTTAGTCGATTTTTTGATAAATGTAGAAAATATTGAAGAAAAAATACTTTCAAAGTTGCCGATATAGACAGAAATTTCCGAACCTGGAGATCTGGGAACGAAAAAATAATCGAACTGAGAAGTTAATTGTTTATAAATCAAATTCTAATGAATTCAGAGAAAAATAACATCACACGGCACCTTATACATCAGTTCCATAATCACCCCAGAAAGGTTTCGTGCTGCTACTTTTAAAAATGAATCTGGAATTGTATTGGAAAATTTTGAGCTGTTGAAGGTGGAAAATCATTTTTCCGAATACACCTTTTAAAGGCACCATCTTGAAAATGTTTTAGATGTGTTGTTTTATAGTCTTCTAAATTGCAAAAGTTTACAATGTGTTGTTAAGGGTGAATTTCGATTCAAACTGCTTATTTTCCGATTTATCTTTGAATTCATTTTTGCTCCCAAATGCACGAAACTTTCAAAATCTCTTATTTGGAAAGGACACAAGGTGCCGTGATGGTCGATTCTTTGATAAATGCAGAAAATATTGTAAGAAAAAGCAATCAAAAACGGCATTTCGAACCGATTTTTCCGAAGCCGGAGGTCTGGGAACGAAAAAGAGGGTCATACTGATAAGGTAATTGTTCATAACTCAAATTCTAATGAATTGAGCGTAAAATGACATCACACGGCACCTCATACGTGTCCCTTCAAGAATCCCCTCAGCAAGTTTCGTGTTTCTACTGTTTAAAAATGTGTCTGAAATTGTATCGGAAAATTTCGAGCTGTTGAAGGTGGAAAAGCGTTTCTTCGAATACACCCTTAATTGGAGGACAAAGTGTTGTGCAGCACAACACTTCTGTAAGAAACCATTTTCATCAACACTATTTCAACACAATTAACAACACTATTTTTCGAACACATTTCTGGATAGCAATACTTTTGAAAACTATTCAGAAGGCATTTCTAGAAAGCAACATTTTAAATACACAATCAGAACACAAAACACGTTTCACAACACAGTAATGTGTTGTTAACTTGAGGACAAAAATGTTCCGAAATGTGTTTATTTTTGTGTTTGAGAATTTACAGTGTATGCCATGCAGGCCCGTAGCTAAGGGGGCGCTATGGGCGGCTCAGCCCCCCCTAAAAAATTTTTATCCCTCCCTGGAAACTATTTCAAGGTCACTAAATAAATTTCTGTTCTGAAAATTCAAATGAAATTTTGAACAAAATTTAATTTATTTTTGAGACCTTTTCACAGTTTTCCAGAAATACTAAATTGTATCTAAAATAAGTGTTTCAACACTCCCTCATCTTATTTGTACACATGAAAACAACATGATGTTTAATTTTGCTCCAAGTTATACACTCAAAATTTTCACCATCCTGTACTTTTCTAAGCATAAAATGAAATTATTACTACAGTTTAATAAGAAACATAGTATCTACAGTGTAAATATGCACTAATTTATCTTTCTGCGTCAGAGAGAGAGAGAGAGAAAAAAAAAATTATGAGCCCCCCCTTCTACATTCTCTTGAACCCCCCCCCCTACTATTCACTTCTAGCTACGGCCCTGATGCCAGGGCGCAGCATGATGTAGCCAAAAACCTGGGCCGCATTTCAAAAGATTACCGTCTAAGTCTATGTCGAAAGACGTTATCTACAGTTGAAACAGTCTGCACATCGATCAGAAACAAAGACCTGTGAAAATGAAATAAAAAAACCTGACGAAAACAACTTCTATCTGCCGGCCCTTAACACGTCCCCGGTCTGTTTATCGCCCCGAAACGTAACTATACCTACCACGGTTATCGCTTATAACCGTTCGGGCGCAGGTGAGAAACGCGAGTTGTCGAGAAAAACCAGCGGAAGCGATCACCGATAAAACCGGGCGGCTAGTTTGTATTCCGATCGACATCGCCTTTGCGGTTCGTCCTCTGTCCCTAATCTGTGTATTTACATTTACAGATGGCGCGCGGTTTCTAATTGTCTCTCTTTTCCTCACTGTGAAGTAGGTCTTTCGGAGTTCTTGAATCATAAAGGGCAACTTTCTGACATAAGTTTTAGTTTATTTTTGTTCGGAAATGAATGAAACTAACAGGTGTTATTATTCAGAAACTATCTAATTGCACTCATTTTTCTGTTTTTTTTTTTTTTTTTTTTTTTTTTTTCAAACGCAATAGATTTTTCAGCAATAGATCTTTCAGAACAAGCCATCAAAATTGACGTTTTGAATTGCACTTTCCAACGAAAGCAAAATACCAGTCAACGAAACAGAGAAAAAGCGTGATCACGTAATCAAAATAAGCTTATAACTCGGAAGGTAATTTGATTATCATAAAATGGAAAACTGGGTTCGATTCGAAACCGCTTCCATAGTCAAGCCTATTAATTTCATACCTTTCCGCTGAAAAATGAGTTTGTAAATGTGTCAAAACGTTTTGCGCTTATTGAGCAGAGCAGTTGCGAACAACCTTAAGGGTGTATTCGAAAAAACGCTTTTCCACCATCAACAGCTCGAAATTTTCCGATACAATTTCAGGCGCATTTTAAAAAATAGAAACATGAAATTTGCTGAGGGGATTCTTGAAGGGACGTATGAGGTGCCGTGTGACGTCTTTTTATGCTCCATTCATTAGAATTTGATTTATAAACAATTATCTTAAGTAGTATAGTAGTGGGGGTTCCACAACACCGGGCGTCGGGCGTTGACCTCTACGAGGGGTTGAAGGTCATCGGGCGTTCGAGCTGTAAGAGGGGGGTGGAGTGAAGGTCATCATGCAAGGTTAAGATGACGTCATCTTAGAGGATGAGTGTGTTTTAGATAAGAATTTTTTTTTTTTAATTTTAAGCGGGAATTTTAGGGAGTTAGAATATTTTTTCGGCGTATTAGAGTATGAGGGTGTTATTTAATTTGAATGTGGGGACTTTAAAATTTTCGGTGCACTTTCGTTTTAGATAAGAATTTTTTTTAATTTTAAGCGGGAATTTTAGGGAGTTAGAATTTTTTTCGGCGTACTATAGTATGATGGTGTTATTTTAATTTTAATGCGGGGACTTTAAAATTTTCGGCGTGTTACAGTACGTGGGATATGTTTTTCGATTAAATTTTGCTGTTGTTCATTTAAAAAGGTAATTAAAAAGTAATTAAAAATAAAGAATGAAACGACTTTTTTTTTTTTTTTTTTTTTTTTTTCACCGTGTTTTAAATAAGGGGTTAAGCGGGTATTTGGGGACACAGAATGTTTTTTTCTGTACTATTGTACGAGTGGTTTTTTAATTTTAATGTGGCGACTTAAAAATTTTCAGTTTGGTGTAATGTAAGAGTTTATTTTTTCGATTTTAAGTGGGAATTTGGGGAGATTGATTTTTTTTTTTTCACCGTTTATTAAATAAGGGGTTAAGCGGGTATTTGGGAACACAGAATATTTTTTTCTGTACTATTGTACGAGTGGTTTTTAATTTTAATGTGGCAACTTAAAAATTTTCAGTTTGGTGTAATTTAAGAGTTTATTTTTTGATTTTAAGCAGAAATTTTGGGGAGTTTGATTTTTTTTTTCCACTGTACTCTTACATGATGAGTTAAGCGGGTATTTTGGGGGAAATTATTATTTTAGACTAATCATAGGCGAAGGATATATTTTTTTTTTCGGGGGTTGATATTTTAATAAAGAACTAATTAAGAAGGGTTCATTCATGGTGAATTAATGAATTATTTTTTTTGGGAGTAATTTTGTTAAGATTGAATTATTTTTTCATTTTTTGGAGTTTTAAGCGGATATTAATGTTTAATAGGGGGACTTTAATTTTTTTGCAATGAAATTGACGTGCGCTCGTCGATCTAACCGTTCGGAGTTTATAGTTTTCTTCAAATCATGTGTGGATATTGGTTTAGAATTTCTTAGAATGACTTCCACCACCTTTATCTCTATCCATTATCATTAATAACACATGCTGGTAATGGGAATTTGGGAATAACAATTTTGAATATTTATTTAATGAAGGAACTTTAAAATTATTTCGAGTGTTATTTTTAGTCAACTAGGTTATACACTTGATATTTCAGAATAGTTAAAAAATAACTTTAAAATTTGAATGAAAAAATATGTTTCAAAATGGGATTTTACGTGCTAGCATTGAATCGCACTCGTCGCCCTAACGGTTTGGAATGTGTGGTTTTCTTCGAACCTTGGTGAAAATTTAATTGAATTGATTATTATTATTATTTTGTGTGTTGTATGTATGTGTATGTATGTGTGTGTTGTATGCATGTAGGTGTGTGAATGTATATTTGTGTGTCGTATGCATGTGTGTGTGTGTGTGAATGTATGTTTGTGTGTTGTATGCATGTGTGTGTCTATGTGTTGTATGTATGTGTATGTTGTATGTTTGTGTGTGTGTGTGTGTGTGTATGTATGTATGTGTGTGTTGTATGTATGTACATGTTGAATATATGTGTGTAATTTTTTTTGCCGATAGGTGTGATCTTTAGCTGAAAGTGACCTAGGGTCAAAACTTTTACCCAGGAATCGCCACGGGGAGGCAGATCACATGATTCCCGTATTGCACACATTCACATACATTATTTCGAGCGATATTTTTACTGAAACATAATATGCAATTGAATTTGTAGAATAATTAAAAAAATAACTTTAAAATTTAAATGAAAGAATGTTTCAAAATGGAATTTTACGTACTAACATTTAATCGCGCTCGTCGGTTTTTACTGTTTGGAGTCTGTTAATTTTCTTTTAACCTTGGAAAACCTTGCGTCAATAAGGATATTTCAGAAAGACCCCCACTTTGGGTACTCTTTTAAACTAATATTTGTAATGAGATGTGTTCGCGCGCGTCGGCCTAACTGTTTGGAGTATCAACATAAAATCAGCAAATTAATACAAAATATTTCAAATAGTAAGAAAATGATTGATTAAAATCACCAAGTAAGAATAAAAATACTTCAAGCAATGAGAAAATAAATGTTTAAAACCGCCAATTTAACATAAAATATTTCACACAATAAAAAACGAAAGATTAAAATCGCCAACTCAAAATGAAATCTCATGCAATTAGAATAAAAACATTAAAAAAAAATCGCCAAATTAAAAGATTATTCTTATCTCACAATAAATATTCTGAAAGACCTATTAAAAAATTCTAGTTAAAGTTTTTATTCAAAATTCAAATAAAACTCCTTAAGTTTTGACATGTCACTAAAAATTTAAAGTAAACATTTTTTCAAAGTGTAATTATGAAAGATTAATTTTTCTAATAATTAACTCATGTAAAGATAGTTCAAAATGCAATGATTCACCATTTGCTTTTTAAATCTTAGAACATATTATCTGTGATATAAACATCACGTTATGTAAAAAATATAAATAAATATTAGTAGTTTTAAAATAATTTTTATTCGAATGGGTAGTTTGATAAATTAATAACATTAGAATTTTTTGGATAAAAAAAAATAACGATTGAGAAACTAACCATTTCAAAATATTTTCTTGGCATAAATGAATTTAAAAGTATTAAAACCCTTTTCAAAATATTTTTATAAAACCAACTTTCATGCAATTCAAAAAGTTTTTATATGAAAATTAAATATTTTTTTTTTCTTAAGAGAAATATTTTACGTGGGTGAAAAAGTGAGAGTCAGTTAATTTATGAATCACTTTAAAATATTACCACGCAATAAATTGTTTTGAAACTATACTCTTAAACATATTAATATTTAAAAGTTTAGTCATTTTATACATTTTATATACAAATTTTACTTACCAACATATGAATTCGCCTTCAATCCGCACTTTCTTGAAGAGTAATGTTTGATAAACTCTTATCAACAGCGCATGTTGGTTTGAATCACTAGCAAGTTAAGACAGGTATGATATGAGTAATCCTTAGGGTTTCCCCAAAGAGGTGAAGTCATTCTTATCAAATCCTATTCTGAATGAGAAATATTTCAATTGCAATTAACTTCAGATTTTGTTATTTAATAATTTTTTTTTTAATTTGACAATTTTAATTAATGTTTTAGTGAAAATATCTTTATTTATAAGATTTTTTTTTTTTAATTGCTTATACTATTTCAAACATGTACATTCTTATTTGTAAATACAAATTCATAAAAAAAAAAAAAAAAAAAAAAAAAAAAAAAAAATCTTTGAATGATTTTATTATTATTATTGCTAGACATTTTATTAGAAAATCGTTTAAACCTTTAGCTTTTATTATTATTATTTAGATTTTAAGAAGTGACGAAGACCTGTTGAATTATTCTCATCTTAAAATTGATTAATATTCGAAGAAAAATTTATTCTGTTATCTTTTAATTTAGCAAACATATTTTAATATTCATTAACACACTTCTAATTTAATGAATAATATATTTGATGAATAATATAATTTAATAATATATATGAGATTTTAATCTTTTCTTAAAAAAATTGGGTTATGTTATTTCATACACATACGTTCTTATTCGAAAATTCAAAACCATAAAAAACATCGTTGGTTGATTTTTTATTTTTAATTAGATATTGTATTGGAAAAGCATTCAAACCTTTCATTTTTATTCCATTTAGACATAAAAAAAGTGACGAAGATCTGACTGCTTTGCAAAGACTTAAAACTAGTGATTTGATGAGTCATACTTTCTGTGGGTTGTTTACAATTTTGAAATTATCTTTATTAATTACCAAACTTCTCATTTTTTTTAAACACCACACTAATCATTGCTCCCATTACTTAATCACGTAAATATAATTTATATCGTTTTTGATTATCAGTTTTATACTAACATTTGACACTTATAGGTATGTGTTGTATTAATTCTGTTAGTTTTTAAATTTGATATTTCAAAAATTAAACTAACTCTTAAGAATATGACTCGATGCAATTTACTTATTTTATACAAGTTAACTTTACTACTTGACAGAAATATATTCAAACGCAAAGCGATTTAACTTTCACATTTTTAAACTTATTTATATAATGTACTAACATTTATTCATAATATGCATAATTTTATTAAAATTACTGACGAAAATAAAATTTATACTAAGTAAAAATTTAAAACCATCAATTAAATATATTTAACAACAACAACAACAAACTTATAATTAAGAGATGAATAAATATAAATATTTGAATCACACAATAATAAAAAGAAATACTTAATCATTCATAAAAATTCTTCCCTTGAACATTCGCATCTATGTTAGTAAAAATATAACACTAAAGTTTTCAAAAAGATTATAAGCGTTTCCAAATCAACAAAGAAAATTGAGTATTAAATATCAAATAATGGACATGCACTCTTTACACTCACATCTTACAACGTACTTAGTAACCAAATTTAATGATTTTTAAGCATGTCTTCTTAAATTTTTTACCATGAAAGACTATCACAGTTGAATTTTTAGCTTTCTCTTCATAACTTTATCGAGAAATATGTAATGTATACCACATGATTTCATTAAATGAATCACAATACAATTCAAACTTCTCATTTTCAATGTTTTATATATACTAGTGTTTATCAAATAGGTGGTTATTCTGAACAATCATTACTTAGTATATTGATGAAAAGTTTGTGTTGAACGGTTTTTAACTTAAATGGTGTGAGAGAAGGATATATTAGGACAGAAGTTATTAAATATAGAGTCTTTAAAGTTTATATCCGTGTAAGAAATGGCATTTCAAGAAACAAAGTTGTGTCATATTTGAAAGCATTCTTTATATTCGAAACGCACACATGATCACGATCACATCACTGAAGAGTATAGAGAAGCTGTTTATGATGTATATAATTTGAATTTTCATTAACACAATATTATAACCGAAGTTTTTCGACAGTTTGAAAAATTATGATGCACAACGTCTGCACACGTTAACACAGAATAAGATTAGCTTATGCCCTTTCGATGATAAGCGTTATTTGCAGGTAAGATGCATTAACATAACAACATTTTCTTGATAATTTTTCTTGCAGGTTTCGAAACCACAAACATCTGATCATACTTCTCATTTTTAACACGCGACACTAACCATTGGGCCATTAAAGTCCGTAATTTAGTAACTAAAAAGTAAGAAAGATCATCGAAAGTGATTACTTCACACATGCAAAAATAATTTTTATTGTGACTTATCAGTTAAAAATCACGAAGAAAAGAAAAAAAATCGCATATGTTTTGGATTACTTTGAGATTTTATGAGTCACCTCATCAGTTAAATAGACATATTCACTTCTTATGAAATGTATTATATTTTAGTTTATCAGTCATAGTGTGATTACTTATTAATAATTTTAGTATCATTAAAAAAGTTTTAAAAAAGTTAAATATATCAAAAATACAAGTTCGTGTTAAAGGTTTAAACAAATTGTTAAAATAATTTTACAAAACTTTACAAATTATTTAAAAATGATTCACTAATATTTAGTAATCGACAAATTTTAATAGCCATAATCATTTATATGTGATTAAAGTTTTCTGTTTTAACTGTTAAGTTATTAGATTCCCCCTTCAATTACATCTCATTGATAAGTTTTAATCAACCAACCAACCAACCATCCATTCAACTGTTTCCGCAAATAACTACTATGTCAGTTAGATTTTCAGTTTTAACTGTTAAATTATTACATCCCCTCCCATTCAATTTCATCTCATTGATAAGTTTTCAACAACCAACCACCCAACTATTTATCAACCCTAACAACCAGGTATTTGTTTGCCCTAGTAACCAAAAAGCTTTTATTGACACATGAACAAAATTTTTAAGATGCAAGACTTGTCATTTTTAATCGAAAAAACAATGACATATGTAATAATTTTTCCTTACTTAAATGAAACCTTTGCATGTGCATGGTAAAACTTGGAAAATTCATTTAATACACAAATTTAAAGTCAACAGACAAGGTCTTCATACTTCTTTTAGTATTTTACTAACATTTTACCAAATATCTTAAGAAATCAACAAATTATTTTAATAAAAATTCTCATTTGTAAGTGACGTTACTAACCTAACTTGAAAAAATTAACTTGTCAAAGCAGGTTTTGATTATTCCAACTTAGTAATAATCATAAGTTTCATATGATAATCAACCTGTTTGGTTATTTCCCAGTATGGTTTTATAAAAAAAGTCTCACATGCAAATAACATTACTTAACTAACTTGAAAAAATAACTTGTCAAAGCAGGTTTTCAATGTTTCAGCTTAGTAATATTCATAAGTTTTATATGATATTCAACCTATTTGGTTATGTCTCAGCATATCTTTATAAAATTTATCTAAAAAACCTTTAATATCAATGTTTAAAAATATGTAAATAATTCAGTTAGTCTTTTAAAGATGATTATTTTCCCTTCTATTATTTAAAAAATTTTTTAAATAAAATTATTACTGATGCCAGTTTATCCCAGTGTTATGAAATGTGCAAGCGAAACTTTTCATTCTAATTTTCATATTTTATTATTTCAAATTATTGTTTTCAAGTTGTACTAAAATTTGGAAAAAAATATTTAATTTTCATGCATAATTAAATTGAAATACTTTAATAATAAAGACACATTTAACATTGTATACTCACCTAATCCAACACTTTCACAAATACACGTCCTTCTCACTCCAAGGTTTAGGAAGAAATGAGAGATTCAAAGTCCTTATCAGAAAATGTTATCAGATAATTTTATCTTAAGATAGGTGACGTCATAGAACATATGTCATCAACTGGTCACGTGATGTATATCATATGACCGATGCTTTGTTAATTAATTAATCTTATTAATTAATTATTAATTAATTATTAATTAATAAAATAATTATTATTTATTCATTTTATCTTTAATTATTATCTATAACAAAGAATTAATTATTATTTCTAATAAAATTAATTAATAAGATTAATTAATTTAATTAATGAATTAATTGATAATTATTTTAATACTTAATAATTAATTAATAAGATTAATTAATTAACAAAGCATCGGTCATATGATATACATCACGTGACCAGTTGATGACATATGTTCTATGACGTCACCTATCTTAAGATAAAATTATCTGATAACATTTTCTGATAAGGACTTTGAATCTCTCATTTCTTCCTAAACCTTGGAGTGAGAAGGACGTGTATTTGTGAAAGTGTTGGATTAGGTGAGTATACAATGTTAAATGTGTCTTTATTATTAAAGTATTTCAATTTAATTATGCATGAAAATTAAATATTTTTTTCCAAATTTTAGTACAACTTGAAAACAATAATTTGAAATAATAAAATATGAAAATTAGAATGAAAAGTTTCGCTTGCACATTTCATAACACTGGGATAAACTGGCATCAGTAATAATTTTATTTAAAAATTTTTTTAAATAATAGAAGGGAAAATAATCATCTTTAAAAGACTAACTGAATTATTTACATATTTTTAAACATTGATATTAAAGGTTTTTTAGATAAATTTTATAAAGATATGCTGAGACATAACCAAATAGGTTGAATATCATATAAAACTTATGAATATTACTAAGCTGAAACATTGAAAACCTGCTTTGACAAGTTATTTTTTCAAGTTAGTTAAGTAATGTTATTTGCATGTGAGACTTTTTTTATAAAACCATACTGGGAAATAACCAAACAGGTTGATTATCATATGAAACTTATGATTATTACTAAGTTGGAATAATCAAAACCTGCTTTGACAAGTTAATTTTTTCAAGTTAGGTTAGTAACGTCACTTACAAATGAGAATTTTTATTAAAATAATTTGTTGATTTCTTAAGATATTTGGTAAAATGTTAGTAAAATACTAAAAGAAGTATGAAGACCTTGTCTGTTGACTTTAAATTTGTGTATTAAATGAATTTTCCAAGTTTTACCATGCACATGCAAAGGTTTCATTTAAGTAAGGAAAAATTATTACATATGTCATTGTTTTTTCGATTAAAAATGACAAGTCTTGCATCTTAAAAATTTTGTTCATGTGTCAATAAAAGCTTTTTGGTTACTAGGGCAAACAAATACCTGGTTGTTAGGGTTGATAAATAGTTGGGTGGTTGGTTGTTGAAAACTTATCAATGAGATGAAATTGAATGGGAGGGGATGTAATAATTTAACAGTTAAAACTGAAAATCTAACTGACATAGTAGTTATTTGCGGAAACAGTTGAATGGATGGTTGGTTGGTTGGTTGATTAAAACTTATCAATGAGATGTAATTGAAGGGGGAATCTAATAACTTAACAGTTAAAACAGAAAACTTTAATCACATATAAATGATTATGGCTATTAAAATTTGTCGATTACTAAATATTAGTGAATCATTTTTAAATAATTTGTAAAGTTTTGTAAAATTATTTTAACAATTTGTTTAAACCTTTAACACGAACTTGTATTTTTGATATATTTAACTTTTTTAAAACTTTTTTAATGATACTAAAATTATTAATAAGTAATCACACTATGACTGATAAACTAAAATATAATACATTTCATAAGAAGTGAATATGTCTATTTAACTGATGAGGTGACTCATAAAATCTCAAAGTAATCCAAAACATATGCGATTTTTTTTCTTTTCTTCGTGATTTTTAACTGATAAGTCACAATAAAAATTATTTTTGCATGTGTGAAGTAATCACTTTCGATGATCTTTCTTACTTTTTAGTTACTAAATTACGGACTTTAATGGCCCAATGGTTAGTGTCGCGTGTTAAAAATGAGAAGTATGATCAGATGTTTGTGGTTTCGAAACCTGCAAGAAAAATTATCAAGAAAATGTTGTTATGTTAATGCATCTTACCTGCAAATAACGCTTATCATCGAAAGGGCATAAGCTAATCTTATTCTGTGTTAACGTGTGCAGACGTTGTGCATCATAATTTTTCAAACTGTCGAAAAACTTCGGTTATAATATTGTGTTAATGAAAATTCAAATTATATACATCATAAACAGCTTCTCTATACTCTTCAGTGATGTGATCGTGATCATGTGTGCGTTTCGAATATAAAGAATGCTTTCAAATATGACACAACTTTGTTTCTTGAAATGCCATTTCTTACACGGATATAAACTTTAAAGACTCTATATTTAATAACTTCTGTCCTAATATATCCTTCTCTCACACCATTTAAGTTAAAAACCGTTCAACACAAACTTTTCATCAATATACTAAGTAATGATTGTTCAGAATAACCACCTATTTGATAAACACTAGTATATATAAAACATTGAAAATGAGAAGTTTGAATTGTATTGTGATTCATTTAATGAAATCATGTGGTATACATTACATATTTCTCGATAAAGTTATGAAGAGAAAGCTAAAAATTCAACTGTGATAGTCTTTCATGGTAAAAAATTTAAGAAGACATGCTTAAAAATCATTAAATTTGGTTACTAAGTACGTTGTAAGATGTGAGTGTAAAGAGTGCATGTCCATTATTTGATATTTAATACTCAATTTTCTTTGTTGATTTGGAAACGCTTATAATCTTTTTGAAAACTTTAGTGTTATATTTTTACTAACATAGATGCGAATGTTCAAGGGAAGAATTTTTATGAATGATTAAGTATTTCTTTTTATTATTGTGTGATTCAAATATTTATATTTATTCATCTCTTAATTATAAGTTTGTTGTTGTTGTTGTTAAATATATTTAATTGATGGTTTTAAATTTTTACTTAGTATAAATTTTATTTTCGTCAGTAATTTTAATAAAATTATGCATATTATGAATAAATGTTAGTACATTATATAAATAAGTTTAAAAATGTGAAAGTTAAATCGCTTTGCGTTTGAATATATTTCTGTCAAGTAGTAAAGTTAACTTGTATAAAATAAGTAAATTGCATCGAGTCATATTCTTAAGAGTTAGTTTAATTTTTGAAATATCAAATTTAAAAACTAACAGAATTAATACAACACATACCTATAAGTGTCAAATGTTAGTATAAAACTGATAATCAAAAACGATATAAATTATATTTACGTGATTAAGTAATGGGAGCAATGATTAGTGTGGTGTTTAAAAAAAATGAGAAGTTTGGTAATTAATAAAGATAATTTCAAAATTGTAAACAACCCACAGAAAGTATGACTCATCAAATCACTAGTTTTAAGTCTTTGCAAAGCAGTCAGATCTTCGTCACTTTTTTTATGTCTAAATGGAATAAAAATGAAAGGTTTGAATGCTTTTCCAATACAATATCTAATTAAAAATAAAAAATCAACCAACGATGTTTTTTATGGTTTTGAATTTTCGAATAAGAACGTATGTGTATGAAATAACATAACCCAATTTTTTTAAGAAAAGATTAAAATCTCATATATATTATTAAATTATATTATTCATCAAATATATTATTCATTAAATTAGAAGTGTGTTAATGAATATTAAAATATGTTTGCTAAATTAAAAGATAACAGAATAAATTTTTCTTCGAATATTAATCAATTTTAAGATGAGAATAATTCAACAGGTCTTCGTCACTTCTTAAAATCTAAATAATAATAATAAAAGCTAAAGGTTTAAACGATTTTCTAATAAAATGTCTAGCAATAATAATAAAATCATTCAAAGATTTTTTTTTTTTTTTTTTTTTATGAATTTGTATTTACAAATAAGAATGTACATGTTTGAAATAGTATAAGCAATTAAAAAAAAAAATCTTATAAATAAAGATATTTTCACTAAAACATTAATTAAAATTGTCAAATTAAAAAAAAAATTATTAAATAACAAAATCTGAAGTTAATTGCAATTGAAATATTTCTCATTCAGAATAGGATTTGATAAGAATGACTTCACCTCTTTGGGGAAACCCTAAGGATTACTCATATCATACCTGTCTTAACTTGCTAGTGATTCAAACCAACATGCGCTGTTGATAAGAGTTTATCAAACATTACTCTTCAAGAAAGTGCGGATTGAAGGCGAATTCATATGTTGGTAAGTAAAATTTGTATATAAAATGTATAAAATGACTAAACTTTTAAATATTAATATGTTTAAGAGTATAGTTTCAAAACAATTTATTGCGTGGTAATATTTTAAAGTGATTCATAAATTAACTGACTCTCACTTTTTCACCCACGTAAAATATTTCTCTTAAGAAAAAAAAAAATATTTAATTTTCATATAAAAACTTTTTGAATTGCATGAAAGTTAGTTTTATAAAAATATTTTGAAAAGGGTTTTAATACTTTTAAATTCATTTATGCCAAGAAAATATTTTGAAATGGTTAGTTTCTCAATCGTTATTTTTTTTTATCCAAAAAATTCTAATGTTATTAATTTATCAAACTACCCATTCGAATAAAAATTATTTTAAAACTACTAATATTTATTTATATTTTTTACATAACGTGATGTTTATATCACAGATAATATGTTCTAAGATTTAAAAAGCAAATGGTGAATCATTGCATTTTGAACTATCTTTACATGAGTTAATTATTAGAAAAATTAATCTTTGATAATTACACTTTGAAAAAATGTTTACTTTAAATTTTTAGTGACATGTCAAAACTTAAGGAGTTTTATTTGAATTTTGAATAAAAACTTTAACTAGAATTTTTTAATAGGTCTTTCAGAATATTTATTGTGAGATAAGAATAATCTTTTAATTTGGCGATTTTTTTTTAATGTTTTTATTCTAATTGCATGAGATTTCATTTTGAGTTGGCGATTTTAATCTTTCGTTTTTTATTGTGTGAAATATTTTATGTTAAATTGGCGGTTTTAAACATTTATTTTCTCATTGCTTGAAGTATTTTTATTCTTACTTGGTGATTTTAATCAATCATTTTCTTACTATTTGAAATATTTTGTATTAATTTGCTGATTTTATGTTGATACTCCAAACAGTTAGGCCGACGCGCGCGAACACATCTCATTACAAATATTAGTTTAAAAGAGTACCCAAAGTGGGGGTCTTTCTGAAATATCCTTATTGACGCAAGGTTTTCCAAGGTTAAAAGAAAATTAACAGACTCCAAACAGTAAAAACCGACGAGCGCGATTAAATGTTAGTACGTAAAATTCCATTTTGAAACATTCTTTCATTTAAATTTTAAAGTTATTTTTTTAATTATTCTACAAATTCAATTGCATATTATGTTTCAGTAAAAATATCGCTCGAAATAATGTATGTGAATGTGTGCAATACGGGAATCATGTGATCTGCCTCCCCGTGGCGATTCCTGGGTAAAAGTTTTGACCCTAGATCACTTTCAGCTAAAGATCACACCTATCGGCAAAAAAAATTACACACATACATTCAACATGTACATACATACAACACACACATACATACATACACACACACACACACACACACACAAACATACAACATACACATACATACAACACATAGACACACACATGCATACAACACACAAACATATGTACATTCACACACACACACACATGCATACGACACACAAATATACATTCACACACCTACATGCATACAACACACACATACATACACATACATACAACACACAAAATAATAATAATAATCAATTCAATTAAATTTTCACCAAGGTTCAAAGAAAACCACACATTCCAAACCGTTAGGGCGACGAGTGCGATTCAATGCTAGCACGTAAAATCCCATTTTGAAACATATTTTTTCATTCAAATTTTAAAGTTATTTTTTAACTATTCTGAAATATCAAGTGTATAACCTAGTTGACTAAAAATAACACTCGAAATAATTTTAAAGTTCCTGCATTAAATAAATATTCAAAATTGTTATTCCCAAATTCCCATTACCAGCATGTGTTATTAATGATAATGGATAGAGATAAAGGTGGTGGAAGTCATTCTAAGAAATTCTAAACCAATATCCACACATGATTTGAAGAAAACTATAAACTCCGAACGGTTAGATCGACGAGCGCACGTCAATTTCATTGCAAAAAAAATTAAAGTCCCCCTATTAAACATTAATATCCGCTTAAAACTCCAAAAAATGGAAAAATAATTCAATCTTAACAAAATTACTCCTAAAAAAAATAATTCATTAATTCACCATGAATGAACCCTTCTTAATTAGTTCTTTATTAAAATATCAACCCCCGAAAAAAAAAATATATCCTTCGCCTATGATTAGTCTAAAATAATAATTTCCCCCAAAATACCCGCTTAACTCATCATGTAAGAGTACAGTGGAAAAAAAAAAATCAAACTCCCCAAAATTTCTGCTTAAAATCAAAAAATAAACTCTTAAATTACACCAAACTGAAAATTTTTAAGTTGCCACATTAAAATTAAAAACCACTCGTACAATAGTACAGAAAAAAATATTCTGTGTTCCCAAATACCCGCTTAACCCCTTATTTAATAAACGGTGAAAAAAAAAAAAAAAAAAAAATCAATCTCCCCAAAATTTCTGTTTAAAATCAAAAAATAAACTCTTAAATTACACCAAACTGAAAATTTTTAAGTTGCCACATTAAAATTAAAAACCACTCGTACAATAGTACAGAAAAAAATATTCTGTGTTCCCAAATACCCGCTTAACCCCTTATTTAATAAACGGTGAAAAAAAAAAAAAATCAATCTCCCCAAATTCCCACTTAAAATCGAAAAAATAAACTCTTACACTACACCAAACTGAAAATTTTTAAGTCGCCACATTAAAATTAAAAAACCACTCGTACAATAGTACAGAAAAAAACATTCTGTGTCCCCAAATACCCGCTTAACCCCTTATTTAACAAAAGGTGAAAAAAAAAAAAAATCAATCTCCCCAAAATTTCTGTTTAAAATCAAAAAATAAACTCTTAAATTACACCAAACTGAAAATTTTTAAGTTGCCACATTAAAATTAAAAACCACTCGTACAATAGTACAGAAAAAAATATTCTGTGTTCCCAAATACCCGCTTAACCCCTTATTTAATAAACGGTGAAAAAAAAAAAATCAATCTCCCCAAATTCCCACTTAAAATCGAAAAAATAAACTCTTACATTACACCAAACTGAAAATTTTTAAGTTGCCACATTAAAATTAAAAACCACTCGTACAATAGTACAGAAAAAAATATTCTGTGTTCCCAAATACCCGCTTAACCCCTTATTTAATAAACGGTGAAAAAAAAAAAATCAATCTCCCCAAATTCCCACTTAAAATCGAAAAAATAAACTCTTACATTACACCAAACTGAAAATTTTTAAGTTGCCACATTAAAATTAAAAACCACTCGTACAATAGTACAGAAAAAAATATTCTGTGTTCCCAAATACCCGCTTAACCCCTTATTTAATAAACGGTGAAAAAAAAAAAATCAATCTCCCCAAATTCCCACTTAAAATCGAAAAAATAAACTCTTACATTACACCAAACTGAAAATTTTTAAGTTGCCACATTAAAATTAAAAACCACTCGTACAATAGTACAGAAAAAAATATTCTGTGTTCCCAAATACCCGCTTAACCCCTTATTTAATAAACGGTGAAAAAAAAAATCAATCTCCCCAAATTCCCACTTAAAATCGAAAAAATAAACTCTTACATTACACCAAACTGAAAATTTTTAAGTTGCCACATTAAAATTAAAAACCACTCGTACAATAGTACAGAAAAAAATATTCTGTGTTCCCAAATACCCGCTTAACCCCTTATTTAATAAACGGTGAAAAAAAAAAAATCAATCTCCCCAAATTCCCACTTAAAATCGAAAAAATAAACTCTTACATTACACCAAACTGAAAATTTTTAAGTTGCCACATTAAAATTAAAAAACCACTCGTACAATAGTACAGAAAAAAACATTCTGTGTCCCCAAATACCCGCTTAACCCCTTATTTAAAACACGGTGAAAAAAAAAAAAAAAAAAAAAAGTCGTTTCATTCCTTATTTTTAATTACTTTTTAATTACCTTTTTAAATGAACAACAGCAAAATTTAATCGAAAAACATACCCCACGTACTGTAACACGCCGAAAATTTTAAAGTCCCCGCATTAAAATTAAAATAACACCATCATACTATAGTACGCCGAAAAAAATTCTAACTCCCTAAAATTCCCGCTTAAAATTAAAAAAAATTCTTATCTAAAACGAAAGTGCACCGAAAATTTTAAAGTCCCCACATTCAAATTAAATAACACCCTCATACTCTAATACGCCGAAAAAATATTCTAACTCCCTAAAATTCCCGCTTAAAATTAAAAAAAAAAAATTCTTATCTAAAACACACTCATCCTCTAAGATGACGTCATCTTAACCTTGCATGATGACCTTCACTCCACCCCCCTCTTACAGCTCGAACGCCCGATGACCTTCAACCCCTCGTAGAGGTCAACGCCCGACGCCCGGTGTTGTGGAACCCCCACTACTATACTACTATCTTATCAGTATGACCTTTTTTTTTTCGTTCCCGGATCTCTCGCTTGGGAAAAATCGGTTTGAAATGCCGTTTTCGATGGCTTTTTTTGCAACATTTTCTGCATTTATCAAAGAATCGACAATCTTGGCACCTTGTGTACTTTCCAAGTAAGAGATTTTGAAAGTTTGGTGTATTTGAGAGCAAAAATGAGTTCAAAAATAAATCGGAAAATAAGCAATTTGAGTCGAAATACACCCTTAAATTTATTTTTGCTCTCAAATGCATCCAACTCACAAATTGTCTTATTTAGAAAGTACGCAAAGCGCTGTGAGGGTCGATTCTTTGATAAAAGCAAGACAATATTGCAAAAAATAAAGCAGTCAAAAACGGCGTTTTGGTCCGGATTTTCCGGAGCGGGAGATCTGGTAACGAAAAAAAAAAAAAAATATTGCCCAGCTAAAATAATGGCATTGAGCTCACAGGCTACGCATACTAATTGTACATTGCAGCCTTACATTTCCAAGTGTTAATTCCGTTCGAAAAATCAGAATTCAGAAGTCTGCATGAATAACCCATTTATATCAATCAAGGGGAGGGGCATGAGCCCTCCGGCTCCCCTTCTTTATACTTATTCAATGATGACCTAATACTAATCAGGTAGGTGCCTTATCAGAGTGATCCTATATCTAAATTTTAAAAGATAACTGATATTTTTGCATAAAACCCCCACTTATATAAATTAAGGGGAGTTCGCATGAGCCCCCGTTCCCCCTCTTATACATATCGAATGGACTCCAAAAACTAACCAGGGAAGCGCCTTATCAGAATGTACATAATATATATAATTTCAAGTGAATCCGATATTTTTATCATGAGTTATCGCGTTATGCCCATACGCACATACAGAACGGACAGGCACATAAGGTCCCAGGCTTAGATAGCCTGTGAGCTAAAAAAGGGTCCTACTGAGATGGTAATTGTTTCTAAATCCAATTCTAATGAAAAGAGCGTAAAATGACATCACACGGCACCTTCTACGTCTCTTCCAAAATCCCGTCAGCCAGTTTCGTGTTTCTCCTTTTAAAAATATGTCTGAAATTGTATCGGAAAATTTCGAGCTGTTGAAGGTGGAAAAGCGAATACATCCTTATATAGAGGACTCACCACCGACGTTTAGTCTTTACTACTCCCGTATTAACAAATTTTATAATATAACTGCAAATTTAAGTCTTATAGTCGTTTATGCTGTCGGAACCGACCGACGCCTATCGAACGTGTCAGGAACCTCTCTCTCCACTCCACTCGAAGAATCATTCTTTTTTTATTTCACACACTCGGCGGCGAAAATCTGTTTTTAATCACACTTCGCCCTTTTTTTTTATCAGCCTCTCCGCAAAAACACAAAACGAACGAAATTATTAAACAGCAAAAAAAAACAAAGACTCATTCCCATCACGCACCGCGATTTCCGTCGCACCTCTGGTATATATGTGTGTGTGTATCTGTGAATGCTACGTGATCATGCCCCTCCCCCTCCTCGCGCTTCGATTGGCGGAAACCAGGGAGGAAAAGAAAAGAACGCGCAACAGCTTCCGTTGCCGTGGCGACCGCGCCAACACCAACACACAAGCTCTTGTCCGTCAAAGGCACCTCCGTGGTTTTTCGAATGTCGCTTTTTTTTCTTCTTTTTCTTTTTTTATAATAAGGTTGGCGTTTTGCAAGTTGCTGCGAGAAATTTAACAGCTCAGGTGATTAAAGTTGTCTCTGCTACGCCCACTTTACTGCTTCTTTTTATTTTTATTATTCATTTCCTTTTTTTTTTTTTTTTTTTTTTTTTTTTTTTCTTTTTCCGTTTCATTTTCGAGCGAAAAATGTCGAGGTTTCCTTGAAAAGACATGGAGAAAGTACATAACTGCCCCTGTTCAGCGAAGATGATAACGAGCGGGCGAATACAATGGCAAGCGCGCGTGCAGTGACGTCACTGTATACGGTAACAAACAGTATGGATTTAAGACTCAGGAGTCTGGAGTATCTAAGAATTAACAGTATTATGAATTTATTATTTATTTTAAGGGTATTCTTAAAAGAAAAGGGCTGTTTATGATATGAGTTTTAATTTATTACTTACCCATCATACGTAGTATAGGGTAAGTCTTGCAATCGTTTTGAAAATCGAAAAAAAAATTTTGACGGATTTACACGTTTTAGATAGTGGAGATTCCGAAAAACACATTTTTAGAAAAAAATGTTTGCCCTCCGCCCGCCTGTGTGTCTGTCTGTCTGTCTGTAACCGCTCTATCTCTCGAACAAATTGAGATAGAGACTTGAAATTTTTTTATGTGGTTTAGTATGTAAGAATGGGACGAAGCCTATTTAATATCAGTAACCTCGATTATCCGGAACTATTTTTTTCGGACTCTCGAAAAATTTGTTCTGATGAAAAAAATATAAAAATTTTAGATATATTTTTTTTTTTTAAGGAGTGGACGTAAAAGGCAATAAATTTACACAAATTTTGCATAAAAAACGAAGTCGATCGGATTATTAGTTGTCGAGATATTGCTAATCCTGTTTTTCAAATTCTTTGATTTTTCACGACCCTGTATTTCATTCAAATTTCAATTCAAAGATATCTTTTAATTGCAAATGAGACACGTAATTTGATGCAAGTAACCGTTAGTGAATATGATAATTATTTTTAGAGTTATAAGGATGTTTCTTTTATGCAATTCAGTGCTTACTTGAATAGTTTGGCGTTTCATACAATTTATCGAAATTCATTAATAGAGCATGATTATGTGTTAAAAATACTTAAATATACGTTTATATTTTATTTTGGAGTTGTAATGCATTTTATAAATTGTTTACATATGTTATGTTTTCATATATTATGTTATGCATATCCATGATGGGTGAGTATTACGGTGGCCTCCAAGGACTAGTTTTTGTTCGGAAATGCATGAATCGAGCAGGTGTTATAGTTCAGAAAATAACTTATCGCACTCATTTTAACGTTTTATTTCACTATAAAAACAAAACACAAAAATTGGGTTGTAAGATTTTTGGACACAGTAGTGATCCTAATTAGAAAATTTACTTTGTAGCCCAAAATGTTTTTAAAAAACGGCAGATCCTTGGTGACATTAAAACAATCAAATAACATCTTAGATAGTGTAGAGAGAAAGGTCTCTACATATAGTAAACAAGTGGCGAGAACTCGAAACCAATCGGCAGAGCAAACGCATCATAAAAATAAACACTTCATTTCTCCCACAGCCAATACGAAAATCGCAAGAGAGAGAAAACACGTGAATTCCACTCCAGCGTGGGGAGAAACAGAGAAGAATCATTCACGGTAGAAAATCACTTTTTCTCCCTCACTTCTTCTCAACGCCTTTTGGCAACAGTTGAAAAAGCGGCAAGCTACGAGTTTTACGCGAAAAAGCCGCGCTGCAGTTTAGGTAAAAAAAAAGCCTTTTCTGCAGCGTGGGCTAGTGATTTTTTA
Organism: Maratus speculifer; assembly: GCA_964019185.1. NCBI lineage: Eukaryota > Metazoa > Arthropoda > Arachnida > Araneae > Salticidae > Maratus > Maratus speculifer. The sequence goes on along the minus strand of OZ025303.1, from coordinate 2,945,637 downwards.
TATTTTGTAAGTTAATTCTTCAAGTATCTTTTTTTTGCTTCTATATTACCTTAAGATGATCTCCCAAGAATTTAGACTATAGTGCTGACTGACCGGCTGAGTTCCTTCTGTGTCTCCAATGTGATTGTTTGTGTATCTTCTCTATATAAAAGTGATCGCCATCATCTGAAATATCGACATCATCTAAAAAGAAAATAGTGCTAATAAAAAAGTCCCATAAGGGAAATAAGTGTGGTGTCGACTAACAGGCTATATGTTCTTCGCCTACCTGTTTGTGATCGTGTGTACCCACAAGAAAGCGTAATCACAAAATAGTGATCCAGGCCATGATGGTCTTAAATATCGATCTAGTTCAAAAATATAAGTGATATAAAAAGCAGCGTGGTGCATACAATTGTTTTAGCCAAAGATCAGTCAAATTGACTGATAAGATCTAATGATCGAAAAAGAAATAAAATCACTGCCACAATCCAGCAGCACGTGGTACAAAGCCTAAGTGAGGCAAAATAATATAGTTGCCAAAGAAAACACAATTCTGATTTCATCATGTAAATATCAACTTCACGAATTTAATCTAGAGGTTACTAGTAAGTTTGCTGCAGCAAATTCTTGTATATATATTCTTTATTTTGAGTGTTTTTCTTTTTTTTATCTCTTTTTATGTGTTCTATCAATAAATATGCTTTGTTTTCGATAACATTCATGTTTCATCACTTATATATAGTTTTTAATTTTTGAAAAATATAAGCTTCCTTTCTGATCTCAATAATGTTTATATCACATTATCTCATATAAATCTTCATTTTTAAAGGTATGATAATTGCCTCCTTACTATATAAATATTTTTGCAATAATTAAATATTTACATCTCCATATCTATCTCTCCTCTCTATATAAAATGGTGTCGTGACAAAAGAAATTTTTTTTTATTTGTCTTTTTTCAAAGGTCTCGAATCTTGGTTTAATTCTTTTAAAAATATTTTTCTTCTTTCTTAAATTCTTTAAAAGTGTAATTTAAATAATAATAATAACAAACTTCAAAATTTTGAGAATGAATTTTTATGATTTTATTGATTTAATATTTTACTGATTTATGATTTTGATATGTGCATATATTTTTCTTATAATATTTATATTCATATTTAGTAGTTACATTAATAAGTATCTTCTATAATGAATTATTTTAAAAATTGAAGTGAGTCAAAATACCATTTTTAATGCTCAATTTTTATCATTATTTATAATTATCATTGTGATTTTGTTCATGTTGGGTATCATTTGTCAATAATATATGCAGTAAACATATTTGTTTTAAATTAAATATAATCCAAAAATTTGAGGAAATATTTGAATTTAAAGATTAGTTACAATTTTTGATAATTTATACTATCTAAAAATGAGGCGAAATAATGTACAACAGGTGAGCTTGGCAAATTCATTACCAGATTTTTCAGGTTCCCAGGGCGAAAATTTTAAATTCTTTATCCAGCAAATAGAGAATTTGGCCGATTTGGAAAACTGGGATCAAAAAAGAAAATTAGTTGTGCTAAAACTTCACTGTAAGGACCAGGCTCTAAAATATATCGCAAATGACCCTGTTGCATCTAAGATAAATGATTTTGATCTTTTGAAACAAAATTTGACAAAAAAATTCTCTAAAACTATATCATTTGCAGAGAAACAACAAAATTTCTCATCTATTTTCCAGGAGCAAGGTCAGACAGTTAAACATTTAGCAGAAAAAATTGAAAATGCTGCAAATGAATATCTAAACATAGGCGATAATGCAAATGCAGACATTGTAGACTTGGCTCAAAAATTAAAGTTGAATAAATTCTTAGAGGCTCTTCGCTCAGACATTAGAATTGAAGTTAAAAAACAAAACCCACAAGATTTTGAGTCAGCATTAAACTTTGCAATCAATGTAGAAAATGCATTCAAAGATCCTGACATGAATGTCAACAACACAGTATCTTTTGAATTAACTACACTATTAGATTCACAGGTGCAGACAAATGCTAAGATCCAAGAATTATCTGACAAAATTCAAGAACTTACACTTACAAAAAATGTAAACAACATAACAAGTCTTAACTCGGATCAGGAAACAAAATCTAAAGACACTAAAAATATCAATGTTTGTTTGATTTGTGGTAAACCACACTTAACCATCGAATGCTGGTATTTTCCTGAAGTCAGAAATGCCACACAAAATAAGACACAATTTGCTCAAAATAGAGTAAACAAGCGATACAGGAATTTCAGAGGAAATTTCAGGGGTAATTCTCGGGGCAATCCTTCTCAAAGAAATTTCAGAGGTAATTCCTCTCGAAGAAGGTTCAGAAATCAAAATGCCGCTGATGAATGACTATTGATGGATTCTTACTGTACTAACAAATCAAACATAAAAACCCAAAACAGAAAAAAGATTTCCCCATGTAAAAAAAACAATTCAAAATTGAAACCTAAATTCAAAAGAAAATCACATATCAAAAAGAAATCTCTACCACAACACAAAACATCAGACAAAAAAGTAAAAAATAATTCAGGCAATGCAAAATTAACTTCAATAAACAAATCCTTGACCACTAATAATATCAACAATAAAAAAGCTTTTAACTCAATTGAGACTCAGACTAATGAGCAAGATAATTTATATGTTATGTCGTGTAGTCAGAAACAAGCAGATTTACCGATAATAACTTTGAATTTTGGTCAGGAAGAAGTTCTTTCTTTGTTAGATTCAGGTGCAAATCTGAGCTTGATTCAAAACAATGTACTACAAATCATAAAAGAACACTGTAAAGTTGAATATTTATCCAGATCTGTCAGAATTAACACACTGAATAACACTTCTATACCCTATTTATCTGCAGTAAACATAAAATTCAAAATTGACAAATGTTGGTTCGAAAATCAATTTTTTGTTACTCCAAATGATTGGCAATGCAAATACAAGATTATCCTGGGGTATGATTTCTTACAGAGAAATAAAATTCTCATGGATGTCGAAAACAAGCAGCTAATCATGAATGGCAAAAAATTCAAATTTTATGAATCATCTCCTAAATTAGTTTCAAATAACATTATAAAGTCAGAAGATAAAGTTAATTATGCTAAATCTGTAAATAATGTAAAAATTCTTCCTAATTCTTTTTCAATTATTAAACTTCACATTCCAAAATGCTTTGCTGACAGTAAAGAAGTAAATCTCATACCAGTTAAAACAAAATTAAATTACTTAATTTCTGAATCTGTAAACAATGTTGTAGACAAAAAATTTATATACACCATTGTGGAAAATAACTCGAATAAAATAATTAATATCAGAAAACAACTAAAAATTGGCACTTTACAAATATTCGACAATACTAATATTATTGAGCCCAGCAATTCTGAAGTTTTGCAGGTGAATACTTTAAATTTGTCAGAAATTCAAAAACTCAGAAAAGATGATCTTAAAGTTGATGATTTTGATTTAGGGCATTTAAATGAAAATGATAAAAGCAAAGTAATTTCTATGCTAATGAACAACTCACAAGTCTTTTCCAAAAGATACAAGACTTTGGGTTCGACAGATGCTGTGGTTCCTGAATTCAAACTACTTCATAATTTTCCCATTCAAACACGTCCATATCCAATTCCAAAAATTGCAAAAAAATTTGCCAAAAAAGAAATAAATGAGCTCTTAGATGCAGGAATAATTGAACCATCAGTTTCAAATTACAATTTCCCTGTAATATTTGTTGAAAAGAAATCTACAGATAAGTCTAAAGAGCAAAATTTTCGCATGGTTGTGGACTATCGCTTATTGAATTCTATAACAGAATCATTTCAAATTTGTTTACCAAAGATTTCAGAAATTCTTCATCAAATTGCGGGTAAAAAATACTATTGTGTTTTGGATCTGAAATCAGCCTTTTTTCAAATTAAACTACAGGATTGTGACAAACCTAAACTTGCATTTTGCTGCGAGCTTGGAAATTTTATGCCTACCAGATTATTTTTTGGAAGTCGTAACTCAACATCTTATTTCCACACTCTTTTGACTAAATGCATTAGTGATCTTGTAGGTAGCAACATACAATTTTACCTTGATGACATTATCGTGGCAGAAAATGATATGGATAAACTTTTAAATCTGCTTCAAACTGTATTCGACAGATTATCAAAATTTAATTTAACTCTTGATCCACAAAAAGTTCAAATTTGTAAATCAGAAATTGTTTATTTAGGTTTCAAAATTAATCAAGAAGGTTTTTCACCTTCTGATAACAACATAAATAAAGTGACACAATTTCCAGTCCCAAAAAATTTAAAACAGGTTCAAGCATTTCTGGGTATGAATAATTTTTTCAGGCATATGATTTACAATTATGCAGAGATTGTACAACCAATTGTGGCATTAACACGTAAAGACACACCTTTTATTTGGTCGGAAGCCTGTCAAAATTCTTTTAATAAAATTCAAGACGAATTACTCAGTAAACCTACTCTTAAACAACTGGATGAGAATAAAGAATTGTATTTGGTTACTGATGCATCAAAAATATCCATTTGTGGCATTCTTATGCAAAAATATGACGACAAATTCTTCCCTATTGAATTTTTTTCAAGACAGCTTTCACAAGCTGAGTCAAGATATCCATCAATTCGTAGAGAACTCTTGGCCATTTTTGCAGCTTGCAGGCATTTCTATGAATATTTATATGGTAAAAAATTCACAATTCTCACGGATGCTAAAACACTAACATATCATGCTCAGCTGGATAAGCAACCTGATATAGTAGCTAGGTGGTTACTATATCTTGGGCAATTTCAATATGATATAACTCATATTGCAGGAAAACAGAACCCTGCTGATTTTTTGTCTCGAATGGAGGTTGAAAAATATAATGTAAACAACATTAATATTTTTGCCATAGACAAATCTCTCACTCAAAGTAACATAAAAATTTCACAAATTCAAGACAATGAAATCAAAGACATAATAGAAAAAATTAATAATGATGACAGTAAAACTAAAACAAAATTTTTTATTGACTCTCACACTCAACTGCTGATGTACAAATACAAAAATAAAACTAATTCAATCATAAATAAGATAGTCATTCCAAAAACTTTAATAAAAAGTTGCTTAGAGATTGCTCATTCACCACATTTTGGTACAAAAAAAACTTATGATTTAGTTAACAAAAAATTTTACTGGAAAGGAATGTTTTCAGATACAAAAAGTTTTTGTGAAAATTGTGCGCAATGTTTATCAAACAAATCCAAACCTAAACATACCACTTCTAGGCATATTGAAAAAAGAGATTTAGCACCAGGTGAAAAATTAGCAATTGACATTGTAGGCAAGTTGCCAAGATCTATTGATGGAAAGTTTTTTATACTAACAATCGTAGATCATTATTCACGGTTTTTAGAGGCTATTCCTTTAGCCAATGTAAAATCTGCAACTATTATAAAATGCCTTAATGAATACTTTGCTAGATATGGAATTGCAAAAATTGTGCAGTCAGACAATGGGCCAAATCTAATCTCAGATGAACTTAACAATTTCTTAGAAAATTTAGGCATAGATCACAGGAAATCATCCATATATTTCCCGCAATCAAATGGATTAATTGAACGGGTTCACCGAACTATGAAGGAAAGTTTGGCTGCTATGTCTAACAATGTTCTGGATTGGTCTAACAATTTGCTAAAATTTAAACTTCATTACAATAATTCAGTACACACAGCCACTCAGTATACTCCGGCTGAAATCTTCTTTGGCAGATCTCTAAACATTCCACTTGATTCCATAAATGAACCAAAATTTGTTGAAAGTTTTCAGGCTTATCAAGAAAATATTAAAAAATTGTTAGAAGAGATGAGGCAACAGATTTCAAAAAATGAGGAACAATATTTTGCTGTGTACAATAAAAATACAAAGGGGAGAGCAAAACCGAAATTAAAGATAGGTGATAAAGTTTTTACTGAAAATTTCAGACATTCTGGCTCATTAACTGAAAAATACATTGGTCCTTGGGAAATAATTAAAATTGTTCGTAATGATAATTATATTGTGTCTAGAATATTTAATAATCAAACTGTTGAAAAGAAATTACATGTTAGTAAACTCTTTTTGCAAAAACCTCTAAGACCTAACATTCAAAATTGTATATAATTTGGTAATTAATTTTAAATTTCAATATTGTCAATTTAGTATTTCTTTGCTCATTTAAAAATCTCTCAATTTTCCTAACATCTTTGTCATCAAAAATTTGTATCTATGCTTCCTGGTAAACTATACATCTGTAGGTATTAAGATAGTGAGACGTCATTATTTCTTTATCTTTTTCTGGCTTAAGCTGGCTGGTCCGTTAGGTTAGGACAGTTGTATTAATTTCTAGGTTGTTATGATGATACATTTTCTCAAAGATGTTTAACACCTAAATGGATAGGTCTTACTAGTTGACAATTCTGTTAAAAGATTGAGTTTAAAGATATATGTTAAAAAAAAAAAAAAAAAAAAAAAAAAAAAAAAAAAAAAAAAAAGGCTAGCTATAAATACTTATAAGTATAAATTAAGTATAAATTTTCGTAGAAAATTTTATAACTTAAAATTCTCTTCATATAACTTTAACTCATGTTTTCTAAGTATTAAGTTAACTTTCTGTTCAAAGATTAAAATTTTAAAAGATAATTTGTTAATTTTTTTTTTTTTTTTGCAATTAAGTTCTCTCTTAAGTTAATAGTTTGACCAGCATATTTCAGTAAATTTCATTTGAAATATTAAGAAATTTCTTCTGTTAGTCAATTTCTAAAACAATTTTATTATTTCATTATAATCTTCACTTCTTAAAACCAAATCTCTGTTTTTAATTCACTTTGGTGTATTTTGCTCTCTGCACAATTTGTGTAAAATTTCTTTAAGTGCAAAATGTAATACTTATCATTTCTCATGATTTCTTAACTAAATGAATGTGGCATATAAAAAATATTTTCATGCAATTTGTTGGTAAGAATGCAAACTTATTTCTTAGTTATGTGTAAAGATATTTTTCTTCTTTTTGTATTGTATCTATGTATGTACATAAATTTTCATTGTAAGGCACAAGTGACTTTCATCGGAATATGAGTGCAGCTCAAAAACTTTAAAGTTTTTCTTTTTGTTGGCACTATTCAATAATTTTCTGATTTTCATCCTATGTGCTGCTTCTCTCCTGTTGGGGGGAGGAAATGTAGAGAGAAAGGTCTCTACATATAGTAAACAAGTGGCGAGAACTCGAAACCAATCGGCAGAGCAAACGCATCATAAAAATAAACACTTCATTTCTCCCACAGCCAATACGAAAATCGCAAGAGAGAGAAAACACGTGAATTCCACTCCAGCGTGGGGAGAAACAGAGAAGAATCATTCACGGTAGAAAATCACTTTTTCTCCCTCACTTCTTCTCAACGCCTTTTGGCAACAGTTGAAAAAGCGGCAAGCTACGAGTTTTACGCGAAAAAGCCGCGCTGCAGTTTAGGTAAAAAAAAAGCCTTTTCTGCAGCGTGGGCTAGTGATTTTTTATATTTTGTAAGTTAATTCTTCAAGTATCTTTTTTTTGCTTCTATATTACCTTAAGATGATCTCCCAAGAATTTAGACTATAGTGCTGACTGACCGGCTGAGTTCCTTCTGTGTCTCCAATGTGATTGTTTGTGTATCTTCTCTATATAAAAGTGATCGCCATCATCTGAAATATCGACATCATCTAAAAAGAAAATAGTGCTAATAAAAAAGTCCCATAAGGGAAATAAGTGTGGTGTCGACTAACAGGCTATATGTTCTTCGCCTACCTGTTTGTGATCGTGTGTACCCACAAGAAAGCGTAATCACAAAATAGTGATCCAGGCCATGATGGTCTTAAATATCGATCTAGTTCAAAAATATAAGTGATATAAAAAGCAGCGTGGTGCATACAATTGTTTTAGCCAAAGATCAGTCAAATTGACTGATAAGATCTAATGATCGAAAAAGAAATAAAATCACTGCCACAATCCAGCAGCACGTGGTACAAAGCCTAAGTGAGGCAAAATAATATAGTTGCCAAAGAAAACACAATTCTGATTTCATCATGTAAATATCAACTTCACGAATTTAATCTAGAGGTTACTAGTAAGTTTGCTGCAGCAAATTCTTGTATATATATTCTTTATTTTGAGTGTTTTTCTTTTTTTTATCTCTTTTTATGTGTTCTATCAATAAATATGCTTTGTTTTCGATAACATTCATGTTTCATCACTTATATATAGTTTTTAATTTTTGAAAAATATAAGCTTCCTTTCTGATCTCAATAATGTTTATATCACATTATCTCATATAAATCTTCATTTTTAAAGGTATGATAATTGCCTCCTTACTATATAAATATTTTTGCAATAATTAAATATTTACATCTCCATATCTATCTCTCCTCTCTATAGATAGCATATACATTATATCTAAGAAATTTCGATTGTTTTAATGTTATGAACTATCTGCCCTGTTTTGAACCATTTTGGGTTATTTAACAGGGGGATTTATATAATAACATATGGTATAATGTTTTATATAATACCAGTCGTTTATGATGTAAGACAGGCATAAAAAATATTTTTGAAGCAAACTTTTACAAAATATTTTTAAATTTTCAACTAAAAATTCTATTAAAGATGTTTTTACAATTTCTAGTAGCCACTGTTTGTAGCCACAAATAAGGTGTTTTTTAAAGTTGTTTGAAATATGCATGTTTTCAATCTTTGTAATTAACATCAAATAATCTTTGATAGCTATTTTAGAATAATATATTTGAAGAGAGCTTGAAGAAAGTTACTTCTTCAAAATCCTATTTTCTGGAAAAACATTTGAAATCTGCTCTCGTCGATACTATGAATTTTTAACTGTAAAACTTTTTATTCTAATTTCTTCGTTTTTATACATGTTTACGCATGAGAATTTTTGATACTGTAGAATTTTTAGTAAGGAAAATTTCTATTGAATGCTTAATTTTGAAGGATTTTCACTCTTGACAACGTTACGTGCGTTTTTAAGCCAACTGGTGCCTATATAGCCTCAGTATCTACAACTGCTTCATCTAATGTTAAACCTTGGGATTTATAAATTGTAACAGCAAAAGCTAACTGCAGAAGAAATTCTTTCCTTGAGCAGTTTATGCTTCCATTTTTTCCAGAATTCAGTTATTGGGGGAATTGGTACGCACCAATTCTTATAAGTTAAATTACTGTAGTATTCAAATTTATCCATGATTATTCGCGATATCTGGTCTAGTGGCTTGTGATTTTCTTTAATACGTGCAACAAAGCCTAAAGTCCCGTTCACTAAACCTTTTTCGGTCCACAAATAAGAACATAACATTACTTTAGATACAAATGATAAAGTAAGAAATAGTTGAAGTCCATTTGTCATTTCTGAATCGGCCAATTTTGCTGTAGTACATTTATAAAGAGCTTGAATCGAGGCAACAAGTTCCCGCAATTCTTTTAATTTTTCATTTATATAATAAATTTAACAATTAATTGTATTTGTTTACAATTCTTTTGTTGCCACTTTACAAAAATAAAAACCATAATACAATTCTTTTTTTAAAATGTTTAAGTGTCATCTGTGCAAACGATTTTGCTGAATAATGAAAACATATTTTATTTATTAAATTAATCATGATTCTATCTATAATCACTTACTCCATGATTTATATTTTTTTCTGAAAATATGCGCGTTTCATTTTTTATTTATTTGTTAAAATGCGTCCGTATTGGAAATGCATGTAAAATAAATTAATTAAAATAATATTTTTTTAACATTTTACTGTAAAAAAATTATATTCTGCAAATCTACAGATCATATTTTATTTTTGTGTTTAATTTGAAGTCAAAATATTGAATAGTTTTTTTGTAAAGTTTACGACAAAGTGTAATTTGAGTGGCCTAGTAGAGGATTCGCTTCGCTCATCCTAATTATAGTAATTAAGGGTGTATTCGAAAAAACGCTTTTCCACCTTCAACAGCTCGAAATTTTCCGATACAATTTCAGACACAATTTTAAAAGTAGAAACATGAAACTTGCTGAGGGGATTCTTGAAGGGACGTATGAGGTGCCGTGTGATGTCTTTTGACGCTCAATTCATTAGAATTTGAGTTATAAACAATTACCTTATCAGTATGACACTTTTTTCCGTTCCCAGAAGTCCCGCTTGGGAAAAATCGGTTCGAAATGCCGTTTTTGATTGCTTTTTTTGCAATATTTTCTGCATTTATCAAGGAATTGACAATCACGGCACCTCGTGTACTTTCCAAATAAGAGATTTTGAAAGTTTGGTGTATTTGAGAGTAAAAATGAATTCAAAAATAAATCGGAAAATAAGCAGTTTGGATCGGAATACACCCTTAAAGCATTCGCTGCACCACCTGTAAAAAGATAGCCAAAATGACACGGGCGGGAGAAGAGATGGATTTATTGAATCGAAAAGTAGGTTTTAATAGCTTTTAGTTTTTTTTCTGCTGCCATAATCAACAAACAATCTCTCTATTTAAAAATAATAATAATAGTAATTACATAAAATAACTAACGCTAATACCATTTCAGTAACTGAATTTTTTGCGACTGGAGGTCTTTCTTCATTAATATGAAGAAAACTACTGGATATAAAAATGGGTTATGTTATAGAAAATTTTCGATAAACAAGTTGACTTTTTTAAAATCAAAAATAAATTTTTTTAAGAGTTATTAATTGTTAAAGTGAGTCAAAATCGTTCCATTAAAAAATATTTTAAAATCAAAAACTATATCTTACTTACTAGAAACTTAGACGTTTCCGAGGTGTTTTCTTTTTTTTTTTTTTTTTTTTCTTATGATATCTTTGGCGTTTTATTTCCATTTTAAATTCCAACTTTCAGCCTTTCCTTTTCGAGAGATATTTTTCACAAGTTTTACAAAAGATAAATATCATTTTAAATTGTTGCCAATTGAATATTTTTTTCTTGGAGCATCGATTACTAACTTGTGGTGTGCAAATTATTTATTATTTTCATTATTAGTATTAAGTGGATAAATTTTTTGAGGATTTTTAAAAAATTCGTGATTTAAAGATATATATTTTTTTTACGTTTCAAAATTTTATTTATTTATTTATTTTAAAAAGTTGCCGGAAAAAAAAGTGTAATGAGTGCTATTTCCTTTCAATTAAGAATTTACTGACACGTGACTATTAAAAACAGAAAAAAACTTTTAAAATAGAATTAAATGATGACATATTAAAAGCAGGAAAATATAGAACATGACGCCATAAAAATTGCATTTATACGTGAATAACATAAGAGAAAGTGACATGCACATTATTGTATTTATGCTTGAATTTTATAAAAGAGGAAGAAAATTTTAAAATAATAAATTCATTAATATGAGTAAATGAGGAAAATAACGTCGTATTTAAAATGGCCAAATAATAATAAGATTATCAATTAGATTGTCAAAACAATCTAAATTATAAAAATATAATTACACGAGACATTTATTGCATATTCAGTCTTATGTATTAACTCAGCCAATTTCATGCTTTTACTTAAAAAAAAAAAAAAAAAAAAAAAAAATTAGTTTGAAAATGTTACAGAATATTTCGAACTGTTGAGTGTGGAAAAATATTTTTTTCGAATGCACTCTTAAGGGTGTTCTTAAATCAGAAAGGGCGACTTTGTGACATAAGCTTTAATTTATTTTTGTCCAGAAATGCATGCAACTAGCAGGTGTTGTTGTTCAGAAATTATCGAATCGCATACATTTTCCCGTTTTTAGGTGCGTTCGTAATTATGTAAATACGTAGTACCTATCGTTGTCGTTCCGTCTGTCCGTCTGTCTGTCTGTCTGTCCGTCCGCATATAACAACGCAAAAACTACCCAACCGAATCGTTTGAAATTTAAAATACATAATAATTACATAATTTTGTCGAGTCATTTCAAATTTTATGAAAATCGGTTGGATATATCAATTACAGGGACAATCAAAAGGATTCCGTTACATTACGGTCAATGGGGAAAAAAGTTTCAAATCCATTTTAATCGTTTGAAATTTAAAACATATAATTATTAAGTAATTTTGTCGAGTCATTTCAAATGTTATGAAAGTCGGATGCATAGATCATTTACAGGGACAATCAAAGGTATTCCAGTACATTACGGTCAATGGGGAAAAAATTTCAAATGCATTTTAATCGTTTGAAATTTAAAACATATAATTATTAAGTAATTTTGTCGAGTCATTTCAAATGTTATGAAAGTCGGATGCATAGATCATTTACAGGGACAATCAAAGGTATTCCAGTACATTACGGTCAATGGGAAAAAAGTTTCAAATGCATTTTTCTGATGTTACACTCATTCGAACATAATAGAATTGGCATGAATCTATGAAATATATACTAAAATATGCATTCTGTACAATCTGTGATGCAAAGAATTTTTATTGTTAAATTACAGGGCCACACAAAAGTATTCCAATACATAATGCTATACGGGGAAACATTGTTTGGGGCGTGTTTTAATTATATTCAACTATTTCACAATTTATGAATAAGATATACGTTGCTGAGGTGTAATAAAAATTACTGCCTGCATATTTACAGAAACACAAAGATTTCGACTACTATACTGTATCCGAAGTACCCTCTACTATATCAGCAAGATCTGAATATTTTTAAAACTTTGTTATCGGACGAACGCACCTCATTTGCTACGTTCACGTGCAATTTCCAACTTGTTTTTTTTTTTTTTTTTTTTTTTTTTTTTTGGAAAAGCCATAAATATTTTAGAACAAGTAGTCAAAGACAGCGTTTTGAATCGCATTTGTCGACGAAAGCAGAAAAACTGGTCGACGAAATGAAGAAAAAGACGTGATCACATGATTTAAAATGCTTATAACTCAATAGGTAATTTATTGATCATAAAATGGAAAACTAATAAAAAAGGTCTCCATACGGGCATACCTCGAAAAATCTGAAAAAATTACAGAATGTTCTTCTCGTGTGTATCTATACGTTTATAAAAAAAATTTCGGCGGAACCACCATTCAGTATCCGTAAAAAAAAATGAAAATTTCGTTATTTGGAGATTTATCGCCGGTTGGCGAAGGAATGCAATTTCAAAAAATACTTTGTGTCAAATATACTTCAAGAAAAAAAAAAGTTTCATGTTGAACGTCTTTTGATAAATTTAATTTAAATAACTTTTATTTTATAAGTTTTAATTTGTTTTAAGTATAATTTTGTTATATCGATATTTATATGTATTCATATTCAAATTTAATCATCAAAATTTGAGATTTAAAACGAAATTCATAATTTAAATTAATTAAATTTGTTTCCTGCTCAAAGTCCATTTGAGAATTGTCGATTAGATTTTGTTGCTATGGAAACGTGTGGCTTTTATTTTTGAATACGCTTAAATTATGTATGAAGATAATTTTCCTCAATATGATTTTTTTTTAATCTATGAAAACATTTTTTCCAGTGATTAATTAAATAGCTACTTCAACAAATAATATATATATGAAATACAAAATGTATACATATGTATATAATATATTAAAGTCTCTCATTGTTTATGTTTAAATTCATTAAATACGATTTACACGCATTCTAAATATCCAGTAGTTTTGAGTTGCATAATAATCGGTTGCTTTTGGCGAGGAAAAGAGCTGCCCGCCAAAACGAGTGACTCTTTCGTCTTTTCACGCCAAATATTCGAATTTTTTTTTTTTTTTTTTTTTTTTTTTTTTTTTTTTTTTTTGCATAATTTCTAATGTGATTCCGCCGCTAATTTTGACTGATCCTTTATTGCATGCATAAGTACTTTAATCAGTATTTTTTTCATAAAATTCTGAGTATGCCCAGTATGGAGACCTTCCTTGTAAGTTCGATTCCAAATCACTTCCATGGTCAGGTTTTGCAATTTCATATCTTCTCCGTTAAAAAATGCATTTGTAAATGCGTCAAAACGTTTTGCGCCTGTTGAGCAGAACAGCTGAGAACAGCCTTAATCTTTAAAACCAAGTAAAAAAAAAAAAAAAAAATGAAAAAACGCGTAGAATAAGAAATATAAAAACAGACCGGCTACTTGATGTCTATTTAACATTAAATGGATTCGACAGCGAATTGCTTAGGATTATCATCTCTCTGGTAACGAGGAGCCATCTGTCAGGCGATTGATTACGTATTCATGACGTCATTCCCATGCGAGATTACGAGGTGCCGGTTCTCGACTCGTAAATCGCATGTTAACGATAGGAAAGATTTGCAAAATGTTACATCTTGACTTGTTACGAGAGTCCAATTAAAACGGAAGCGATAGGCTTGCCCTCATTTGGGGTGTTCAACTTTTGTGAAAGGTGATAGTTTAAAGTTATGCTGATCTTGTATACTGATTATAATCAATATATATCCATATATACATATATGTACAGTCGGACCTCGATATCTCGAACCTCCTTACCTCGAAACCCATGGTATCTCGAAAAAAGAATTTTCCCAGTATTTTCATCAAAATTCTTATGTATTTTCCATATTTATCTCGAAATAAATTTTTCAAGATATATCAAAATAGTTTTCACAAAAATTAGTTCCACTTTTTATTTTCGGCTATTGTTAGTTGTAGAAACAGTCTGATCTCGATGCTGGTTTCCCATTGTTTTATCCGTTTCATTGGTTGAATTCCGCAACTTATTTCATTTTATTCGTTTTCTGATTGGTCTATGTTTAATGTCTAAAATTGGAATACTTCCATTTTTTTTTTTTTTCGTTTTCTGATTGGTCTATGTTTAATGTCCAAAATTGGAATACTTCCATTTTTTATTTTTTTCGTTTTCTGATTGGTCCATGCTTAATGTCAAGAAATAAAAATACTTCTGTTGCCACAATGACAAAAAAGTATTTAAAACTACAATAAATAAATAAATAAATAAATAAATAATAACTTAATAACAAATTTAAATGCAGGTTTTAAACAAGTTGCTCTTAAAAGTAAATTTTTTTTTTCTGTATATGAAGGATTAAAAATTGAAAATGTGCGATGTTGAGAAATTTAAAAATTTACAGTACCGAAAATTGGTTAACTGAAATTTCATTTAATGTTTGTTTATGACTGGCACAGGAATATTAACGTGATTCTAAATGTCTAGGCATGTTATTAGGACTCTGTTACCATGCAAGGCACGTTTTGACCATCCTAAAAATGATTTTTTTTTTTTTTTTTTAATATAGAAATCATTAATAAGTCTAAAATTATAGTCATTGAAAATATTATTTTCCAAATAGTTGTTGTAATTTGCTAAATTACATTTTTTTTTTTTTTTTTTTTAAATTAAGCGTGTATTTGAAAAAACGCTTTTCCACCTTCAACAGTTCCAAATTTTCCGATACAATTTCAGACACATTTTTAAAAGGAAAAACACGAAACTGACAGAGGAAATTTTGGAAGATACGTATAAGGTGCAGTGTGATGTCATTTTATGCTCCATTCATTAGAATTGGATTTAAAAACAATTATTTCATCTGTATAACCATTTAATAAAATTTGGAATTTTTTTTTTCTTAATATTGCATTATTTTCTCAAAAAACAAAAAATATTTTGGTTAACTTGGCAAGCGTATGATAATATAATGATACCTTTCGAATATTCCCGGGGCTAATATTTTGATGCGAGGGGACCCTGAAAATGTGCTGGGCCTTGAAGCTCCCTACAACCTTAATCGGGCTCTGACAACAAGTTCATCGTGCTAGCGATATCTCAGCACTGCGGTGTCGAGTGGAAGAGATCGAACTACATATCGTTTCGCCCCTCCCCTCCTCCCCCATGAGATAATGAATTCGAGCCCAGTTGCCTCCTCATGTCTGTATTTTACGGAACAGGTTTGTCGGTAGCGAGGTCCAGAGGGGCCATCGTTTGTCGTTTGCAGATCGCCGGCAGAGATAGGAACTAGGAAAGGGGGGGGGGGGCACAAGCAGCTGCCACTGATATACGGAGGCCACGCAGGACCTTAAAAAATGTTTCGGGATGGTTTCAGTTTCCTTGTGTCGGTAGATAAAATTTCATGTCGCTTATATATAACACGCAAGAATTTTGGATGTTTCAAGAACTAAAGACTAAATGGCGAGTGGTTTGACAGATCGCTTTAAGGGTGTATTTCGATTCAAACTGCTTATTTTCCGATTTATTTTTGAATTCATTTTTGCTCTCAAATACATCACTTTCAAAATCTCTTATTTGGAAAGTACACAAGGTGCCGTGATTGTCGATTCTTTGATAAATGCAATTCCAAAAAAGCAATCAAAAATGGCATTTCGTACCGATTTTTCCCAAGCGGGAGATCTGAGAACGAAAATAAGGGTCATACTGATAAGGTAATTGTTTATAACTCAAATTCTAATGAATTGCGCGTAAAAAGACATCACACGGCACCTCATACGTCCCTTCAAGAATCCCCTCAGCAAGTTTCGTGTTTTTACTTTTAAAAAATGTGTCTGAAATTGTATCGGAAAATTTCGAGCTGTTGAAGGTGGAAAAGGGAAAAGCGTTTTTTCGAATACACCCTTAAGGGTCTTCTTAAATTAAAAACGGCAACTTTGTGACATAAGTTTTAATTTCTTTTTCTTCAGAAATGCATGAAACTAGCAGGTGTTATTGTTCAGAAGCTATATCTAATCGCACTCATTTTTCTGATCTTTTGCAAACGCTATAGATCTTTCTGAACAAGCCATCAAAATTGACTTTTTGAATCCCACTTTTCGACGAAAGCAGAAGAACCAGTCAACGAAAGGGAGAAAAAAGCTTAATCACGTGATAGAAATGGCTTATTACTCAAAAGGTAATCTAATGAACAAAAAGTAGAAAATTGTGTTAGATTCCAGATCGCTTCCTTAGTCAAGGCTTCCAATTTTATATTTTTCTGTTAAAAAATAAATTTTATAAATGTGTCAAAACGTTTTGCACTTTTGAGCAGAGCAGTTAAGAACACCCTTAAGGGTGTATTTCAATTCAAACTGCTTATTTTCCGATTTATTTTTGAATTGATTTTTGCTCTCAAATACACCAAACTTTCAAAATCTCTTATTTGGAAAGTACACAAGGTGCCGTGAGGGTCGATTTTTGGATAAATGCAGAAAATATTGTAAAAAAAGCAATCAAAAACGGCATTTCGAACCGATTTTTCCGAAGCGAGAGATCTGTGAACGGAAAAAAAGGTCTTATTGATAAGGTAATTGTTTATAAATCAAATTCTAATACATTTAGCGTAAAAAGACATCACACGGCTCCTCATACGTCCCTTCAAGAATTCCCTCAGCAAGTTTCATGTGTTCTACCTTTAAAAGTGTGTCTGAAATTGTATCGGAAAATTTCGAGCTGTTGAAGGTGGAAGAGCGTTTTTTCGAATAAACCCTTAAGTTCAAATGAAAAGATCCGTTCGCTAATGCTAATCCTATGGAAGAAATTTATAAAGATATCCCGGTTGAATTTCATAGATATTGTAATTCGTAAATTGTCTTACCATTCAATCCATATTTAAATATATGGATTGAATGGTAAGACAATTTACAAGATAATTATTTAGCTAGACCACGGACAATACCCAAATTAAATAACGCGTGATATATTTAATTTAATTTCAATAACTACTTATTCCAGTTTTTCACGTTCATTATGTTAGTAATTTTATTTTCTAAATACATTTCTGAAGATGACTCAATTAAAAAGAATTGAAACATGTTAAAAAAAAAAAACTTTTTTAATGTATTTAAAATGTTTTTATTAATACAACAATGTCTTATAGGCAAAATATTTATTTATAATATAAATTCTTACTTTTACGTTGTGGAATATATATTACTAGGACTTCCCTCAGAGGGATTAGTCTGAGCGATATTGCTGAGAATACACATTTAATAACTTGCGATAAGTAAAGAAAATGAGATGTTACCTTTAATTGGCCATTCATTGTGATAAAATATAATGATGAAAATAAGCATATCGAATCGTAGAACTACAAAATCTTTTTGCATATACTATTTTTATAAAAGAAAAGCAAACCATGCATGGATATAAAATTGGAAATATGCAAAATGTTAAAAGTAATACAGAAAATAAAACACCAATTTTTTTTATATTGGAAATATAGCTCTTTGAAATGATGTCATGAGCATAAACAGAAGCTTCGCACCGATTTGAGAAGCTATAAATAACATAAACTATTATGTTTGAAGAGAAATGGAGTGTATTTTATATGGTGTGAAATCCGTCCGAATAATTTATAATGTTGAATATCTGTTTTCCACGGATGCAATGAGGTTGTCGATAAGAGTTAAGGAATCCTTTTTTAAAAATTTGTCCTAAACGAGCACTTACATCTTATAAGTTACTGTGATGCCAAAGTTATAGTTTCTGACCCCAACAGTATCCTAGAAATTGCAATATTCTCAATAAGTTGGGTTTAAAACTTTTTCTAGAAAAAAAATGTTTAATATGTGAAATTAAATTGTCGAATGTTTTAGAAATCGTTCATAACGAGAATATTATATCTTAAAAGTTGCCACCGAAAAAAAAAGATTTTAAATATTTAGTCATATCAACATCAAAGAATTCTCAATTTTAGAACTTTTTTTGCTCGTGCATTGATAGTGATTATTGTTCCTACGCAAAATATAGTATATTTTGCAGCAAAGATGGTTGCCAACATTTTTTGCCCACATTATTTTTTAAATCGGCTAGGTACTCCCATTGCTAACGAAAAACACACAAACGTTAATGCTTTATAGCATAGAAATACAGAATCAAAAGCTATTCATCTCCTATTATATACACATGAACAGGGGTTGGGAAATTCATCATTTTGCTCGCCAGTGGCGAGTGGATTTTCTCATAAGGCGAGTGCATTTTTAGTTTTTGAAAAACTGTAGGCAATAGGCACATTATCAGAAACACTTTTTTAATCTAGATATTTTAACTTTCCAAATTATTACAGTGTAAGTATGGTACTAAGTTCTATCTAATGTTAATCTTACCTTTGTTACATATATTTCTTAATATTATACAAAAAAGAATAATTATGAAAATGCATTGTAGTAATAGTAATTTTGTCTGAAATCGCGTGCGATTTTGTCATAACTATTTTCAACTGCGTGTGTTACATCTTGCGGGCTGGCGAAATAAATCCTTGGCTGGTAAGAATTTGGAAAATTTCCCCACCCCTGCACATAAATTATCTAATTAGTGTTAGCAGATGAATTTTTAAATATACATAGATCAATATAATGCTTCATTTTTCTTTTATTAGTATTTCTTAGTATTCATTTTTCATTTATTTGTATTATTCAGTAAAAAACTCACTTTCTTAAGCCCGAATTACGTCAAACTTTTTATAAAAGCGCCTAAGTCCATATAACAGCGAAGTATTGTGAAGAGTATTAAATACAAGGTAGTAAGACACTTAGCCAAACGCAGGTAATAAATCGCCAAATATTGTCCTTTTCGCCCTCTTTCGAAATGCTTTTTTTTTTCGTATGTTTAAAAAACACGATTTTGAATCATCTTATTTAAAATTCAAATAAATAAATGAGAGGAAGCAATAATAGCATAAGTCAAAACATTCATAAGTCAACATCAAGGAATTGTATCGTAGTTACACAAGTGGAAAAAAGCTGCTTTCGGCCAAAAAACGTTGTCTTCACTAAATTTGAATCCGATTAAAAAAAGTACCGTGATTAATTTAAATGTTATAGGCAGAGCTGCCAAGTCTCCGGCATTTTGGGTACCGGTATTTTAATACAGAAAATGTTTTATTAAATTGGAACATTCTGCGGATTTAAAAAATAACTTTTCCTATAAGAAAATTCTGCTATGCAATAAGCGAGGGTTTGGCATCTCTATATAGGAATATTTCGTAATCTACTTTTTAACCTTAAAAAAAGCAACGACCATTTTTCGGGTACAAAAAGTATTGCTAATTGTTCCATTTTGCATACAAGGTACTGATTGTAATATTGATACATCTATGGTGATAAATTTCCAATAATTTTTCAAATCCCATTTATTTCATTAAAAATATAAATCTTTTATTCATTTAGTTTAAAATAAATGGTTTTTAACTAATTTCATAATACTTTTGAAATATCACTTTTCATTGAAATATTCATACTTAATCCATAACGTACATAATATATGACTCTGTTATTACATAAGTCACCTTTTTATTATGATAAAAAGTTAATTAAATCCAATTGATTTTTTAAATCATCAAATTTTAAAATATTCACCTTTTATATAAACTTTTTAATAACAATTTTAATTTTTCTTAAGAAAGGTGTTATAGTAAAAATAAAGTACATTGACATGTTTCGGAACCGTCAAATAAGTTCCATAGTCATAATATAAATAAAACAAAATTTCAAAATATTTCTCGGACAATACAAATGACACGCGACAAGTGGTTTTTTGGTGTTTTTTATCTCTTTGTCGCGTATCATTTTTATTGATCGTGAAATAGTTTGAAATTTTTATTTTTACTTAAATTTTAGATCATGGTCTATATTGTAATTTAATTTTTTGCAATAGAGCGCGTGTTTTTTGTTATTTATATCTCTTTGTCGCGTGTCATTTGTATTGTCCGAGAAATATTTTGAAATTTTGTTTTATTTATATTATGACTATGGAACTTATTTGACGGTTCCGAAACATGTCAATGTATTTTATTTTTACTATAACACCTTTTTATTATCATAAAAATTGTGTTTTTACTGATTTTTATTAGCTCAATAGGAAAAATTTTGTGTTTTGAGCAATAGATGTCCGCATTTCCTATTATTTATTTATTTTAACAAAATTCTTTGTATTTCAAAGAATTTTTATTTAAATAGGAAATCCAGATGTCGCTGTTAATAAAGAAGAAAGTTACAAAAAAAAGTTACAAAACGAGTAGACACATACTATCAAATATGGGAAAACGACGAATCCCAAAAAGACGTCGTATGAAATATCATCTTTTAAAGCAAAAAAACGAGGTCTGATTATCGAGCCTACTGATTACAAAATGTGCATTACATTAAAAAAAAATGCTGCATATATTGATTATTTTTTCTTTTGTGCAGTTTTGGCTTCGAAAGGTGCGCTATGTTGCAGAAAGATATAAGCGCCTATGAAAACACACCTGGTAAACTTTCATGCTCAGTTTTACAAATAAATATGGCACATATATGCCCTATATACACCGAGGTACCTAATTGGTGCCAAAATGGCGTTTAGTTGCCTAACATGCTGGTTATCATATAAATGTTATAATAAACTGTTTGTTCTAAAAATATTATCATTTATTGATTGTTATATCTTTTTTAATAACAGGAAATGTTTCATTTATTCCTTTTTTTTTTTCATTTTGAAATAAATAAATAACGTGTTGTTATAGCATGCTATATGCATCCGGTAATCAAAACGATGTTTTCGCCTAATTGGCATAAAAAATCTCGCCAAACCCGGTGCATATATCTGTAGTATATTATCTCAAGTATTTTATTTATGTATACTATAATTGTTTTTACATACCACTTACTTCTTCTGGTATATAGAAACAGGTAAGTGGCTCCTTTATGCAGTATAAATTGTATAAAACTTTAAAAAAATAGCCCCGTTGCCCCTTTTTGGATCGAATTTTAAAAAAAATCAATGTCTAATTCCAGTATTGCTCCCAGGTATGCATACATACTCCATATTTCAAAGTTGTATGCCAACAGGAAACGGATGAAAAATGGGAAAAAATGTCACATATGCACCAGGGTACATAATTGGCGTCAAAATGGCATTATTTTATCTGAGATGGTAACCCGGCTTTATTTATTTATTATTTGTTTATTTACTCATAAAATATTTACTTTCACTCCCTTCTTTTAATTATATAAAATATTTCTTTTTATAGTTATTAATTATTATTATTATTTTATTTACTGTAAGTTCTTTTTGAAAATAGAAAATAATTTAAAAATGTGTATGTAAACGTTATTTGAAAAGGGAGTTTACGCCAAATGGACTTTGAAAAAAATTGCGCCAAATCTGATGCTCTTGTGGTATCCGTGCCGAAAAATTAAGGTGCTATTACACGTGCGCGGCTGCAGGCGTCAAATCGCAGGCGTCTCCATGTAATCCTATGGGACCAAGGGAGTCGCTTGGTAGCGCGCGATTCTCTTTTGTCGGAGCGTCTTTGACGCGTGGAACGAAGCGAGTCGCCAGTAACAGCCAATCAAATGCTTGGAAATCCAAATGATGGTAAAGACTCTTCTCGAACAGCCAATGAAATGCTAAGAACACGAAAAAACGCAGGCGATTTTTGTCGCTTGGAATTTTTAAAGTGCTACACGTAAAGGTGCTATTACACGTGCGCTGCTGCAGGCGTCAAATCGCAGGCGTCTCCATGTTATCCTATGGGATCAGAGGAGTCGCTTGGTTAGCGCGCGATTCTCTTGTGTCGGAGCGTCTTTGACGCCTGGAACGAAGCGACTCGCAAGTAAGAGCCAATCAAATGCTTGGAAATCCAAATGACGGTAAAGACTCTTCTCGAACAGCCAATGAAATGCTAAGAACACGAAAAAACGCAGGCGATTTTTGTCGCTTGCAATTTTTACGTGTAATAGCACTTTAAAAATTCCAAGCGACAAAAATCGCCTGCGTTTTTTCGTGTTCTTAGCATTTCATTGGCTGTTCGAGAAGAGTCTTTACCATCATTTGGATTTCCAAGCATTTGATTGGCTGTTACCGGCGACTCGCTTCGTTCCACGCGTCAAAGACGCTCCGACAAAAGAGAATCGCGCGCTACCAAGCGACTCCCTTGGTCCCATAGGATTACATGGAGACGCCTGCGATTTGACGCCTGCAGCCGCGCACGTGTAATAGCACCTTTACGTGTAATAGCACTTTTAGTGACCAGAATTGACTTCCATACACAAACAAAATATAAGTTAAAAGAAAACATGCAATGAAAATAAATATAAAGGGAAAATGATGTCATAAAAGAAACTTTTTATTTAAAAACGTAATTGTTCCTAATTTTCACACGCGAAATATGTAAAACATTCTTTTAGCGATCAAAAAGTGCTGTTAAGAGATTATCACAAAATCTCAAAATCAAAGTTTTTATGACATTTTTTAATATAAAAAAATAACAGTTTTATTTTCCTGCATGATTAAATTTTAAAATGTTTTATTGCATTCAATATTTCTGAGTGCGAATATGATTACTATTTACTCCATGTACTGATTCGGTTATCTACGAAAATGTCCAGCCGGTGAAAATCACGCTCACCAAATTTCTGTGACGTATGCACATAAATTGTGCTTTTTTATCAGTTTTTTTAATATAACTTTTAAACTATTTGGAATTAATTTTTAAAAGTAGGTGCATTCACCAGATTACCTTCACAGGTACCTATTGGTACAAACAGAACCGAAATCCGACAAGTACTTTTTGAGATTTGCTTGACGAAAGAATTTTTTTGAATTTTAATATCGTTACGTATCTCTGAGTATAAAGACTTCGCTTCGCTCAGACAATTAATATTACGATATTGTTATTAATGGATGTAATCAAGGCTTTTTCACATTCAAGGATATATTTTATTGGCCAATAAAATTACAGGAAAATTTAGGAAACAGTCAATGTGAAAGAAGCGGATTCAAGGATAAAATTTATTGGCCAGTAGAATTACAAGAAATTTCAAGAAACAGCCTATGTCAGAGAAGCGGATTCAAAGATAAATTTTATTGGCCAATAGAATTACAAGAAATTTTAGGAAATATCCAACGTAAGAGAAGCGGATTGAAGGATAAAGTTTACCGGCCAATAGAATGAATAGAAATGTTAGGAAGCAGGCATTGTCAAAAAAGCGGATTCAAACATAAATTTTATTGGCCAATATAATTCCAGGAAATTTTTACGAAACTGCCCATGTAAGATAACACAATTCAGAGATAAAATTAATTGGCCAATAGAATTAGAGGAAATTTTAGCAAATATCCAACGTATTAGAAGCGGATTCAAGGATAAAATTTATAGCCCAATAGAATTATAGGAAATTTTAGAAAAGAAAAAGAAACAGATTCAAAGATGAAAATTATTGGCCAATAGAATTTCAGTACGGAAATTTAGGAGAGAGGCTATGAAATCGGATTCATAAACCAATTAGTTTGCAACAAGTATAGCCTAATGCTAACATAAAATAAAAAAGTATTGACTTACAAAGCTGTGCTTGTTGGATATGTTGTTGGTGATCTTGAGCTTGTGGAAAGAGACGACTTTCTGCATCCACTGTTCCCCCGTTGAGGGGGAGTCCGGGTGGATATACATCCTCTTGGGCATCTCCGGGTCCGCCTTACCCGCCACCACCCACCTGCTGTTGTGGAATTTGTAGCGACAATCGTCCGAAGCAACAATGTCCATCAGCAAGATGTACTTGGCCTTTTTGTCTAGACCAGACAGACGGACTTTGAAAGCAGGAAACATACGTCTGTGGGAGAAAGAGAAAGAAATAAGTTGTCCATTTTGTGGACACTGGAGAATATGTAAATATTTATATTTTCAATCATTGTAAATGGCCGTAGTAGCCTATAGTCCCTCTAGAAAAAATTGGCTTTTCACGGACAAACGTCCTTCTTTCATTGTTCTTACGTTGCTCACTCCTCAGCCCTTATCTTAAGTTAGTAACTATGGTAATGAAGGGAAAATAAAAAGAGAATATTTGTCCTTGAAAAGCCGATTTTTCCTACAGGAAGTATAGTGATTATAGCACCGAACTCTGGACTGAAAGTTCTCGGGTTCGATGCTCGACATCACTAAAGATGCAGCAGTGTACGCGCTCGTTAAGGGTGTTCTTAAATCAAAAAAGGCAACTTTGTGACATAAGTTTTCAGTTATTTTTTCACGGAAATGCATGAAACTAGCATATGTTGTAATTCAGAAACTATCGAATCGCACTCAATTTTCTGTTTTTTTAAATACGCAATAATTTTAAGACAAGCCATCAAAGTTGATGTTTTGAACTGCTTTTTCCGACGCAAGCAATGTCTATCAACAAGATGTACTTGGCTTTCTTATCCAGACCATGCGAACTTTGAAAGCGGGAAATATTCGTCTGTGGGGGAGAGAGAAAGAATTAAGTTGTACATTTTGTGGACGCTATAGAGAATATGTAACTATTTATATATTTAATCATTGTAATAGTCCAAGAGCCTTCCGCACAAAACCCTATGTCATCAAGCACAATTTAACTGAATCAATAAATCCACTGTGATATGTTATATATATCATCGATAATATACAGTACTTCGGATAAGAATATATGATTTGAAATATTTTGTGTGTTTATTTTTGTTTAAATGCTATGCACTTCATATTATGCGTTAAAAATTAAGTCTCAGCGGCGGATATAAATTTTATGATACTTGAAATTGTTTAACATTATTAAGATATGTCGCAAACAATTCACTCCTTTGTTATGGAATTCTTTTGAGTCGCCCTGTAAATGAATAGTAACTATTATTTCCACTGCATATTTTACAGAATGCGTACTTTAGAGAACTTTTGGAATCAATGCAAATTTGAATGTTTGACAGGCAGCAACACCTTTAAAAATCATTTTAAACGAATTTTTCCCATTGGCCATAATGTATCGGAAAACTTTTGACTAGGCCTGTAAATAAACTAATCATAGTAGAAACTTCATTTTCAATAAGGTTCGTGCTAGGGTAAACATAAATAACATATAAAAATTTCATAGCAATCCAAGAATATTTACTTGGAGATAGAGCGCGGACAGCAGCCATCCGGACAGACGGTCAGACAAACCGAATACATAAACACTTTTCAACTTTGTTAGAAAGTCTTAAAAATGAGTCTGAAAATGTTTCGCGTTTTGGGGCACAGAACCACCTTAAGGGTGTATTTCGATTCAAACTGCTTATTTTCCGATTTATTTTTGAATGCACTTTTACTCTCAAACGCATTCAACTTGCAGATTCTCTTATTTAGAAAGTACGCAAGGTGCCATGATTGTCAATGCTTTGATAAATGTTAAAAACAATGTAAAAAAAGCAATCAAAAACGCATTGACGTTGCATTTTGAACAAATTTTCCCGAAGCGAGAGATCTGAAAACGAAAAAAAGGGTCATGCCGAGAAGGTAATTGTTTATAAATCAAATTCTAATAAATGGAGCGTTAAATGACATCACACGGCACCTCATACGTCCCTTCAAGAATCCCCTCAGCAAGTTTCATGTTTCTACTTTTAAAAATATGTCTGAAAATGTATCGGAACATTTCGAGCTGTTGAAGGTGGAAAAGCGTTTTTTCGAATACACCCTTAACCGCCAAAACATCACAGAAATTGCTACATTTTTCATACCTGAAGACATTATGCTGGACATGTCACCCCAGCAGAATGTTTTCGGAGGAAAAATTGACATCCAATGTCAACTAAAAGCGTCAGACACGAGGCGAAAGCGCGTGCACAATTCAATATCATAAAAAAGAATGTCCATTTCGGCAAAAACAGATGAAATAACTGAATCAATAATTCCCATTGTGAAATATACTGGTGTCCAAAATTTAAGCATAATTGGTAGTTAAGTAATTATTTTTAAGTAATGAAAGAAATATGAATCGGAATGTGCTGTAACTCCAGGTGTGTAAACAAAATAGTACGCGTCACATATTTTCACGAAGAGTTTTCCCCGAAATCGAACAGGGGATCGTCAACAAATTGAAAAAGAACGAAGATCTTTTGGATAACCCTGTCAAAACTAATGTAGCAAAAGCGTTCAAACTGCACATTATGATTAATTGGCTTATTGTAATGTACTGTGTTTATTTTTACAAAGATAGCATGTATACTCGTAGAGAAATTAAGGTTTTTATAAAAACAGTCCTAAGTTTTTTGCTTATAATTTGCAGAGTTCTTAATATAAAATAGTGTTCTTTTTTGAAAAAATGACAAACATCATCGTACACAATACCCTGTCAGCAGAATTAAAAAATAATAAAAATTGTATGACAAATGAGCAGGTTTACTAAATAATTTTTTACTGCGCATGCGTGAACGCTATTAAAATTTCATTTGCATATTATGTTAGTTAAATGTATAGAGCAACTTTTGTGAAAGTCTCAAAAACATAGCTTTAAAATTCTGAAAATTATCGTTGATAGAATGAGATCAAAATTCTTTATTCCCTAAATGAAGCAAAAAGATGAGGGGCTGTATCCATATTCCATTGTTTAGTGCCTACACAATATTGCACGTACAACTATATTTAGGTAAAACCCCTGATTTTTTTTGCTTCCTTTAGGAATAACGGATTTTGAGTTGATTCTATAGGCTCCCATTTTCAGAATTTTCAAGCTATGTTTTTGAACCTTTTACAGAAGTTGCTCTATACATTTAGCTAACACACTATGCAAATGACATTTTGATATCGTTGACGCATGCGCAATGAAAAATTATTTACTAAACATACTCATTTTTCATACAATTTTTATTATTTTTAAATTCTGATGACAGGGTATTGTGTACAATGATGTTTGTCATATTTTCAGAAAATAAGATTATTTTATAATAAGAACTCTGCAAATTATAAGCAAAACACTTGGAAAAATTTAGGACTGTTTTTATAAAAACCTTAATTTCTCTACGAGTATACATGCTATCCTTGTAAAAATTAACACAGTACATTACAATAAGCCAATTAATCATAATGTGCAGTTTGAACGCTTTTGCTACATTAGTTTTGACAGGGTTATCCAAAAGATCTTCGTTCTTTTTCCATTTGTTGACGGTCCCCTGTTCGATTTCGGGGAAAACTCTTCGCGAAAATGTGTGACGCGTACTATTTTGTTTACACACCTGGAGTTTCAGCACATTCCGATTCATATTTCTTTCATTACTTAAAAATAATTACTTAATTACCAATTATGCTTAAATTTTGGACACCAGTGTATGTTACATACATCATTCGATTGTACAGCCATTTTCTTCTTTTGTGCATGCAAACGCTTTAAGGGTGTATTTCGATTCAAACTGCTTATTTTCCGATTTATTTTTGAATTCACTTTTGCTCTCAAACTCATCAAACTTTCAAAATCTCTTATTTAGAAGCTACACAAGGTGCCCTGACTGTCGACTGTTAGATAAGGGCAGAAAATATTGCAAAAAAAGCAATTAAAAACGGCATTTTGAACCGATTTTTCCGAAGCGGGAGATTTGGAACCGAAAAAAGGTCCAATTGAGAAGATAATCGTTTATAAATAGAATTGTAATGAATGAAGCGTAAAATGATATCACATGGCATTTTGTACGTCTCTTCCAAAATCCCCTCAACCAGTTTCGTGTCTTTCCTTTTAAAAATGTGTCTGAAATTGTATCAGAAAATTTCGAGCTGTTGAAGGTGGAAAATCATTTTTTCGAATACATCCTCAACCGCCAAAACATCACAGAAAGTGTTACTTTTTTCATAACTCGCCACATTATGAACTGTCGGACATGCCACCTTAGCAGAATGTTTTTGAAGGAAAAATTGACATTCAATGTCGGAACACGAGGCGAAAGCGCGTGCACAATTCAATATCATCGAACAGAATGTCCATTTCGACAAAAACACAGGAAATATAACTGAATCAATAATTCCCCATTGTGATAGGTTACATACATCATTCGATTGTATTAGCCATTTTCTTCTTTTGTGCATGCAAACGCTTTTAAGGAAAAGTGTTCCTCGATCAGCAAATAACGATTGTTATGAATATCGCCATGATCCTAACAATTATTGCAATAACAAAGCGCAAAAAAGGGTGCTTCTATACAATTAAAGTATTTTTTTTATTCATATAAATATACATGGAAACAGAAATAAATTATACGTTTGCGTGAATTATAGCTGATATTTACTACGAATTCTTTGTGTTTTGATAGTATTCGTCATAATGATAATTTATAAGAGTGCGGGATAATTCTATGATTCACATTAAAAGGAAAAAAAAAATAATTTTTCCTGCAGTCGCATATTTTATTATTCTGAGTTTTTGAAGAAATTCAGAAACTGCATCGAAACCACTTTTTATACTTAATTGTTTCACTTTTTTTTTTTTTTTTAAGAATGTTTAAAGAATATCTCTTCGTTTAAGGGCGTATTCCGATCCAAACTTACTTATTTTCCGATTTATTTTTAAATTTATTTTTGCTCTCAAACGCACCAAACTTTCAAACCTTCAAATTCTCTTACTTAGAAAATACACAAGGTGCCGTGACGGTCGATTTTTTTGGATAGATGTAGAAAATATAGCAAAAATAATGCTGTCAACAACGGCGTTTTGACATGAATTTTCCGAAGCGGAGATCTGCGAACGAAAAAAAAGGGCTCCTCTGAGAAGGTAATTGTTTAAATCATAATTGAATGAAATCACACATTATCTTCCAAAAATCCCCTCAACAAGTTTCATGTCTTTACCTTTAAAAAATGAGTCTGAAAATGTACCTAAAAAATTTCGAGCTGGTTTTTTTTTTTTTTTTTTTTTGCAACATTTTCGACCTTTATCCAAGAATCGACCCTCGCTGCGCCTCGTGTACTTTCTAAGTAAGACAATTTGCCAGTTGGATGCATTTGTGAGCAAAAATCAGTTTAAAAATAAATCGGAAAATAAGCAGTTTGAATCAAAGAATCGGTATTCCGATCCAAACTGCCTTTTTTCAGATTTATTTTTAGATTCATTTTGGCTCTCAAATGCGCCAAACTTTCGAATTCTCTTATTTAGAAACAGTACAAGGTGCCGTGATTGTCAATTCTTTGATAAATGCAGAAAATATTGCAAAAAATGCTGTCAAATACAGCATTTTGGACCAAATTTTCCAAAGCGGGAGGTCTGCGAACGAAAAAAAGTGTCACGCTGAGAAAATAATTGCTTATAAATCAAATTCTAGTTAATTCAGCGAAAAATGACATCACACGGCACCTTGTACGTCACTTCAAAAATCTCTTCAGCAAGTTTCATGCTTCTACTTTTAAAAATGTGTCCAAAATTGTAATTGAAAATTTCGAGCTGCTGAAGGTGAAAAATCATTTTTTCGAATACACCCTTAAGGGTGTATTTCGATTCAAACTGCTTATTTTCCGATTTATTTTTGAACTCATTATTGCTCTCAAATGCACCAAACTTTCAAAATCTCTTACTTGGAAAGTACACAAGGTGCCGTAATTGTCGATTCTTTGATAAATGCAGAAAATATTGAAAAAAAAAAAGCAATCAAAAACGGCATTTCGAACCGATTTTTCCCAAACGGGAGATTTGAGAACAAAAAAAGGGGTCATACTGAGAAGATAATTGTTTATAACTCAAATTCTAATGAATTGAGCGTAAAAAAACATTATTCGGCACCTCATACGTCCCTTCAAGAATCTTCTCAGCAAATTTCATGTTTCTACCTTTAAAAATGTGTCTGAAATTGTATCGGAAAATTTCGAGCTGTTGAAGATGGAAAAGCGATTTTTCGAATACACCCTTAAAACGAGCGAGGAACATTGTAAGTATTGAAAAATGGTCTGGACACCTCATTCAACGGTCGTTAAATCGCGAGGGATCGCGGAATCGGGGGTCGTAAAATCGCGAGTCTACTGTGTAGAGAAGAACGCTTCTCAGAATTATGCCTTAGATTCCTAAATAGGGTCTTGCGTATACGCGACACCTATGCATATGAAGATATTCATCTTGGAAGAGTCGATCGATGCTATATCACCCTGTAGAAAGAGGAAATGGGATTGGAAATCGCATGCGCCATTTTCTTCCATTTCCTCTTCTCCCCCCCCCCCCCGCTTATTATCTCTTTTCACACCAGCAGTGGCCTGTCACATTTCACGCCACTGCGGAGTCTGATTGGACCGATTATCTCTCAGGGGCGATCATTGGACGTGAAAGTTCGCACAAAAATAGAGAGAATCACGCATGCGCGACACTTCATCGTGTGTGCACTCGAACGAGTCCCCCTCCCCCCCCCTTTTTTTCTAGCTCCCTAAATCATGGCTCCACCCTTGCATTACACTAATCTTTCGGCGGAAGGGGCTTATTAGGGATAATTGCAGAAAAAGTGATGAACTATCTTTTTTAGAGTCATTATTCAAATCATTTCTTTTCTTTCTTTTTTTTTTCATTTTTTCTTTTTTTTTTTTTTTCTTTTCAGTGGTGGGAATAGGGGAAAGGGGGGATTAATATTTTTACAACTTAAATGATACATAGATTAAGGGTGTATTTCGATTTAAATTGCTTATTTTCCGATTTATTTTTAAATTCATTTTTTGTTCTCAAATGCATCAGACTAGCAAATTACCTACACTCTTAAAACGAAAGAGCTGATTTGGCTTCTCATGAAAGAGCTGTAATTTTTTCGATCATAAAAGAGTTGTTTTTCAAACGATTAAATCTTCTTGATCTAAATTGGTAATTTAAATAGCTCAACTTCATTTAAATTGGTTAAAACTCGAGTTATTTCGACTCTTTTTTGAGAAGATGCCTTTCAACATTGAGATGAGTGCATTTCAGCTCAACTTGAGCTATTTTGTGGCTGACTTTTTAAGAGAGTAATTTAGAAAGTACACAAGGTGCCGGGATGGTCGATTCTTTGATAAAGGCAACAAAAATATTCTAGAATAAGCAAAAACGGCATTTTGAACCCATTTTTCCAAAGAGAGAGATTTGTGAACGAAAAAAATGGTCCTACTGAGAAGGTAATTGTTTATAAATCCAATTCTAATGGATGGAATAAAAAAATGGCATCACATGGCACCTTCTACGTCTATTCCAAAATCCCCTCAGCAAGTTTCTTGTCTTTACCTTTAATAATGTGTCTGGAATTGTTTCGGAAAATTTCGAGCTGTTGAAGGTGGAAAGGCGTTTTTTCGAATACGCCCCTGAGAAAGTAATTTTTTATCAATCCAATTATAATGAATGGAGAAAAATAAAATTATACGGCACCTTATACACCTCTTTAAAAATCATCTCAGCAAGTTTCATGTTTCTACTTTCAAAAATGAGTCTGAAACTGTATCGGAAAATTTCCAGCTGTTGAAGGTGGAAAAGCGTTTTTTCGAATACACCCTTAAGGGTGTTCTAAAATCAAAAAGGGCAACTTTGTGACACATGCTTTAATTTATTTTTGTTCGGAAATGCATGAAAATAGCAGGTTTTGTTATTCAGAAACTGTCTAATTGCACTCAATTTTCTGTTTATTTAAAAACACAATAGATTTTTCATAACAAGCCTTCAAAATTGACACTTTTGAGCACATTTCCCGACGAAAGCAGAAAAACCGGTCGAAAAGCAGGAGAAAAACGGGTGATCGAGTAATCGAAATGGCTTAGAACTGGATATGTAATTTTAATTATCTTAAAATGGAAAAATAAGTTCGATTCGAAATCGCTTCCATAGTCAGGCCTTCCAATTTTATAACTTTCTGTTAAAAAAGGAATTTGTAAATGTGTCAAAAAGTTTTGCGCTTGTTAAGCGGAGCAGTTAAGAACACCCTTAAGGAAGAGTTCCAATTGACCCCTAATAGCGAAATGGGATACTGGTTTTTTCTTTTGATGGTTTTTTGAGATACATTTCAACAAAGATGGAGTGTTTTGTAGTTTGACTTTTCATACCATTCGAAGTCGAAGATAAAAAATAGGGAATAAGTTGCAAAAAGTACCATAAACCAAAAATCATCTTGACCCCAGGTTCGAAAGAACTTTTCCCGGGATTTTTTCCTCCCACTTACCGGCGAGGTGTTATCCTGCTCCAAAGATTGATAGGGCCACAACATCACCAAACACATCCCCAGCATCCCTTCCGGTTTCCATGGCAACGCCGATGACCACTGCGATCGATTTTGTGCTCTCGCTTCCCTGACCATTTCCGTGCGGGTGTTAGTGACAGCCACGGACTGATGCCATTCCGCGCCGAACAAATAACGTCGATAATAATGTGCAAGGGGGGTGGAGGGCGGAGTCTACACAAACATGTGGATCGAATTCCCTCTGATGTTGGATTTATAAACTGGACTTGTCGATGATTTCTGGGGGAGAAGATCCCGGATGGAAAAAGAAAAAAATGCAGAAGCACATTAAGGGTGTATTCGAAAAAATACTTTTCCACCTTCAACAGCTCGAAATTTTCCGATACAATTTCAGGCACATTTTTAAAAGTAGAAACATGAAACTTGCTGAGGGGATTTTTGAAGGGACGTGCAAGGTGAAGTGTAATGTAATTTTTCGCTGAATCAATTAGAGTTTCATTTATAAACAATTATTTTCTCAGCGTGACCTTTTTTTTTCGTTCGCAGATCCCCTACTTCGGAAAATTTGGACTAACACGCCGTTTTTAACAGCATTTTTTTTGCAACATTTTCTACATTTATCCAAAAATCGACAATCATGGCACCTTGTATGTGGTGTCTAAATAAGAGATTTTGAAAGTTGGGTGCATATGAGAGCAAAAATGAATTTAAAAATAAATCTGAAAAAAGGCAGTTTTGATCGGAATACACCCTTTAGGGTGTATTTGAAAAAATACTTTTCCACCTTCAACAGCTCGAAATTTTCCGATAAAATTTCAGGCACATTTTTGATTTTGGAAGAGGCGTAGAAGGTGCCGTGTGATATGTCATTTAACGCTCCATTCATTAGAATTGGATTGATAGACAACTATTTTCTCTGTAGGAGTCTTTTTATTGGTCCCAGATTTCAAGCTTCGGACATTTCCGTTCAAATTGCCCACTTTGGCAGCCTTTTTTTTGCAATATTTTGAAAATCTGGCGCGCTTGAGAGCAAAAATGAATTTAAAATTAAATCTGAAAATCTGCGGTTATGATCGGAATGTACCCTTAAGGGTATTCTTAAATCAAAAAAGGCAACTTTGTGGCATAAACTTTAACTTATTTTTGTTCGGAAATGCATGAAACTAGCAGGTGTTTATTGTTCAGAAACTGTCTAATTGCACTCAGGTTTCTGTTTCTTGCAATAGATCTTATATAACAAGCCTTCAAAGTGGACATTTTTGAACACGTTTCCCGACGAAAGCAGAGAAGCCGGTCAAAAAGCAGGAGAAAATCGCCTGATCACGTGATCGAAATAGCTTACAACTGGATAGGCAATTTAATCATCCTAAAATGGAAAACTAAGTTCAATTCGAAATCGCTTTCATAGTGAGGTCTTCCAATTTGATATGTTTCTGTTAAAAAATTAATTTGTAAATGTGTCAAAACATTTTGCGCTTGTTCAGCGGAGCAGTTGAGAACAACATTAAGGGTGTATTTCGATTCAAACTGCCTATTTTCCGATTTATTTTTGAACTCATTTTTGCTCTCAAATACAGCAAACTTTCAAAATCTCTTATTTGGAAAGTGCACAAGGTGCCGAGATTGTCAATTCTTTGATAAGTGCACAAAACATTGCAAAAAAAGCAATCAAAAACGGCATTTCGAACCGATTTTTCCCAAGCGGGAGATTTGAGAACGAAAAAAGGGGTCATACAGAGAAGATAATTGTTTATAATTCAAATTCTAATGAATTGAGCGTAAAAAGACATCACTCGGCACCTCATACGTCCCTTCAAGAATCCCCTCAGCAAGTTTCATGTGTGTCTACTTCTAAAAATGTGTCTGAAATTGTATCGGAAAATTTCGAGCTGTTGAAGATGGAAAAGCGTTTTTTCGAATACACCCTTAAGCATAGATTATGAAACATTTTCTAACACTTCCTGAAATCTCCAACAAAATTTCGCTATTTAGATATATAAGGTGTTACTGTCGATAGCCAAATATATACTTCGATAATTTTGAACAGACCTGTATTTGATCTGCCGGTTGATATGTATATACCATATAATGCGGAAGTTTAGTTTACCAAGAAAACCCCTAATAGATTGAAATTTTTCTTTCAGCAATTTATACTAATATATGGAAAAAATACTTTTGTTCAATCCTGTATAGTTTACCTAGAGCTTTTATTACACCCCATAATTTTGTTAAAGTTTAGTTCAAACAAAAACGCTTTTAAAACTATGTACTTAAATCACATTTCCAGAAATTATCATCCATGGGTGACCATGTAGATAATTCTTTGGGTGACCCTGTATATAATTTTATTTATATTCTACAAACATTTCTTAGTAAATTGAAAGCAGTTCAAAAATGCATCACTTATTTATAAACAACCTTTAAATAAATTACCCTAATATACAGTAAGGTTTACGAGCTCTTTTGTGTAACCCTGCATATCAACTATAGCATTAATACACACCATATAATATACAGACATTTATTAAATACTTAAGGGTGTATTCGAAAAAATGCTCTTTCACCTTCAACAGCTCGAAATTTTCCGATACAATTTCAGACACATTTTTAAAAGTAGACACACATGAAACTGGCTGAGGAGATTCTTGAAGGGACGTATGAGGTGCCGTGTGATGTCTTTTGACGCTCAGTTCATTAGAATTTTAATTATAAACAATTACTTTATCAGTATGACCCTTTTTTCGTTCACAGATCTCCCGCTTGGGAAAAATCGGTTCGAAATGCAGTTTTTGATTGCATTTTTTGCAACTTTATCTGCATTTATCAAAGAATCGACAGTTACGGCACCTTGTGTACTTTCCAAATAAGAGATTTTGAAAGTTTGGTGTATTTGAGAGCAAAAATGAATTCAAAAATAAATCGGAAAATAAGCAGTTTGAATCGAAATACACCCTTAAAAGCGAATATAGCAATTGAAAATGCATTTCATCTATCCATCAGCTATCATCGATAATATATAGTACTCCAGATAGAATATACGATTTGAAATATTTTGTGTGTCCCTGTAAATGCCATGCACTTCATATTATGCGTGAGATATTGACTGTCAAAGGCATATATAAATTTTATACCTGAAATCGTTTAACATAATTAAAATATGTCACAAACGATTCCCTTCTTTATTATTGTGTAATGGAATTCTTTTGAGTGGCCCTGTAAATGAATAATAACTATTATTTTCACTCCATATTTTACAGAATGCACTTTGCGAATCCATAAAAAATT
Source organism: Maratus speculifer (assembly GCA_964019185.1). Taxonomy (NCBI): domain Eukaryota; kingdom Metazoa; phylum Arthropoda; class Arachnida; order Araneae; family Salticidae; genus Maratus; species Maratus speculifer. The sequence continues at coordinate 2,909,489 of OZ025303.1, read as the reverse complement.
TAATATGTTTATCAGGGTGTAACACCTTTTAAAATTAATTTGAAACAATATTTTCCCATAGGCCTTAATGTATCGGAAAACTTTTGACTATCTCTGTAAATAAACTAATCATGGTAGAAACTTCATTTCCAATAGGGTTCGTGCTTAGATAAACATCAGTAACATATAAAAATTTCATAGCAATCCGAGTATATTTATGGGATTTAGAGAGCGGACAGATGGCCAGACAAACCGAAAACATAAACACTTTTCAACTTTGTTGGAAAGTGTTAAAAATTGCAGAAGAATATTATTATAGTGGAATGGAATTGTTTTGAAGGAAATTTCATTTTCAACAGTGACGTCAAAGCAACAAACAAGTCAAATTGCCCGTCAAACATATCAAATAAGGTTGTAAGGAATTCGCAACTCCGTTATAGAGGGTCTCGAGTTTTTTTTTTTTTTAATGTGAACGTGATGTGGTTTCTCGTTTATTTTTCTTCGCTTTTTTAACTACAACTTTTACAAAAATACGATATGAAAATTGAAGTCTCGTTAATTAATAAATAAAAAATATTCCAAAAAGAAAACTTCAGTAGGAATTGTTGCATTTTTTTAAATGAAAGCAGCGATAATCATTTAAGTATTTATTATATTATATTATATTATAATATTATTATATCATATATTATATTATATTATATTAAGTATTTATTTATAATTATTTGTAGTCAGTTTTTTGTTATATTCTTATGTTGCTTAAATTAAATTCTTTGATTATCCAGATTTAACGTACAAAGTTGCTAATCCCGAACAATTCGTTAAATTGAAGCTCGGCTTTATTTCCTTTAAAACAAGTAAACGCGAATTAAAAATCATTTTTAAGGGTCACGATTGTTTTTATTGCGGCACCCCAATAATACAAAGCTCATATTCAAATAGTACGTATATGAACTTAAAGTAATATACGTACACTGAAAAAAATGAAGTACTCAAAAATGATTAATTGATGTACTCATATCGAATTAAGTATGTTTGGATAAAAAATGAACGTATAGCTTTCTCAATTTTGAAAGATCATATGTTATCAAATCGAAACAAACAATAATTTTGTACCCTTTATTGGTTTATTTCATTCATGACGCCGTAAAAGATGCTTATTAATGTTATATAATATTAATAAAATTATACGTAGTAATATGAAATAATTTAAAAGTGCTTGCAAATAATGCTCTGGACATAAAAATATTCGATTTGGATATTTTGCAAATAATTTTGCTATTTTTATTGATCAATAACCAATTAAAAATTTATTGTTAATAACTTTGATCAGGAAATAAACGTTAGCACATTTTAATTTTTATTTATACGTTCAGGGAGGCATTTCAAAGCGTTTTATATTTGAGCACAACCACGGAATCAAAAATGAGTGCGTGTGTTTTGCAGTTTTGAGTAATTTTGGATCGGGAGTACATGATTTAAAATTGAGTTCATTTTAATCAATTTTGAGAACCCATTTTTTTTTTTCGGTTTATTTCTTTATCAAATAACATTTATTATTTAAGGGTGTATTCGAAGAAACGCTTTTCCATCTTCAACAGCTCGAAATTTTCCGATACAATTTCAGACACATTTTTAAAAGTAGACACACGAAACTTGCTGAGGGAATTTTTGAAGAGATGTACAAGGTGCCGTGTGATGTATTTTAACGCTCCATTCATTAGAATTTGATTTATAAACAATTACATCCTCAGTATGACCCTTTTCTTCGTTCCCAAATCTCTCTCCTTCGGGAAAATCTATTCAAAATGCCGTTTTTGATTGCTTTTTTTGCAATATTTTCTGCATTTATCAAAGAATCGACAATCACGGCACCTCGTGTACTTTCCAAATAAGAGATTTTGATAGTTTGGTGCATTTGAGAGCAAAAATGAATTTAAAAATAAATCTGAAAATAAACAGTTTGGGTTGGAATATACCCTTAAGGGTGTATTTCGATTCAAACTGCTTATTTTCCGATTTTTCCCTAGCGGGAGATCTGGGGACGAAAAAAAGGATTCTACTGAGAAGGTAATTGTTTATAATTCAAATTCTAATGAATTGAACGTAAAAAGACATCACACGGCCCCTCATATGTCCCTTGAAGAATCCCCTCAGCAAGTTTCATGTGTCTCTACTTTTAAAAATGTGTCTGAAATTGTATCGTAAAATTTCGAGCTTTTGAAGATGGAAAAGCGTTTCTTCGAATACACCCTTAAAGTAATGTACGTACGTTTACCATTTATTAAGTAATATACACACGTAAACTAATACACATGTAAACAGTCCTAACCAAAAATGGATATTTAATTGAATTTTCTTATGGTCCAATTATATACCCATTTTTCAAATGAGCTCGTATGCACGAAAAAGACCATTTTTAATGACCAAGAGGAGCGAAAGAAGAAAAAAAACTAACGTGAGTTTTGTTAAGCTTTGAAGAAAAAAAGAAGGAGAGCGAGAGAGAGACCTAATTATATTTCAATTAAGGGTCGGACGCAGATCGCCTTCTGACACGCGAGTCGACCATTGGCGACAAAAACAGATCCTGTTACGGATTGATTTTTAACAAAGAAGTGCGATGATGATGACCCACTCGAATAAAAAGTGGAATTTTTTTTTTTTTTTTTTTTTTTTTTTTTTTTTTTTTTTTACTTAAACTTATGGTTACTTGCTTGGAAAAATTATCGCGAGTTATTGAAGAAATGCTTCTTTTTTTTGCAGAACCTTCTAAAAAACTGTTAGAGCGCCTGTTATCAGAACTTCTCATTACAGTAAACTCCCTTAAATCCGCAACTCTCTAAAATCTGCACATAATTTACGGATGTAAACAATGAAAAATTCACTTCAGATATAGGGACAAAATTTGACTTTTTCAGTTTTATATCAAATCCATATGTTTTTTTTTTTTTTTTTTTTTTTTTTTTTTTTAAATGTTATTAAATTCATGTTTTTTTTTTTTTTTTTTTTTTTTTTTTTTCCCAAGAAGGAAGAATAAATTTATTTTAGAAAAATTGGAGATATTCCTGATTGTGATAATCAGCTGATCAATATGTATTAATCAAGCTTTTTTTGGTTATTAACTCCGGCTAAACCTGAAAAAGAACTTCCTTAAGTTTGATGTAAATTAGTAGCGTAAATTACGAGGAAAGTTTCATTGTAAAACTTAGGAAATACACATTTCATCTTTATAATGAATTTTTAATCATGCATTGTTGGTTATTAACTTGACCTTTGCTTTTAGTATTTAAATCATTTTAAAAATTATCTAAATTTTGATTAGCTAAGTTCATTCATAAAATCGTAAAATATTTACTTTATTTTTCCAATTCCAACTCTTCTGTATGTTGAAGATTTTTAATTCATTTTAAGGGTGTATTCGAAAAAACGCTTTTTCACCTTCAACAGCTCGAAATTTTTCTATATGATTTCAGACACATTTTTAAAAGTAGAGACATGAAACTGGATGAGGGGATTCTTGAAGGGACGTATGAGGTGCCGGTGATGTCTTTTTACGTTCAGTTCATTAGAATTTGAGTTATAAACAATTACCTTATCAGTAGGACCCTTTTTTTCGTTCCCAGATCTCCACTTCGGAAAAATCGGTTCATAATGCTGTTTTTGATTGCTTTTATTGCAATATTTTCTGCATTTATCAAAGAATCGACCATCACGGCACCTTGTGTACTTTCCAAATAAAACAATTTGCCAGTTTGATGCAAATGAGAGCAAAAATGTATCTAAAAATAAATCGGAAAATAAGCAGTTTGAATCGAAATACACCCTTAAGGGTGTATTCCGATCAAAACCGCTGATTTTCAGATTTATTTTTAAATTCATTTTGCTCTAAAAAACACACCTAATTTTCAAAATTTCTTATTTAGAAATTACATAATGTGCCGTGTTGGTCAATTTTTTAAAGTGTAGAAAATGTTGCAAGAAATGCTGTCAAAATTGTCGATTTGGACAGAAATTTCCGTGCCTGGAAATCTGGGAACGAAAAAAAATTGATCGAACTGAAAAAATAATTGTTTCTAAATCCAATTCTATTGAAAGGAGCGAAAAATGACATCACACGGCACCTTATACATATTCTTCCAAAATTCCCCCCAGCAAGTTTCATGTTTCTACTTTAAAAAATGAGTCTGAAAATGTATCAGAAAATTTCGAGCTGGTGAAGGTGGAAGAGCGTTTTTTCGAATACACCCTTAAGGGTGTATTCACCTTAAACTTAAAAGTTTCTTTCACAGATATTATTCGTAAAACTGCTTACAAAATCTTTTGGGTCTGTGATATCTATCGCAAATTGGAAGCTGAAAAAATTCAAGAATTTTTTCGAAAAAGGAGCAATTAAAAAATGGAATAGCGTTTAGAATACAATCTACATATTAGTTAGTTTTTTTAAATTTTATAAATGTCTGCGACAAAGAATACTGCTCATATTTTCTCTTCTACATTAATTACTAGCCCAATAAGAAAAAAATAAAAGGGAAAGGAAAATCTTATAGTACTGGTCCGGCCCCTTGGCCTACTTAGCCTTAATGAGTAATCCGACTCTGAACTTATATTTTTAAAAAGTCATGAAAAGTACCAAGTATCCTCCGGGAAATTGCATGGTTGTAATTAGCTGAGACATGAGAGCCTTAAGGGTGTATTCCAACCCAAACTGTTTATTTTCCGATTTTTTTTTTTTTTTTTTTTACTCTCAAACACATCAAACTGGCATTTTGAATTTAGAAAGCACACAAGGTGTTGTTGTTTTCAATTTTTTGATAAATGCATAAAATATTGAAAAATATATATATATACTGTCAAAGTAGGCGTTTGAAATGCAACCGAGATTTCTTTATAAATTTCATCCATAGGATTAACATTAACGAACGGATCTTTTCATTTGACTGAAATAGCCTCTTAATGTTCTCTGCAACAGTGGCGCCAACTACTGAAAATTATTGGATTGGCTCAAAAATATTGGGTGAGCTCAAAAATATTTTGGTAAAACAGTACTATTAGTTTGTTTTCTTTTGAAAGATGGACAGATGGTGAAAGATGAGAATTTTAAGGGTGTATTCGAAAAAACGCTCTTCCACCTTCAACAGCTCGAAATTTTCGGATACATTTTCAGACACATTTTTAAAAGTAGAAACATGAAACTTGCTGAGGGGATTCTTGCAAGGACGTATGAGGTGCCGTGTGATGTCATTTTACTCTCCATTCATTAGAATTTGATTTAGAAACAATTATCGTTTCAGTATGACCCTTTTTTTTCGTTCCCATATCTTCCTCTTGGGAAAAATCGGTTCGAAATGCCGTTTTTGATTGCTTTTATTGCAATATTTTCTGCATTTATCAAAGAATCGACCATCACGGCACCTTGTGTACTTTCCAAATAAGAGATTTCGAAAGTTTGGTGTATTTGAGAGCAAAAATGAATTTAGAAATAAATCCGAAAGTAAGCAATTTGGATCGAAATATACCCTTAAGGGTGTATTTCGATTCAAACTGTTTGTTTTCCTATTTATTTTTAAAGTCATTTTTTCTCTCAAATGCACCAAAATTTTAAATTCTCTTATTTAGAAACTACACAAGGTGCCGTGATTGTCGATTTTTTGATAAATGTAGAAAATGCTGTCTAAAACGGCGTTTTGGACAAAATTTTCCGAAGCGGGAGGTCTGCGAACGAAAAAAAGGGCATCCTGAGAAAATAATTGCTTATAAATCAAATTCTAATTAATTCAGCGTAAAAAGACATCACACGGCATCTCATACGCCTCTTCAAAAATCCCCCCAGCAAGTTTCATGTTTCTACTTTTAAAAATGAGTCTGAAATTGTACCGGAAAATTTCGAGCTGTTGAAGGTGGAAGAGCGTTTTTTCGAATACACCCTTAAGTCAAGCTATCACGTTTTAATAAAGTTGCATTTTTCTTAAATTATATTCTCATGCGTTTTTCCTCATAAAGACACTCATATTTATTGTCATATCATCATATCATAAACATGACTACAAATTGAAACAGCAAAACGTTTAAGGGTGTATTCCGATCAAAACCGCTTATTTTCGGATTTATTTTTAAATTCATTTTTGTTCTCAAATGCACGAAATTTTCAAAATCTGTTATTTGGGAAGGACACAAGGTGCCGTAAGAGTCGGATCATTGATAAATGCAGAAAATATTGCAAAAAAAAAGGCAACCAAAAGCGGCTTTTTGAACCGATTTTTCAGAAGCACGAGATCTGGGATCAAAAAAGGGGTCCTGCTGAGAAGGTAATTGTTTATAAATGAAATTCTAATGAACTGAGCGTAAAATGACAACACACGGCACCTTCTACGTCTCTTCCAAAATCATCACAGCAAGTTTCATGTTTCTACTTTTAAAAAATGTGTCTGAAATTGTACGGGAAAATTTCGAGCTGTTGAAGCTGGAAAAACGTTTTTTTCAAATACACCCTTAAAACATTTACATTTCAGTCATTTTGGGTTTACGAGTGTCAGTCGGATAATTAAAACGCGCGGTCACGGGCAAAATAAATTTTGCTCTAGGGAGAAAAATGAGTAGAACAATGGAAATTGGGCATGCTAGATTTTAAAATTACTGTGTGGGCTGGGGCCCCACCGGCTCATATAAGTTGGCGCCACTGCTGCAATATTAAAAACAAAAGGTCCTACCCCTGTCTTCCATCTCGAGAGAGCTTCCATCACTGACCTCGGCGGCTGCAAACCTCAGTCTCGTTGGCTTACGACACGGCGCGAAGACCGGTTCGGTTCGCTCGCTCTTCCCAAATACGAGTTCTTGTAGAATATAAAACAAGAACTCACGATGCTGGCTTCGAAAGTCATTGCAGCGCGTACGTGCACCGGAAGGAAGGGTTGTTGGGGAGGGGGGGGGGGCGTTAAGAAGAGAGAACATGGGTTCGATTTCTCCTTCACAATCTGAAGAAATTAAGAGATGAATGAAATAAGTGTCGCGGCATCATTTCTATTCTCCTCATTTATGAATAATGCCCGGCACATATCTTTTTGCTTTTGCCCAAAATTTCGGCTCATCGAGATTTATTTTCTGAATTCGCTTTAGGACGATCTTTTGTTCGCTCCCCTCCGTTCTATTATGGAGAAACCACAAACGGGTCCTATACAAAAGGAATTTAGAAGTCCAAGAATTCAGTTGAACTGAAAGTATTGCAATCTGAATGCAGCCTTAAGACCCTCAGACACCCTCTGGTGGAACAAGTGGGGCTAATTCGGTTATTTGGAAGGTGTTGAGCTTGTTATGTTCATATTATGCGACACATTTCGATTTAGCAGAAGCGTGTTGATAACTATGACGTTTATGCAGCGGTGTCCCTTATTATCGCATGGCAAATAGGGACTTTGTCCATGCTCCCCTGACCTTAAGGGCCCCCCAAATCCATATATTAATTTATAAAATATTTACTTTCTTTTTCCAATTCCAACTATTCCATATGTTGAAGTTATTAAATTCATTTTAAAATAATTTAACAGAGTTCTAATGTTATATAGAAGGGTTTTGTTCTGTACAAAGAAAAAAAAAAAGTGTACTTTTATTAAGATATTTAATTTACAACTGACAAGATTAAAAATGTTCTTTTATTTATATCCAAGGTGTGAAAATATGTTTATGCATTACACATAAGCATATGAGTGACCATTAATTCTTTTTCAATAACATAGCAATGGTTCAAAAAGGGCCCCCTAATTTATCTTTACCCTGGTCCCCAATTAGTCTTAAGGGTATATTCGAAAAAATACTTTTACACCTTCAACAGCTCGAAATTTTCCGGTACAATTTCCAGACACATTTTTAAAAGGAGAAACATGAAACTTGCTGGGGGGATTCTTGAAGGGACGTATAAAGAGCCGTATGATGGCATTTCGCGCTCAATTCATTAGAATTTGATTGATAAACATTTACCTTCCCAGTATGATCCGCTCCGGAAAATTCGGATCAGAAGACCAACTTTGACTGCATTTTTTGTACTATTTTCTGAATTTATCATAAAATTGACAGACATGGCACTTTGTGTATTTTCTAAATAAAATAATCTGCGAGTATGATGCGTTTGAGAGTAAAAGTGAATTCATAAATAAATCGTAAAATAAGCAGTTCGAATCGAAATACACCCACTAATCGGGGCCTGTCTACATCAATGTCTTGTTTCAATCCAGCAACAACTAGGGGTTTATTCATGCAGGGGCATGGGGGCAACTACCACCAGTACCCCCATTTTAAGAGAACCCGATAAGAAATAATCAGAATTTTCGTTGGTAAAATGCCAAACAGGTTAAAATGCACTGAGGGGGGAAAAAAAATACGGCCTTCATCTTGAATGAATAAATAGTCATTTTCTGAATCCCTTGACTAGAAATATAGATTTCCAAGCTATGCGAATAAGGTAAACAAAAAAACTGAATAGACGAAATGATCTAGAATTTCTAGATTTTTATTTTCTAGGTGACAAAAATACAACGAATTGTTTCAGTAGTGTGAAAATATCGCTTGATTTCTCGAATGGTTTCTTAAGTTTGTTCTCAACATGCTTCGCTCAACAAGCGAAAAACGTTTTGACAAATTCATTTTTCGACGGAGAAGATACAAAAACTAGTCGTTGGAGGCCACCGTAATACTTACCCATCATGGATATGCATAACATAATATATGAAAACATAACATATGTAAACAATTTATAAAATGCATTACAATTCCAATACAAAATATAAACGTATAATTAAGTATTTTTAACACATCATCATGCTCTATTAATGAATTTCGATAAATTGTATGAAACGCCAAACTATTCAAGTAGCACTGAATTGCATAAAAGAAACATCCTTATAACTCCAAAAATAATTATCATATTCACTAACGGTTTCTTGCATCGAATTAAGTGTCTCATTTCCAATTAAAATACATCTTTGAATTGAAATTTGAATGAAATACAGGATCATGAAAAATCGAAGAATGTGCAAAACAGGATTACAAATATCTCGACAACTAACAATCCGATCGACTTTGTTTTACGCGCAAAATTTGTGTTATTTTATTGCCTTTTTTGTCTACTCCTTAAAATAAAAAAATTCGAAAATTTTTATATACCTTTCATTAGAACGAATTTTTCGAGAGTCCGAAAAAAATAGTTCTGGATCATCGAGGTTGCTGATATTAAATAGGCTTCGTCCTATTCTTATATACTAAGCACATACAAAATTTCAAGTCTCTATCTCAATTTGTTCGGGAGATAGTTACAGAAAGACGGCAATTTTTTTTTTTTTTTCTAAAAATATGTTTTTCGGAATCTCCAGTGTCCGAAACGTGTAAATCCGTCAAAAATTTTTTTTTCGATGTTTCAAAACGATTGCAAGATTATATGTATTGTACGTATGATGGGTAAGTAATGGAAGGCTTGATTATGGAAGCAATTTCGGATCGAACTCAATTTTCCATTTTATGATAATTAAATTACTTAAAGAGTTATAAGTGATTTCGATCACATGATCACGCGATTTCCCCCCCTGCTTTTCGACTTGTTTTTCTGCTTTCGTCGGGAAATGTGCTCAAAAACCTCAACTTTGACGGCTTGTTGATTGCGGTTCAAGATGCTTATTTTGGCGGCTTGTTCTAAAAGATCTGTTGCGTTTGCAAAAGAAAAAAAAAAAAAAAAAAACCAATGAAATACTTTCTGAACAACAACACCTGGTAGTTCTGAGCTACTCCGAACAAAAATAAATTAAAACTTATGCCACAAAGTTGCTATTTTTGGTCTAAGAACACCCTTAAGGGTGTATTCGAAAAAACGCTCTTCCACCTTCAACAGCTAGAAATTTTCCGATACAATTTCAGACTCATTTTTAAAAGTAGAAACATGAAACTTGCTGGGGCGATTTTTGAAGAGACGTATGAGGTGCCGTGGATGTCTTTTTACGCTCCATTCATTAGGATTTGATTTATAAACAATTACCTTATTAGTATATGACCCTTTTTTTCATTCCCAAATCGCCCGCTTGGAAAAAATCGGTTCGAAATGCCGTTTTTGATTGCTTTTTTTTGCAACATTTTCTGCATTTATCAAAGAACCGACCATCACGGCACCTTGTGTACTTTCCAAATAAGAGATTTTGAAAGTTTGATGTATTTGAGAATAAAAATAACTTTAAAAATAAATCGGAAAATAAACAGTTTGAATCGAAATACACACTTAAGGGGGTATTCGAAAAAATGATTTTCCACCTTCAACAGCTCGAAATTTTCCGACACAATTTCAGACTCATTTTTAAAGGTAGAAACATGAAACTTGCTGGGGGGGATTCTTGAAGTGATGTAGAAGATGCCGTGTGAAGTAATTTTTCGCTGAGTTAATTAGAACTTGATTTATAAGCAATTATTTTCTCAGGATGCTCTTTTTTTCGTTCGCAGACCTCCCGGTCCGGAAAATTTTGTCCAAAACGCCGTTTTCGACAGCATTTTTTTGCAACATTTTCTACATTTATCAAAAAATCGACATTTACAGCACCTTGTGTACTTTCCAAATAAGCGAATTTGAAAGTTTGGTGCATTTGAGAGAAAAAATGAATGTAAAAATAAATCGGAAAAAAGGCACTTTGGATCGAAATACACTCTTATAGTAAAAAAATTCAGCTATTTCAGTCAAATAATTCAAGATCTTATTTTTACTGGCTTTCCAAACCCGTTCCTCACAAAACGCTAAGAGCATAAGAGTTAAAGTTCTATTTTATTTTTATTCTGCCTCGCGGGAGATGTATATGTTATTCGATAATTGAAATGTATTTTGAAGCAACGCCCGAGTCAGAAGAGGCTTGTCAGATGCTTTGTGCTTGCGCTAAACATTCAACCGGTGGTCACCTTAATTTTATAGACTCGTATATATCAGCGGTTCTCCTGTCAGGTTTTATACCTGTGGTCAAAAGTCAACTGGAACAGATCCGCGACGGATAGCCAGGTCAGACCCTGTCAGATATTCGTCATGCCACATTTTCCAAAGACGTCTGTCTGACTGCAGGGTGGCCATACTGTAAGTTCCCATAGAACATTTTTTTCTAACTCCATGTATATTCACACCAGTCCTGTTTTATTGTTTGAACTCCAGACTGATTTAAGGGTGTATTTCGATTCAAACTGCTTATTTTCCGATTTATTTTTGAATTCACTTTTGCTCTCAAACACACCAAATTTTCAAAATCTCTTATTTAGAAAGTACACAAGGTGCCGTGATTGTCGATTCTTTGATAAAAGCAGAAAATATTGCAAAAAAAAAAAAAAAAAAAAAAAAAAAAAGCAATCAAAAACGGCATTTCGAACAGATTTTTCAGAAGCGGGAGATCTGTGAAGGGTGTATTCGAAAAAACGCTCACCTTCAACAGCTCGAAATTTCCCTATACAATTTCAGACACATTTTTAAAAGTAGAGACATGAAACTTGCTGGGGGGATTCTTCAAGGGACGTATGAGGTGCCGTGAGATGTCTTTTTACGCTCAATTTATTAGAATTAGAGTTATAAATAACTAGCATACCCAGCCCGCTTCGCCGGGCTTAATTTGAAGGTTTATTTAATAATTTATGTGTATGGTACGCTTCCCGGACCATCGGCACTCCACGTGCGTCGGGTGAGCGTCAGAACAAACTTTCAGCATATACATATGGGTGGTTGTACTTGAATGCACAGACCTGCGCGTTTTTTTCTATCTTGCTTTTATACCTCTGGACCGAGTTGGCGCATTGCCAAGATTTGCTTCCTCTGGACCGAGTTGGCGCATTGCCAAGATTTGCTTTCCCCTGTGCCTCAATTAATTAATTAATTATCCTCGGAATTCCTTTTATTTATAGAGATTGCCTTATCAGTATGACCCTTTTTTTCGTTCCCAGATGTCCCGCTTGGGAAAAATTGGTTCGAAATACCGTTTTTGATTGCTTTTTTTGCAATATTTTCTGCCTTTATCGAAGAATCGACCATCACGGCACCTTGTGTACTTTCCAAATAAGAGATTTTGAAAGTTTGGTGTATTGGAGAGCAAAAATGAATTAAAAAATAAATCGGAAAATAAGCAGCTTGAATCGAAATACCGAAAAAAGGGTCATGCTGAGAAGATAATTGTTTATAACTCAAATTCTAATGAACTGAGTGTAAAATGACATCACACGGCACCTCATACGTCCCTTCAAAAATCCCCTCAGCAAGTTTCATGTGTCTCTACTTTCTAAATATGTGTCTGAAATTGTATCGGAAAATTTCGAGCTGTTGAAGGTGGAAAAGCGTTTTTTCGAATACACCCTTAAGGGTACATTCGAAAAAATGCCTTACTATTTTCAACAGATCAAAATTTTCTCATATAATTTCAGACTTACTTTTAAAAGTAGAAACATGAAACTGGCTGAGATGATTTTTGAAGAGATGTAGAAGGTGCCGTGTGACTTCATTTTGTGCTCCATTCATTAGAATATGATTTATGAACATTTCTCAGTATGGGCCTTTTTTTCGTTCCCAGATCTCTCGTTTCGGAAAAATCGGTTCAAAATGACGTTTTTGATTGTTTTTTTTTTATTATTTTTTTATTTTTTAATAAATATTTTCTACTTTAAGGGTGTATTCGAAAAAACGCTTTTCCACCTTCAGCCGCTCGAAATTTTCCGATACAATTTCAGACACAATTTTTAAAAGTAGAAACATGAAACTTGCTGAGGGGATTCTTGAAGGGACGTATGAGGTGCCGTGTGATGTCTTACGCTCAATTCATTAGAATGGGATTTATAAGCAATTACCTTATATCAGTATGACCTTCTTTTTCGTTCCCATATCTTCCGCTGAGGAAAAATCGGTTCGAAATGCCGATTTGATTGCTTTTTTTTGCAATATTTTCTGCCTTTATCAAAGAATCGACAATCACGACACCTCGTGTCCTTTCCAAATAAGAGATTTTGAAAGTTTGGTGTATTGGAGAGCAAAAGTGAATTCAAAAATAAATCGGAAAATCAGCAGTTTCAATCGAAATCACCCTTAAATTTACGGCAAAACTTCTGGCAGCAATGTTGTCGTAAAAAATTGCAGCAGAATTACATAGGAATTTTTCTATTACATCTAATTTTACTGCAAATTTTATTTCAAAAACTGCTGGCAGCAATGTTACCAGCAGTTTTTGCGATAAAAATTGCAGCAGAATTAGATGAAATTTTTTTTAATTACATCTAATTTTACTGCAATTTAAATCAAAAGTCAGTAAATGTTGGTAAGAGTGTATTTCGATCCAAACTGCTTATTTTCCTATTTATATTTAAATTTATTTTGGCTCTCAAATGCATTCAACTGGCAAATTGTCTTATTTAGAAAGTATTCGAGGTGCCGTGAGGGTCAATTCTTTGATAAAGGCAGAAAAGTTGCAAAAAATGCAGTCAAAGTTAGCCTTTTGATCCAAATTTTCCGAATCGGGAGATCGGGGAATGAAAAAAAAGGGTCCTACTGAGAAGATAATTGTTTATCAATCCAATTCTAATTAATGGAGCGTAAAATGACATCACACAGCGCCTTATACATACTCTTCAAAAATCCCCTCAGCAAGTTTCGTGTTTCTACTTTTAAAAAATGTGTCTGAAATCGTATCAGTAAATTTCGAGCTGTTGAATTTGGAAAATCTTTTTTTTTTTTTGGAATACACCCTTAAGGATGTTCTCAACTGCTCCGCTCAACAAGCGGAAAACATTTTGACACATTTACAAATTCATTTTTTAATCGAAAGATATGAAATTGAAAGGCCTGACTAAGGAAGCGATTTCGAATCGAACTTATTTTTCCATTTTATGGTAAATAAATTACCTTTTCTTTGACGTAATCACCCGTTTTTCTCCTTCTTTTCGATCGGTTTTTCTGCTTTCGTCGGGAAATAGGCTCAAAAGTGTCAACTTTGAAGGCTTGTTATGAAAGATCTATTGTGTTAAAAAAAAAAAAAAAAAAAAAAAAAAAAAAAAAAATCAGAAAAATGAGTGCAATTAGACATTTTCTGAATAACAACCCCTGTTATTTCCACGCATTCCCGAACAAAAATAAACTAAAGCATGTGTCGCAAAGTTGTCCTTTTTGATTTAAGAACACCCTTAAGAGTTTTAATTGCAATAAATTTTTCCATTTTCACTTTTGATAAATAATAGTTTTAAATGTATAAAACGCTTCTGAAGTACCCATATACTTTTACATCAGAATAAGCAGCAAAGACTGTGAATCATATAGGGGGATCTTCAAAATTTCATATGCACGCATACGGCAGTCATGCATGGTGAAGAATCAGCCAATCGGGGGACGCCTACCATTATAGATCGCGCATACAATCGTTGATCATATTATGAAATAGGGAGGGGGGGGGGTCGTTACGCTCCGACGCACCCATGGGTTCACTCCCATCGCTTATGAAGATGGAATATGGGAAAAGGGAGAGAAAAGTGAATGCCTGCAAACGTTTTCATATTTTATGGGAGAGTTATATACACTGTCAGAAAAATTCGTCAATATACACTAAGTTGTCGTTATTTTTTCACAAATAACTTCTGTTTTCCCAAAAGACGTATTTGTTCTGTGAGTTCATTCCGAAAGTCGAAAAATGAGGAAACGTTTCCGTTTATATCTAGCACGCATGCGCATTGGGTCTGTTAGTAATAAATTCGAATTTATTTTTAAAATGAAAAACAAAAGTATTCTACCGATTAAAATGTCTAATTTAGTTTTAAAAGACAAAAATGTTTTCGAATTTAAAAATAAATAACAATTACTTTCTTTATTCGTTCAAAAATTCTCACAATCTGTTATTCAAAGTTGGATAAGTTGAATAAAGTTCAATATACTAAGTTATTTCTATGATAAATATTCGCATATAAAATGTACTTTAAGTGAACACATTTAAAAAATATATTAATTAAAAAATAAAATGCAAAAAAAATTGATATTATTAAAAAAAATCTTATCGAATAAAAATAAAACAGCCATGTTTTTTCTCTAACAATCTACGTAATATATTTAAAATTCACATTTTTATACTATATTAATATTAAAGTAAAAAAAACCCAGCCACAGTTTCATTAAAGATGAAGTCTTTCCGAGATTAACTGCAAAATTAAAAGCTTTTTAACGAAATACACCAAACCACACCCATATGAAATGAACACTTCTATTTAAAGCAAAACCTTTCCGATCAGTCCTGGCGCCGTGGATGCGCGTTGGTCTTGTAATCCTGGGGTCCTTGGTTCGATCCCCACCTCTTCCGCATTGATTTTTCCAAACTTTTTTCAAGTGACGGATATTTTTCCTCTTTTGACGGAGAAAAAAATAAACGGAAAGTCGTCAATATACAGACAATTTCTGGCAGCAGTGCTGCCAGTACATTTTCTGTAAAAAGACGTAAATTTTTTTGAGAGTGTAACTAGGAGAAGGGTTATACCAATCCTTTTTCTTATATGGATGCTCACAGTGGCGCCAACTTTTGAAAAATATTGGGTTGGCTCAAGAATATTGAGTGGGCTCAAAAATATTTTTGTAAAATAGTACGACCAGTTTATTTTTCTTTAAGGGTGTATTCGAAAAAACGCTCTTCCACCTTCAACAGCTCGAAATTTTCCGATACATTTTCAGACATATTTTTGAAAGTAGAAACATGAAACTTGCTGAGGGGAATCTTGAAGGGGCGTATGAAGTGCCGTGTGATGTCTTTTTACGCTCAGTTCATTAGAATTCGAGTTATAAACAATTACCTTATCAGTATGACCCTTTTTTTCGTTCCCAAATCTCCGGCTTGGGAAAAATCGGTTCGAAATGCCGTTTCTGATTGCTTTTTTTGGCACCTTGTGCACTTTCCAAATAAGAGATTTTGAAAGTTTGGTGCATTTGAGAGCAAAAATGAATTCAAAAACTAGTTGGATGTGTCAATCCCAAAACTTTCTTCTATCTCATAAGTACATTTTAATATTTAAAAAAAAAAAATAAAAATGTGGTGACCCCAAAGTTACCCACTATCGAATTTCCTCGAACATTTGACCTAGCCTAATGAGATTCTGGTATCCGAAAAGCCTAAAACGCAAAATTTCATTAATATTCTGAGAAAATGAGCTTAGTAGTGCCTCATGTTGGTAATTTATACTAAAACCTAATAAGCATCTATTTATGTCAAGACCTAACAGAATCTGAAATTTGATAGAATTTCGTCCATTAGTTCTTGAGATATAGTTATAACAAAAAATTTGCAAAACGTAGCACAGCAACACCATATCTTGGAAAATTTATGCCAAAACGTAAAAAAGCGTCTAATTATGTTATGGTGTAAAAGAATCTGAAGTTTGATGAAATTCTGTGCATTAGTTTTTGAGATATAGTTAGTTTAAGAAAAAACCGTGTAAAATATAGCACAGCAGCACCATCAGTTGAAGGATTTATAACAAAACGTAATCATCGTGTAATTATGTTATATGTCATTTTGTAACGAAATCTGAAGTTTGATGAAATTCTGTGCGTTGGTTGTTGAGATATAGCTATCGGAAAAATCGTGCAAAATGCAGCCTAGCTGCACCACCTATTGCAAGGTTAATACCAAAATGTCAGCGTCTAATTATGTTATATATTCTAGTGTAACAGAATCTAAAATTTGATAAAGTTCTCTGCATTAGTTCTTGAGATATAGCTATCGCAAAAATTGTGCAAAATGTAGCATAGTAGCGCCACCTATAGGGCAGTTCACACCAAAACCTTATCAGCGGCTATGTATCTCAAGGTATCGCGGAATCTGAAGTTTGGTGAAATTCTGTGCGATAGTTGTTGAGATATAGCTATCATGAAAATCATGAAAAACGAGGCATAGCAGCGCCACCTGCTGGCCAATTTACACCAAAACTTAATCAGCGTCTATGTATAGCAAGGGGTCACAGAATTTGAAGTTTGGTGAAATTCTGTGCATTAGTTCTTGAGATATAGCAATCTTGAAAATCATGAAAAACGTAGTATAGCAGCGCCACCTGCAGGCCAATTTTCACCAAAAACCAATAGGCACTAATTCATATCAAGATCTAACTGAATATAAAATTTTATTAAATTTCGAGCATTAGTTCTTGAGATAGAGCGCCCACAAATTTTTTGTCACATACAGACAGACAGACACACAGACAGACAGACAGACGGACAGACAGACAGACAGACAGACGGACAGACTCACAGACAGACATTTTCTAAAAATAGTCAAAACGTGTTCAGGACCTTCTAAAACGTATAAATCCGTCGAAAACCGGAAGTCGAAAATTTTCATGAATCCAATACTTTCTTCTTGTAAAGATAGAAGAAAGTAATAAATCGGAAAATAAGCAGTTTGAATCGAAATACACCCTTAAAGAGTTGACAAATGGTGAAAGATGAAAAATTTAAGTCAAGTTTTAATAAATTTACAATTTTATTTTCATGCGTTTTACCTTATAAAGGATCTGGTATTTATTTTTAATGTTACACTGTAAAAAAAAAAAAAAATCAAGAGGTTACTAAAAATTGTTTAGTAAATTGTATTTCACAGAATTTTTTAGTAACCATTACACACTTTTTTTTGCAGGTGAAACAAACATTTCTTTTGTAAACTGAACAAAAGAATTTTTTTGTATAACTAACTTAAAACTTTTTAGTATGAGCCACCAAGCAAATTTTAGTAATAAGTAATAAAATTAGTAAAATTATTTTTAATAATAAGCCGCAACAGGTGGCAGCACCAAACATTGCTACCTGATCCGACTGGACTTTCATAATCCCTTTATTTAAAGAGTACTTACACTGCATACATTCAAGGGCGTATTTGGTGGCGTCCAGCATCGAACCCGGGACCTTTCAGCCTGTTGATCGGTGCTATGACCACTAGGCTATCACGACCACACCAAGTGAGTTTTGGTAATAGCTATTAAAAATATAAAACTATTATATCTATTCGTTGCTAGCTTTTTTCTAGTAATTCTTACAGATTTTCTAGTAACCGAGAAAGATTACTAAAAAATTTTTAGTAATTACAAGGATCACTAATTTTTTTTTAGTAGATCGACCTTTTTTTTTTTTTTTTTTTTTACAGTGCATGATATTATGAACATGGCTACAAATTAAATTATCAGAAAGTTAAAGCAAAGTGTAAGCAAAACATTTCAGTCATTTCGGATATATAGATACCAGTCGGAGAATTAAAACATATAGCAACTGGCAAAATAAATTTTATTCTACGGAGACAAATGGAAAATAAAATAATAATGAAATAAATAACTAGAACAATGAAAATTCGGTATGCTGTGATTCAACATTATTGGGTGGTACCCACGGGCCCATATAAATTGGCGCCAATGGATGGTTCGGTCCGGACCATCGGGACATCCCTTCCAAAATCCACCCCATCAAGTTTCATGTTTCTACTTTCAAAAGTGAGTCAGAAAATGTATCGGAAAATTTCGAGCTGTTGAAAGTGAAAAATTATTTTTCGAAATATACCCTTAAGCCGACCCTACCTATTAAGCCCTTATTTAATAACATAAAAGGGACATTATCTAATCCTCCAAAATATTCCGGCAGCACCGCTGTCCGGAACATTTCCACGAATTAAAAAAAAAATAACAAATAGAAATAAATATTTCTGAGAATATAATGAAATATAAGTTATAACCGAAATCTAACTTTCAAAGCATCCGGCTCAGCTGAGCGATTAGACCAAACAAGGTGACAAAGATCCTTTTGCATAGTAGCCGTGTCGCGGTTAACCGCCATGTATCATTTTCCACGGAAGACAAAAAAAAAAAAAAAAAAAAAAAAAAAAAGTGACAAAGATCCTTTTGCATAGTAGCCGTGTCGCGGTTAACCGCCATGTATCATTTTCCACGGAAGACAAAAAAAAAAAAAAAAAAAAAAAAAGCAAAACAAAACCGATTTTTATTTTGAACACAAAACTAGAAACAAACGCGAAACAATCATCCTTCCAAGCAAGAAAGGAAAAGAAAAACATTTTTCACACTGGGAAAAAGAGAATTCGTCCGTCTGTCTGCCAGTGTAGTAGTTCTATCGTATGTGTAGTGTAGTAACATTTAAATCATCCGATTATGCTCAGCCGTTGGATAATTAAAATAAACGGACATTCATCAATTTACGTAAATATTACGGTGGCAGTGCTGCCAGGAAAATTTCAATATTTTCGTGAATTGAAAGAAATATTTCGGAAAGTTGATGAAACATCAGCTACAGTTTGACTACGGTCAAACGTAAATTTTAAGTCACTCGGCCTTGCTAACCCATTAAGTAATATAAGAGACAGCCATTTTTCATGGAAAAACATGGGAATTTCCCGGTAGCTCTGCTGCCAAGAATATTTCCGTAATTTGAAGGAAATCTATCTGAAAGTGTCCTAAAACACAAGCTATAGCCAAATCTAACTTTTAAAGCATTCGGTTAAGCGGACCCATTACGTAATAACAAAAAAACCTTATCTAATCCTTCAAAATATTCCGGCAGCACCGCTGTCCAGAATATTTACGCGATTTAAAAAATAAACAGTAAATAATAAAAAAGTGAAATAATATATAATAATAAACAAAAAAAAAAATAAAAAAGCGAAATATAAGTTATAGCTGAGTCTAACTTTCAAAGCATTCGGCTCTGCTCTGAGTCATTAGATCAAACAAGGTGACAACGATCCTTTAGCCGTAGTAGCCGTATCGCGGTTAACCGCCACCGATCATTTTCCATGGAAGGGGGAAAAAACGAAACAAAAAAAAGGCCGATCCTTATCCTGAACACAAAAGTAGAAACAAACGTGAAACAATCATCCTTCCAACAAGAAAAGGAAAAGAAAACCATTTTTCATACTGGGGAAAGACAATTCGTCTGTCTGTCTGCCAGTGTAGTAGTTCTCTGTATATGGAGTAACTTTTAAATCGTTCGTTTTTGCTCATCCATTAGATAATTAAAAGAACCGGGCATTCTTCAATTAACGTAAATATTACGGCAGCAGTACTGCCAGGAATATTTCAATAGTTCCGTAAATTGAAGGAAATATTTCGGAAATTGTCGTGAAACATCAGGTATAGTGAAACGTAATTTTTAAGTCATTCAGCTTTGCTAACCTAACCCATAAGATAATAAAAGAACCACACATTCTTCGAAACACGGAAGTTTCCCGGTAGCTGTGCTGCCACGAATATTTCTGTAAATTAGAGGATCTGAAAATGTCCTAAAACATCAGCTATAGCCTTATCTAACTTTTAAAGCAATTAGTTAAGCCGACGCATTAGATAATAACAAAAAAAATCCCTGTCGGCTGGGCCTATAGGCGGAGGTAGATTTCGAAGAGTGCTCATTTCAACAAAAAAAATATATATGATTAGAGATAAACCCAGTTTAATAACTTCATTTGGCCGTTTATGAAAAATTTTTAACTTCATTTTTCTGCAAAAAGTGGTTTTATCAGAATCATCTTAAGAAAAATTCAGCTCAAATGCCCATTTTGACAACATATTTTGAAATAAATTCTGAATTTATTAAAAAATCGACCAAAACAGCACATTATACAGTTCCTAAATGACAAAAAACTGTCAGTTGAATGCAATTGAGAAAAAAATTGAATTTAAAAATGAGTCATAAAATAACCGATTTGTTGTTTGAATACATCCTTAATTCTTTAATCATGATTGCTTCGGTAAATTTTGTGCGAAATGCTCACTTTGACAGCATTTTTAAAAATATATTCTATCTTTATCAAAAAACTGGATAATGCGTCACAGTATATAGTTCCTAAATAAGAAGATCTGTAAATTGGATGCGTTTGAGAGCGAAAATGGATTTTAAAACGAGTCATAAAAAACGCAATTTGCTATGTGAAAACTTCCTTAAATTTTCAAACCACGAAGACTTCGGGAAATTCTGTTCAAAATACCCTTTTTGGTAGCCTTTTTCGAAATATATTCTGTCTTTATCAAAAAACCGATCAATGCATCTCATTTTATAGTTTCTATATAAGAGGATCTGTAAATTGGATGCGTTTGAGAACAAAAATGGATTTAAAAACGAGTCAGAAAAAACGCAATTTCTTATTTGAATACTTCCTTAAATTTTCAGTCCCGATGACTTTGGGAAATTCTGCTCAAAATACCCTTTTTGGTAGCCTTTTTTGAAATATATTCTGTCTTTATCAGAAAATTGACCAATGCGTCACTTTATACAGTTTTTAAATAAGAGGATCTACCATTTAGATACGTTAAAATCAAACATGAATTTAAAAACGAGTCAGAATGTAAGCAGTTTGGATTTGAGGTTTTTCTCCAACTCCTATTTTTGTTTAATTTCTTTTTGCTATACGAATTGGTCCTATGAAAAACTTGTCAATATAAAAGTTGTAGATATTTTTGAGAAGATGTAAAATAAATTTAATCAGATTTTATTTCTTAAAAATTGACGGAGTTATGGATTTTTTTCTTTTTTCACCGCCCTTTTTCTTTTCGTTTTTAATTTTTTTCATTGGTAAAAGTTGGTCCTATCAAAAACTTGTAAACACAAAAGTTTTAGATAATTTTAAGAACATTTACAAAAAATTTAGTTGGACTTGATATCTTGAAAATTGACGAAGTTATGAATTTTTTTCTCTCAAAACCCCTGTTTTTTTCGCCCCTTGAGCCCACTTCTAAATTTATCAAAAATCTGTCATGCTTTTGGCCCATTTTTAAGAAGTAATATAAACTTTAAACCGATTCGATATCTACTTTAATTAAGAAGTTATGGCGTTTTTTCGGTTTTAACAAAAACGCCCCCTATTCCGAGCCCCTTGGTCCGATTTTGCCCATTAACGAACTTAGCCGAGATTTTATCCCCTTTGATTTTATGTACCAGTATGGGGGAGATTGGTGAAGAATTATAGAAGTTATCGTGTCCATAAAAAAGTGATATATATATATATATATATATATATATATATATACACTATATTGCCATTGATTATGGGACACTTGCGATTTTAGACTTTTTACTAAATATCTAGAAAAATACATGAGGAATCATCTGGAAACTCTTAGTGTATAAATATAATAGTATACGTCATACATCTCCGTGAAGATTTTTTACCGAAACGCCATAGGGGACCGTCAACAAATTAAAAAAGAATGAATATCTTTTGAATAACCCTGTCAAAACTAATGTAGCAAAAGCGCTCAAACTCTAGATTATGATTGAATGCCTTATTGTAATACACTGTGTTCATTTTTATGCAAATAGCTTGCATACTCGCAGAATAATTAAGGATTTTATAAAAATGGTCCCAAAATTTTCTAAGTTTTTCCCTTATAATTTTCAGAGTTCTTAATATAAAATAATATTTTTTTCACAAAATATGACCAACAACATTGCACACAGTACCCTGTAATCAGAATTAAAAAATAAAAAAAAATTGTATAATAAAATGAGTAGGTTTACTAAATAATTTTTTACTGCGCATGCGTCAAAGATATCAAAATTTCATTTGCATATTATGTTAGCTAAATGTATAGAGCAACTTTTGTAAAAGTCTCAAAATCATAGCTTGAAAATTCTGAAAGTAATCGTCTATAGAAAAAGGACAAAATCCGTTGTTTCCAAAATGAAGCAAAAAAATGAGGGATTTTATCCAAATGCAGTAGTACATCCCATATTGTGTATTCTATATTGACACTAATCAATGAATATATGGATACAACCCCTCTTGTTTTTGCTTCATTTTGAGAATAACGGATTTTCGACTTATTCAATTGACGATTATTGTCAGAATTTTCAAGTTATGATTTTGTGACTTTCACAAAAGTTGCTCTATACATTTAGCTAACATAATATGCAAATGAAATTTTGATATCGTTGACGCATGCGCAGTAAAAAATTATTTAGTAAACCAACTCATTTTTTATACAATTTTCATTATTTTTTAATTCTGATTACAGGGTATTGTGTGCAATGTTGTTTGTCACATTTTCTGAAAAAAATAATATTTTATATTAAGAACTCTGAAAATTATAAGAAAAAAAAGTGGAAAAATTTGGGATCATTTTTATAAAAACCTTAATTACTCTGCGAGTATGCATGCTATTTGCATAAAAATGAACAAGGTTTATTACAATAAGGCATTCAATCACAATCTAGAGTTTGAGCTCTTTTGCTACATTAGTTTTGACAGGGTTATTCAAAAGATATTCATTCTTTTTTAATTTGTTGACGGCCCCCTTTGGAGTTTCGGAAAAAAATCTTCAGGGAGATGTATGACTTATACTATTATATTTATACACTAAGAGTTTCGAGATGATTCCTCATGTATTTTTCTAGATATTTAGTAAAATGTCTAAAATCGCAAGTGTCCCATAATCAAAGGCAATATAGTGTATATATAAACTGGTGCGATTGCAATAGGTCGTATTTCATACGAAATCTACCTAAAAGGACATTATCTAATCCTCCAAAATATTCCGGCAGCACCGCTGTCCAGAATATTTACGCGATTTAAAAAATAAACAGTAAATAATAAAGTGAAATAATATATAATAATAAACAATAAAAATAAAAATGTGAAACTGCCAGTGTAGTTGTTATATGCTTGTGTATAGTAACTTTTAAGGATGCATTTTGATTCAAACTGCTTGTTTTCCGATTTATTTTTGAATTCACTTTTGCTCTCAAACACTTGAAACTCGCAGATTCCCTTGTTTAGAAAGTGCACAAGGTGCCGTGAAGGTCAATTCTTTGATAAGTGCACAAAATATTGCAAAAAAAAAGCTATCAAAAACGGCAATCTGAACCGATTTTTCCGAAGTCGGAGATCTGGGAACGAGAAAAAGGGTCTTCCAGAGAAGTTAATTGCTTATAAATCAAATTCTAATGAATGGAGCGTAAAAAGACATCACACGGCACCTTATACGTCCCTTCAAAAATCCTCTCGGCAAATTTCATGTTTCTACTTTTAAAAGTGTGTCTGAAATTGTATCGGAAAATTTCGAGCTGCTGAAGGTGGAAAAGCGTTTTTTCGAATACACCCTTAAATCGGCCGGTTCTGCTGATCCATAAGATAATAAAAGAACCGGACATTCTTCCATTAACGTAAATATTACGGTGGCAGTGCTGCCAGGAATATTTCAATATTTTCGTGAACTGAAGGAAATATTTCGGAAAGTGTCGTAAAATGCCAGCTGTAATGAAAAGTAACTTTTTAGTCATTCGGCTTTGCTAACCCATAAAATAATAAAAGAACCAGACAGTCTTCGAAATACGGAAATTTTCCGGTAGCTGTGCTGCCAGGAATGTTTCCGCAAAATGAAGGAAATCTATCTGAAAGTGTTCTAAAACATCAGCTATAGCCAAATCTACCTTTCAAAAGATCCGGCTAAGACGACCCATTACATTATATATAAAAAAAGGGACATTATCAACTCCTCCAAAATATTCCGGCAGCACCACTGTCCGGAATATTTACGCGAATTAAAAAATAAATAAAAATGAACAGTAAATAATAAAAAAGTGAAATAATATATAATAATAAATAATAAAAATAAAAAAGTGAAATGATATACAATAATAAATAATAAAAATTAAAAAAGTGAAATTTAAGTTATAGCCGAAGTCACTATCAAAGCATCCGGCTCTGCTTTGAGCCATTAGATCAAACAAGGTGACAAGTTACTAGCCGTGTCGCGGTTAACCGCCATCGATCATTTTCCACAAGAGGCGAAAAAAAAAAAAATAAATAAATAAATAAATAAAAAAAACCGATCCTTATCCTGAACACAAAACTAGAAACAAGCGCGAAACAATCATCCTTCTAAGCAAGAAAGGAAAAGAAAACCATTTTTCACACTGGGTAAAGAGAATTCTTCCTTCTGTCTGCCAGTGTAGTAGTTCTATCGTATCTGCAAACGAAATCGACGGTGGATTCGTGACTGGAATACGAAATGGACATACATAACCACTAACTGGAGAAATCGAAATGCAAGTAGAAGAATCAAACGCGCGCCCTCTTTTACGAGTCCGGCGGAACTAGAAGCCATTTTTCTTCGTGCTGTAAAACTTGTCTATTATACAGGGTGATTCAAAACGAATATTCCAATTACAAACGGTTGTAACTATTTAAGGGTGTATTCTAATCCGAATTGCTTATATTCTGATTTTTTTTTCTTTTTTAATATTCATTTTAGCTCTCAAACGCATCAGACTGACAAATTGTTTCATTTAAAAACTACACTATGTGCCGGGATTGTCGATTTTTTGATAAATGCAAAATCAATTGCAAAAAAGGATGTCAAAAATTGTGTTTTGAACCGAATTTTCCGAAGCGGGAAATCTGGGAACGAAAAAAAGGGTCGAACTGAGAAAGTAGTTGTTTATAAATCCAATTCTAATGAATTCAGCGAAAAATGACATCGCTCTCGGCATCTTATACATCACTTCAAAAATCACCCCAACATGTTTCGTGTTTACACTTTTAAAAATGAGTCTGAAAATGTATCCGTAAATTTGGAGCTGTTGAAGGTGAAAAATCATTTTTCTCGAATACACCCTTAAGTCATTCAGCCTTGCTAACCCATTAGATAATAAAAGAAACCTCCATTCTTTGAAACACGGAAATTTCCCGGTAGCTCTGCTGCCAGGAATTTTTCCGTAATTTGAAGGAAATATTCTAAAAAGGTAACGTAGCATCAGCAATTAATAAAAGAAAGGGGTCTTCTCCAAAATATTTCGGAAGCACCACTGTCCGGGATGTTTACGCGAGTTAAAAAAAATAATAATAACAAATAAAAATAAATCAAAATATACATAGAAAACATAGTGAAGTATAAGTTATAGCCGAGTCTAACTTTCAAAGCATCCGGCTCTGCTCTGAGCCATTAGATCAAACAAGGTGACAAGTTACCAGCCGTGTCGCGGTAAACCGCCATCGATCATTTTCCACGAGAGGCGAAAAAAATAAGCAAAATAAAAAACACAACCGATCTTTATCCTGAACACAAAACTAGAAACAAACGCGAAACAATCATCCTTCCACAAGCAAGAAAGGAAAAGAAAACCATTTTTCGCACTGGGGAAAGGAGAATTCGTCTCTCTGTCTGCCAGTGTAGTAGTTTTATGTATGTGTAATAAATTTTAAACCGTCCAGTTCTGCTCATCCATTAGATAATTAAAAGAACCGGGCATTCTTCATTTAACGTAAATAGTACGGTAGCACTGCTGCCAGGAATATTTCAATAGCTCCGTGAATTGAAGGAGATGCTTCGGAAAGTGTCGTAAAATATCAGCTGTAGTGAAACGTAACTTTTGAGTCATTGGGCTTTGCTAACCCACACTTTAAAAACAAAGGAGCAATATTACATTTAAATCGGGGTTATGAATTGCTGAATAAACTTTAAATCTACACTATTTTAGGTAGTAGCTCCGTAAAAAATGTAAGAATAATCTTGGAATGGTGGTATTTTATTCTTTAGTCGCAATTATTGAACGGTAACACCAAATTCAGAGTCATATATCGTCTTTCTGTTTTGATTTCATATGTTTGCAGACGACACGCCGCCATTTTACTTCGCATTTAATCCTTCTTTCTAACTTTCGGATAGCAGGTGGAAAAGTAAACAAACGGTAAGCAATATTAATATTATTCTTTGTAGACGTAAGATTTAAGACTAAATAATGTTTGCATGTGGGTTTTTTTTTTTTTTTTTTTTTAATTAGATAATGCTTTTTAGCTCACAGGCTATCATAGCCTGAGAGCTTATGTGCCCGTCCGTTCTGTATGTATGTTCGTACGTAACGCGATAACTCATGATAAAAATATCGGATCCACTTGAAATTTTGTCTATAGGTATATCCTGATAAGGCGCTTCCCTGATTAGTTTTTGGAGTTCATTCGATATGTATAAGAGGGGGAACGGGGGGCTCATGCCCCTCCCCTTAATGGATATAAATGGGTTTTTCATGCAGAATTAACAGTTTTTGTCCAAAATTTAGATATAGGATCATTCTGATGAGGCGATTCCGTGACTGTTATTATGTGTTCATTGAATAAGTATAAACAGGGGGAACGGGGGGCTCATGCCCCCCCCCCCCTTAATTGATATAAACGGGATTTTCATGCAGAATTAACGGTTTTCGTTCAAAATTTAGATATAAGATCATTCGGATGAGGCGATACCGTGGCTGTTATTAGATGTTCATTGAATAAGTATAAACAGGGGGAACGGGGGCCCATGCCCCTCCCCTTAATGGATATAAATGGGTTTTTCATGCAGAATTAACAGTTTTTGTCCAAAATTTAGATATAGGATCATTCTGATGAGGCGATTACGTGTTCATTGAATAAGTATAAACAGGGGGAACGGGGGGCTCATGCCCCCCCCCCCTTAATTGATATAAACGGGATTTTCATGCAGAATTAACGATTTTCGTTCAAAATTTAGATATAGGATCATTCGGATGAGGCGATACCGTGGCTGTTATTAGGTGTTCATTGAATAAGTATAAACAGGGGGAACGGGGGGCTCATGCCCCTCCCTTTAATTGATATAAACGGGATTTTCATGCAGAATTTACAGTTTTCGTTCAAAATTTAGATATAGGATCATTCGGATGAGGCGATATCGTGGCTGTTATTAGGTGTTCATTGAATAAGTATAAACAGGGGGAACGGGGGTTCTAATGCTCCCCCCCCTTAACTTGCATAAATGGATTTTTCAGTCAGAATTGTCAGATTTCGTTCAAATCTCTGAATAGTTTTGGAAGTTTAATGGTTAAGTATAAAAGAGGAGAATAACTCCTCTTAAATTATATAAATGCTAAATGGGTTTTTATTAAGAATTATCCGATTTGCTCTGAATTTTGGATATAGATTTTTTAATATGATAAAGCATGTACTTGATAGTTTAGGAAGTTCAATGATTAAGTATAAAAAAGGAGAAAGGGAAGAGCTGTTTCCCTTTTTTAATTTTTTTTTTTTTTTCGAACGGAATTAGCGAAAATACAAGTCTGTAATGTACAATTAGTATGCTTAGCCTGTGAGCTCAATGCCATCAGTTTAACTGGG
The DNA here is from genome assembly GCA_964019185.1 of Maratus speculifer. Classification (NCBI taxonomy): domain Eukaryota; kingdom Metazoa; phylum Arthropoda; class Arachnida; order Araneae; family Salticidae; genus Maratus; species Maratus speculifer. Next base: position 2,881,392 of record OZ025303.1, on the reverse strand, counting down.
CAATATTCTTTTTATTAATAATGTGTTAGTGCACTGCCATTTTAAGAACAATGGCGACATGTTCGAATTTAACGGGAAGTATGCCTTTAGTATAACAGTTGTAATCAACTTTTTTTTTTATATACAGCTTTGTTTATTTGATAACTGGCATAGTTAAGCTTTTTTTATATTATGCATTAAATTGTATAATTGTGAGGTAATTTAATATCATATGTAGCTTATTTTTGTTATTTTCTTAAGAAAACTAGAAACTCCGAATTAAACTTATAGTGATAGTTACGAGTAATTATACATTTCGTTACAAAAATATTTTATATCGTATGACTATAGCGTTTGCCCGAACTTTAACAAAAAATATTTTCATAAAAAATTCGTTATTATAATGTTTTTTAACTTACTGAACGCATTATTGACCTATGAAAAAGATATTTTTAAGCATGCAAATATAGGAAATTTTAGTTCTTTTCATTAAAGTTATTTCATTCAAGTTCAGTTCATATTTCTTTGCTGTAATATGCTTAAAATGAATGTTATAATAAATTGCCTCCATTAAAAGAAAGTTTCGCTGCCTCTTTGCGTCAAACTATTTATTTTAAATTATGACTGTATTAAATTTAAAATGTAATCTCTAAATTATTTTTTATTTTGCTGTTAAAGTCATGTAAATATTAGAAAATTTCCTTTTTTACCATTTAGTGTACTTTAATAAATGATAGCAAAATTAAAAATAATTTAAAAATTACATTCCAAATGTAATACAGCCATAATTTAAAATAAATAGCTTCACGCAAAGAGGTTGCTAAACTTCCCTTTAATTAAGACAATTTATTATAACGTACATTTTAAACATATTACTTACTTTGCACCAAACATGGTGGCAACTAAGTTGCCACTAAAAATGGTGTTTATTTATACCATTTGATAGTTGGTGACTCATTACACCAATTTACAAGTGGAATTTCATTACACCACTTGGGGTGGCAACTTAGTTGCCACCCTTTTTGGTGCATTTTTTTTTACAGTGCATAAGTTAATAAAACAACCAGACAATCTTCGAAACACGGAAATTTCCCGCTAGTTGTGGTGCCAGGAATATTTCCGTAATTTGAAGGAAATTTATCTAAAAATGTCCTAAAACATCAGCTATAGCGAAATCTAAGTTTTAAAGCATTCGGTTGAGCCGACCCATTACATAGTAACAAAAAAAAAAAAAAAAAAAAAAAAAAAAAAAAAAAAAAAAAGGACATTATATAATTCTTTAAAATATTCCTGCAGCACCGCTGCTCGGAATATTTACGCGATTTAAAAAATAAATAAAAATATACAGTAAATAATAAAAAAGTGAAATAATAATATATAATAATAAATAATAACTAGTCGTTGGGAGCCACCGTAATACTTACCCATCATGGATATGTATATGAAAATAAAACATGTGAAACTATTTATACAATGCATTGCAATTCATAAACAAAATTTAAATATTGTTAATATACATAGTAATGCTATATTAAAGAACTGCTGATGTACCAATTTCGACAAATAATATAAAACGCCAAACTACTCAAGTAGTACCGAACTGCGTAAAAGAAACATCCTTATAACTCCAAAAATAATAATTCTATTAACTAACAATTAACTGCGTCGGATTAAGCGTCTCATTTCCAATTAAAATATACTTCTGAATTGAAATTTGAATGAAATATAGGGTCATGAAAAATCGAAGAATGTGGAAAACAAGATTACAAATATCTCGGCAACTAATAATCCGATCGACTTAGTTCTATATGCAAAATGTGTGTTATTTTATTGCCTTTTATATCCATTCCTTAGAACAAAAAAATTCGAAAATTTTTATATACCTTTCATCAGAACGAATTTTTCGAGAGTCCGAAAAAAATAGTTCCGGATAACCGAGGTTGCTGATATTAAATAGGGTTCGTCCCATTCTTACATACTAACTACATACAAAATTTCAAGTCTCTATCTCAATTCGTTCGGGAGATAGAGCGTTTACAGACAGACAGACAGACAGACAGACAGACGGACGGCAATTTTTTTTTCTAAAAATATGTTTTTCGGAATCTCACCTATCTAAAACGTGTAAATCCGTCAAAAAATTTTTTTCGATTTTCAAAACGATTGCAAGACTTACCCTATACTACGTATGATGGGTAAGTAAAAATGAAAAGTTGAAATATAAGTTATAGCCGAATCTAACTTTCAAAGCATCCGGCTCTGCTCTGAGCCATTAGATCAAACAAAGTGACAAGTTACTAGCCGTGTCGCGGTAAACCGCCATCGATCATTTTCCACGAGAGGCGAAAAAAATAAGCAAAATAAAAAACACAACCGATCTTTATCCTGAACACAAAACTAGAAACAAACGCGAAACAATCATCCTTCCACAAGCAAGAAAGGAAAAGAAAACCATTTTTCACACTGGGGAAAGGAGAATTCGTCTCTCTGTCTGCCAGTGTAGTAGTTCTATCGTATCTGCAAACGAAATCGACGGTGGATTCGTGACCGGAATACGAAATGGACATACATAACCACTAACTGGTAGAAATCGAAAAAGAGAGGAGAAGAATTGAACGCGCGCCCTCTTTTACGAGTCCGGCGAAACTAGAAGCCATTTTTCTTCTTCGTGCTGTAAAACCTGTCAAATGAAACCTGTCTGTTTATACAGGGTAATTCAAAATGAATGTCGCGATTACAAACGGCTATAACTATTTAAGGGTGTATTTCGATTCAAACTGCCTATTTTCCGATTTATTTTTTGAATTCACCTTTGCTCTCAAACGCATCCAACTCACAGATTTGCTTATTTAGAAACTGTATAAGGTGTTCATATTTATTAGAAACTATATAAGGTTCATAGAAACTATATAAGGTGAACCATATATTAGTATGTTCTGACCATATTATTGACTGCTTTATGGTAAGGATATAATTAAATTAAGATTATGTAACAGTTTTTTGAAAAAACGGTCAAATATCTTGACAGAATGCTGCGAATTTTTAACATTGTATATATAGCATTTACAGAGACCCACACAAGATTTCGGCCACTATAATAATCCGAATTACTCTATACTAGTTATAACACCAATATCTGAATATTTTTTAAGGGTTTTTTTAAATCTAAAGGGGCGACTTTGTGACATAAGTTTTAGTTTATTTTTGTTCGGAAGTGCATGAAACTAGCAGGTGTTGTTGTTCAGAGACTATTGAATCATTTTTCTGTTTTTGCGCAAATTCAAAGGATATTTCAAAACAAGCCGTCAAAAATGATGTTGTGAACGTATTTTCGAACGAAAACAGAAAAACGAGTCAACAAAAGGTAGAAATTCGCGTGGTCGCGTGATCGAAATAGCTTAAAATTGGATAGGTAATTTGATTGTCATAAAATGGAAAATTGAGTTCTATTCGAAATCGCTTCCAAAGTCAGGCCTTCCAATATTATATCTTCTCCGTTTAAAAATGAATTTGTTGATGTGTCAAAACGTTTTGCGCTTGTTGAGAACAACTTCAAAACATCGTTATAGTAACGCTACCATATACCTTTTACCTTCCATGTGCAAGTTTTTCGGCTTAGAAAGATGCCATACCATTTCAAACGCGCTACGCCCTTGCGTGTTGCGATGAAATGCTTAACATCACACATGGATTAGATTAATTTTAAACAAGGCTATTCAATCGATAAATCAATTATAACAAAAGTAATTTATTCCAGTTTTCAATATTGGGTGAAAAAAGTCCGGGCCAGGATTCGAACCAGGGATGTACATGTATTGGCTGTAGCCGCGAATTGCTCTACCAACTGAGCTATCCCGGACACGAACACTGGAGGACTATTTCACCCAATTAACCTCAACGATCACTGATACTCTGGATCAGTTCAACAGAATAAATCGAAGGTCAGTATATGGAACTGCAGAAAATCGCTGCATACGAAATTATATTAGATTAATTTTAAACACGATTGTTCAATCGGTAAATCAATTACAATTTATTCCATTTTTCAATATTTATGCATCCCTGGTTCGAATCCTGGCCCGGAGTTTTTTTCACCCAATATTGAAAAATTAAATAAATTACTTCTGTTATCACACATGGATTTCTGTCTGTCTTTATATATGTGCACATATAAACTTTCTGCTCTCAATATCAACTTCCGTGACTCATTAAGTGTGTATTTCGATTCAAACTGCTTATTTTCCTATATATATATATACATATTTTAATTCATTTTTGCTCTTTAAGAGTGAATTCGAAAAAACGCTCTTCCACCTTCAACAGCTCGAAATGTTCCGATACAATTTCAGACACATTTTTAAAAGTAGAAACATGAGACTTGCTGAGGGGATTCTTGAAGGGACGTGTGAGGTGCCGTATGATGTCTTTTTACGCCCAATTCATTAGAATTTGAGTTATAAACAATTACCTTATCAGTAGGACCCTTTTTTTCGTTCTCCCGCTCTCCCGCTAGAGGAAAATCGGTTCGAAATGCCGTTTTTGGTTGCTTTTTCTCCAATATTTTCTGCGTTTATGAAAGAATCGGCCATCACGGCACCTTGTATACTTTCCAAATAAGAAATTTTGAAAGTTTGGTGTATTTGAAATCAAAAATGAATCGTAAAATAAGCAGTTTGAATCGAAATACACCCTTAATGCATCCAACTGCCAAATTGTCTTATTTAGAAAGTTACACAAGGTGCCGAGAGGGTCAATTCCTTGATAAATGCAAGATAATACTGCAGAAAAAAGCAATCTAAAACGACATTTTGAACCGATTTTTGAACCGAAGCGGGAGATCTGGGAACGACAAAAAAGGGTCCTACTGATACTGAGAAGGTCATTGTTCCTAAATCCAATTCTAATGAATTGAGTATAAAATGACATCACACGGCACCTGATACGTCTCTTCCAAATTCCCCTCAGACAATTTTATGTTTCTACTTTTAAAAATATGTTGGAACTGGATCCGAAAATTTCGAGCTTCTGAAGGTGGAAAAGCGTTTTATCGAATACAATCCTTATATCAGGAAGATGCCGTTCCGTTTCAAACGCGTTACACCCTTGCGTGTTACGATGAAATGGCACTACCTTCGCTCAAGGGGGTATGTTTGTCTGTCTATATATGTGTATACATAATCTCTCTGCGTCTAAATATCGACTTCCGCGACTCATTAAAGCCCCATCTCTCATACTTCTTATTATAATTATTATGGAACTACTACATGGATCCAGGTGTCTTTTACAAAATTGCTTCCGATTGCTCTACGCCTTTCCTAATAAGGGAAAAAAATTAATCTGAATTTCCGATTCAGATTCATTTTTTTTATACATACTTTGCATCATTTCGGCACGGAAGGGGTTAGGAAGAGGTTGGGAATCGAAAATGACTACAAGCGTCCCGGCTACAGCTAGACAGGTCCCGGATGTGTTCCGATTCCGCCGATGGGATGGATCGTTCGGATTCTTCGAGGATCGGGATGACAGATGCTTTTTACAGGGAAGGTTCTTGTTTTTCGCGTTTAGGTGTTTTCTACGCGTTTTTCGGCATATTTTCCCTTAAACCCCTTGGAGACGAGAAACTCGTATACGTGCCGCAAAAAGGCTTAAGGGTGTATTCGAAAAAATTATTTTCCACCTTCAACAGCTCGAAATTTTCCGATACATTTTCAGACTCATTTTTAAGAATAGAAACACGAAACTTACTGGTGTGATTTTTGAAGTGACGTACGAGGTGCCGTGTGAAGTAATTTTTCGCTCAGTTAATTAGAATTTGATTTATAAGCAATTATTTTCTCAGGATGCTCTTTTTTTCGTTCGCAGACGTCCCGCTCCGGAAAATTTTGTCGAAAACGCCGTTTTTGACAGCATTTTTTTGCAACATTTTCTACATTTATCAAAAAATCGACATTTACGGCACCTTGTGTAGTTTCTAAATAAGAGAATTTGAAAGTTTGGTGCATTTGAGAGAAAAAGTTAATCTAAAAATAAATCGGAAAAAGGCACTTTGGATCGAAATACACCCTTAAGGGTGTATTCGGAAAAAAGATTTTTCACCTTCAACAGCTCGAAATTTTCCAATACAATTCCAGACTCGTTTTTAAAAGTAGAAACATGAAACGTGCTGGGATGATTTTTGAAGTGATGTATAAGATGCCGTTTGATGTAATTTTTCGCTGAATTAAATAGAATTTGATTTATAAACAATTGTTTTTTCAGCTCGATCATTTTTTCGTCCCCAGATCTCCAGGTTCGGAAATTTCTGTTCAAATGGGCAACTTTGACAGCATTTTTTGAAATACTTTTTTTTCTACGTTTACCAAAAAAAATGACTCTTACGGCACCTCGTGTAGTTTCTAAGTAAGGGATTTTGAAAGTTTGGTGCATTTGAGAGCAAAAATGGATTTAAAAATAAATCGGAAAATAGGCAGTTTGAATCGAAATACACCCTTAAGAATCCCTGTTTATCCCCACGAGTAAATTTTACAGTGAAATTTGCCTTATTTAATCGGAAAATTTTCTCGATTTGGAAAGTCACAATTTTTTTTTTTAAACCGGCGACAAAACATTAAAAATTTCAAAAAAGGCTACCGTTGCGAAGGTTTTAGACTATTAAAAGTGAAGGTGACAAACCGGTGCCATTTGGGACCCGGAGGTGAAAAGGCCCTAAGGTCCATTGGAACCCTAGGGTGCCATAGGGGCTTGGATATATGGTTGCAGTGCCTACTGGGTGATTGGAGCTAAATAAAGTGCCATACACTTCGTACTGGCAGCAATGTGGCACGTTATCGGGTGACTGGAACCATCGCATGCGTTGTGACGTGTGTCTTTCTGTTTTCTATGACGGCAAGTAAAATCTTTGGCTATGAGTGAATGAAGGTGGGCTCGATGGCCGAGCGGTTAGAACGATGAGCTTGTAATCAGACGTTGTGAGTTCGAATCCTTCGACGGCCAAAAGTCGGTTTACGGTTTGTATATTTTTTAATTTATTATTATTGGACACTCTGGATTAAGGGTGCCATCTTTTCACCCTAATTAAAGGTGTCATTCTGGCTCCTTTAGGGGTGTCACCAGTGAGACAAGCCTTTCACCTCTAAAAGGTGCAATGTGTCACCATTAGTTTTAACAGTGTAGGGTGTATTTCGATTCGAACTGCTTATTTTACTATTTATTTTTAAATTTATTTTGACTCTCCAGTGCATCTAACTGGCAAGTTGTCTCATTTAGAAAGTTACACGAGGTGCCGTGAAGGTCGATTCTTTGACCAAAAAAGAAAAAAAAATCAATCAGAAACGGCATTTTGAACCGAATGTTCCAAAGCGGGAGATCTGGTGAACGAAAAAAAGGGGTCCTACTGAGAAGGTAATTGCTCATAAATCCAATTCTGATGAGTGGAGCGCAAAATAACACCACACGGCTACTTATACATTCTCTTCAAAAATCCTTTCAGCCAGTTTCATGTGCAAAACAATCGAAACACATTTAAAACACATTGGAAAAACGATTTTAGTAAGAAACGTTAATTATTATGAGCAGCCAGTGCTGCAAAAGTGTTTAACGCATGCTAATATGCCTTATGCAAGACAAACATTTTTTTTCTTGTCCGACCGCCGTCTGATGAATAATTGTCTGTGGTTGCCATTGTTTCTATAAATGGATGGGTATAGAGCAGATCTATGATCAGGGGAGTGTCGTCGATCTGTTTGAGTGGTTTTGCAGACAAGCCGTGAGACACCTCGTCATTTCGGATTTTGGACGCAGGAAGGTGATTGATGACCTTGATGCGGTATACACAAGGACATCGCGTTCTTACCTCCAGTGTTTTTAAATTATGTGCTTTACGAATTTAGAGTAGCGATGTCGCCTGCTATAGAACCTCGATTAAGGGTGTATTTCGATTCAAACTGCTTATTTTCCGATTTATTTTTGGATTCATTTTTGCTCTCAAATACACCAAACTTTCAAAATCTCTTATTTGGAAAGCACACGAGGTGCCGTGATTGCAGATTCTCTGATAAATGTAAAAATATTGTAAAAAAAAAGGGATCAAAAACGGCATTTCGAACTGATTTTCCCCTAGCGGGAGGTTTGTGAACGAAAAAAAGGGTCATACTGATTAGGTAATTATTTATAAATCAAATTCTAATGAATTGAGCGGAAAATGACATCACACGGCACCTTATACATCACTTCCAAAATCTCCTCAGCAAGTTTCATGTTTCTACTTTTAAAAATGTGGTCTGAAATTGTATCGGAAAATTTCGAGCTGTTGAAGGTGGAAAAGCGTTTTTTCGAATACACACTTACATACACACGTATCCAACTGGCAAATTGTCTTATTCAGAAAGTACACGAGGTTCCGTGATCGTCGGTTTTTAGGTGCGTTCGTAATTATGTAAATACGTAGCACCATTGTTGTCGCTCAGTCCGTCCGTCTGTCTGTCCGCATATAACAACGCAAAAATTACCCAACCGAATCGTTTGAAATTTAAAATACATAATTATTACATAATTTTGTCGAGTCATTTCAAATTTTATGAAAATCGGATTGATAGATCAATTACAGGGACAATCAAAAGGTTTCCGTTACATTACGGTCAATGGGGAAAAAAGTTTAAAATGCATTCTAATGCCGTGATTCTCGATTCTTTGATAAATGTAGAAAATATTGCAAAAAAAGCGATCAAAAACGGCATTTTGAACAGATTTTTCCGAAGCGGGAGACCTGCGAACGAAAAAACGGGTCATGCTGAGAAGGTAAATGTTTATAAATCAAATTCTAATGAATTGAACGTAAAAAGACATCACACGGCACCTTATACGCCTCTTCAAGAATCACCTCAGCAAGTTTCATGTTTCTACTTTCTAAAAATGAGTCTGAAAATGTATCAGAAAATTTCGAGCTGTTGAAGGTGAAAAAGCGTTTTTTCGAATACACCCTTAAATGTACGAATCGAATTTTAATTAATCCGAGAACTCGATTGTTTGTGTCGCCGTCTAATATAGGATCGCTGTCCAAAAGGACCAAATGATCAGGTGATGCTGGAGCGCGGAAATGTTTTTTGGAGGATACCGCCAAAACGCTCATAATGTTTGACTAAAGATTTCGTCGGGATTCCTTTTTTTTTTTTCCACATCGACCTTCTGGTGGGTGCAGTCGAGCGTAAACGAATGACGATTCGAGGATGTCGAGATGGCTATCGACAATGACCGACAGGAGAGACAAGAGAGAGAAAGTGTCTAGGTCACTGGTACTTCGCTCCGTTCTCAATACGGGATGATTTCTCTTTCTCTCTTTCATATTTAAATTGAGCTAATGTTTGAATTAAAATTTTTTTCCCCTCAGTTTTTTCCATTCGGCAAAGAAAATTATAAGCAATAAGCGTTCGCCAGCTCAAAGTTACTTTTACATACAAAAAACGGCGTTTTACCCGCTCACAAAATGGAAATACATCTATCTGAGAAAAATCAAATTCGATGTTTAGAATTTTAACACGATTCCAATTGGTAAGATCTACGTGTAACTTGCTTTAGAACTCAAGATATCAAATGTGAATTTTTAAACGTTTTAAAAATAAAAAAAAAAGTATGCAAGACTGGAAGTTTTTACTCAAATTCGTCTAATTTGTAATTGATATACGATAGCATCTCTGTTTATAAACATCTATATATATATTTCGCGATGGTATGTGGCACAGAAATCGCGGTTTAATTGTTTAATGGCGACGCTCGAATGAAAAGCATCTCATTGGTTATTGTGTAAAAGTCCTTTGAAGTCATAATTTTAAACGTTTCAATTTAAAATTAAAGAAATTTAAAATTAATTATAAATTTCATTTATAATTAAATTATTATAAATGAAATAAGTGAAAAAATTAATTTTAAATGAAATTAATAAAATACGAAAAAACACGGGCGCATTGCTTGGAAATTTATCACTTGCGTCCGGGTATAGCATAAAAACAGTTCTTGATATCTCTAGCAGAGTTTTCTGATTTAGCAAAAAAATTTTGCAAGTAAATTAAATTATGATGCGCTGCTTAGCATATATTTTAGGAAAATCAAATTGGTCAAAAATAGCGGCTAGTAAATAATGTATTATGTGTTAACAAAACGTTAAAATTTTGAAAAAAAAAAATTTAAAAATAAAACTCTGGAAAATGTGTCAAACCTTTTCGCTTCCAGGAGGTTTGACCTACCCGATGAAAAAAATGCATATCATTACCACAAATTTCATTGAATGTAAAAAAAAAAAAAAAAGAAAAAAAAAACGGAATTTATTTAGTTTTTTTTATGAAATAAAATTTTGGTACAAAATCTATTTATTGGCTAGGACAAATGATTAAAGTTTACGAATCGATAAACGAATTTTACCACACATTAAAATCATATATTTACAATTTTACAAATTAATAACTATTATCTTTTCATAACCAAGAAAATCAAACATCATTTTAAGGATTTAGCTCATCCCAGGAAACCCATATAGTCTCGCTTCCCTGTCTGTCCAGACTAACAGGCTCTTACTCGGAAACTGTCTATCTATATTATAAGAGTGTATTCGAAAAAACGCTTTTCCACCTTCAAGAGCTCGAAATTTTCCGATACAATTTCAGACACATTTTTAGAAAGTAGAGAGACACGAAACTTGCAGAGGGGAATCTTGAAGGGACGTATGAGGTGCCGTGGGATGTCTTTTTACTCTCAATTCATTACAATTTGAGTTATAAACAATTACCTTATCAGTAGGACCCCTTTTTTTCGTTCCCAGATCTCCCGCTTGGGAAAAATCGGTTCGAAATGCCGTTTTTGATTGCTTTTTTTACAACACTTTTGCATTTATCAAAGAATCGACAATCACGGTACCTTGTGACTTTCCAAATAAGAGATTTTGAAAGTTCGGTGTATTTGAGTGCAAAAATGAATTCAAAAATAAATCGGAAAATAAGCAGTTTGAATCGAAGTACATCCTTATAAAGGCCAAACATATCTGTGCGTAACGCATACGTCATTTTGCGAATGGCAACACTTTCACATGCAATTTCGGTGTTCCAGTTTACGTTATTGCAAATTTTACCCTTCTAAACATCACATATTTAAAATTTGTACACCCTCGTATACAGAAAAAAAGTGTACTTTTAAATGAAATTTCTTTGAAAGCTGTATCTCAATTTATTTTTGAGACATTATTTTTATTTTATAATTTTTAGTAAAAAAAAAAAAAAAATTAAAATGCGCAACAATTTTTTACAAATTTCAGTTTTTGCAATTTTCAGGTCTGCAAATTTTACATTTCTAAACATCGTACATTTAAACATTTTACACCATCGCGTCGGATAGAGAAAAAATGCACTTTTAAAAGCAATTTCAATTTATTTTTCAGACATTAATTTTTTTTAATATAATTTTTAGTACCAGTTTTGTAATTGTGGCAACATAATCACTCCATTTTCTCGCAAAATTGGACACACACACACACACACACACAAAAAAAAAAAAAAGAGGAATATAGAAATTAATGTTTCTGTTGTAAACCGGTGAATTTCGGTTTTGTTTCATTTAATAATTTGAATATTTGAGTAGTTTGATAGTGTTTTGTTAATTTTAGCTTAAAATAATATTTGCTTGAGAGTTAGACTGACCAATATATGATGCATATTTTACTCTTACTAATTTTGCAGATTTATAATAAATAAATAAAACAGTTCTTTTTTAAAGATTTTCTTTCGTCAAATTTCGACGGGTTCCACTTTGTTTAAATCACAAACTTGTTTTTTACGTAGAACTGAATACGCGCTATGATAACAAAAGTTTATTGAATCAATTAGATTATTAAAATCACAAGATTTAAAAAAACCTTTTCATAAACGTTTTCATAACCATTTTCTGTTATTTAAGGAAAGTGTGTGTAAATATATTAAAACACGCATCATTTTTGACATGGATTGGAATTGAAACATGTTAAAAATGATTTGTTTTTAATATGTTTATTAAAATAAATAATAATGTCTTGTCAAATTCAAAGTCATGAAATTCTGAAAAACTCTTAAGGGTGTATTCCGATTCAAACTGCCTACTTTCCGATTTATTTTTAAACTCATTTTTGCTCTCAAATGCGCCAAACTTTCAAAATCCCTTATTTAGAAACTACACAAGGTTCCGTGAGGGTAGATTTTTTGATAAATGCAAGAAAATATTGCAAAAAATGCTGTCAAGGTTGACAATTTGAACAGAAATTTCCGAACTTGGAGATCTGGGAACGAAAAAATGACCGAACTGAAAAAACAATTGTTTATAAATCAAATTCTAGTTAATTCAGAGACAAATTACATCACACGGCATCTTATACATCACTTCAAGTTTCATGTTTGTACTTTAAAAAATGTGTCTGGAATTGTATCGGAAAATTATGAGCTGTTGAAGGTGAAAAATCTTTTTTTTCGGAATACACCCTTAAGGGTGTATCTCGATTCAAACTGCTTATTTTCCGATTTATTTTTGAATTCATTTTTGCTCTCAAATGCTCCAAACTTTCACTATCTCTTATTTGGAAAGTACACAAGGTGCCGTGATAGTATGTGTATAGATGTGTTCTACTTTAAAAAATGTGCCTGAAATTAAATCGGAAAATTTCGAGCTGTTGAAGGTGGAAAAGCGTTTTTTCGAATACACCCTTAAAAGGCAGCCAGAAGAGTGCACTGTTCCGGAGTGCAATAGTTCCGGAGAAGGGTGTATTCGAAAAAATGCTTTTCCACCTTCAACAGCTCGAAATTTTCCGATACAACTTCAGACACATTTTTAAAAATAGAAACATGAAACTGGCTAAGGTGATTTTTGGAAGAGACGTAGAGGGTGCCGTGTGATATTATTTCACGCTCAATTCATTAGAATTGGATTTATTAACAATTACCTTCTCAGTAGGACACTTTTTTTCGTTTAGTTCAAAATGCCGTTATCAATTGCCTTTTTTTTTTTTTTTTTTTTTTTTTTTTTTCATTTATCAAAGAACCGACCCTTACGGCACCTTGTGTAGTTTCTAAATAAGACAACTGGCCAGTTGGATGGATTTGAGAGCAAAAATGAATTTAAAAATAATTCGTAAAATAAATAGTTTGAATCGAAATACACCCTTAAAGCAATAAACAAATAAATAAATAAAAACTGATTAAGAACAAAGGAATAAATACTAGATTCCCCTATTATTATTATTATTTTTTTTTTTTTTTGGGGGGGGGGGGGGTACTGATACTTATTGGCAACTTTTTAAAATAATAAATTTCTATGGATAATTATCCATAAGAACTAAAAGGTATTTTATAATTTTCATTTCGAATTTTATTACATATTTTTAATATAACATTCTTTTTAAAGCCATATATTGAGCTTTTGAAAAGAGAAAAAATTAATATGGACTTTTCTGAATTACTATTTCAATATTTTGAATATGTTTGAAATAATTTTTTCCCTTTTAAAAATATGATTTTTTATTTATATCCCAGCTAAATTTTTTAAATCGATAAGTTTAAAAATATTTTGAATTTTTAACTTTATTCAAATAATTTTACATAAACATTTTCAATTTTATAAAAAAAATATTTTTTAATGAGTAATACTTACATAAGCCTCCATTATTTTGTAATATTTAAACTGATTTTAATAATTTTACAATTATTACATTTTACAATTATTACAATTATGGCAATTGTTAAAGATTTTTGTTGTGAATCTGTAAGCTGCTTTTTAAATAAGTTTGAAACAATTTTTTGGTTTTAAAAATATTATTTTTTATTTATATCCCAGCTAATTTGTGGAAATCGATAAATTTAAAAATATTCTGAATTTTTATCTTTATTCAAAAAATTTTGCATAAACATTTTCAATTTTATTAAAAAATATTTTTTTAAATGCGTGATACTTATATAAGCCTCCATTATTTTGTAATATTTAAACTGATTTTAATAATTTTACAATTATTACATTTTACAATTATTACAATTATGGCAATTGTTAAAGATTTTTGTTGTGAACCTGTAAGCTGCTTTTTAAATAAGTTTGAAACAATTTTTTGGTTTTAAAAATATTATTTTTTATTTATATCCCAGCTAATTTGTGGAAATCGATAAATTTAAAAATATTCTGAATTTTTATCTTTATTCAAAAAATTTTGCATAAACATTTTCAATTTTATTAAAAAATATTTTTTTAAATGCGTGATACTTAAATAAGCCTCCATTATTTTGTAATATTTAAACTGATTTTAATAATTTTACAATTATTACATTTTACAATTATTACAATTATGGCAATTGTTAAAGATTTTTGTTGTGAACCTGTAAGCTGCTTTTTAAATAAGTTTGAAACAATTTTTTGGTTTTAAAAATATTATTTTTTATTTATATCCCAGCTAATTTGTGGAAATCGATAAATTTAAAAATATTCTGAATTTTTATCTTTATTCAAAAAATTTTGCATAAACATTTTCAATTTTATTAAAAAATATTTTTTTAAATGCGTGATACTTATACACTATATTGCCATTGATTATTGGACACTTGCGATTTTAGACATTTTACTAAATATCTAGAAAAATACATGAGGAATCATCTCGAAACTCTTAGTGTATAAATATAATAGTATACGTCATACATCTCCGTGAAGATTTTTTATCGAAACTCCATAGGGGACCATCAACAAATTAAAAAAAAAATGAATATCTTTTGAATAACCCTGCCAAAACTAATGTAGCAAAAGCGCTCAAACTCTAGATTATAATTGAATGCCTTATTGTAATACGCCTTGTTCATTTTTATGCAAATAGCATGCATACTCGCGGAGTAATTAAGGTTTTTATAAAAATGGTCCCAAATTTTTCCAAGTTTTTTCCTTATAATTTTCAGAATTCTTAATATAAAATAATATTTTTTTCAGAAAATATGACAAACAACATTGCACACAGTACCCTGTAATCAGGATTAAAAAATAATGAAAATTGTATACAAAATGAGTTGGTTTACTAAATAATTTTTCACTGCGCATGCGTCAACGATATCAAAATTTCATTTGCATATTATGTTAGCTAAATGTATAGAGCAACTTTTGTGAAAGTCACAAAATCATAACTTGAAAATTCTGAAAATAATTGTCAATTGAATAAGTTGAAAATCCGTTATTCTCAAAATGAAGCAAAAACAAGAGGGGTTGTATCCATATATTCATTGATTAGTGTCAATATAGAATACACAATACGGGATGTTAAGACTACTTTTGGATAAAATCCCTCATTTTTTTGCTTCATTTTGGAAACAACGTATTTTGTCCTTTATCTATAGACGATTACTTTCAGAATTTTCAAGCCATAATTTTGGGACTTTTACAAAAGTTGCTCTATACATTTAGCTAACAAATTATGCAAATGAAATTTTGATATCTTTGACGCATGCGCAGTGAAAAATTATTTAGTATACCTACTCATTTTTCATACAATTTTTATTATTTTTTAATTCTGATTACAGGGTACTGTATGCAATGTTGTTTGTCATATTTTCTTGAAAAAAATATTATTTTATATTAAGAACTCTGAAAATTATAAGGGGAAAACTTAGAAAAATTTGGGGCCATTTTTATAAAAACCTTAATTACTCTGCGAGTATGCATGCTATTTGCATAAAAATGAACACAGTGTATTACAATAAGGCATTCAATCATAATCTAGAGTTTGAGCGCTTTTGCTACATTAGTTTTGACAGGGTTATTCAAAAGATATTCATTCTTTTTTAATTTGTTGACGGCCCCCTTTGGAGTTTCGGTAAAAACTCTTCACGGAGATGTATGATGTATACTATTATATTTATACACTAAGAGTTTTGAGATGATTCCTCATGTATTTTTCTAGATATTTAGTAAAATGTCTAAAATCGCAAGTGTCCCATAATCAATGGCAATATAGTGTATAAGCCTCCATTATTTTGTAATATTTAAACTGATTTTAATAATTTTACAATTATTACATTTTACAATTATTACAATTATGGCAATTGTTAAAGATTTTTGTTGTGAATCTGTAAGCTGCTTTTTAAATAAGTTTGAAACAATTTTTTGGTTTTAAAAATATTATTTTTTATTTATATCCCAGCTAATTTGTGGAAATCGATAAATTTAAAAATATTCTGAATTTTTATCTTTATTCAAAAAATTTTGCATAAACATTTTCAATTTTATTAAAAAATATTTTTTTAAATGCGTGATACTTATATAAGCCTCCATTATTTTGTAATATTTAAACTGATTTTAATAATTTTACAATTATTACATTTTACAATTATTACAATTATGGCAATTGTTAAAGATTTTTGTTGTGAACCTGTAAGCTGCTTTTTAAATAAGTTTGAAACAATTTTTTGGTTTTAAAAATATTATTTTTTATTTATATCCCAGCTAATTTGTGGAAATCGATAAATTTAAAAATATTCTGAATTTTTATCTTTATTCAAAAAATTTTGCATAAACATTTTCAATTTTATTAAAAAATATTTTTTTAAATGCGTGATACTTATATAAGCCTCCATTATTTTGTAATATTTAAACTGATTTTAATAATTTTACAATTATTACATTTTACAATTATTACAATTATGGCAATTGTTAAAGATTTTTGTTGTGAATCTGTAAGCTGCTTTTTAAATAAGTTTGAAACAATTTTTTGGTTTTAAAAATATTATTTTTTATTTATATCCCAGCTAATTTGTGGAAATCGATAAATTTAAAAATATTCTGAATTTTTATCTTTATTCAAAAAATTTTGCATAAACATTTTCAATTTTATTAAAAAATATTTTTTTAAATGCGTGATACTTATATAAGCCTCCATTATTTTGTAATATTTAAACTGATTTTAATAATTTTACAATTATTACATTTTACAATTATTACAATTATGGCAATTGTTAAAGATTTTTGTTGTGAATCTGTAAGCTGCTTTTTAAATAAGTTTGAAACAATTTTTTGGTTTTAAAAATATTATTTTTTATTTATATCCCAGCTAATTTGTGGAAATCGATAAATTTAAAAATATTCTGAATTTTTATCTTTATTCAAAAAATTTTGCATAAACATTTTCAATTTTATTAAAAAATATTTTTTTAAATGCGTGATACTTATATAAGCCTCCATTATTTTGTAATATTTAAACTGATTTTAATAATTTTACAATTATTACATTTTACAATTATTACAATTATGGCAATTGTTAAAGATTTTTGTTGTGAACCTGTAAGCTGCTTTTTAAATAAGTTTGAAACAATTTTTTGGTTTTAAAAATATTATTTTTTATTTATATCCCAGCTAATTTGTGGAAATCGATAAATTTAAAAATATTCTGAATTTTTATCTTTATTCAAAAAATTTTGCATAAACATTTTCAATTTTATTAAAAAATATTTTTTTAAATGCGTGATACTTATATAAGCCTCCATTATTTTGTAATATTTAAACTGATTTTAATAATTTTACAATTATTACATTTTACAATTATTACAATTATGGCAATTGTTAAAGATTTTTGTTGTGAATCTGTAAGCTGCTTTTTAAATAAGTTTGAAACAATTTTTTGGTTTTAAAAATATTATTTTTTATTTATATCCCAGCTAATTTGTGGAAATCGATAAATTTAAAAATATTCTGAATTTTTATCTTTATTCAAAAAATTTTGCATAAACATTTTCAATTTTATTAAAAAATATTTTTTTAAATGCGTGATACTTAAATAAGCCTCCATTATTTTGTAATATTTAAACTGATTTTAATAATTTTACAATTATTACATTTTACAATTATTACAATTATGGCAATTGTTAAAGATTTTTGTTGTGAACCTGTAAGCTGCTTTTTAAATAAGTTTGAAACAATTTTTTGGTTTTAAAAATATTATTTTTTATTTATATCCCAGCTAATTTGTGGAAATCGATAAATTTAAAAATATTCTGAATTTTTATCTTTATTCAAAAAATTTTGCATAAACATTTTCAATTTTATTAAAAAATATTTTTTTAAATGCGTGATACTTATATAAGCCTCCATTATTTTGTAATATTTAAACTGATTTTAATAATTTTACAATTATTACATTTTACAATTATTACAATTATGGCAATTGTTAAAGATTTTTGTTGTGAATCTGTAAGCTGCTTTTTAAATAAGTTTGAAACAATTTTTTGGTTTTAAAAATATTATTTTTTATTTATATCCCAGCTAATTTGTGGAAATCGATAAATTTAAAAATATTCTGAATTTTTATCTTTATTCAAAAAATTTTGCATAAACATTTTCAATTTTATTAAAAAATATTTTTTTAAATGCGTGATACTTATATAAGCCTCCATTATTTTGTAATATTTAAACTGATTTTAATAATTTTACAATTATTACATTTTACAATTATTACAATTATGGCAATTGTTAAAGATTTTTGTTGTGAACCTGTAAGCTGCTTTTTAAATAAGTTTGAAACAATTTTTTGGTTTTAAAAATATTATTTTTTATTTATATCCCAGCTAATTTGTGGAAATCGATAAATTTAAAAATATTCTGAATTTTTATCTTTATTCAAAAAATTTTGCATAAACATTTTCAATTTTATTAAAAAATATTTTTTTAAATGCGTGATACTTATATAAGCCTCCATTATTTTGTAATATTTAAACTGATTTTAATAATTTTACAATTTTTACATTTTACAATTATTACAATTATGGCAATTGTTAAGGATTTTTGTTGTGAATCTGTAAGCTGCTTTTTAAATAAGTTTGAAACAATTTTTTGGTTTTAAAAATATTATTTTTTATTTATATCCCAGCTAATTTGTGGAAATCGATAAATTTAAAAATATTCTGAATTTTTATCTTTATTCAAAAAATTTTGCATAAACATTTTCAATTTTATTAAAAAATATTTTTTAAAATGCGTGATACTTATATAAGCCTCCATTATTTTGTAATATTTAAACTGATTTTAATAATTTTACAATTATTACATTTTACAATTATTACAATTATGGCAATTGTTAAAGATTTTTGTTGTGAATCTGTAAGCTGCTTTTTAAATAAGTTTGAAACAATTTTTTGGTTTTAAAAATATTATTTTTTATTTATATCCCAGCTAATTTGTGGAAATCGATAAATTTAAAAATATTCTGAATTTTTATCTTTATTCAAAAAATTTTGCATAAACATTTTCAATTTTATTAAAAAATATTTTTTTAAATGCGTGATACTTATATAAGCCTCCATTATTTTGTAATATTTAAACTGATTTTAATAATTTTACAATTATTACATTTTACAATTATTACAATTATGGCAATTGTTAAAGATTTTTGTTGTGAATCTGTAAGCTGCTTTTTAAATAAGTTTGAAACAATTTTTTGGTTTTAAAAATATTATTTTTTATTTATATCCCAGCTAATTTGTGGAAATCGATAAATTTAAAAATATTCTGAATTTTTATCTTTATTCAAAAAATTTTGCATAAACATTTTCAATTTTATTAAAAAATATTTTTTTAAATGCGTGATACTTAAATAAGCCTCCATTATTTTGTAATATTTAAACTGATTTTAATAATTTTACAATTATTACATTTTACAATTATTACAATTATGGCAATTGTTAAAGATTTTTGTTGTGAACCTGTAAGCTGCTTTTTAAATAAGTTTGAAACAATTTTTTGGTTTTAAAAATATTATTTTTTATTTATATCCCAGCTAATTTGTGGAAATCGATAAATTTAAAAATATTCTGAATTTTTATCTTTATTCAAAAAATTTTGCATAAACATTTTCAATTTTATTAAAAAATATTTTTTTAAATGCGTGATACTTATATAAGCCTCCATTATTTTGTAATATTTAAACTGATTTTAATAATTTTACAATTATTACATTTTACAATTATTACAATTATGGCAATTGTTAAAGATTTTTGTTGTGAATCTGTAAGCTGCTTTTTAAATAAGTTTGAAACAATTTTTTGGTTTTAAAAATATTATTTTTTATTTATATCCCAGCTAATTTGTGGAAATCGATAAATTTAAAAATATTCTGAATTTTTATCTTTATTCAAAAAATTTTGCATAAACATTTTCAATTTTATTAAAAAATATTTTTTTAAATGCGTGATACTTATATAAGCCTCCATTATTTTGTAATATTTAAACTGATTTTAATAATTTTACAATTATTACATTTTACAATTATTACAATTATGGCAATTGTTAAAGATTTTTGTTGTGAACCTGTAAGCTGCTTTTTAAATAAGTTTGAAACAATTTTTTGGTTTTAAAAATATTATTTTTTATTTATATCCCAGCTAATTTGTGGAAATCGATAAATTTAAAAATATTCTGAATTTTTATCTTTATTCAAAAAATTTTGCATAAACATTTTCAATTTTATTAAAAAATATTTTTTTAAATGCGTGATACTTATATAAGCCTCCATTATTTTGTAATATTTAAACTGATTTTAATAATTTTACAATTTTTACATTTTACAATTATTACAATTATGGCAATTGTTAAGGATTTTTGTTGTGAATCTGTAAGCTGCTTTTTAAATAAGTTTGAAACAATTTTTTGGTTTTAAAAATATTATTTTTTATTTATATCCCAGCTAATTTGTGGAAATCGATAAATTTAAAAATATTCTGAATTTTTATCTTTATTCAAAAAATTTTGCATAAACATTTTCAATTTTATTAAAAAATATTTTTTAAAATGCGTGATACTTATATAAGCCTCCATTATTTTGTAATATTTAAACTGATTTTAATAATTTTACAATTATTACATTTTACAATTATTACAATTATGGCAATTGTTAAAGATTTTTGTTGTGAATCTGTAAGCTGCTTTTTAAATAAGTTTGAAACAATTTTTTGGTTTTAAAAATATTATTTTTTATTTATATCCCAGCTAATTTGTGGAAATCGATAAATTTAAAAATATTCTGAATTTTTCTCTTTATTCAAAAAATTTTGCATAAACATTTTCAATTTTATTAAAAAATATTTTTTTAAATGCGTGATACTTATATAAGCCTCCATTATTTTGTAATATTTAAACTGATTTTAATAATTTTACAATTATTACATTTTACAATTATTACAATTATGGCAATTGTTAAAGATTTTTGTTGTGAATCTGTAAGCTGCTTTTTAAATAAGTTTGAAACAATTTTTTGGTTTTAAAAATATTATTTTTTATTTATATCCCAGCTAATTTGTGGAAATCGATAAATTTAAAAATATTCTGAATTTTTATCTTTATTCAAAAAATTTTGCATAAACATTTTCAATTTTATTAAAAAATATTTTTTTAAATGCGTGATACTTATATAAGCCTCCATTATTTTGTAATATTTAAACTGATTTTAATAATTTTACAATTATTACATTTTACAATTATTACAATTATGGCAATTGTTAAAGATTTTTGTTGTGAATCTGTAAGCTGCTTTTTAAATAAGTTTGAAACAATTTTTTGGTTTTAAAAATATTATTTTTTATTTATATCCCAGCTAATTTGTGGAAATCGATAAATTTAAAAATATTCTGAATTTTTATCTTTATTCAAAAAATTTTGCATAAACATTTTCAATTTTATTAAAAAATATTTTTTAAAATGCGTGATACTTATATAAGCCTCCATTATTTTGTAATATTTAAACTGATTTTAATAATTTTACAATTATTACATTTTACAATTATTACAATTATGGCAATTGTTAAAGATTTTTGTTGTGAATCTGTAAGCTGCTTTTTAAATAAGTTTGAAACAATTTTTTGGTTTTAAAAATATTATTTTTTATTTATATCCCAGCTAATTTGTGGAAATCGATAAATTTAAAAATATTCTGAATTTTTATCTTTATTCAAAAAATTTTGCATAAACATTTTCAATTTTATTAAAAAATATTTTTTAAAATGCGTGATACTTATATAAGCCTCCATTATTTTGTAATATTTAAACTGATTTTAATAATTTTACAATTATTACATTTTACAATTATTACAATTATGGCAATTGTTAAAGATTTTTGTTGTGAATCTGTAAGCTGCTTTTTAAATAAGTTTGAAACAATTTTTTGGTTTTAAAAATATTATTTTTTATTTATATCCCAGCTAATTTGTGGAAATCGATAAATTTAAAAATATTCTGAATTTTTATCTTTATTCAAAAAATTTTGCATAAACATTTTCAATTTTATTAAAAAATATTTTTTTAAATGCGTGATACTTATATAAGCCTCCATTATTTTGTAATATTTAAACTGATTTTAATAATTTTACAATTATTACATTTTACAATTATTACAATTATGGCAATTGTTAAAGATTTTTGTTGTGAATCTGTAAGCTGCTTTTTAAATAAGTTTGAAACAATTTTTTGGTTTTAAAAATATTATTTTTTATTTATATCCCAGCTAATTTGTGAAAATCGATAAATTTAAAAATATTCTGAATTTTTATCTTTATTCAAAAAATTTTGCATAAACATTTTCAATTTTATTAAAAAATATTTTTTTAAATGCGTGATACTTATATAAGCCTCCATTATTTTGTAATATTTAAACTGATTTTAATAATTTTACAATTATTACATTTTACAATTATTACAATTATGGCAATTGTTAAAGATTTTTGTTGTGAATCTGTAAGCTGCTTTTTAAATAAGTTTGAAACAATTTTTTGGTTTTAAAAATATTATTTTTTATTTATATCCCAGCTAATTTGTGGAAATTGATAAATTTAAAAATATTCTGAATTTTTATCTTTATTCAATAAATTTTGCATAAACATTTTCAATTTTATTAAAAAATATTTTTTTAAATGCGTGATACTTATATAAGCCTCCATTATTTTGTAATATTTAAACTGATTTTAATAATTTTACAATTTTTACATTTTACAATTATTACAATTATGGCAATTGTTAAAGATTTTTGTTGTGAATCTGTAAGCTGCTTTTTAAATAAGTTTGAAACAATTTTTTGGTTTTAAAAATATTATTTTTTATTTATATCCCAGCTAATTTGTGGAAATCGATAAATTTAAAAATATTCTGAATTTTTATCTTTATTCAAAAAATTTTGCATAAACATTTTCAATTTTATTAAAAAATATTTTTTTAAATGCGTGATACTTATATAAGCCTCCATTATTTTGTAATATTTAAACTGATTTTAATAATTTTACAATTATTACATTTTACAATTATTACAATTATGGCAATTGTTAAAGATTAACCTGTTTGCCGCTGTTGTATAAGACGAAAATTATCGCTAAAAATAGTGATATTTCGCGAGCTACCATTTGACACCTGTCATTAATGTTTTTTCCTCATATATGTATATTGATTTCTCATAAATAATAGACCTCTCATAAATAACATAAAAATTCTGTAATCATTATTGTACAGGTGTATTAGCATTCAAAAATTGTCATGAGTGATCCGCGACATTTAAAATTATGAATTTGTAAAAGGTTGGCTACCGCTGGTATAGATTATCATTACTATGTACATCATAAATACTTAAATATACGTTTGAATTTTGTTTTGGAATTTCAATATATTTTAATAATAGTTTTCACGTGTTTCATTTTCATATACAGGGTGAGTCATAAATATCGAAACAATAGGCTATCTCCTCAATTATTGCCCCTAGACCCATACTTCCAATTGCAAAAATTCATAAAAAGAGGTGAAATTTCTGATAAGATAAGTTGCAACTCCATGGGGGGGGGGGTCTATTTGAAAAAATACGAAAATTAAGTTTTTATATGGCCCCCGTAGGGAAAAATTCCCAATTAGGAAATTATTCTTTATCCATTCTTAAATTGAACAAAACAAATTTCATCACCGTATCTAAAAACCCCACAGAGATATTAAATCTCAAAATCCTCAAAAATTCCTGACTTACACTACTTTTCCCTGCCTCTTAACGGGTAATTTCTTCACTCAATTTCAACGCTAGTTAGGGAACATTCACAAATTGCAATTTAATAAAAATCGGTTTAAGACAGCGCTTTTTCTTTGGACATAAAATAGCAGAGTATAGTTTTTACATTAAATTTGTATACCAGACGTCTGCCTGGGTCAAAATATCTAGGTCAGGTCCCAAACTGACCCATAGGGGAAAAAGTTCGGCGTAGCCTGAAAAAAATGTCAACATCATAACCCGAACCGATCTGGAAAATAGTTTAAATCATAGCCCGGTTCAGTCGCAAATTTCTACATAGTTTTTTACTTGGCCGTGGGAAAAATTTTTTTCATATGGAGAAGTTCTGACCAAAAAATTATTTTATAGCTTTTCGTTTTTTATATTTATACTTTTTATTATAAAAGAAGCGCCAAAGGCTGTAATATATTTATTTTACCAATGAATCTCTATTTATATGTAAATGTTTCACTTATATTTTAATATCGTTAATCCATATACAATGCGTTGGAGACTTTGAAAAATGTTATACAGTAAAACTTTTTAAGACGGAATCACATAAGAAAGAAAAAATACGTTATAAACAAATGCCCTCCCTAGAAGATGTAATCGAAGCTTATTTTTTTCTCAGGTACTATTGTATTTATTTTGCATGGATCAACATATTTTTCGTTCAAGACAGAATTACGTCATAGGCAGATTTTTTTCATTGGTTTTATTGTATTTAATTTTTTTAGCCTTTGAATAATCTATTTAAAAAAATAAATTTTAAAGTTTTTTTTTTTTTTTTTTTTTTTTTTTTCGGGTTTGAAAATTTTATCCAGTGTGCACCTAAGTTGAAGGAAGCAGTCCCCTCCCTTATGAAAAGTACGCTAGGCCCGGCCTGGCGAGTCTTCAGAAAAAAATAACATCTCGGTCCTGGCCCTACCTGGGACCAGAATACAGATTTTTGAACATCCTCTGGAGGACGGTATAAAGCCTGAAGTTGTCAGAGCTAAATTTAAAAAGAAAAAAAAGACTTAATCTGCATCTTAGAAAAAGCATTTTTTTAAATAACTGACGGACATTTAAACAATACACTTCGTTTTTCTGCATAATGATTTTTCCCCTCTATTTCTTGTCTTTAAGTTATTAAATATTAAGAATTTTTAAAGGAAAAAAGAACTTGAATTTTTCATTTTTCTACATTAGTTTTGTTTTGGCAAATTTGAAAAAAAAATGTTTACTTTTGAAAAAAATGTTTGCTTTTTTAAATATGATTTTTTAAAAAGTTTAATAGTTTTAAAATTAATACAAAAAACCTTGGAACAAAACTATTATCAGATTATCATCTTTAATTAAATGGAAAGAAATTGAAATCCGATAAATAATGTTACCAGTTATAACGAATTTGATTGTCCCATTTAAACCGGTACTAAACACATGAAACTTTTATAAATTGTATGAGAAATTTTAAGATGTGATTTTCCTAGTTAATTATAAAGCTAACCATCACAAAAAAGAAAAAAAAAATCAAAATTCTAACTCAAAAAATAGATTTTTTACGCGTTTTCTAGAACTGTTAAAGTAACATTGTTTTTTGAATTGCGTGTATTTCAATTTGTGTCTAATCCCTTAAAACCTGATGAATTTTTTAAACGGCTATAACTTTGCGAATTTTGGAGATATGAAGATGCAACTTTTTGTGTCTTATTCAGAACTGAATAAGGAAAGTTTTCCTAATTGGAATTTTTGTCCTACGGGGGCCGTATAAAAATTTAATTTTCGTAACTTTTCAACTATCCCGCTTGTCGACTCCCCATAAAGTCGCAATTTATCTTATCAAAAATTTCACATTTTTTTTTTTTATGAATTTTTGCAACTGGAAGTATGGGTTGAAAAGCAATATTTAAGGAGATAGCCTATTGTTTCGATATTTATAACTCACCCTGTATATGCATATCCATGGTGGGTAAGTATTACGGTAGTCCCCAACGACTAGTTTTACAATAGCAAAAGTTACGTGTCATTGTAAAATGACACATAAAAATAGATTTTAAGTGTTGTAGATCATTTTCTTGCCTCCTTTCCCCACAATAAATTACCCGGAAATAAATTAGGAAAGGTATTTATAGTAGTGGGTTTTTATGATCTTTTCTGGCGGGTGCGTAAAAGATTTCCATAAATTCATATAAAATGAAAGATAAGAAAATCTAAATGATTTGGTAGAAACAGTAGACCCGTTTAACAAAGAAAATCCTCTCTATTATTGAATGTTCACCATTTAAAAACTAGTTGTTGAGGGCCACCGTAATACATTATATTACCCAACATGGATATGAATAATATAATGTATGAAAAATAAACATGTGTAAACTATTTATAAAATGAAATGCAATTCCACAAACAAAATTACGTATATTTAAATATTCTTAATATACATAGTAATGCCCTATTAATGAATTGCTGACGAACTTATCTTGACACATTATATAAAACGCCAAACTATTCAAGTAATACCGAATAGCGTAAAAGAAACATCCTTATACAAAAACAATAATCATATTAACTAACAGCTTACTGCGTCAGATTAAGTGTCTCATTTCCAATTAAAACATATCTTTAAATTGAAATTTGAAGAAAATACAGGGTCATGAAAAATCGAAAAATGTGGAAAAACGGAAGTACAAATATCTGGGCAACTCATAATCCGCTCGACTTCGTTCTTTATGCAAAATTTGTGTTATTTTATTGCATTTCACGTACACTTCTTAAATTAAGAAAATTCGAAAATTTTTCTATACCTTTTACCAGAACGAATTTCTCGAGAGTCCGAAATAAATAGTTCCGAATCATCGAAGTTACTGGTATTAAATAAGCTTCGTCCCATGCTTGCATAACAGTCAAGGATCGATAATCCGCACATCGATAATCCGCACATCTATAATCCGCAATCTTCTATAATTCGCGTTATTTTACGAATGTAAACAGAGAAATAAACAGAAAAGAAAATTTACAAATTCGTGATCCAAAAATGATTTTTTAAATTAATAATAAAAAAATTAAAAAAAAAATCATAATAAACATCTATTTTTTATATATATATGTATATAACTGTTTTGTTTTATGAACAGTAAAAAACAAACTGAACATATGCAATCGTTCATTAAACAGAATAACTTCATTATCAAATAAATATTTTGATGTGATAGTTACTTTTATAAAGAAATGAATCAAGGCCATAGCTAAGGGGAGGAATCTGCCCCCTCCCCCTTAAAATATTTTGAGCCTCTCCTGTAAAAAATTCCAAGGTCACTCAATCAATTTCTGTTCCAAAAATTCAAATGAAATTCTGTTCTAAAATCTAATTTAGTTTTGAGGCTCTTACACAGTTTTGTAGAATTATTAAATTGTAACTCAAATAAGTGTTTCAAAACTCGCTCATAGCACATAGAATATTTGCACATAGAAAGAGAAAGGTAGCATGGTGCACTCGTACTCGCACATTTTGCACTTGTTGTACACTCAAATTTTTCATCGTCCTACTCTTATCTTAGCATAAAATGAAGTTACAGTAAAACCCCGGTTATCTGAAAAGCATGGGACCAAAGCATTTCCGGTTAACCGGGGTTTCATAGGAATTTTGGATAACCGAGGTTCCATAGGAATTTTCCGAATTTTCGAATAACCAGGAGGATTTTCAAAAAAATTTGTTTGGTGAAAAGCTGTGATCGCAATTTAGAACATCGTTGTAATAAAAATGTTGTGATACCGTATTCAAAGCACTCTGAATGACAAATCAAAATTACAAGTCGCTTCAACAGCAAAGCGATCTGTTTTCCGATTTATTTTTAAATCCATTTTTGCTGTCAAATGCACCAAACTTTCAAAATCCCTTATTTAGAAACTACACAAGATGCCGTAAGGGTCATTTTTTTGGTAAACGTAGAAAATATTGCAAAAACTGCTGTCAAATTTGCCAATTTGAACAGAAATTTCCGAACCTGGAGATCTGGGGACGAAAAAATGATCGAATTGAAAAAACAATTGTTTATAAATCAAATTCTAATGAATTCAGCGAAAAATGACATCACACGGCACCTTGTACGTCACTTCAAAAATCATCCCAGCAAGTTTCATGTTTCTACTTTTAAAAATGAGTCTGGAATTGTATTGGAAAATTTTGAGCTGTTGAAGGTGAAAAATCTTTTTTCGGAATACACCCTTAAATGGTGTATTCGATAACACGAATTTCCATCTTCAACGGATCGAAATTTTCTGATACAATTTCAGACAAATTTTTAAAAGTAGAACACATGAAACTTGCTGAGGGGATTTTGGAAGAGACGTATAAGGTGCCGTGTGATGTCATTTTACGCCTCATTCATTAGAATTTGATTTATAACCAGTTAACTTCTTAGTAGGACCCTTTTAGGTAGATTTCGTATGAAATATTAGGTAGATTTCGTACGAAATACTACCTATTGATTCTCTCCCATGTTGGAATTTCTAAAAAATTTTTGCGGATCTACACGAATCATGACTCTTAGATCCCAAAACTACCATCAGTAAAAAAGTTTATCTATCTATCTATCTATCTATCGGTGTATATCACTTTCTTCTGGACACGATAACTTCCATAATTATGATCAGATCGTCTTCAAACTTTTACATAAAATCAAGGAGCTTAAAATCTCGGTCGAGTTCGTTGGGAGGGTTTTTGTGAAAAAAGAAAAAGTTTATATTACTTCTTAAAAATGGGCCAAAAGTTTATGCATGACAGATTTTTGATAAATTTAGAAGTGGGCTCAAAAGGCGAAAAAAACAGGGTTTTTGAGAGAAAAAAAATCATAACTTCGTCAATTTTTAAGATATCAAGTCTAAATAAATTTTTTGTAATTGTTCTTAAAATTATCTAAAACTTTTGTATTTACAAGTTTTTGATAGGACCAACTTTTATCGATGAAAAAAATTAAAAACGAAAAGAAAAAGGTGGGGGGGATTAAAAAGAAAAAAAAATCCATAACTTACTCAAGAAAGCAATCAAATCTAATTAAATTTATTTTACATCTTCACAATAATACCTACAACTTTTATATTAACAAGTTTTTCATAGAATCAATTCTTAAAGCAAAAATAAATTAAACAAAAATAGGAGTTGGAGAAAAAACCTCAAATCCAAACTGTTATATTCTGACTCATTTTTAAATTCATTTTTGATTTTGAACGCATCCAAATGGCAGATCCTCTTATTTAGGAACTATATAACTTGACGTATTGGCCAATTTTTTGATAAAGGCAGAATATATTTTTAAAAAGGCTGCCAAAAAGGGCATTTTGAACAGATTTCCCGAAGTTATCGTCATTAAAAATTTGATTAAGTATAACAAATTGCGTTTTTTCTAGTCATTTTTAAATCCATTTTTGTTCTCAAACCCATCGAATTTACAGGTCCTCTTATTTAGGAACTATATAACTTGACGTATTGGCCAGTTTTTTGATAAAGGCAGAATATATTTTTAAAAAGGCTGCCAAAAAGGGTATTTTGAACAGAATTTCCCGAAGTTATCGTCTTTGAAAAATTGAGGAAGTATAACAAATTGCGTTTTTTCTGAGTCATTTTTAAATTCATTTTTGTTCTCAAACCCTTCCAATTTACAGGCCCTCTTATTTAGGAACTATGTAATGTGACGGATTGGCCAGTTTTTTGATAAAGGCAGAATATATTTCAAAAAAGGCTGCCAAAATGGGCACTTCGCACAAAATTTCCCAAAGCGATCTTGATTAATGAACTGTGGGTATTCAAACAACAAATTGGTTATTTTATGACTCATTTTTAAATCCAATTTTGCTTTGAAACGCATTCAGTTGACAGTTTTTTGTTACTTAGGGACTATATAATGTGCGTATTCGTCGATTTTTTGATAAAGGGTGAATATATATTTTTTTAAAAGCTGTCAAAGTAAGCACTTTGCAAAAAAATTTCCCAAAGCGATCATGGTAAAAGAATTGTGGATGTATTCAAATAACAAATTGTTTATTTTATGACTCATTTTTAAATTCAATTTTGCTCTCAAACGCATTCAATTGACAGTTATTTGTTATTTAGGAACTGTATAATGGGCCGTATTGATCAGATTTTTGATAAAGACTAAATATATATTTAAAAAAAGCTGTCAAAGTGGGCACTTCGCACAAAATTTCCCAAAGCGATCTTAATGAAAGAATTGTGGATGTATTAAAATAATAAATTGGTTATTTTATGACTCATTTTAAAATTCAATTTTGCTGTCAAACGAATTTAATTAACAGTTTTTTGTTATTTAGGAGCTATATAATGAGCACATTGGTCAATTTTTTAAATAAAATAAGAATATAATTCAAAATATGTTGCCAAAATGGGCATTTGAGTAGAATTTCGTTTAAGATGATTTTGATAAAACGAGTTCTTACAGAAAAAATGAGCACATTGGTCAATTTTTTAAATAAAATAAGAATATAATTCAAAATATGTTGCCAAAATGGGCATTTGAGTAGAATTTCGTTTAAGATGATTTTGATAAAACGAGTTCTTACAGAAAAATGAAATTGAAAAATTTTTTAAAAACGGCTGAATAAAGTAGTTAAACTGCGTTTATCGCTAATCTTTTTTTTTTTTTTTTTTTTTTTTTGAGATTAAAATTTTTTGAAATCTACCTCCGCCTATAGGCCATGCCGACAGGGATTTTTTTCCTTTAGATCTGCCGCTTCGGAAGAATCGGTTCAAAATGCCGACTTTGATTGCATTTTTTGCAATATTTTCTGCTTTTATCAAAAAATTGATAAGCACGGTACCTTACGTACTTTCTAAATAAGACAATTTGTTACTCTGATACATTTGAGATCAAAAATAAATTTAAGAATAAGTCGGAAAGTAAGCAGTTTCAATCGAAATACACTCTTAAAAGGTGGTGTGATAAAGCAGCATAAAAACAATGTTTAAAAAAAAAAAAAAAAAAAAAAAAAAAAAAAAAATCACGACATACTTTGTTAAAAAGAAAATGAACTGTTGTACGTATTTAACCGATAAAGAGCCCGAAATTACGCAATGGACCAAAAAAGTAAGTTGACTTCGGTTTATTTATTTCATAAAAACATACTTTAAACACTATTTCTACCAGTGCTCAATAACATCTTTCAAAGTATTGATTTTTACTTATTTTGCTTCTAATTTTTAAAGCTAATAAACATTAAAATAACTGTTCAATGCATTAAAAAAAATCGAAATTGTTTTGATCCAAAACTTACAAATAAAGTAGTAGTCATAAATTAAAATATGTTCAAAGGTGTCATTTGACGTCGGTAAATATAGTATTGAACGTAAAATTTTTCAAATTTAAAAAGAACTGTAAGTAATTTTTTTAAAGCCTTTCGGTTAAGCCGATTTTTGGATAACCGGAATTCGGATAATCGGGGTTTTACTGTATTACAATAGTTTAATAAGTAACATATTACCTACAATGTGAATATGCACTAAGTTATCTTTCTGCGTCAGAGAGAGAGAGAAATATAACCCCCCCCCCTCCTAAATTCTCTTGAGCCCCCTCCCCACTCCACTGCATTGTAATCAATAGTAACTTTTTGTGTATCACTTGGCGTAGGGTAAGTAGAACTTATTATTAAAGAAAGAGCAAGACAAAGTTATTTCTATATCTCTACTAATCAGGCATGAAAGTGGGAAATGAAAAAAATGGTGGAAAATTCATTCCATCTAGATTTTGATTTTCGAAAACAAATATCCTGAATGGTTTAGTTGTTAAATTCCCCCCTCTTTTTTTTTTTTTTTTTTTTTTTTTTTTTTTTCAAATAAAAAGAATCCCCTCCCCCTTTTCTTTTTCAACTAAAACAATTTACCTGCTAAATTGATCTTTGTTTCAAAAATACATCTTGAAAAAGTTATCAGAGAAATTATCCAAAAGTGTAGCATAAATAGCACAAAATATTCTTATTCCAAAATGAAACTTCTTATCACTTTGAATTTTTAAAGTCTAAAAAAAAAAATGTCATTCTTGAAAGACACATTGAATAACTTTATTTACACAACTTCCAGATGCTTGTATGATATAAGATTACCTTTCACTTTATGTCTCTTTACAACAGTTCAAGTACAAACTCCAAGGTTTTGAATAGACAAAATGCCAGATTGCTAAATTTCCCAGCTTTCCCCTCCCCCCTATTTTTCTTCCAAAATTTTCTTTGTATTTTTGCATCAATCCAGGAGTTGTCCAAAACTGTTTTAAAAAAGATGGAATTCCTCCTTTAGGAGGAACTCTTTTATACCCCACCCCCCACTCCTAATGAACCTAATAAATTTAATTTCAAACATATATTTCGAACCTGCTTTTTCTAATCCTGGGTTATATACGTATACGGCAGAAAAATATTCATCCCAAACGTTGTGTCCATATTTTTGAATGAAATTTTTTAAAGGGTGTTCTTCTTTTCCACCTTCAGCAGCTAAAAATTTTCTGATACAATTTCAGACACGTTTTTAAAACGAGAACACATGAAACTCGCCAAGGTAATTTTGGAAGAGACGTATAATGTGCCGTGTGATGTCATTTTACGCTCCATTCATCAGAATTGCATTTATAAACAATTATCTTCGCAGTAGGACTCGTTTTTTTTCTTCCCAAATCTCCCGCTTCGGCGAAATCGGTTCAAAATGCCGTTTTTGATTTTTTTTTTCAATATTTTCTGTCTTTATCATAGAATCGACAATCACGGCATTTTGTGTGCTTTCTCAATAAGACTGTCAATTGTAAGTTTGGTGCATTTGAGAGTCAAAAGTGGATTAAAAAATAAATGGGAAAATAAGCAGTTTGAATCGAAATACACCCTTAAATCAGAAAGGGTAACTTTGTGACAAAAGTTTATTTTTGGTCGAAAATGCATGAAAAGAGCAGATGTGTTGTTATTCAGAAATAATTGAATCAAATTCCATTTCCTTAAAAAGCAATAGATGGTTTAGACAAGCCATCAAAATGGACGTTTTGAACTGCATTTTCCGACCAAAGCAGAAAAACCCGTCGACGAAAGGGAGAAAATCGCTTGATCAAAATAGCTTATAACAGGGAAAGTAATTTTATTATCATAAAATGGAAAACTGGGTTCGAAACCGCTTCCATAGTCAAGCCTTCCAATGTTTATATCTTTCCGCTAAAGGAGAAAAAAAAAAAAAAAAAAAAAATGAATTTGTAAGTGGGTCAAAACGTTTTGCGCCTGTTGAACTGAGCAGTTGAGTAAAAATAATATTTCCATGAAAGTAAATAGCAAACTAGAAAAAAGGGGTAACTGACTATTTTGATGTAAACAAAAAGTTACACGCGCACTCACATACAAAAAAAAAAAAAAAAAAAAAAAAAAAAGTGTTTGAAAGATAATAATCATATTAAAAGTCATTCAGTTGTGTTCCGTGAATTTCATAAAAACCATTTTAAATGTGAATAATAAAACTCATTTTTAGGTGCGTTCGTAATTATGTATATGGTGATTCTCAAAATAGGGGACAATTTATGTCTTTCAGCATACAAAAAAAATTGAGAGGTTTTCTGTCATGTTTTTATACTTAGATATGTTTGTCTTAATATTATTCATTATTTGCACTCAAGAATTACTCACTTTTTAGTTAAAAACACCTTAAAATAACAGAATAAATGTTCAAAATGTCATTAGCATGGATGTCCACAGCAGCTGTGCCTTGTATATACTAGCTTTTTCAAGAGTTAATATCATGTTTATAAAATAAAACAAATGTTATTCTTTCTTTAAATTAATCAAGGAGAGGATTTATCCAATAAATTTCTTTTTAAAAATAAAACTATAGTATATAAAAAGAGAATTAAAGTTTGTCCTCCATATTCGATTTTCAAAACAAGGTCATACTATAACAGCTGTTTATTAATCAAAATTTCATTTTCACATATGACAATACTTTGAAAATATAAAGTTTCTCCATGGCAACAAGTAGCCATTTTATTCCAGCCTGAAAATAGAAGCATGTATTGTATTTCAAGAATAGAAGTTGAATATTAGGCGAGTACATCAATTGTATGTCATTAGAATGGATAATAATTTTCATGTTTATTTTATAGTTAAAATTTTTATTTTACTTATTTGCATAGAACTTTTGTGTTTTAAAAAGCCCCAGAAAGGACTATTGCATTGTGATTATATTATGGCTCATAATCTTATTTAAATTAAAATTTGTCATTAGCATGTACAAATAGCAGTGTCATTAGCATGGTTTTTCTGTCCATGCTAAAGACTCCTATGTGCATATATGTAACCAGTACTTATATTGTATCCTTTTTAAAGTTTAATTTTACATATAAATTTAGGTATTACATTTATTAGCACTATAATATGCATTAAATCTGTCAGAAAATCACTAAGACAGCTTCTTACACTGTTAGTGTCAGAATGTTGTTCATGTAAACAAAGTTTGCTCTTTGATAATGTTTTTATTCTCCTTATATGTATATATGTAAAAATGGAAACTATTTGTTGGAAAGGAAGGCTAATAAACGTAGAAAAAAAATATTTAAACAGGAAGAAAATAAAAATTTCTTAATATATTTATTCCATGCAGTTTGTTTTGTCATTAGCATGGCTCAAAAAATACTAATTATTTTTTTTTAAATTAACTAGCTGACCCGCCCGGCGTTGCCCGGGTCCGTATTAGCAATATTAAACGAACTTGAAATTTGTATGATTTTATCAATAACTGGAAGCATGCAGAAATGCATTGTCTGAAATACGTCATTTTCATCGTTATAAAGTATTAAAAGGTTCTGAAAAAAAAAGAAAACTTTTAGTAATACAATTTTTAGTTTAAATCAAATGTTTTCAATATTTTATTTAATTTTATTCAAAATGAAAAAAGATTTTCTTAGCAGACGATTTTTTGTGATAAATACATTATCTGTTTTATATTTCTTCTGCTTTATTCCTTTTATTTATAGAGTTCAAAATGAAAAAAGATTTTCTTAGCAGACGATTTTCCTGTGCCTCAATTAATTATCCTCGGAATTCCTTTTATTTATAGAGATTTTTAAATATTTAGCTCTGCTGACTACATGTAAAGTATACCTAATACTATATTAACAACACATATTTTTTTCAGAAATTTTGCTAACAGTAATTTTTTTAAGATTTCATTTTTGAAATTGTCCCCTATTTTGAGAATCACCCATATACGTAGCACCTATTGTGGTCGTTCAATCCGTCCGTCTGTCTATCCGCATATAACAGTGCAAAAACTACCCAACCGAATCATTTGAAATTTAAAATAAATATTTATTACACAATTTTGTCGAATCATTTCAAATTTTATGAAAATCGGATGCATAGATCAATTACAGGGGCAATCAAAAGTATTCCATTACATTACGGTCAATGGGGAAAAAAGTTTCAAATGCATTTTCACCGTTTGAAATTTAAAATACATAATTATTACATAATTTTGTCGAATTATTTCAAATTTTTTGATAATCGGGTGCATTGATCAATTACAGGGGCAGTCAAAAGTATTCAATTTCATTATGGTCAATGGGAAAAAAGTTTCATATGTATTTTATGTGTTTGAAATTTAAAATATATAATTATTACATAATTTTGCCGAGTCATTTCAAATTTTATGAAAATCGGATGCATAGATCAATTAAAGGGACAATCAAAAGGATTCCGTTACATTAAGGTCAATGGGGAAAAATGTTTCAAATGCATTTTAATGGTGTTACACTCATTCGAACTTAATAAAATTTACATGCAACTATAAAGTACATATTATAATATACATCTTACATAATTTGTGGTGCAAAGAACATTTGTTATTGATTGACAAGGCCACACAAAAGTATTCCATTCCGTAATGGTACAGGGTGAACATGTGGCGTTTCAATTGTAATTCACTATTTACAATTTGATATATGAGAGTAATATTTTTAAAACTTCGTTATCGTACGAGCGCACCTGATTTGCTACGCTTCACGTGCAATTTCCAACTTGTTCAATTTATTTTTGACTTTGCAAGCATCATTTTGCTACAACATTAATTTTCCAAAAATTACAAAAAAAAGGGGGGGGGGGTTAATATATCTAATTTGAAAAAAACACTGAAAAAAAAAAACTTAAAAATCATCGATTAATTGAATATGTTTGGATAAAAAATGTTCACATTGATTCCTCAATTTTGAAACATCACATGTTATCAAATCAAAACTAGCGATAATTTTGTACCCTTTAAAGGTGTATTCCGATAAAAGATTTTTCACCTTCAACAGCTCAAAATTTTCCGATACAATTTCAGACACATTTTTTAAAGTAGAAACATGAAACTTGCTGGGGCGATTTTTGAAGGGATGTATAAGATGCCATTTGTGATGTCATTTTTCTCTGAATTAATTAGAATTTGATTTATAAACAATTGTTTTTTCAGTTCGATCATTTTTTTCGTTCCAGATCTACAAGTTCGGAAATTTCTGTTCAAATTGTCAACTTTGACAGCATTTTTTGCAATATTATCTGGGTTTACCAAAAAATCGACCCTCACGGCACCTTGTGTAGTTTCTAAATAAGGGATTTTGAAAGTTTGGTGCATCTGAGAGCAAAAATGAGTTTAAAAATAAATCGGAAAATAAGCAGTTTGAATCGAAATGCACATTTCCATAAAAGTAAATAACTAACTAGAAATTAGAAGTAACTGATTAATTTGATGTGAAGAAAAAGTTACATGCACACAGACACACATACAAAAAATATGTTTGTATGAAAATTGATAATGATATCAAAAGTCATTTCCCCCTCCCCCTAGAGATACCTTACGATATCAATTGCCAGATCCACGCTTACCTAAGCTGAAAACATTATATATACATATAGCCCATTTGCTTCATTTTCCTGGTTACAGTTGTATTCTGTGGATTTCAAGAAAACAATTTTAAATTTCAGTAATAAAAGCTCATTTTTTATTTTATTTTTGAACTTTGTATCATTTTAATACAAAAATTTTTTTTTCTTCCAGAAATGACAAAAAGGACTGTCACCCACACACTGAAGAAAAATGAAGTATTCAAAAATGAGTACATCCATGTATTCATATCGACATGAGTATATTTGGATCAAAAATGATCGCATTGATTTCTCAATTTTGAAACATAACATGATATCAAATCCAAACTAACGATCATTTTGTACCCTGTAACGGTTTGTTTTACTCACGGTGGCATAAAAAATGCTTATTAATGTAAATGTTAAATTATGCACAGTAGTAGTAGATAAAGGCCGGAATACAACCTTAATGGTTTATTTCATTCATGGTGGCATAACAGATACTTATTAATATAAATATTAAATTATACACTGAATTTTGAAATTTGCAATGGAATGCTCTTGCCATAAAAAAAAATTCGATTTGAGTTTCTTGCTAATAATTTTGCTATTTTTCTTATAAATAATCAATTAAACTTTTATTGTTAATAATTTTGAGCAAGAAATAATTGCCAGCATATTTTTTATTTTAACTTGTAAGTTCATGGAACAAGACATAGCGATTTATATTTGAACATAACCACGGAATCAATAAAGAATACTGCCCAGTTAAACTGATGGCATTGAGCTCACAGGCTACAAATACTAATTGTACATTAATGCCTTATATTTTCAAGGAT
Organism: Maratus speculifer; assembly: GCA_964019185.1. NCBI lineage: Eukaryota > Metazoa > Arthropoda > Arachnida > Araneae > Salticidae > Maratus > Maratus speculifer. Next base: position 2,843,697 of record OZ025303.1, on the reverse strand, counting down.
TAATTCCGTTCGAAAAAAAGAAAATTAAGAAGGAGAAACAGCTCTCCCCTTTCCTCTTTTTTTATACAGAATCATTGAACCTCCTATACTATCAAAGACATACTTTATCATATAAAAAATCTATATCCAAAATTCAGAGCAAATGAGATAATTCTTAATAAAAACCCATTTAGCATTTATATAATTTAAAAGGAGTTATCCCCCTCTTTTATACTTAACCATTAAACTTCCAAAACTATTCAAAGATTTGAACGAAATCTGAAAATTCTGTTTGAAAAACCCATTTATATAAATTTAGGGGGGGGGGAATTAGAACCCCCGTCCCCCTATTTATACTTATTCAATGAACACCTAATAACAGTCACGGAATCGCCTCATCAGAATGATCCTAATCTAAATTTTGAACGAAAACTTAATTCTGCATGAAAATCCCATTTATATCAACTAAGGGGAGGGGCATGAGCCCCCCGTTCCCCCTCTTATACATATCGAATGAACTCCAAAAACAAATCAGGGAAGCGCCTTGTCAGGATATACCTACATACAAAATTTCAAGTGGATCGGATATTTTTATCACGAGTTATCGCGTTACGCACGAACGCACGCACGAACGTACATACAGAACGGACGGGCACATAAGCTCTCAGGCTATGATAGCCTGTGAGCTAAATAAAAAAGGAGTACATGTGTTTCTCAGTTTTGAGTACATTTGAATCAAAGCTATTTTGCGAAGTACTTAAAATCGAGAATTTTTCAATCAATTTCGAGAACCCATCTTTTTTTCCAGTGCTGCAGGCTGAAAGTTAAAAGTTTATGGAATCAAACTAAAAGTAATAACTTTTTTAGGAAAGCACCGGTAGCATGCCTTTTTCCCCATTTTAAAATACCACTATTTCTTAATTATAACAGTCATATTATTTAACCACACATTCCTGTCCCTCAAAAAAGTAAATTACTATTCGAAAATAGCCGAGCTCAAACATTGAAAGATTGAATACCTACTTTTTAACCCTTTTAAGTCCAGTGCACTATTAAGGGTGTATTCGAAAAAAACGCTTTTCCACCTTCAACAGCTCGAAATTTTCCGATACAATTTCAGACACATTTTTAACAGTAGAACACATGAAACTTGCTGAGGGGATTCTTGAAGGGACGTATCAGGTGCCGTGTGATGTCTTTTTACGCTCAGTTCATTATAATTTGAATTATAAGCAATTATCTTCTCAGCATGACCCTTTTTTTTCGTTCACAGATCTCCCGCTTCTGAAAAATCTGTTCAAAATGCCGTTTTTGATCGCTTTTTTTGCAATATTTTCTGCATTTATCAAAGAATTGACGATTACGGCACCTTGTGTACTTTCTAAATAAGATAATTTGTTAGTTTGATACATATGAGAGTAAAAATGAAGTAAAAAAAAATTCGGAAAATAAGCAGTTTGAATCGAAATACACCCTTAATAGTACGTGTGTTTTAAAGGAGTATAATTTTACTTTAAGAAATACTTTTGCTACTATTTACATGCAGTAATGTTAATACATACCTATGCATTTATAATGGTTTCATTTATGTTTAGGCATTTAGTAATAATAATTATTATTATTATTTACTTAATTCTCTTTGCACCGTTTGCGATTCTTTTTATTTTAAACATATATTTCACTTTTTCAATTTAAAATAAAAGTTACTTTCCTGAAAATGCCAAGTTTAATAAAGCGTAAAAAGTATTAGTAAGTTAATTCATAAATTAAATCTCATTGTAATAGAATATTTTCTAAACATATCAAAAAACTCTTCCTTAGCCTATTGCTATACGAATATGAATTGAATAGTACGTAAAACAATACCATTCGTTATATTGAGGACAATGAAATATTCGTTAAACATTAGTTAATCTATTTGGATATAACTAGTGTTAATATTATTCGTGTAAAAGTAATTTTTTCTAAAATTTAAAAAAAGAATTGGACACGAAAGGGTTAAAAAATCGAATTGCTCCACACTGGGAGCTATTGGTGTAGATAAATCCAGATAAATTTGCAGGCTGAAATCTAAGTTAAAAGAAAGAGTGATTTTATGTATTCAAACTGAAAGTAACCATCATAAGATTTTTTTTAATTAAAAGAAAAAAAAAAAAAAGAAGAAGCACTGGTAGGGCAGAAAGACAGACATGCCAAACGTTAGTATTCCATATTTTTCAATGATTTTTTTTTTATCTTTAATCATATTAAGAATGTATTTCGATTCAAACTGCTTATTTTCCGATTTATTTTTAAATTTATTTTTGCTCTCAAATACACCAAACTGGCAAATTGTCTTATTTAGGAACGTACACAGGTGCCGTGAGGGTCGATTCTTTGATAAACGCAGAAAATAGTGGAAAAAAGAAAAAAAGAAAAAAAAAAAAAAAAGAAAAAAAAGCAATCAAAAACGGCTTTTTGAACCGATTTTATCGAAGCGGGAGATCTGAGAACGAAGGAAAAAGGTCCTACTGAGAAGGTAATTGTTTATAAATACTAGCAAAAGCCGTGCTTTGTTTGGATTCGCGAAGCATTATTTCATAAGATAAATATTTGAAAGTAACATTTTTTTTAACATTATTTTTGCATCTTTATTAAGAAAAAACGTTACCTCATGTTTTCGCGCATTTAAATTTTAGAAATGTAAATTCAGCCAAATAACTAAGAATTTTCTCGGAATTTTTTATTTATGATATAAGGCTGGTATAAAAAAATATTTTCGAATGCTGATGTCTAGCCTCTTTCCTTGAAGCTAAATCACGTTCGCGTTCGTTCCGGCCAGTAAGTGTTCTTTTTCTCAGCATTTTTAAATTACTAATACATAATAGAAATTATTTATAAACGTAGTTAATATATTTAATTTGGTACAATTAAATTATTCTTCAATCAATTAAAATATTCTTCAATCTCAATTATTCTTCAATCTTTCATTTCAAATACATAACTTAAGAAACTTAAGAAACTTAACAAAATATTCACTTTAAATACCAAATATAAGAATTAATTTTACTTGTTTACGATTCTTTTGTTGCCAATTTACCAAAGTAAATACCTAAATAAATAAATCATAATATAATTCTTTTTCAAATCCGTAAGTATAAACTGCGTAAGTAATTTTGACAGAATAACGAAAATATATTTTATTTAATATATTAATCATGATTCTATCTATAATTACTAACCCCATGGTTTATTTTCCTTCCGAATATAAAAAGATACGGGTTCAATTTTTTATTTGCAAACGCTTTGGCGGAATGATGAAAATATATTTTATTTAATTAATTAATCATGATTTTGTCTATAATTACTAACCCCATGGTTTATTTTTCTTCTGAAAATAAAAAGATACGCTTTCAGTTTTTTATTTGCAAAAATGCGTCTATAATAGAAAAATATGTAGAATAAATTTGTTATTAAAATAATATTTTTTAAAGGTTATTCTGTAAAAAAAATAACATTGTGCAAATCTACAAATCATAATTTATTCTTATGTTTAATTTCAAGTCAAAATACTGAATAGTTTTTTTATAAAGTGTACGACAAAATGTAACTTGAGTGACCCAGTAGAGGATTCGCTTCGCTCATCCTAATAATTCTAATGAATGGAGCGTAAAAGGGCACCACACGGCACCTCATACATACTCTTCCAAAATCCCCTCAGCCAGTGTCATGTGTTCTACTGTTAAAAATGTGTCTGAAATTGTATCGGAAAATTTCGAGCTGTTGAAAGTGGAAAAGCGTTTTTTCGAATACACCCTTAATCAGGTCACGAGACCCTAGTTTTAATAATAATTTTGTATTTTCTTTAAATAGATAAACAACTAGAAAAAGAAATAACAAACTATTTTGACGTAAAAAATAAAGTTATGCACAAACACACACACACACAAAAAAAAAAAAAAAAAAAAAAAATTGTAATTTAAGAAATTAAAACGACTATTTGGAAAATAATATTTTCAAAGACTATATTTTAGACTTATATATTATTTCTATATTTAAAAAAGCAATAATGACAGCACTTTTAGGAAGATCAAAACGTAGCTTACGTCATAAGTCCTATTAATATGCCTAGATATTTAATAAAATTTCATTTTAACAATTTTCGGTACCGTCAACTTTTAAACTTCTAAACCTTTTCAATTTTTACACCGTCATATAAATAAAAAAATTTACTTGCAACTTGTTTGAAACCTGTATCTAAATTTGTTTTTGAGTTAGTAATTTTTTTGTAGTTTTAAAAAATTCTTTTGTCATCGTGAAATAAAATTAAATTAGTTGCGGAATTCAACCCATAAAAAGATTCAGATATACTTCAGATTTCCAAATTCTCTTCCGAAGACAATTATTTTCCAAATAGTCAAAAAATAAAAATTGGTTGGATTAAAAAGGATAACGATATCAAAAGTCAAGTCCCCTCCCCTTAGAGATATCTTTTGATATCAAATGTCAGATATCCCCCCCTCCTTGAAGTGGCAAAGTTATAAACGCATAGCCCCAAATATGATGCTTTCCTTTTTCCGGTTACAGTTTTGTATTTCATGGATTTGACTAAAGTTATTTTAAATTTGAATAAAAACTCATTTTTTCATTTTATTTTTGAACTTTGCATGCACCATTTTTATTAAAATCTATTACATGATTTTTTTGACAAAAAATGATAAAATGTCAAAAAGGATTGAAGCCCCCCCCCCCCCCATACACACACCTTAAAAAATTGAATTGCTCCATATTGGACACAATACTACTATAGACAAATCCGAAAAAAGTCTCCGATGTACTGGAGTCAAATTTAAGGGTGTATTCGGAAAAAAGATTTTTCACCTTCAACAGCTCAAAATTTTCCAATGCAATTCCAGACTCATTTTTAAAAGTAGAAACTTGAAACTTGCTGGAATGATTTTTGAAGTGATGTATAAGATGCCGTGTGATGTCATTTTTCGCTGAATTAATTAGAATCTGATTTATAAACAATTGTTTTTTCAGTTCGATCATTTTTTCGTTTTCATATCTCCAGGTTCGGAAATTTCTGTTCAAATTGGCAACTTTACAGCATTTTTTGCCATATTTTCTACGTTTACCAAAAAAATTACCCTTAAGGCACCTTGTGTAGTTCCTAAATAAGGGATTTTGAAGTTTGGTGCATTTGAGAGCCAAAATGGATTTAAAAATAAATCGGAAAATAAGCAGTTAGAATCGAAATACACCCTTAAGAACAGGTTCTTAAAAAAAGGTAATTTTCTGGAATGAAACTGAAAATAACCATCATGAATATCTTTGTAAAGGAAAAAAAAGGTATCAATAGCTGCTTGTCCATCCAACTTTTAAAAAACTGTAATTCCAAATAATAATGCAATCAGACCTCGTTAATATGAACACGCTTAACGTGAATTACTTTTAACATGAATTGTATTTAAATTACCCTATAAAAGCGGATAAAAAGATTTGACACTGATAATATAAATTACTGTTAAAATGAACGCAGTTCTGATTCCCTTTGAGGTTCATGTTAACGAGGTTCGAATGTAATCATCTTATTCAACACAAAATATATAATATGATCTTTAAAATGTTCAGGTTTACTATACCATAAATAGTATTAATACCATTAATAATTAATAGCATTAATACTATATTAATATTTAAATATTATTTGTAATAAATAAACAAAAATATTCTCTGAGGAAGAGCCTGATTAAAGGTTTGAAAGTACTAAGATGTTTTTAAATAAAATTAACTATTAACATCTATAGTTGTTTATTTTAATCGCCTATTAAGGGTGTATTTCGATTCAAACTACTTGTTTTCCGATTTATTTTTGAATTCACTTTTGCTCTCAAACACATGAAACTCGCAGATTCTCTTATTTGGAAAGTGCACAAGGTGCCGAGAAGGTCAATTCTTTGATAAGTGTACAAAATATTGCAAAAAAAGCAATCAAAAACGGCAATTTGAACCGATTTTTTCGAAGTGGGAGATAAGGGAACGAAAAAAAGGGTCTTCCAGAGAAGTTAATTGCTTATAAAACAAATTCTAATGAATTGAGCGTAAAAAGACTTTACTCGGCACCTCATACGTCTCTTCAAGAATCCCCTCAGCAAGTTTCGTGATTCTACTTTTAAAAATGTGTCTGAAATTGTATCGGAAAATTTCGAGCTGCTGAAGGTGGAAAAGCGTTTTTTCGAATACACCCTTAAGTAAATCTGAACATTTTAAAGTAGCCGGATATATATTTCATGATTTCTCTATTAAAAAAAAAAAAAAAAAAAAAAAAACAATAATAACATCATTTTTAAGATGATAAAACCGTAGTTTACTTCATAATAGAGTCCTATTAATATGCCTGGATTTTTAGAGACACATTAATATTCCTGGACCAATCACAAAAAAATATTAAATGAAATTTCATAGTTAAACAATTTTCGGTAATGTCAATTTTTCATACTTCTAAACATCGCATATTTTCAATTTTTACAACGATCTATACAGAAAAACATTTACTTTTAAATGCGACTTGTTTGAAACCTGTATCTAAATTTATTTTTAAGTTATTCATTTATTTGTATTTTTTAATACTTTATTTATTTATTTATTTATTTATTTTTTTTTTTTTGGTCATCTTTGCAACAGAAGTATTTCATTTTTGGACATTAAATATAAACCAATCAGAAAACGAATAAAATAAAATAAGTTGCGGAATTCAACCAATAAAAAGACTCAGATAAACTGCAGATTTCCCAGTTCTATACCAAAGACAACAACTATTTTCCAAATTGTTAGAAATAATAAACAAAAAAAAAAAAAAAAAAAAAAAAAAAAAAAAGGACCAATAGCCTATGCTTTCCTTTCATTTTTAAATACTTCTATTTCTGAATTGTAATAATCATCTTATTTTATCACACATTCCTGTCATTCAATAAAACAAATATTTCTATTCAAAAATAGCGGTAATAAAAAATTGAAAGATTGATTACCTACTTTTAACCCTTTAAGCGGCCTAACAGTGTTTTTCTTTTACATAATATTTTAATTCAAAGGCTTATTTACACAAAATTGACATTAATTTTAATTTTTTGGATTGTATAAGATAAGCAGGCATATAAAGTTATCAAATACAAATCTTCATACATGTAATTTTCACAGTTATTATTTTTTAAATCATTAAACATGAATGAAAAAATCAGCAGGGCGCTTAAAGGGTTAATAATAAGGAATAGAAACGGTACCTACCTGCCCGATTTGGTGACGATCATCTCCGTGCTCAGCGAATGGAATTTATCCCAGAGTTCTTTCGACTCCAGTATCACTTTAGGATCGTCTTTCACCCCATCGTCCTCAGGTTCCAGGGGGCCCCTCAGGGCCGGGGGAGGGCACCTGAGAGAAGGATGGCCCCCCAACATCACATCATCCGCCACCATGGGCTTGGGGAAAAGCGGGGAACCGACCGGCGGGTAGCACGCGGCCAGCGCCGGGTTGAAAGTCTGCAAAGCCGCGGTCAGGTAGTGGGGCTGAGACATCAGGCCGAAATCCGACTGGGTAAAAGGGGCACGGGCCCCGAGCAGGAAGGGGTGGAAGGCCATTCCCGCCCCCAGGTCGGTAGGCTCGAAGCGCATGGAGGCCAGTTAAGTTTAATTCAATCAGTCAATATTTAATTATATACTTGTATTATATACTTGTATTTATATTTGTATTATATACCTGTATTTATACTTGTATTATATACTTGTATACTTGTTATCCACTTGGCTAAATTCGGAAAAATGCCTCATGACGATCACGAAATAAATGACCACTGGTCATTTTGTTACTGTCTGTCGGGTATCGATTTGGATTTTTTCTGTATTGAAACCTATAAAAGTTTCGATTCAGAACTATAGACGCAAGTTTAATCAGTCAATATTTAATTAAATACTTGTATTCAACGTTATCAACTTGGCTAAATTCAGAAAACTGCCTGGTGATTACCACGAAATAAATGACCACAGGTCACCGGTCAGTTCGGAAAAAAATCCATCTTGAGGCCTCTAAAGTTTCGTTTCAGAATTAGACGCTAGTTCAATCAGTCAATACTTAATTATATACTTGAATTCACTTGTTATCCACTTGGCTAAATTCAGAAAACTACCTGGTGACGACCACGAAATAAATGACCACTGGTCATTTTGTTACTGTCTATCGGGTATCGATTTGGATTTTTTTTCTGTATTGAAACAATAATTGTAAGTGAAATAGAGGATAATATGTTCTTGAAATTACTGGCTTATTTGCTGAGTCCAGTTACAGTCTTGAAATAATGACCACCGGTCAAAAAAAGTCACTGTTATATAGGTGCATTTTTTTTTAGAAGTTTAAATCTAATTTAAGGGCATATTTTGATAAAAGTTGTAAAAGATTTATTATTATTTTAATAATGGATATTTCTTGAATATATATAATTACAAGAAAAAGTTTTTCTTTTTAAAATTAATTTTCCAAATTTACTTTGTACTACGACTGTGATAATAGTTTCAAAATAAAAATTGATTTGATTTCTCGATTTTTATAAAAAAGCTTCAGTTATAGAAAAGTTTTTTCATAAATTACAAAATACTTCAGTCACTATTTTTCTTTTTTTTTCGTGAAACTTTATTTAGGAACTTTGAAGTGTAAATAGTCAATATAGTGGCTAAAGGACCGATGGTAAAAAAAATACGAAGAAAAACCCTGTTAAATTCGGAAAATATCAGGAACGTATAAATGACTAGGAAGTGTTTTAAAGTTTTCTGTATGACTCACGCGCTGAGAAAAAAACAGTTAAATAATTTTCTCCCTCCTATACACTTGAACACTAGGAATTATGACACATTTTATAGCAGGTTGATGGATTTGTTGCAATTAAATCATCGAATGCCGTGATGTTTTTTTGATGGAGGCAGGTGCTTCATCCCTCAAAATTAATTTTTCATCATTAAGCTTGTAAACATTTCCCTTTTCTGATCATTTCCTTTATGACTTAATTGGTTTGAATTGTTACAATATTACAGGTGGTAATCCTATCATTTTTGTTTTGTTACCATTCTTCTCAATTTTTATTTATTTAAATTTAGATATTGAAAAAAAAATTTCTTGCAAATATTGCATTTTCTTCAGCATTGATATCATAATTTTATATACACATTTATAAAGAAAATTTTAATAAATAAATAAATTCATATTACGCTTTTTTACTCTGTATAAATATGGGGATCCCTTTTTTTTTACATACCTTCGTTTTTGTAGCTTGTTTTGTTTTTCTTCATAAATAAAATAAAAAATGCATACATTTATGCTGAGAATCCATATTCCTAAAAGGATTTTAACTAAAATATGTCAGAATATTTAAAATGTAACCAATATTCACGAAGATTTGTAAATAAATGATAACTCTTTTTTTTTTCTGACTTCAAAGCCAAGCTTCTTTGACAGGTGTACTTTGGCTTCTTTTTTTAGGATTGAAAGATAAAAATTACCATCCTTATTTTAGCATTTTAAAAGGATGAAAAAGATCAAAACTTCAATTGAATTGAATTTTGTTGACTTTTTTTTTCTCACAGTCAAATTCAATTAATCCTCATTTCATTTCATCATATATAATCGTCTTCTTCAACTGTAAGTAAACGGTTGATGGTATTGAAGACTGCAAGCACAAGATTTCTTGAATTATCAATATTAATTTATTTTTTACTCTAGCCAACGCAGACAATATGAATGTCGTATTTAAAAAAAAAGTATAATACTTCTAAATCCTCTTTATCATTCGAAAAATTCTTAATGCTTCAAATGTAAGAACAATCAGATTTTTTTGTTTTGTTTTCTTACAGTCAAATTCAATCAATACTCAGCCATATCAGCTTTCGACTTCAATGAAACTCTGTAATAGCCAGACTGACCGTAAGATGTAAAGATAAAAAATAACTCATCCTAATTTTAACATTCTAAAAATTATGAAAATGATTAAAACTTCAGCTGTAAAAGTTGAATTAAGTCCTGATGAAAAAATCTTTGACTTTATTTTCCGCTTTCGACTTCAATGAAACTCTGGAATAGCCAAACTGACCGTAAGATTTAAAGATGAAAATTTAATTCATCCTAATTTTAACATTCTAAAAATGATTGAAACTTCAGCTGTAAAAGTTGAATTGAGTCCTGCTGATCTTTGAACATTTTTTCTTACAGTCCAATTCAGTTTATCCTCATTTGAAAAACGATGTGGATCATTTTTTTCAACTGTAAACAAACGGTTGATGGTATCAAACACAAGAGCTGATTGTAAACACAAGATTTCTTTGTCAATATTATTTATTTTTTTGAGTTTAACCAACAAAGCCAAAGTGACTGCTGTATTAAAAAAGTACAATACTTGTAACCATCATTGCAAAAATGCTCAAAGCTTCAAGTGTAAGAATTAACATCAAGAACAGTCATAACTTTTTGGTGTTGTTGTTTTCATGCAGTCAAATCATTCAGTTGTCAATATTATTTTATTTTTGAAAGTACTTTGTACTTTAAGCCAACGCAGCCAAAGTGACTGAGGTATTAAAAAAGTATAATACATGCAACCATTATTCGAAAATGCTATAGCTTCACGTGTAAAAATTAGCATCAAGAACAGTCATAATTTTTTTTTTCTTTACTTCTTACAGTCAAATTCATTCAATACTCAGCTTATCCTTATGACGATTACGAAAGTAATTCTTCAAGAAAGCAAGTACTTCGACTGTAAACAAAGTGCCGGAGCCCGACTTGTAAACAAATCGTGGGTCGCATTAAAAGTGCCGGCCAGTCATCATAATTTTTTTTTACTTCTTACAGGCAAATTCATTCCATTCTCAGCTTATCATTATTTCAGAGACAATCACAAAAGTGACCACCACTTCGACTGTAAACAAAGTGTCGAGCCGGTCTGTAAACAATCGCGGGCCGCATTAAAAGTGCCGGCCAGCCATAATTTTTTTTGTTTCTTTTTACAGTAAAAAATTCTTACAATTCTCAGTTTATCCTTATGACGATTACGAAAGTAATCAGCAATCACTTCGACTGTAAACAAAGTGCCGGGTAGACTTGTAAACAAATCGCGGGTCGCATCAAAAGTGCCGGCCACTCAAGTCATCGCCAGTGGCGTTTGCACCTTCCCTATCACCGCTGCCACTGGATTCATCGCCTCGCAGCGTCAACTTCTGCACTCTCTCGCCGGATCACCTCCCGACTCCTCGACGCCACTGATTTCATTCCCCCGAGGGCCACACCTCCCACTGGACGGTGGCGCCGCCTGGCGGGCAATCTCCGAACCAGTGGGAGGCGGAGTCATGGGGTGGAGGTTGGAAGATTTATCGTTCGGGAGGGCGGGACCTCTTGCCAACGGTGATGAGAGTGATTTTGGGTCGACTCGCTTTGTTGAGTTGAGTTGTTTGAGGAGGGGAGGGAGTTTGAGGCCTTTTGTTTCACAATGGATGTGGTTAGTTTATGATGTTAGGGTTTGCAGGCTTTTTTTTTTTTGTTGTTGTTTTGTTTTTTGATTCTTCTCGATGAAGGAGATGGGTTGGGGGGAAGATAATTCTTTCTTTCCTTTTGTGATGTTATATGTTAGACGAAAATGAATTTGGATATTCGAACAGAGATGGATGTAAATCCGCGTGTTTTGAAAGAAGTAAGTCCCTTTATCGAGAGGCGTTTGGCTAAACAAAAGTGGCGTCGATCTTTTCGCCTGTTGTCGTGAAAACAGAACAAAAGTAGGAGAGATTATTTTTTGTTCCGAAAATAATGAATTTGCGGCCATCCCGAACAATATCATTCTTAAGGGGTCATACGACTGTTAAAAATCGAAAAATCACAAAAATTGTATTTTATTCGACATTCTATATCTTGAAATGTATAAGCCTTAAAATCATATTTTTTTTTTATGTTAATAGATCAGTGTTTTATGTATACACATATACCTCATTCTTGTTTGAAAGTTAAAAATAATTTGTTTTAGAGAATCATAAATAATAAGCAGTTTGCTGTGGAAAAAAGGTGATATCAAAGATAACGAACTTGAATACTCAAATTACATTGAATTTAAAACAAAATTTCTGATTTTTACACATACTACAAAAACTAAAGGTTAATTTGAACCTAAATTTGTATATATTTAAAATTAAACTGAAAACAGTGTATTTTTTCCCTTAAAAAAACAAATTTTATCTATGCACAGAAAACGTATCCTTTAGCAATATGAAAGCAAATTTAGGTTCAGTTTCAAGAAAATGGCATTATGTATCATCTGTAAAAATTTCATGCAAAAATATTAACTAGTTTTAGAGATAACAAGTGCGTTATGTGAAAAAAAACACATTTTTAAATTTGCTCGGCGAAGTACTGGCCCTTTAAATCTGTTTACAGTAAACAGCTGACACGTTTTTAATCATAACTTCCGTAATTATGGGAATTTTTTCTCGCGGATTGTCTTAAGGATGTATTTCGATTCAAACTGCTTATTTTCCGATTTATTTTTAGATTATTTTTTGCTCTCAAATACACCAAACTTTCAAAATCTCTCATTTGGAAAGTACACAAGGTGCCGTGATTGTCGATTCTTTGATGAATGCAGAAAATATTGCAAAAAAAGCAATCAAAAACGGCATTTCGAACGGATTTTTCCTAATCGGGAGATTTGGGAACGAAAAAAGGGTCATATTCATAAGATAATTGTTTATCAATCCAATTCTAATGAACTGAGCGTAAAAAGACATCACACGGCACCTTATACGCCTCTTCCAAAATCCCCTCAGCCAGTTTCATGTTTCTACTCTCAAAAATATGTCTGAAATTGTATCGGAAAATTTCGAGCTGTTGAAGGTGGAAAAGCGTTTTTTCGAATACACCCTTAAAATACGCAGAATAAGCTAATCTTTCATATAACCGTTTTTCAAAAAATCGAATTTTTTGGCGGTTTATCAGTCGTATGGCCCCTTGAATGATTTGATCTAAAGATGTTTAATTCATTACTAATATTTCTATCACGATTTACGTTTTAATTATGGAACCTTTTTAGGTGCGTCCGTAATTATATAAATACGTAACACCTATACTTAGTCGTTCAGTCCGTTCGTTCGATTATAACAACGCAAAACTACCCAACCGAATCGTTTGGAATTTAAAACATTTATTTTTTAAACAATTTTGTCGAGTCATTTCAAATTTTATTAATGTCGGGTGCATAGTTCAATTACAGGGACAATCAAGTGTTCCGTTTCATCACGATCCAATGAAGAAAAAATGGTTTGAAGTGCAATTTAATGACGTTACACATTTTCGAAGATATTAAAATGGGCATCTGTGAAGTATATACTAAAATGCACTCATTCTGTACAATCTTTGGTGCAAAGAACGTTTTTTATTCATTTACAGGGTCGCATAAAAATAATCCATTGCATAATGGTATAAGGCAGGGATGGCGAACCTATGGCACGCTTGCCGAATTTGGCACGTAAGAAAATTTCTCTGGCACGCTTATATTAAGTTTATGGAGAGCAATTCATTTTAATGTTTTTTACAAAAAATATAGTTTGGTGTAAGAGTTATATAATTTACTTGAAAACAACCCGTTTTATTTTAAATGAGTTAAGGGTGTATTCGAAAAAACGCTTTTCCACCTTCAGGAGCTCGAAATTTTCCGATACAATTTCAGACACATTTTTAAAAGTAGAGACACGAAACCTGCTGAGGGGATTCTTGAAGGGACGTATGAGGTGCCGAGTGATGTCTTTTGACGCTCAATTCATTAGAATTTGATTTATAAGCAATTAACTTCTCTGAAAGAGCCTTTTTTTCGTTCCCTTATCTCCTACTTCGGGAAAATCGGTTCAAATTGCCGTTTTTGATTGCTTTTTTTCCCCAATATTTTGTACACTTATCAAAGAATTGACCTTCACGGCACCTTGTGCACTTTCTAAATAAGATAATCTGCGAGTTTCATGTGTTTGAGAGCAAAAGTGAATTCAAAAATAAATCAGAAAACAAGCAGTTTGAATCGAAATACACCCTTAAAGTATCAGTTTTGATGAAAGTGTCCTGCAGCGTCATTTTCTTGTCAAAACACTCAACATGTAATGTGATTGAAATCCCCTCAGCCTGTTTCATGTATTCTACGTTTAAAGATGTGTCTGAAAATGTATCGGAACATTTCGAGCTGTTGTAGGTGGAAGAGCGTTTTTTCGAATACACCCTTAAGGGTGTATTTCGATTCAAACTGCTTGTTTTCCGATTTATTTTTGAATTCACTTTTGCTCTCAAACACATGAAACTTGCAGATTATCTTATTTAGAAAGTGCACAAGGTGCCGTGAAGGTCAATTCTTTGATAAGTGTACAAAATATTGCAAAAAAAAGCAATCAAAAACGGCAATTTGAACCGATTTTTCCGAAGTGGAACGAAGGGAAACGAACGGGAGATAAGGGAACGAAAAAAAGGGTCTTCCAGAGAAGTTAATTGCTCATAAATCAAATTCTAATGAATTGAGCGTAAAAAGACTTTACTCGGCACCTCATACGTCTCTTCAAGAATCCCCTCAGCAAGTTTCATGTGTTCTACTTTCTAAAAATGTGTCTGAAATTGTATCGGAAAATTTCGAGCTGCTGAAGGTGGAAAAGCGTTTTTTCGAATACACCCTTAAACGCACTCATTTTCCCGATGACAATGAATGCTAGCTTACGAGTGAATGAATAGGTTAAACTAGTAGTTGTTGTAGGGGGACACCGTAATACTTTCCCATCATAGATATGTATAATACAAAATATGAAAATAAAACATGTGTAAAATATTTTAAAAATGCATCGTAAACCCAAAATAAAATGTAAACGTATTTTTAAATATTTTTTTTTTACGCAAAGTATTGCTCTATTCATGAATTTCTGATGAACCCATTTCAACACGAAAAAGCCAAGTTATTCAAACAGTATTGCATTCGTAAGAGAAACATCCTCATAACTCCAATGCAAAATTTGTGTTATATTTTATTGCCTTTTACGTCCACTCCTTAAAATAAAAATTTCGAAAATTTTTATGTACGTTTCATCAGAACGTATTTTTCGAGAGGCCGAAAAAAATAGTTCCAGTTAATCGAGGTTACTGATATTAAATAGGCCTCTTTCTATTCTTACATCTTATAAGTACATACATAATTTCAAGTCTCTATCCAACTTGTTCGGCAGATAGCGCGTTTACAGACACATAGACAATCAGATAGACGAACGGCATTTTTAAAAATGTTTTTCGGAATCTCCAGTGTCTGAAACGTGTAAATCTGTCAATTTTTGTTTTCGATGTTTCAATAAGTAAGTAAAAATATACAGTGGAACCTCCAAATAAGGGACACTTTTGGGACCGGAAATTTTGTCCCTTAAATAGGGGTGTTCCTTATTCGGAGTTTTTATTATTTTTTTTAATTAATCATCCAGAAAGATATAAAAATAACAAAACATTAAAGGTGAATTTTAAATGAATTGTAATAAATAATAATTATTCGAAATTATTTAATTAAAATTTTCAATTGATTACTAAATCATTAAATATTTTATAGAATTAATGATTTGTATTTTTTGTAGAAACTGTGTGCATGTAAAAAGTATAAAAACATTTAAAAGAATTTTATTTGTATTAATCAACCAAAAGTGATTGTTATGCAAATGTCATTTTTTTTCACTATGAACTTTTCAAGTGTTCATTTATCATTCTTATAAATTTTAGTTCTTCATTATCAGCAGTATTTACAAAGAAAGAAAAAAAGTATTCAATTTCAATTGCTTTGCGTATTTTAAGGGTGTATTCGAAAAAACGCTTTTCCACCTTCAGCAGCTCGAAATTTCCCGATACAATTTCAGACACACTTTTAAAAGTAGAAACTCGAAACTTGCTGAGGGGATTTTTGAAGTGATGTATAAGATGCCGTGTGATGTAATTTTTTGCTGAATTAATTAGAATTTGATTTATAAAAAATTGTTTTTTTAGTTCGATCGTTTTTTCGTCCCCAGATCTCCAGGTTCGGAAATTTCTGTTCAAATTAGCAACTTTGACAGCATTTTTTGCAACATTTTCTACGTTTACCAAAAAATTGACCATTACGGCACCTTGTGTAGTTTCTAAAAAAGGGATTTTGAAAGTTTGGTGCATGTGAGAGCAAAAATGGATTTAAAAATAAATCGGAAAATAGGCAGTTTGAATCGAAATCCACCCTTAAGGCAACAAATTTCTCAACTGCTTTGTTCAACAAGCAGAAAATGTTGAAACATTTAAAAATGAATTTTTTAACGGATAAAATTGAAACGCCTGACTATGGAAGCCTGTTGAGTTATAAGCTTTTTGATCACGCCAAAAAGATGTTTTTCCCCCTTTCTTGAGTAGTTATTCTTCTCTAGCATAGAAATTCCATTCAAAACGCCCAAATTGACAATATTTTCTAAAAAATCTATTGCGTTTGAGAAAAAAGAACCCATAAGAAACTGTTTGATGACATAGTTTCTGGACAACAACGCCGGCTAATTTCAAGCATTTCTAAATGAAAATAAATTAAAACTTATGTCACAAAAGTTGCTCTTTTTGGATTTAAGAACAACGTTAAAGCATCTGTGAAGTGTTTTATTTCACAATTTTCTTTTATTCTCCATTTTCAGAATCATTCTCACAATTTTCATCATTACTTTCAATGGGGATAAACACTCTAAAGTCGAATCAGAATTATCCGTAAATAAATTATCTTCAATTGCGTACATGCCTCTGTATAGACATGATTGTCTGTCTTTTTGATAAGTTCACAAAAGTTTGTATTTTCATTTTCATCACAAACAACTTGAACTTCATTTTCTAAAGTACAAAACCAGCCCTTTTAATCTCATTTTCAAGTGTCACTTAAATCGAGTGCCCCTTATTCAGAGATAAACACCTTACACGTCCTATGCGAAGGGACTGGGTCCGGAAGTTTTGTCCCTTAAATAGAGGTGTCCCTTATTTGGAGGTTTCATTGTAATGGGAAAACAAACAAAAAAATGCTCTTGAGCTTGATCGACAAAAAAATATTTAATTTAAATTATAAATCTCAACTGCTTTGCTCAAAAATTAATGATTGAACGAAAATCAATCCACTTAAAAGACAGACAATGAATACATGAATTAGGCTGAATGAATGAGAGCATGAAAATGAACAATAAATGTATGAATGATAGAATATTACAAATGAATGAATGGATATTAATGAATTATGAAAGATACATGAATAGATCCAAATGAATGAAAATCAAGGAATGAATAAAAATGAGTGATAGAATACCAAAAAATGGATGAAAGTAAAGGGATGAATGAAAATGAGTGGATGAAAGAAAATGAATAAAAAATAAAAAATAAAGAGTGAATGACTGAATTAATGAAAATTAGTGATTGAACGAAAATTAATGAATGTAAATGAATACTTCAATTAAGCTGAATGAATGGAATCCTGAAAAGGAATGATAAATGCATAAATGATAGAATACAAATGAATGAATGGATATTAATGAATGATGAAACATAAATGAGTAGATCCAAATAATTGAAAATCAAGGACTGTATAAAAATGAATGAGAGAAAACAAATAAATGGATGAAAGCAAAGGAATGAATAAAAATGAATAAATGAATTAAAAGTAAAGCGTGAATGACTGAATTTAACAAACACATTAATGAAAATTAAAGATTGAACGAAAATCAATGAATGTAAATGATAAATTGAAAATGAACACAGGAATTAAACTGAATGAATGAAAGCCTGAAATGAACAATAAATGTATGAATGATGGAATATTCCAAATGAATGAATGGATATTAATGAATGATGAAACATAAATGAGTAGATCCAAATGAATTAAAATTAAGGAACGGATAAAAATGAAATGATGAGTGAAAATGATTGAAAATAAGAAGTTAATGAATGATAAAATTGAAAGAAATAATTAAAGTGAATGATTAAATGAAAATGGATTTTGGAATGAATTGAATGGATTGATGGAAATAAAGGAATGAATGAAAATGAAGGAAGAAATGATGGAAGAAAGGAATAAATATGAATGGATGAATGAAAAGGAATAAAAATAAGGAATGAATGAGTGAAGTTGAAAGAATTTATGAAAATAAATGATTGAATGAAATGTATATATACGAATGACTGGATGTTAATGATTGAATAAAACTGATGGTAGAATACAAATGAATGGATTAATGCAAATGAATGAAAGAATGAATGCAAATTTAAAAAAATAAATGAATGAATGAATGAAAGTAATAAAATTGAGTCTATAAACGGATGAATGAAAATTAATTAAAAAAACTTGAATAAATGAATTAATGAAACTAAATAAAAAATAAGGAATGAGTCAAATTGAAAAAAAAAGAAACTAAATTGGATGAAAATGATTCATAGAATACAAATGCGTGTATGGATGAAAACAGCGGAATGAATACAAATGAATGAATGAATGAATAAATGAAACTGATTAAAAAGTAAAGAAGAAAGACTAAAAAAGAATAAAAAATAGAATAGAAAAGAATAAAATTGAATGGATATGAATGAATGTGAATGATAGACCGAAAATTACTGCATGAATTATACTCAGTGAACGAAAGAATGAATGAAAATAAGCAATAAATATATGAATGAATAAAAATCAACGTATGCGTGAAAATGATAAAAATAAAGTATCATTGAATGAATAAAATTGAAAGAATAATGAAAATGAATAACAGAAAGAAAAAAAGATAAAAATGAATGCTAAAATAAAATGACTGTTACAGTAGATTGAATAGACGGAAGTTAATTAATGAATAAAAACAATAAAATCGAATTGATTAAAATCGAATCAATGAAAAAAAAAAGGAAGGAATGAATGAATGAAAATGAATAAAAAAATAAATTAGCGAATGAAACTGAATAAAAAATAAGAAATGAATGAATGAAAATGAAAGATTTAAGGGTGTATTCCTACCAAAAACGCAGATTTTCAGATTTATTTTTAAATTCATTTTTGCTTTCAAACGTACCAAACTCAAAATCTTTTATTTACAAACTACATAATGTGCCGTGTTGGTCAATTTTTTGGTAAATGTAGAAAATATGGCAAACTAGTTGGATGTGTCAATCCCGAAACTTTCTTCTATCTCATAAGTACATTTTAATATTAAAAAAAAAAAAAAAAGTGGTGACCCTAGAGTTGCGCACTATCGAATTTCCTCGAACATTTGACCTAGCCTAATGAGATTCTGGTATCCGAAAAGCCTAAAACGCAAAATTTAATTAATATTCTGAGAAAATGAGCTTAGTAGTGCCTCATGTTGGGTAATTTATACTAAAACCTAATAAGCATCTATTGATATCAAGACCTAACAGAATCTTAAATTTGATGGAATTTCGTCCATTAGTTCTTGAGATATAGTGATAACAAAAAAATTGCAAAACGTAACACAGCAACACCATATCTTGGACAATTTATGCCAAAACGTAAAAAAAGCGTCTAATTATGTTATGGTGTAAAAGAATCTGAAGTTTGATGAAATTCTGTGCATTAGTTCTTGAGATATAACTAGTTTTAAAAAAGTGTAAAATATAGCGCAGCAGCACCATCAATTGAAGGATTTATAAAAAAAAAAGGTAATCATCGTGTAATAATGTTATATGTCATTTTGTAACAAAATCTGAAGTTTGACGAAATTCTGTGCGTTAGTTGTTGAGATATAGCTATCGGAAAAATCGTGCAAAATGCAGTATAGCTGCACCACCTGTTGCAAGGTTAATACCAAAATGTAATCAGCGTCTAATTATGTTATATATTCTAGTGTAAAAGAAACTAAAATTTGATGAAGTTCTCTGCATTAGTTCTTGAGATATAGCTATCGCAAAAATCGTGCAAAATGTAGCATAGCAGCGCCACCTATAGGGCAGTTCACACCAAAACCTTATCAGCGGCTATATATCTCAAGGTATCGCGGAATCTGAAGTTTGGTGAAATTCTGTGCATTAGTTCTTGAGATATAGCTATCATGAAAATCATGAAAAACGTGGCATAGCAGCGCCACCTGCAGGACAATTTACACCAAAACTTAATCAGCGTCTTTGTATATCAAGGGGTCACAGAATCTGAAGCTTGGTGAAATTCTGTGCATTAGTCCTTGAGATATAGCAATCTTGAAAATCATGAAAAACGTAGTATAGCAGCGGCACCTGCATGCCAATTTTCACCAAAAACCAATAGGCACTAATTCATATCAAGGTCTAACTGAATATAAAACTTTATTAAATTTCAAGCATTAGTTCTTGAGATAGAGCGCCCACAAATTTTTTGTCACATACAGACAGACAGACTCACAGACAGACACACAGACTCACAGACAGACGGACAGACTCACAGACAGACATTTTCTAAAAATAGTCAAAACGTGTTCAGGACCTTCTAAAACGTATAAATCCGTCGAAAACCGGAAGTCGAAAATTTTCATGAATCCAATACAGAAGAAAGTAAAAAAATGATGTTAAAGTGAGCAATTTGAACAGAAATTTCTGAACTTGAAGTTCTGTGAACGAGAAAATGATCGAACTGAGCAAATAAATGTTTATAAATCAAATTCTAATTATTGAAGCGAAAAATCACAACACACGCCCCCCCCCCCCCCCCCCTCAGCCAGTTTCATGTGTTTTACTTTTAAAAATGTATCTGAAATTGTATTAGAAAATTTCGAGCTGGTTGAAGGTGGAAAATCATTTTTTCGAATACACCCTTAAGGGTGTATTCGGAAAAAAGATTTTTCACCTTCAACAGCTCAAAATTTTCCAATACAATTCTAAATTCATTTTTAAAAGTAGAAACATGAAACTTGCTGGGATGATTTTTGAAGTGATGTATAAGATGCCGTGTGATGTCATTTTTCGCTGAATTCATTAGAATTTGATTTATAAACAACTGTTTTTTCAGTTCGATCATTTTTTCGTCCCCAGATCTCCAGGTTCGCAGATTTCTGTTCAAATTGGCAACTTTGACAGCATTTTTTGCAACATTTTCTGGGTTTACCAAAAAATTGACCCTTACGGCACCTTGTGTAGTTTCTAAATAAGGGAATTTGAAAGTTTGGTGCATTTGAGAGCAAAAATGGATTTAAAAACTAGTTGGATGTGTCAATCCCGAAACTTTCTTCTATCTCATAAGTACATTTTAATATATATATATATATATATATATATATATATATATATAAAAAAAAAAAAACGTGGTGACCCCAAAGTTACCCACTATCGAATTTCCTCGAACATTTGACCTAGCCTAATGAGATTCTGGTATCCGAAAAGCCTAAAACGCAAAATTTAATTAATATTCTGAGAAAAGGAGCTTAGTTGTGCCTCATCTTGGGTAATTTGTACTAAAACCTAATAAGCATCTATTGATGTCAAGACCTAACAGAATCTGAAATTTGATGGAATTTCGTCCATTAGTTCTTGAGATATAATTATAAGAAAAAATTTGCAAAACGTAGCACAGCAACACCATATCTTGGACAATTTATGCCAAAATGTAAAAAAAAAAGTCTAATTATGTTATGATGTAAAAGAATCTGAAGTTTGATGAAATTCTGTGCATTAGTTCTTGAGATATAGCTAGTTTTTTTAAAAAAAAAAAGTGTAAATTATAGCACAGCAGCACGATCAGTTGAAGGATTTATAACAAAACATAATCATCGTGTAATTATGTTATACATCATTTTGTAACAAAATCTGAAGTTTTATGAAATTCTGTGCTTTGGTTGTTGAGATTTGGTTGTTGTTTGCTATCGGAAAAATCGTGCAAAATGCAGCATAGCTGCACCACCTGTTGCAAGGTTAATACCAAAATGTAATCAGCGTCTAATTATGTTATATATTCTAGTGTAACAGAATCTAAAATTTGATGAAGTTCTCTGCATTACTTCTTGAGATATAGCAATCGCAAAAATCGTGCAAAATGTAGCATAGCAGCGCCACCTATAGGGCAGTTCACACCAAAACCTTATCAGCGACTATGTATCTCAAGGTATCGCGGAATCTGAAGTTTGGTGAAATTCTGTGCATTAGTTTTTGAGATATAGCTATCATGAAAAACATGAAAAACGTGGCATAGCAGCGCCACCTGCTGGCCAATTTACACCAAAACTTAATCAGCGTCTATGTACATCAAGGGGTCACAGAATCTGAAGTTTGGTGAAATTCTGTGCATTAGTTCTTGAGATATAGCAATCTTGAAAATCATGAAAAACGTAGTATAGCAGCGCCACCTGCAGGCCAATTTTCACCAAAAACCAATAGGCACTAATTCATATCAAGGTCTAACTGAATATAAAATTTTATTAAATTTCGAGCATTAGTTCTTGAGATAGAGCGCCCACAAATTTTTTGTCACATACAGACAGACAGACTCACAGACAGACACACAGACTCACAGACAGACGGACAGACTCACAGACAGACATTTTCTAAAAATAGTCAAAACGTGTTCAGGACCTTCTAAAACGTATAAATCCGTCGAAAACCGGAAGTCGAAAATTTTCATGAATCCAATACTTTCTTCTTGTAAAGATAGAAGAAAGTAATAAATCGGAAAATAGGTATTTTGAATCGAAATACACCCTTAAGACATATGAATGAATAGCTGAAAATAAATGAATAAATAAAATATAATGGATCAGTGAAACTGAATAAAAAAGGAAGAATCAATGATTGAATGAAAGTGAAAGAACGTGAATATAGATAGAAAATTATTGCATGAATTAAACTGAATGAATGAAGGAAAGAATGAACGGATGGATGAAAATACAAAAATAATTATATTAATGAATAAAATCAATGTATGCGTGAAAATGAATAAAAATAAGGTATGATTGAAGAAATAAAATTGAAAGAATAATAAAAATGAATAACAGAAGGAAAAAAGATAAAAAATGAATGATAAAATGAAAATGAATGTGAGAGTAGATTGAATAGATGGACATCAATTAATGAATAAATGATAGCAAAGAATTGAATAAAAATGAATCAATGAAAATGAATAAAAATGAGTGGATGAAAATGAATAAAAAAGAGAAATAAATTAACGAATGGAACTGAATAAAAAATGAGGAATTAATGAATGAAAAAAAATGATAGATTTAATGAAAATGAATGGAAATGAATAATATTATATATATGAAAGAATGGCTGAATATAAAGGAATAAATAAAATTGCATGGATGAATGAAACTAAATAAAAAATTAATAATCGATGATTGAACAGAATTGAATGATCGAATGAAAATGAAAGAATGTGAATGATAGATTGAAAAGTAATACATGAATTAAACTGAATGAATAAATAAAAGAATGAATGGATGAAAATAAACAATAAATGTATGAATGAATAAAAATAATGTATGCGTGAAAATGAATAAAAATAAATTATGACTAAATGAATAAAACTGAAAAAATAATGAAAATGAATAACAGAAGGGAAAAAAGATAAAAATGAATTATAAAAGGAAAATGAATGACAGAAGGAAAAAGATAAAAAATTTAATGATAAAATGAAAATGAATGTTAGAGTAGATGAATGTTAATTAATGAATGAATGAAAATAAAGAATTGAATAAAAAGAATCAATGAAAATGAATGAAATATGAGGAATGAATGAGTGAATGAAAATGAATAAAAAATTAACGAATGAAACTGAATAAAAAATGAATTAATGAATGATTTGAAAGATGAATTAATTGAAAGATTTAATGAAAATGTAAAAGGATGAAAATGAATGACATGATATGTATGGGTGAATGGCTGAAAAAAGAAATAAATGAAATGAAATGGAGGAATGAAACTGAATAAAAAATGAAGAATCGATAATTGAACAGAAATGAATGATTGAATGAAAATGAAAGAATGTGAATATTGATTGAAAAGTAATGCATGAAATAAACTGAATGAATGAAAAAAAAGAATGAAATAATAGAAATGAATTAATGCTAATGGATAATAGAATACAAATGAATGAATGTGTGCTAATGAGTGACATAATACAAATGAATGAATGTATGCTAGTGTATAAATGAATAAAATGAGTGGAAATGAATAAACATGAGGAATAAATGAATAAAAAATAAATAAATAATGAATTAATGAAAATGGATGAATATGAATGATAGATTGAAAATAAATGAATTTATTAAACTGAATGAAGGAAGGGAGGAATGGATAAAAATGAAGAATAAATGAATGAATTAAACTGAATGAAGGGAGGAATGAATGGATAAAAATGAAGAATAAATTAATGAAAATGACAGAATACAAATGAATGGGTGCTAATGAATGATAGAATACAAATTGAATGAATGGATGCTAATGTATAAATGAATAAAAATGAATGGGTGAGTGGAAATGAATAGCAATAAAAAATGGGTGAAAAAAACTAATAAAAAATAGAGAATGAATAAATGAAGATAATTGAATGAATAAATGAAGATAATTGAATGAATAAATGAAAATTGGTGAATGTGAATCAAAAAATGTATATGAATGAATGTGTGCTAATGAATGATAGAATACAAATGAATGGATGTAAATAAAAGAATGAAAAAAAAATGAATGCATAAGGGAAAATCTAATGAATGTATCAAATAGATGAGTGAAAATAAATAAAAAGTGAAGAATGAATAACTGAATAAAATTGACAGATTTAATGAAAAAGTATAAAAGTGAATGATACAGTGAAAATGTATTTAAATGAAATGTTAGAATACAAATGAATGAAAGTGGATCCATAAAAATGAATAAAAAATAAGGAGTCAATAAATGAATAAAAACGAATGAATGGATGAAAACAAATAAAAAAACAAATAAATGAATGAACAAAATTGAATAAATTAATGAAAATTAATGAATGTGAATGATAGATTGAAAATGAATAAATGAAAGAAGGAATAAACTAAATAAAGTAATTCTTTTTAGAAAAGTGCGTTGTGAAGCATTTTTTGTGTAGTGATTACGCTCTTAATAGATTGCAAAAAAGTTGCTCTCTAGAAATGAATGTGTTCTAAATATATTGTTGTTAATTTTGATGAAATAGTGTTGTAAATACTATTGATAAAAATAGTTTCTTAAAATTGCTCTGCGAAACACTTTGCCCCCAAATTAACAACGCACTGTAAACACCACATAATTTAAAAATGAAACAACACACGTAAGACACTTTCAAGATATATTTATATATATAGCACAATATTTTCAACGTTCTGCTTTTAAAATGACACAATTTTAAAAATCAATGTTTTTAAAACATATATATTTTGTCCACTTGTAATTTTTAAGGGTGTGTTTCGATTCAAACTGCTTATTTTTTCTATTTATTTTTTAATTTAGTTTTGCTCTCAAATGCATCCAACTGACAAATTGTTTTATTTAGAAAGTACAAGAGGTGCAGTGAGAGTCGATTCTGTGATAAAAACAGAAAATATTGCAAAAAAAAAAGCAATCAAAAACGGCTTTTCGAAATGATTTTTTCGAAGCAGTAGGTCTGGGAACAAAAATTAAAAGGGTCCTACTGTGAAGGTAATTGTTTCTAAATCAAATTCTAATGAATCGAGCGTAAAAGGACATCACACGGCACGGCACCTTGTACGTCTCTTCAAAAATTCCCCTCAGCCACCTTCATGTTTCTACTTTTAAAAATGCGTCTGAAATTGTATCGGAAAATTTCGAGCTGCAGAACGTAGAAAAGCGTTTTTTCGAATGCAGTGATCAATCTTTTTTCTCTATACTGAAAACAAACATCGCACATTTAAATTTTTTGCACCGTTGCGTAGAGAAAAAAATGCGCTTTTAAATTAAATCTGTTTTCATATTATTTTTTTTAAAGTTTTTAATACTTTTTTGTCATTGTGGCAACAGAAGTATTCCATTTTTGAACATTATGGGTGTATTCCAAAAAACGCTTTTCCACCTTCAACAGCTCGAAATTTTCCGATACAATTTTCAGACACATTTTTAAAAATAGAAACACGAAACTTGCTGAGGGGATTCTTGAAGGGACGTATGAGGTGCCGTGTGACGTCTTTTTACGCTCACTTCATTAGAATTTGAGTTATAAACAATTACCTTATCAGTATCACCCTTTTTTTCGTTCCCAAAACTCCCGCGTGGGAAAAATCAGTTCGAAATGCCGTTTGTTGATTGCTTTTTTTTTTGCAATATTTTCTGCATTTATCAAAGAATCGGCAATCACGGCACCTCGTGTCCTTTCCAAATAAGAGATTTTGAAAGATTGGTGCATTGGAGAGCAAAAATGGATTTAAAAATAAATCGAAATACACCCTTAAACGTGGACCCATCAGGAAACGAATGAAATGAAATAAGTTGAGGAATTCAACCAACAAAAATATTCAGATTTGCTTCAGATTTTCCAGTTCTCTACCGAGGAAAACAACTTGTTTCCTAATGGTTAATAAATAAATAAATAAATAATGATTCGAATACTTTCTTCTATGGAAGATACACTTTAAAAAAATGAAGTACTCAAAAATGAATATATCGATGTATCCAAATCGAATTGAGTATATATTTGGATAACAAAAAAATAAACACATTACTTTCTCAATTTTGAAACAGCATTTGTTATTAAATCCAAACAAACGATCATTTTGTACCCTGTATTGGTTTATTTCATTCATGGTGGCATAAAAGATGCTTATTAATGTAAATATTAAATTTTACGTTATTTTTTAAAATGATTTAAAAGTATTGGCAAATAATGCTGTTGTCATATAAATATTCGATTTGGGTATTTTGCTAATATTTTTGCTATTTTTTCTCAATAAAAAATCAATTAAACTTTTATTATGATGAGCGAAGCGAATCCTCTACTAGGCCACTCAAGTTACACTTTGTCGTACACTTTATAAAAAAAACTATTCAGTATTTTGACTTGAAATTAAACATAAGAATAAATTATGATTTGTAGATTTGCACAATGTTATTTTTTTTACAGAATAACCTTTAAAAAATATATACTATTTTAATAATTAATTTATTCTACATGTTTTTCTATTATAGACGCATTTTTGCAAATAAAAAATTGAACGCGTATCTTTTTATTTTAAGAAGGAAAATAAACCATGGGGTAAGTAATTATAGATAGAATCATGATTAATATATTAAATAAAATGTATTTTCATTATTCTGCCAAAATTATTCACACAGTTTACACTTACGGATTTTAAAAGAATTACATTATGATTTATTTATTAAGGTATTTACTTTGGTGAACTGGCAGCAAAAGAATCGTAAACAAGCAAAATTAATTCTTATACAGTCGAACCTCTATATAACGAAACTCCATATATCGAATTTCTCCATATACCGAATTTTTAGTAAGAACGGTCCCCTTTTCGCATGATTACATTAAAAATAGACTCTATATAGCGAAATATCTATCTCCATATAACGAATTTTTTCATAAATTGATCTTAATTTATTCAGTTTTAAACAAGCTTCGAAATCATATGGAATCAATTTTCCATCACTTATTTTTGATTTATCGTTCAGTGGAGAGGTTTTTTTTTTTTTTTTTTAAATAAATATTACTTCTCTCCTTATTCTTTAAATCTAACAAGTTAATCCCACCTCCCACACACCTTTCAAATCCTTCTCAAAACACAGTCAATTGAATTGTTACACATATAAGAGAGGAATCAATGAGAGCACATAAGAGAGACCTTCAAATGGAGGAAATATATCAACTACAATTTTTCATTCCTTGCTAAAATTTGAGAATTTTTTTTGAGAGCGTAACAATTGTAATTTTAAAATCAAAACAACAAAAAATTGCAGATTTCTTCCTCTGAAATTTATGTAAGTCTTCCTCATTTGATTTTCATTAAGCTTTCAAATAAATGTCTTTTCTCTTTTTTGAAACTGCTTAAATAAGTAAGAAATAAAATGTTAGGTTAATATATACTTTTAAACATTTCAAATTCTTAATTAAAAAGATCAAAAATAATATTTGTTCAAAATTTACACATTAAATACTATTTTTAACATCATACTCTATACATCGAATTTCTCTATATAACGAATTTTTTACTGGAACGATGGATTTCGTTATATAGAGGCTCGACTGTGTTTGGTATTTAAAGTGAATATTTTGTTAAATTTCTTAAGTTTGGTATCCGAATCAAAAGATTGACGAATAATTGAGATTGAAGAATAATTTAAGAATATTTTAATTGATTGAAGAATAATTTAATTGAATCAAATTATCACTGTTTATCAGGTTAAAGGTGGTCAACTTGGATACAGTGGGCAAGTTATTAATTTCCCACAAGACATTATGGAATTTTGTACTTTATTACCCCATTCCATTATTTAAACCAGCCTTATATCATAAATAAAAAATTCCGAAGAAATTCTTAGTTATTTGGCTGAATTTACATTTCTAAAATTTAAATGTGCCAAAGCAAAAATAACATAAAATAATAATGTTATTTTCAAATATTTATCTTATGAAATAATGCTTCGCGAATCCAAACAAAGCACGGCTTTTGCTAGTTGTTAATAGTTTTAAGCAAGAAATCAATGCCAGTATATTTTTGCTTTAATTTGTATGTTCAGGGGGCAGTTCATAGCGATTTACATTTCAACACAACCATGGAATCAAAAATGAGCAGACGTGTTTTTCATTTTTGAGTTCATTTATATCGGAGCTATTTTGAGCATGTGAAATATACTTAAAATCGAGTACTTTTTACTCAGTTTTGAGAATCAACTTTTTTTAAGCGTAGAAGAAAATAAAAATGTCTATTCATCTTCTCTTGTGCTAGAAAAAAAAAAATCTCCGTAACTTCTAGTTTGCTTTGAAATCTTTATACACCAAAAAGAAATATAGTTACAGCAGAATTGCAAATAAATGCGGTGATACGGTATGAGATGTCGCACACCACCTGCGTTATTTTTAAACAGCACTCTTCCGTTTTAATTGGGAGCATGAAACCGAAAACTTTGCATTCGTTTTCAAAAATATTGGTTCAGCTGCGGTTCGTGGTCTCGTCCAGGTGAACCTAGATTAGAAAAAACGTCCCATGTTGTCAGGGGAAAAAAAAGTTTCACGAAATGTCGCAAGTTATGTATACTTACCTAAACATTCTCATATATTTCAACACAATTAACGGTGTATTCGAAAAAACGCTTTTCCACCTTCAGCAGCTCGAAATTTTCCGATACAATTTCCGACACATTTTTTAAAGTAGAGACACATGAAACTTGCTGAGGGGATTCTTGAAGGGACGTATGAGGTGCCGTGTGATGTCTTTTTAAGCTCCATTCACTGGAATTGGACTGATAAACCTTCTCAATATAACCTCTTTTTTTGCTCCCAAATCTCCCGCTTCAGAAAATTCGGCTCAAATAGCCGGGGTTTTTTTGGCAATATTTACTTACATTTTATCAAAATATTGACAGACACGGCACACTGAGTAGTTTCTAAATAAGAAAATGGTACTACTAGGTTATCCCATCGACCAAAAAATGAACGCCAAACTATAAGATTAAATGCCAATAATGGATGATTGTGAGTGTCACATTAAATGACATTAAACCCGATACACATGTTCAAAACATCAGCAAGTGGTTTTTAATTCTATTTTTAATTCGTATATTTTATTGATTTTTACTAATTAATTTGTTCTTTCGTTATTTAAAATAAAAATTATGTCAACATGTATAACTTGGCAATTAGTTTGGCGATTTTTATAATTTGGTGAAAATGGGCGACGAGATAACCAAGTAGTACCTAAAATTTTTATTAATATTCCACTAATTATTTGTTTTTTCGTTGATTTAAAATAAAAATTGTGTCACTATGTATAATTTGGCTATTAGTTTGGCGATTTTTATAATTTGGCGAAATGGGTCGACGGGATAACAGAGTAGTACCGAAAATTTGTCAGTTAGGTACGTTTGACAGCCAAAAAGAGCTTAGGAATAAATCAGAAAATATGCAGTTTGGATTAGAATCCACCCATTAGAACACATTTCTAAAGAGCAATCCTTTTGCAACCTATTAAAAACACAATCACCGCACAAAAAACACTTCACAACACATTAATGTGCTCAACAAGCGGAAAACGTTTTGTCACATTTACAAACTCATTTTTTAACTTAGAGATATAAAATTAGAATGCCTGACTATGGAAACGATTTCGTATCGGACTTCTTTTTCTATTTTATGATAATTAAATTACCTATCGAGTTCTAAGCTATTTCGATCACATGATCACCCATTTTTCTCCTGCTTTACGACCGGTTTTTCTGCTTTCGTCCGGAAATGTGCTCAAAAACATCAACTTTGAAGGCTTGTTGTAAAAAATCTATTTTTTTTTTTTTTTTTTTTTTTTTTTTTTTTTTTAACAACAAATTGAGTGCAATTAGACAGTTTCTGAATAACAACGCCTGCTATTTTCATGCATTTCTGAACAAAAATAATTTAAATCATGTGTCACAAAGTTACCAGTTTTGATTTAAGAACACCCTTAAGGTTGTTCTCAACTGCTCTGCTCAATAAGCGCAAAACGTTTTGACACATTCACAAAACAACATATTCACAGATACATTTTTCAACGGAGAAAATATAAAATTGAAATGCCTGACCATGACAGCGGTTTCGAATAGAACTTATTTTTCATTTTATGATCATCAAATTACAAACCGAATTATAAACTATTTGGATCACGTGATCACGCGATTTTCTCCCTTTCGTCGGAAAATGCAGTACAAAATGTCAACTTTGATAACTTGCTCTAAAATATCTATAACGTATTTTAAAAAAACAGAAAATTGAGTGCAATTAGATAGTTTCTGAACAACAACATCAGCTAGTGTCATGCATTTTCGAATAAAAATGAATTAAAATTTATGTCACAAAATTGGCCTTTTTGATTGAAGAACACCCTTAAGGGTGTTCTTCAATCAAAAAGACCAACTTTGTGACACATGCTTTAATTTATTGTTGTTCGGAAATGCATGAAAATAGCAGGTGTTGTTATTCAGAAACTGTCTAACGGCACTCAATTTTCTGTTTTTTTAAAAACAAAATAGATTTTTCATAACAAGCCTTCAAAACTGACACTTTTGAGCACATTTCCGGACGAAAGCAGAAAAACCGGTTGAAAAGCCGGAAAAAAAACGGGTGATCATGTGATAGAAATAGCTTAGACCTGGATAGGTAATTTAATTATCTTAAAATGGAAAAATAAGTTCAATTCGAAATCGCTTCCATAGTCAGGCATTCCAATTTTATATCTTTCCGTTAAGGGTGTTCTTAAATCAAAAAGGGCAACTTTGTGACACATGCTTTAATTTATTTTTTTTCGGAAATGCATAAAAATAGCGGGTGTTAATCAGAAACTGTCTAATTGTACTCATTCTTTTGTTTAAAAAAAAAACACAATAGATTTTTCATAACGAGCCTTCAAATTTGACACTTTTGAGCACATTTCCCGACGAAAGCAGAAAAGCCGGTCGAAAAGCTGGAGGAAAACGGGTGATTACGTCATCGAAATATCTTAGAACTGGATAGGTAATTTAATTATCATAAAATGGAAAAATAAGTTCGATTCAAAATCACTTCCATAGTCATGCATTCCAATTTTACATATTTCTCTTAAAAAATGAATTTGTAAATGTGTCAAAACGTTTTGCGCTTGTTGACCTTAGCAGTTAAGAAAACCCTTAAAGGGTGTATTCGAAAAAACGCTTTTCCATCTTCAGCAGCTCGAAATTTTCCGATACAATTTCAGACACATTTTTAGAAAGTAGAAACACACGAAACTTGCCGAGGGGATTCTTGAAGGCACGTATGAGGTGCCGTGTCATGTCTTTTTACGCTCAATTCATTAGAATTTGATTTATAAGCATTTATCTTCTCAGTATGACCCTTTTTTTCGTTCCCAGATCTCGCGCTTCTGAAAAATCGATTCAAAATGCCGTTTTTGATTGCTTTTTTTTTGCAATATTTCTTACATTTATCAAAGAATCAACAGATACGGCACCTTATACAGTTTCTAAATAAGAGGATCTGCAAGTTTGATGCGCTTGAGAGCAAAAGTGTATTCAAAAATAAATCTGAAAATAAGCAGTTTGAGTCGAAATACACCCTTAAAGTAATTTTAAAAGTGGAACGAAAAAAGAAAAAAAAAATACATATTTGCCTAATTGAGGGCGCTACTCTTTTTAGCTTCACGACTTATTCCTAAATGTGTATACCACCTTACACATCACGATTACAGGAATGCGCGACCCGGAATGATTATATTTTCCTTTCCTAATGGCTTCTCGCGACCATTAAAAGCGCGAACGCGAATACCACACATGTCATCGTGCATTTTTCATGTTCTCTTTCCATTTAATGGCAACTTTCATCATTTATTCCCTCCTCCCCCCATTTTCCTCTACCCACCCAACCCACAATAATCTGGGCGACCCTTACCTGAATCCGAAAACATCTGTAATTGCCTGGAACATTTTCATAAAATAAGCAGGGCCCGGCCCGTTCTGGCGTTGACGTGACACGTAAAGTAAAATGCCCAGATTAATGGAGGCTTCAGATTATTTTCCTTCATTTGTTTTTTGTTTTATTTTATTTTAATGGTGGTGGACCACCCCCTGCGTCAGATTCACATCACGGGCTGTAAACGTGAACCAACCGTAAGCTGAGTTTAGGAGCTTTACGGATGTGCGTGGGGTGTTGTCGCCGAATTTTTCGAGTTAACTCTAACTTAAGGTATTTTTCTTTTTTGTCGCTTTTGTTTATGTGTTTTTTGGCGCTCATTATGTCACCATGGTAAAAGAAGAGAATAATAAAGAAGCAGAATAATAAAGAAGCAATGGAGTGGTTTTTCCACGAAAAGTTCTTTTTCGCCACTCGAACTGTGAATGTCTCCCCCCCCCCTCCCTACTTCAGAAATGGGGCGTCACAATTTACAGGTACAGTTTGAATTCTGTTAACGCTGTTCTCAACTTCCTTTGCGGAACAAGCGCTAGACGTTTGGACACACTTTCAATTTTTTTTTTTTTTTTTTTTAATGGAAAGATATGCAGTGCGTGTAAAAACTATAAGGACAGCAAAAATTATTAATTTTTTTGATAAATTTCAAAACTTTTTTTTATATATAATATGCGTGATCAAGCTGAAAAGCTAATAAAAGAAATCAACAAAATTCAGTTGTCAGTATTTTATTACGAAAACAAAGTAATTTTGCTATTTTTGTTTGTGCAAAAAATATAAAAACACTAAAGAAAATTCAATATAGTAAGCAAAGAAACAAATATTTTATGTGTTATGCACTCCACCTATGAGTTAAATGATTGCAAATATTCCATCCATTAATTTTTAGTACAGTTCGGGGTTATTTTTTTGTACTATTCATCAACTATTGTAAATCTGAATTCCAATTCTGAAGAAAAATGGCTTCCATATTTATAAACTCATCTTATTAGATCACCCTATAAGTTATCGGCAGGATTTATGAGCGATCATTGCAAAGTTTCAATAATTACTTACCCATCATACGTAGTATAGGGTAAGTCTTGCAATCGTTTTGAAACATCGAAAATTTTTTTATGACGGATTTACACGTTTTAGGTAATGGAGATTCCGAAAAACATAATTTTAGAAAAAAAATTTTTGCCGTCAGTCTGTCTGTCTGTCTGTAAACGCTCTATTTCCCGAACAAATTGAGATAGAGACTTGAGATTTTGTATGTACTTAGTATGTAAGAATGGGACGAAGCGTATTTAATATCAGCAACCTCGATGATCCGGAACTATTTTTTTCGGACTCTCGAAAAATTCGTTCTGATGAAAGGTATATAAAAATTTTCGATTTTTTTTTGTTCTAAGGCATGGACGTAAAAGACAATAAAATAACACACATTTTGCATATAGAGCGAAGTCGATCGGATTATTAGTTGCTGAGATATTTGTAATCCTGTTTTCCACATTCTTCGATTTTTCATGACCCTGTATTTCATTCAAATTTCAATTCAGAGGTATATTTTAATTGGAAATGAGACGCTTAATCCGACGCAGTTAATAGTTAGTTAATAGAATTATTATTTTTGGAGTTATAAGGATGTTTCTTTTACGCCGTTCGGTACTACTTGAGTAGTTTGGCGTTTTATATAATTTGTCGAAATTGGTAATCAGCAGTTCTTTAATACAGCATTACTATGTATATTCACAATATTTAAATTTTGTTTATGAATTGCAATGAATTGTATAAATAGTTTTCACATGTTTTATTTTCACATACATATCCATGATGGGTAAGTATTACGGCGGCCCCCCAACGACTAGTTTTCTAATAGAAATGCGCATTATCTCCCTGTTATATCCGGGTTTTTTAGCACTTTCCAACAAAGTTGAAAAGTGCTTATGCATTCGGTTTGTATGGCCGTCTGGCCGTCTCTGTCCGTCTGTCAGCGCTCTAACTCCCGTAAATATACTCGGATTGCTATGAAATTTTTATACGTTATTGAGGTTTACCCTTATTGAAAATGAAGTATCTACCATGATTAGTTTATCTACAGAGAGAATCAAAAGTTTCCCATTACATTACGGCCTATGGGGAAAAATCGTTAATATACTCGGATTGCCATGAAATTTTAGGACGTTATTGAGGTTTACCCTAGCACGAACCCTATTGAAAATGAAGTAGCTACCATCATTAGTTTATCTACAGAGAGAATCAAGTTTCCCATTACATTACGGCCTATGGGGAAAATCGTTAATATGCTCGGATTGCCATGAAATTTTAGGACGTTATTGACGTTTACCCTAGCACAAGTCCTATCGAAAATGAAGTTTCTACCATGATTAGTTTATCTACAGGGCGAATCAAAATTTTCCTATTACGTTACGGCCTATGGGGAAAAATCGTTTCAAAGGAATTTTAAAGATGTTATAGTTATACCCTGTCAACCTATTAAAATGTGTGTTCTATAAAATATAAGGTGAAAATGTAGCTATTATTCATTTACAGGGCCACACAAAAGAATTTCATTAGATAATGGTAAAAGGGGGAATTGTGTGTGACATATTTGAAATATATTAAGCTTTTTCATGTATAATAAAATTGATGTATGTAACTGAAGCTTAATATAAATTATACGCTACTGTCTTGCATAATATGAAGTACATAGCATTTACAGGGCCATATAAAAGATTTCAAACAGTATATTCTTTCCGAAGTACCGTATATGTGTCCGATGATGGCTGATGGAGGGATGAAATGCATTTTAATTATGATATTCGCGTTTATATTTCGCTAAATATATGCACATTATATGATGTGTATAAATGTTATAGTTGATATACAGGAGTAGTAGGAAAATAAGAGTACGGGGACAGGAGGCGGTGGTACTGTGGCACCGTGCCGCCGCCTCACCCAGTGCCACCGCCACCGTCCCTGCGGCTGTCCCATCGCCACCACCATCCTCCTAGTGGAAAAAAGGAACATTCTATTATAACAGGAGAGGTGAACGACCTTCCCTATTCAAAAATATTGTCAATCACATCTCAACACGGAATCATACTATATGATGAAGATTAAATTTATATTTGAGTTTTGAACAAACATAATTTTAATGAGTATTATTAATTAAGCGAAACACTGGAAAAATCTCAGTTTTTAACCATTTTATTTAGATTTCTTCAACTACAAGATGAGATTATCAATTTAACACAAGAAAGTTAAACATATATTTGAATTTTGCTTGATAGACATCTTAATGAGTAGTATTAATTAAGTAAAAACAATAGAAAATATCAAGTTTTATAGAAAAAGACTGATTTCTTACGATTTTTATCAACTATATGATCAATGTAACGACTTAAAAGTTGAAAGTTAAACGTACATCCTAGTTCTTCAACTGCTATAACCTTAATGAGTATCGTTAATTAAGTAAAAACAATGGAAAATATCAAGTTTTATAGAAAAAGACTGATTTCTTACGATTTTTATCAACTTAAGAGAGAAAACTTAAACGTACATTTCAGTTTTTAAACAGCTATAACCTTAATGAGTATTGATAATTAAGTAAAAAACAATGGAAAATATCAAGTTTTATAGAAAAAGACTGATTTCTTACGATTTTTATCAACTGCAACGTCACTGTATCGACTTACAAGTTGAAAGTTAAACATGCATTCTAGTTTTTCAACAGCTATAATCTTAATGAGTATCGTTAATTAAGTAAAAACAATGGAAAATATCAAGTTTTATAGAAAAAAGACTGATCTCTTACGATTTTCTCAACTCAAACGTCAGAATATCAAATGCATTCCAGTTTTGGACAACCATTTCCTTCATGAACATTATTAATTAAGCAAAACAACGGAAAATATTAAATTTTTAACTGATTTCTTCACACTTTTTTTTTAATATAAAATCAGAATACACAACTTAAAATAGAAATTTAAACATATTTTTTAGTTTTTGAACAGTCGTTACCTCAAAGAATTTCAATAATTGAACAATTAACAAAAGAAACTAATGATTTTTTAACGAAAAAAGACGAATTAAACGAATTTAGTTAACTTTTACTCTAAATGGAAATTTCATCATACTTTTATGTACTAACTAAGTAGAATTTTAATGCATAAACGAACACATTTCAATAAATACTCAACACACATACACAAATTTGAAAACAACACCTGCTTCTTGTGACGTCATATTGAAACCAAAACTTATTCCTTGGAAGTCCCTCACCATGCCTTTTCACCCCCATCTCCCCCAATTTTTTACCTTAGGTAGGGAAATGGACAAAGCAATGACCTCTCATTCTTGTATATTTAGAAGTCTGGGAGAAAAAAAGAGACATTTTATGCACTCCAATTTCATAACAGTTACCGCAATATCCCAAAATTTGAATTTTGGAAGACATAATCAGTATAATTAATTAAACAAAATAATAAAAATATTATTTTTTAAGGGGAAAAGATGAATTTAAGCAAATTTGATTAGTTTTACAATAGTCTTTTGAACTGCAACTTGGAAATATAGATTTCTAACAGAAGAATTAAACGTATATTTTAATTTTAACAACAAAAACTTAACAAGTATCATTAATTTAAGAAAAATAAATATCAATTTTAAAGAAAAGACGAATTTGAATAATTTTACACTAGTATTTTCAAAAGCAACATAGAAATATCAATACTTATTCACATAGTTCACTTATTCACTGTATTCAATACTATCCTTACTAATATTATAAATCGGAAAGTGAGTTTGTTTGTTTGTTTGTTTGTTTGTTTGTTCCGCTTTCACGCCGTAACTACTGAACCGATTGTTTTGAA
Source organism: Maratus speculifer (assembly GCA_964019185.1). Taxonomy (NCBI): domain Eukaryota; kingdom Metazoa; phylum Arthropoda; class Arachnida; order Araneae; family Salticidae; genus Maratus; species Maratus speculifer. The sequence continues at coordinate 2,806,266 of OZ025303.1, read as the reverse complement.
ATTTTGCAGACGTAAAGTTAGAAGTCCGGATTAAATAATAGGGTAATTTTTTATTTATTTTATTCAAATATTTTCCTTAATAATTCAAAATTTAATTATTTTTCATACAAAATCAATAGGCATTTTTCAGGTAAAATGTAACCATTTTCCTTTCCTGTTGCCAAGAAAATAAAAAATTGGAATAATAATTTTTCAGCGGCAATGAATTTTTAATAGAAAACTTCCACGCGAAAAACTATAATAAAATAATTTAAAAGAAAATAAATATGACGTCATGTTTGAAATAAAAATAAAAGGTGTATTTTTTATAATACATTTAACAAGGATATTTGTTTAGTTAACGGGAATTTTTGTGTAAAATATGGTGACATAAATTAAAAGTAAAAAGAATGAAAAAGAATTATATTTTTAATAAAATGGTTCACTCATTAAAAATGTGACGTCATAGTTGAAATAAAACAGGTACTTTATAGCAGTCGTTAAAAATACAAGGGGTATGAATATCAGTAGCTAATGGAGCGAGATAAATAATGACGTCATATTTAAAATGAATCAGAAATATTTTTTACTTATACTAATTAATAAGTTATAAGTTACATACAAATGAATATTTTTATTCAAAACTCATAATTATAAATGGAAGAAATTCTTTGTGGGGAAAAGGTGGAAAATAAAATCACTGATTAATATATTTTTGGCTCGATTTTTTAACACTTTCGAACAAAGTTGAAAAGTTATTATGCTTTCGGTTTGTCTGTCTGTGTGGTCGCTTTCCAACTTTCGTAAATATACTCCGATTTCCATGAAATTTTTGGACATTATTAACGTTTACCTAGCACCTATTGAAAATGAAGTTTCTACCATGATTAGTTTATTTACAGGGATAGTCAAAAAATTTCCTTATATTACGGCATTATGGGGGAAAATCGTTTTAATTAAATTTAACGATGTTACAGCCTGTAGAACATATTCAAATTTATATGGATTTACAAAGTGCACTAAAATATGCATTTTGTAAAGTATGTAGTGAAAAGGGCACTTACTATTCATTTACAGGGTCAGACAGAAGAATACCATTGCATAGGAATAAAGGGAGGAACAGTTTCCGACATATTTTAATTACGGTAAACGATTTCATGTATAATCAAATTGATATATGTTGCTGAGGCTTAATGTAAGTTATTTCATGCATAATACGAAGTGCATAGCATTTACAGGGACACACAAAAGATTTCAAAAAATATATATTCTATCCGAAGTACTGTATATCATGGATGATGACTGTTGCATGGATGAAATGCATTTTGAATTATGATATGTGCTTTTAAGTTTCGCTAAATGTATGCATATTAAATGGAGAGTATAAATGGTAATAGTATAAATAGTTAAATTTAGATATACAGGGTTACACAAAAGATCTCGGAAAGGTTACTGGATATGAGCGTAATTTACTTAAAGGTGGTTTTTAAATAAAATATGCATTTTTATTTTGAACTTCATTTAGTAAGCTAAGAAATGTTTGTACTATATATATAAAATGATAAACAGGGTCCCGCAAAGAACTGGGTACAAGGTTGTTTTCGGATGATAATTTCTGAAAATGTAATTTAGGTAGTAATAAGAAATATTTTTGTTTGAAATAAATTTTAGAAAGATACTTTCGTGTATTAAAGGCACTTGGAAAACTACAGAGCTGAACAAAAGAATTCAAGAATGTTTCTATCTATTAGTATTAATTACTGAAAGGAAAATTTTGAGCAGCAAACAAATTAGCAACTAGGGATTATCAGAAGTTTTTTTACCATAAATTCGCGATAAAAAGTTAATTACACATGCTTTTCATCATCGAAATTTTTTGCTTGATTGATCAATTATTTCTTCTTTAAATGTTATGTGAACGAAGTCACGGGTAACTGCTAGTATTTAATAAATTTGGATACACTTTAAGAATTTTCTAATTTATAATTAAATATTAGCTTATATTTAATGTTACCCATGTTTTCAACATTAGTTCATAATCGTGAATTTTGTATTTTAAATACCATGTATTCAGGTTCAGATTATTTTCACTTGAAATCATACAGAATTTTTTAACAGAGTTTGTTTTTAAAATCATTGAAGCAACTGTATTTAATATTTTTAATACCAATTTTCTAAGATTTTTTAACATTTTCCGGTTATACATTCCTCAAAAGTTATTATTACGTATTCTAAACAATAGAAAATATTAATTTTAAGAATAAAAAGACGAATTTAAAAATTTTTTATTAGTTTTACACTATTTTTTCTCACCTCCAACACGGATATATCAATTTTAACAGAAGAATTAAACGTATATTTTAGTTTTTAACAACAAAAATGTAATAAGTATCATTAATTAAACAAAAATAAATATCAATTTTCAAGAAAAGACAATTTTTTACACAAATTTTCAACTTTGAAATACATTTGCTCACATATATTGTTACAGTATATTACTAAACTCAAACTTTTTAAAAAGTTTGAATGTCTTTACAAAGGGTTCATACTTATATTTTTCACGTCTTGACTGCATTCGAAATCTTACAACAAAAGTATACTTTTATTATTATTATTATTATTATTATTCTAGAAAACCTAAAAAATCGTTTCTTGCTACTTTAGACACTTGACATATTAAAACTACTCTACCCATATAATTAATCAAATTAGGATACGATTCATCTTACACTTCAAAATTTCTGAATTTTTACAATACTTATTTTCATCAAACTTTATTCTTGATCCTATATATTTTAATAGCACAGAATTTTAACATCTGTTTTTATCTACTTATCAGAAAATTATTAAAACACCCAACAACAATTTCCAAATATGAATATTATCTTTACAATTTAATAATGAAAAACATACACGAATACAAAGTTTAATTTTTACAAACATTTCATATTTCAACCCAAACTATTCGAAATTTTCACAACATAAGAGCAAACATTAGACGAACTTTTTAATATTAATATTGCTTAGATCTTTTCATCATAACTTTTAACTATGATAATTATCCATTTTTAGGTTGATTGTCGAAAAACTGTAACTGAAATTACATAAACTTAATGTAAAAAACCATGTTCTCACACAATTTCTTGAAATTCAACAAAGAATTGACTATTACTCCAATACTTATCTACTTCAATCTCGACTCTCGATAGTATATAGATATTGCATCATTACATACTTACAACTCTTTTCAAACGTTTATCAGAAAATCAAGTCAATCAAAGTCTAGTATTTATCACACCTGTTCCTCAGAAATATTACTATCATATGAAACAGTAAAGAAAATTAATAGATATTTAATATTTAATAACCTCATACGTGAAATTACTGCCGAATGAGAATACCAATAATCAATAAAATCAACTGTTGGACAAAAAAATAGTACAGATTACCGAAAATTCAAATCATTTTTTCTACAAAAATTACAAAAATTAACAAATGAATGACAAGTTAGAGAAATAACTAAAAAAATAATGAACATATTTACAAATTTATTAAAATCACACCTTTTTCTGGATTACATACCACAATTTCTTGAAAAATTTAACACCGAATTTGTAATATTTTAATCCTAGTATTACATACACTCAATAAATATTCAAAATTAACAAAAAAATAATTTTTTAGTCTCATCAATAAGCAGAAATTCTATATTAAAAGAATATTTTCATAGTAGTACTTATAAAAATGAGAGTTTACAAACTGATTTTCATAATTTTATCACATTTAAACTTAATTTTTATACATAAAGCATTATTTAATCAAATTTTATACTTTCTAATTCAGTAAAATTCAATACTTTTTTAGTTTTTAAACCAATACCACAATATTTATTTACATCAGACTTGATTCTTTACCTTTTATATTTCCACATTACACAAGTGAGTTAAATACTAACTTGGAACGGGAGTTGAAGTCAATTGATTCAATTTGATTTTCATCGTATATGCATTGCCCTTACACGCAATTTCTTACTTCTATAATCATCTAATGTATTAAAACTAATCTACTCATATTTTTAATCAATTCATCAGATGTTTCATCTCGCACTTCTGAATTATCATCCACCAAGTTGCTTAAAATATAAATACTATCTTTATAGTTTTAATGTAGTATACATGACTAATCTTGAGTTTCCATCTATACTATTAATCAAATTATCATATGTTTCATCTTACAGATCAACGATTTCTGAATTATCGTCCATCTAGTTGTTTAAAATATTAATAAAATGTTTATAGTTTTTGATTATACACAGTATGTATGAATACAATCTTTAATTTTTAACAGTTCATATTTCAAATAACCTATTTTCGAAACCAAACTATGTGAATTTTACCACAATGCTTATCATCATACAGAGATTTGTGTTTCATACTTTTTCTAAAAATTATCAGATATGTATGCCTCAGAGAAATTTCTATCATATGAATAAATGAAAAAAAAATTAATTTATATTAAACGTACAACGAAATTTGATTGCAATATATATGTATTTAATAAAAATAAATAAATAAGCGATTATTTATACATTAAACCTTTACTAAATATATATTTCTTGCGTTATACAGATGTTTCAACAAGATGAACCAAAACAGCAGCAAAACTTCAGAAATTAATGATCTGAATGATTCATCCCTAGCACATGTAGCGTTAATGAATAATACATATGTAAGTACTTATATGAAAAATACTAGAATTCGTATTTGTAACGTAATTAGAGTAATATAAAATGATTTGTGTCTCTGCCTACACTTTAACAAATACCTTTTTACCTATTAAGTTGAAGATAATCCTAATTGTTTGCATTTGTTTCTATTACAGATGTGTTTTATTTGCTACAAACACGTCTTATGTAAATGGAATTTGACAGAACAAACAAAAATCCATACAGGTGAAAAACCTTACACTTGGGAAGATTACCAAATGCGGTTTTCAAGAAGATGTGAATCAAAAATGCACACATAATCATATACAATGGTTTATACATGGTTGGCAAATGGTTGGCAAATACAATGGTTTTGCCATTGCATACTGTATTACAAAGAACAAAATTTTTGGTACTTTTTTCATAACTTTTTTTGAAATTTTTGCAACTTTTTTTGCAATTTTTTTTACACTTTTTTTAACCAAAATTTTTTAATTTTTTTAACGTTGTGTTTTTTATTTTTTACTTTTGTAAAAACTTATTTTGAAAAAAATTTTTTTTGCAAAAAATGTTTTTGAAAAAAAAAATTTTTTGTTGTAAAAAATGTTTTTGAAAAAAAAAATTTTTGTAAAAATATTTTTTGAAATTTTGTTTTTGTAAAAAAAGTTTTTTTTGTAAATTTTCTTTTTTCAAAAACTTTGTTTTGAGTTTTTCACTTTGTGATTTTTTTGTTTTACATTTGTGTTTTTTCTTTTCACTTTTGTAATTTTTTTATATTGTAAATATCAGAGCCGAAACTAGAGGGGGGCAGAGGAGGCACGTGCCCCGGGCGCCAACAGAACAGAAGGTGAAGAGGGCGCCAAATTAAGATTTTCTTTGGTGTGTTAGTTATTAAGAATGCATATATGTGAGAGGTGTGGGGGGGGGGTCGCCAAAATCCATGTTTGCCCCGGGCGCAAAAAAGGCTAGTTTCGGCATTGGTAAATATTTTTTGTTTGTTTTTCTAGAAAACTTTGAAATTATTCTGTAAACTTGTATATTTTTTCATACATCTGCTTATTTTGTATGTTCTTATACATTTTTTAAGTTGTGAAAGTGTTGTTTCACTTAAAATGTTATGTATTCCATTAAAGTAGTAGGTTTTAGAAAAATAAATACAACGATAAATGTATATAAAAGAATATTTATGTGAACATTTAAAGAATACATTGCAAAATAATATCTATACATTCACGCTGATTAGAAAAATCACAGGTAACAAAATTTCTTTTCAGCTGTGTGTATGTCTTCCAAATTTTAAGTTTGAGATATTGTGGTAACTGTTATGAAAATATGATGGATAAATAGTCTAAATAACTTCCTTTATTTCTAAATTCTTCAAACGTCTGACTAATTTTTGAATATCTTCACTAAGTTTACATATAATTGACGATGCTTTATATGATGATGTGTGCATTTTTGATTCACATCTTCTTGAAAACCGCATTTGGTAATCTTCCCAAGTGTAAGGTTTTTCACCTGTATGACTTTTTGTTTGTTCTGTCAAATTCCATTTACATAAGACGTGTTTGTAGCAAATAAAACACATCTGTAATAGAAACAAATGCAAACAATTAGGATTATCTTCAACAATATAGGTAAAAAGGTATTTGTTAAAGTGTAGGCAGTAAGACAAATCATTTTATATTACTCTAATTACGTTACATATACGAATTCTAGTATTTTTCATATAAGTACTTACATATGTATTATTCATTAATGCTACATGTGCTAGGGATGAATCATTCAGATCATTAATTTCTGAAGTTTGCTGCTGTTTTGGTTCATCTTGTTGAAACATCTGTATAACGCAAGAAATATATATTTAGTAAAGGTTTAATGTATAAATAATCGCTTATTTATTTATTTTTATTAAATACATATATATTGCAATCAAATTTCGTTGTACGTTTAATATAAATTAATTTTTTTTTCATTTATTCATATGATAAAAATTCCTCTGAGGCATACATATCTGATAATTTTTAGAAAAAGTATGAAACACAAATCTCTGTATGATGATAAGCATTGTGGTAAAATTCACATAGTTTGATTTCAAAAATAGGTTATTTGAAATATGAACTGTTAAAAATTAAAGATTGTATTCATACATACTATGTATAATCAAAAACTATAAACATTTTATTAATATTTTAAACAACTAGATGGACGATAATTCAGAAATCGTTGATCTGTAAGATGAAACATATGATAATTTGATTAATAGTATAGATGGAAACTCAAGATTAGTCATGTATACTACATTAAAACTATAAAGATAGTATTTATATTTTAAGCAACTTGGTGGATGATAATTCAGAAGTGCGAGATGAAACATCTGATGAATTGATTAAAAATATGAGTAGATTAGTTTTAATACATTAGATGATTATAGAAGTAAGAAATTTCGTGTAGGGGCAATGCGTATACGATGAAAATCAAATTGAATCAATTGACTTCAACTCCCGTTCCAAGTTAGTATTTAACTCACTTGTGTAATGTGGAAATATAAAAGGTAAAGAATCAAGTTTGATGTAAATAAATATTGTGGTATTGGTTTAAAAACTAAAAAAGTATTGAATTTTACTGAATTAGAAAGTATAAAATTTTATTAAATAATGTTTTATGTATAAAAATTAAGTTTAAATGTGATAAAATTATGAAAATCAGTTTGTAAACTCTCATTTTTATAAGTACTACTATGAAAATATTCTTTTAATATAGAATTTCTGCTTATTGATGAGACTAAAAAATTATTTTTTTGTTAATTTTGAATATTTATTGAGTGTATGTAATACTGGGATTAAAATATTACAAATTCGGTGTTAAATTTTTCAAGAAATTGTGGTACGTAATCCAGAAAAAGGTGTGATTTTAATAAATTTGTAAATATGTTCATTATTTTTTTTTAGTTATTTCTCTAACTTGTCATTCATTTGTTAATTTTTGTAATTTTTGTAGAAAAAATGATTTGAATTTTCGGTAATCTGTACTATTTTTTTGTCCAACAGTTGATTTTATTGATTATTAGTATTCTCATTCGGCAGTAATTTCACGTATGAGGTTATTAAATATTAAATATCTATTAATTTTCTTTACTGTTTCATATGATAGTAATATTTCTGAGGAACAGGTGTGATAAATACTAGACTTTGATTGACTTGATTTTGTGATAAACGTTTGAAAAGAGTTGTAAGTATGTAATGATGCAATATCTATATACTATCGAGAGTCGAGATTGAAGTAGATAAGTATTGGAGTAATAGTCAATTCTTTGTTGAATTTCAAGAAATTGTGTGAGAACATGGTTTTTTACATTAAGTTTATGTAATTTCAGTTACAGTTTTTCGACAATCAACCTAAAAATGGATAATTATCATAGTTAAAAGTTATGATGAAAAGATCTAAGCAATATTAATATTAAAAAGTTCGTCTAATGTTTGCTCTTATGTTGTGAAAATTTCGAATAGTTTGGGTTGAAATATGAAATGTTTGTAAAAATTAAACTTTGTATTCGTGTATGTTTTGCATTATTAAATTGTAAAGATAATATTCATATTTGGAAATTGTTGTTGGGTGTTTTAATAATTTTCTGATAAGTAGATAAAAACAGATGTTAAAATTCTGTGCTATTAAAATATATAGGATCAAGAATAAAGTTTGATGAAAATAAGTATTGTAAAAATTCAGAAATTTTGAAGTGTAAGATGAATCATGTCCTAATTTGATTAATTATATGGGTAGAGTAGTTTTAATATGTCAAGTGTCTAAAGCAGCAAGAAACGATTTTTTAGGTTTTCTAGAATAATAATAATAATAATAATAATAATAATAATAATAATAATAATAATAATAATAATAATAATAATAATAATAATAAAAGTATACTTTTGTTGTAAGATTTCGAATGCAGTCAAGACGTGAAAAATATAAGTATGAACCCTTTGTAAAGACATTCAAACTTTTTAAAAAGTTTAAGTTTAGTAATATACTGTAACAATATATGTGAGCAAATGTATTTCGAAGTTGAAAATTTGTGTAAAAAATTGTCTTTTCTTGAAAATTGATATTTATTTTTGTTTAATTAATGATACTTATTACATTTTTGTTGTTAAAAACTAAAATATATGTTTAATTCTTCTGTTAAAATTGATATATCCGTGTTGGAGGTGAGAAAAAATAGTGTAAAACTAATAAAATTTGTTTAAATTCGTCTTTTTATTCTTAAAATTAATATTTTCTATTGTTTAGAATACGTAATAATAACTTTTGAGGAATGTATAACCGGAAAATGTTAAAAAATCTTAGAAAATTGGTATTAAAAATATTAAATACAGTTGCTTCAATGATATCTTTTCGATATGTAAAGTGATTGTAGCATTTAGCAATGTACTTTTGAAGAATGTATAATCGGAAAATGTTAGAAAATCTTAGAAAATTGGTGTTAAAAATATTAAATACAGTTGCTTCAATGATTTCAAAAACAAACTCTGTTAAAAAATTATGTGTGATTTCAAGTGAAAATAATCTGAACCTGAATACATGGTATTTAAAATACAAAATTCACGATTATGAACTAATGTTGAAAACATGGGTAACATTAAATATAAGCTAATATTTAATTATAGATTAGAAAATTCTTAAAGTGTATCCAAATTTATTAAATATAGTATTGAATACCGTGAATAAGTGAAATATGTGAATAAGTATTGATATTTCTATGTTGCTTTTGAAAATACTAGTGTAAAATTATTCAAATTCGTCTTTTCTTTAAAATTGATATTTCTTTTTCTTAAATTAATGATACTTGTTAAGTTTTTGTTGTTAAAATTAAAATATACGTTTAATTCTTCTGTTAGAAATCTATATTTCCAAGTTGCAGTTCAAAAGACTATTGTAAAACTAATCAAATTCGCTTAAATTCACCTTTTCCCCTTAAAAAATAATATTTTTATTATTTTGTTTAATTAATTATACTGATTATGTCTTCCAAAATTTAAATTTTGGGATATTGCGGTAACTGTTATGAAATTGGAGTGCATAAAATGTCTCTTTTTTTCTCTCAGACTTCTAAATATACAAGAATGAGAGTCCTTTGTCCATTTCCCTACCTAAGGTAAAGGGGGTGGGGGTGAAAAGGTATGGTGAGGGACTTCCAAGGAATAAGTTTTGGTTTCAATATGACGTCACAAGAAGCAGGTGTTGTTTTCAAATTTGTGTGTGTGTGTTGAGTACTTATTGAAATGTGTTCGTTTATGCATTAAAATTCTACTTAGTCAGTATCATTGTGCGCGCGGCAGCGAGCAACAATAATATGATTGAGCGATAATGCACACGGATTTTTCAATTTTTCTTTTTGCAATAACTAACTAAATACTTATCCAATTTTGATGATTTTTTTTAAATGTTCGTCTGACCAAGAAGCACAACATAGCACAAAAATTATTTTTTTTATGGCATACTGTAGGTGTACTGTAGAGTATTCTGAAAATCGGACAAAAATTTTGTGGCACAGCACTTTTCTCGAAAACTACTAAAGATAAAAACTTAATTTTTTTTTTAAACAAAAGACAAACTTTTTATCCCGAGGTAGTCATCGAGAAAACGTTATTTCGCTGGGCTGTTTTTCTGAAATTGCGTATTTTCCAAACTTGGTCATAAATGGGTATATCTAACGTTCTATTGCAGATGGAATGTTGCGGTAAAGTTTATTTTAAAGATTTTGCGATGCTAATTAATCCTGCAAAAATTCATAGCTTTACGTTAAACAGTTTTTTTACAAGATGAAATAAAAGAATAGCAGTCATCAATCTAAAGTACTTGTGATCATCGGAGAGAAAAACCAGTTACACCATTCGATTAAGCATAAAAAAAATGCAGAATTCTTTTTTTTCTCTTATTTTTAACTTAATTTTTTAACGAATTATGAATTTTTTTGAAATTTTTGACATGCTGATTTTTGTCATTTTTTAACACTAGAACGCCCGGATGGAGTCGATTCGACTCCAATCATGTAACTAAATTTCAATTCGTACCAGAAAAATTTTCTTGAAATAATTTAAATCTAATCCACGCAAATTTACGTTAAATAAATCAATTAAATAATTTTGAATAAAAATTCTGGTGAGAAATATTATTTTCAAACTTGAGTAGAATTTCCGGGCGTTCTAGTGTTAATGAATCATTTACTGAATAATTATGCAAGGTGTCTAGCCCTGGTGGCTGTCAAATTTGATTTTTAATTTTAAATTAGGCAATTTTTTGCACCATGCCAAATTTATATTTTATCCATTTTTTTCATTTATTTATATTTTGTTTTTAGCACAATGGCATCAATGGCAAAAATGCCTGGCATACCTGTCAAATATTGGGGCCCTGTACTTTAACAAAGTGTATTTATTATAAGTATATACCGTATTTATTCTAATAGAATGCGCCCTCTAATAGAGCGCGTCTTCTAATAAAGTGCGCACCTTGGTGCTGATTGAAAAAATAAATATACGGAAACGATATAGTAGATAAGTAGAAAACGATTATTTAAATGCATTATCGAGGATTCTCATCGATCAAAATAGAGATATTCTATCAAAGCGATGGAGTGGCGATGCAGCAAAAGTTTCAAATTTTGAACAATGCACTGTTAAAAATCTGCTGCATTTTGCTGCAAAGCACTCCCCTGCTTGTATAGAAAACGGTTACTTGGCCGTGAAATGGAGCTTTCTCATTGGTTGGAATAGAGATATTATATACAAGCGGTGGAGTGAGTTGCAGCAAAATGCAGCAGATTTTTAACAGTGTGTACCACTCCTGTAAACTATAGCGCCAAGGATATATGCACACTGTTAAAAATCTGCTGCATTTTGCTGCAACGCACTCCCCTGCTTGTATAGAAAACGGTTACTTGGCCGTGAAATGGCGCTTTCTCATTGGTTGGAATAGAGATATTATATACAAGTGGTGGAGGGCGTTGCAGCAAAATGCAGCAGATTTTTAACAGTGCACTGTTAAAAATTTGACCCATTTGTTGCAGAGTCACTCCACAGCTTTTATAGAATGTCTCTTTATGGCCAATGAGAATGCTCCATAACACAGTAAAGCAATCGTTTCCTATAAAAGCGGTGGAGTACGTTTTTAATAAGTCCGTAATAAATACGGATTAAGAAAAAAAAGAAGCATGGTTTTTGTATCAAACTTTACTCTTGCATAAAAAAAAGTTCCTGTTTTTGGCAAAAATAATGGATATTTGAATGAAAAATCTATTCTTTGAAAGGATTTATTATTTTATTCACTTTAGTAAAAAACTGATTTTTTTTATTTTTTTATTTTATTTTATTTTATTTTTTTTGAAAACCACCGTAGAATTTTGGTATAGAAAAACCTGTTTAATTTTTTTTTTTAATTTGTAACACCAGAGTATTAGAGTATGTAGCATTTTTTAATTTCAATACAAATAAGATTTTGTTTTCTATATATAAAATACAAAACAAGTTGTGCAGTATCCCTATGGAATATGGAAAAATAGAAGGACTAGTGAAAAATGCTCCAAGGAGCAGTGCAAAAGCAGAATATGATTTTAATTGAGCATTAAAAAGTAATGGACAAGTGCTTCTGTTAATTACTGAGCATGAGGAAGGATAAGGGATCCCTTCTTGGCTACAACTCACTTCAATGCCAACTCTGAAAAAATCATATTTGCGCTTTTTCCGTGAAAACAAATCAGTCGCAGTTACTATAAAAATGTATAGTGTAAAGACGTAACCAGTAAAGATGCAGCTTAATTAGACATAAATGTAAAGGAAGGCTACATAATGCCAGATACCTAGTTCCTGCAGGTATCACATTCATGCACTGCCACCAAGCATACCCTAAGTGTATAATTGCACAGAAAATTGATTTGTAGTATAGTGCAGCGTGAACAGTGCAGTTAACATCAGAGATGTAGTACAGGCTATACGCCGTACACCTTCTGGACTTTTTAATAGAACACCATATACCCTCTGTTTTTCAAGAAAGCTTATAGTATACACACTCTAGAATATCCCTCTGCTTAGAGCATATATCTTATGTTATTTTTATGGCTACACCCCTGGTTAACATCTAAAGCACGGTGGAAAATTCTACTAAAGAACCGCAAATTTCTTTTATATGGAAAAAGCGCAAATATGATTTTTTCAAAGTTGGCATTGAAGTGAGTTGTAGCCAAGAAGGGATCCCTTATCCTTCCTCATGCTCAGTAATTAACAGAAGCACTTGTCCATTACTTTTTAATGCTCAATTAAAATCATATTCTGCTTTTGCACTGCTCCTTGGAGCATTTTTCACTAGTATAAAAGTATGATGAAATTTCCATTTAGAGTAAAAGTTAACCAAATTCGTTTAATTCGTCTTTTTTCGTTAAAAAATCATTAGTTTCTTTTGTTAATTGTTCAATTATTGAAATTCTTTGAGGTAACGACTGTTCAAAAACTAAAAAATATGTTTAAATTTCTATTTTAAGTTGTGTATTCTGATTTTATATTAAAAAAAAGTGAAGAAATCAGTTAAAAATTTAATATTTTCCGTTGTTTTGCTTAATTAATAATGTTCATGGAGGAAATGGTTGTCCAAAACTGGAATGCATGCTTAAATTTCTTTCTATCAAATTGATATTCTGACGTTTGAGTTGAGAAAATCGTAAGAGATCAGTCTTTTTTCTATAAAACTTGATATTTTCCATTGTTTTTTACTTAATTAACGATACTCATTAAGATTATAGCTGTTGAAAAACTAGAATGCATGTTTAACTTTCAACTTGTAAGTCTATACAGTGATGTTGCAGTTGATAAAAATCGTAAGAAATCAGCCTTTTTCTATAAAACTTGATATTTTCCATTGTTTTTTACTTAATTATCAATACTCATTAAGGTTATAGCTGTTTAAAAACTGAAATGTACGTTTAAGTTTTCTCTCTTAAGTTGATAAAAATCGTAAGAAATCAGTCTTTTTCTATAAAACTTGATATTTTCCATTGTTTTTACTTAATTAACGATACTCATTAAGGTTAAAGCAGTTGAAAAACTAGGATGTACGTTTAACTTTCAACTTTTAAGTCGTTACATTGATCATATAGTTGATAAAAATCGTAAGAAATCAGTCTTTTTCTATAAAACTTGATATTTTCTATTGTTTTTACTTAATTAATACTACTCATTAAGATGTCTATCAAGCAAAATTCAAATATATGTTTAACTTTCTTGTGTTAAATTGATAATCTCATCTTGTAGTTGAAGAAATCTAAATAAAATGGTTAAAAACTGAGATTTTTCCAGTGTTTCGCTTAGTTAATAATACTCATTAAAATTATGGTTGTTCAAAATTCAAATATAAATTTAATCTTCATCATATAGTATGATTCCGTGTTGAGATGTGATTGACAATATTTTTGAATAGAGAAGGTCATTCACCTCTCCTGTTATAATAGAATGTTCCTTTTTTCCACTAGCGGGCGTTTGTGGAGGGGGATGCACGGTGGGCGCAGGGGGCATCGCAGGAGGGATGGTGGTGGCGGTGGGACAGCCGCAGGGACGGTGGCGGTGGCACTGGGTGAGGCGGCGGCACGGTGGCGGTGGCACTGGGTGAGGCGGTGGCACGGTGCCACAGTACCACCGCCTCCTGTCCCCGTACTCTTATTTTCCTACTACTTACAGGGCTACGCAAAAGAGCTCCCCAACGTTACTGAATATGAGCGTAAATTACTTAAACGTGGTTCTTAAATAAGCTATGCATTTTTACGCTGAACTACATTCAATTTACTGAGAAATGTTTGCAGAATATAGATAAAGGGATATACAGGGCCACGCAAAGAATTCGGTACATGGACGCCTATGAATGATGATTTATGAGAATGTGATTTCAGTTGTTTTAAAAGTGTTTTAGTTTACAATAAATTTTAGCCTAATGCTGACGTGTAATAAAGGTAGAATGTAAACTACAGGGCTGAACAAAAGTATTCAAGTGTGTTTCCATCTAATAGTATGAATTGCTGAAAAAGAAATTTCAAGCTACTGGGTATTTTCTTGCTAAGCTAAATTTTCCCATTATATGAACTGACATATGAAATACAGGGCTGTTCTAATGTACTGGAATACATATTTGGGTATATATGGTTATACACTATTATTTCCCTAAATAACAAAGTTTTGTTAAAGATTTCATTAAGTGTTGGAAAGTGCTTCATAATCTATGCTTAACGCATGATTTTTCTTACTTGTTATTTTTAAAAGTGTGCAATCGATGAATGATGATCAAAAAGAATTCGTATATCTGTCTTTGAATTAAATTTTTTTGAAAGATATATAAGTGATACCTCGTCGTTGAACGTAAAGCAGCCACATGTTGCAATGAATACACCATCTAACTAATGTTTTAAAAAAAATCTTTTTTTTTTTTCCTCAATTTAATTTTTTCCGATGAAAAGAAATGAAACTTAAATGGTTCTGATGACGAGAAATATCAAATGGATGATTTAAGAAAAGAAAAAGGGATTAATAGCGGCCCTTCATCGTTTGCACTTATCGGTGAGGTGCACCAGTTTATGAAGAAAGGTTGGAAAAGCTTGCTCTAATGTTACACTATATATTTCATAGTGTATATATTGCTCTATGTACACTATGTATATTTTATTTATTTTTTTCGTAGGGGTTGGGGATGGGGAAGAACATTTGCAGTTCGAGTGGCAGAAAAAAACATTTCAGGTGAAGACTACGACCTTAGTTGTTTAAAAGTTTTGTAAAATTTTTCATCAACTGTTTTACAAGATAAATTTTCATTTTTTTTTTTTTTTTTTTTTTCAGAAATGCATTAAACGAGAAGGTGTTGCTATTCAGAACCTATCAAACCCCAATCATTTTCACGCTTTTATTTTTTATTTTATTTTATTTATTTATTTTATTTATTTATTTATTTTGTTTATTTATTTATTTATTTATTTGCAAATGCAATAGAACTTTCAGAAAACATTTTGAAAAATAAAATAATAATAATATTTTTATAGTTTCGACAAGCTCAAAAATGTCTAGAGATTTTGAGTGAGAGTTCCTATATGCCTGTCGAAAATGTGCGTAAATTAAAATGAAATGTAGATGTCGCTGCTAGTTTTGACACTTCCTATTTGTGAAACGAAGTGAAATCATTTCTATGTTTTTTGACTGAACCACCGTGTGTGTGTGAAAATGTGAGCTTAGAAATGAAGCATAAGTAAAAATTATGTTCTAACTGTTAAAATGTAGGAGAGATCCTTGAAATATAAAGTCAAGATACACGATAAAAAGTGTTTACAACTTGATTGAAGCTGTATGAAATAAAATAAAATATTATCAGAATTACATTGTTCCGGGCTTGGCAGAAATCCAGAAGGATTTCGATAATGCCACCTCTTGTAAAAGAACGATTCACACCCACAGCATCATGGGATTGGATTGCGGAGACGCTCCCAAGCAAGAAGTTTCGAATTCTCTTCTCAAAATGCATCCAGTTTTACCATCAGCCAGCAAGAAAAGAATGCAATCATCATCATCTTTTTCATCGTGGTGGTCCCAGGGTTCGATCTACAGCGTCGATCACCCCAAAACCCCACCTTTTTCCCAAGAAGAGCCAAAAAACAAAACAAAAACGAGAAAAAACCTCTCCAACTTTCATTAAGTCATTAAGTTACAAAATGATGCATTGGTACAAGCGTGGTCCCAGCAAATTGCCTCGCTTCGGACTTGGGATGAGGTGGGGATACCTTTTGGCTTTTTTTTTTTTTTTTCTTCTTGGTGGATGGCAACGGCTACTTCCTCGTGATGAGTGATTGAGAAATGAATGAGAGGGGGAAAGGCATAAGACCCCCCCCTCCCTTTCCAGGTCTAACGAAATGGTATTACCTTTCGTGCGAGAATACCTGAAAACGACGTATTGCTTTTTATTTTGTTTTTTTACTCGCGCTTTAACTACTTTGGAGGTATGACTATTTATAAGGGGTTGTACATACATAACGTCATCAAGTTTTTGGTGATTTTTGACTCTTTCTCCCCTTTTACGATATCATACGTTATCCTTTCTTGCGCTCCCCCTTTCCTCTTTCCCTCCTAAAAATATTATTATCAGTTCTAAAAATTTCTTTTATTTTGTACAATCTTTTTATTTCATATAACACAATCGAAAGCGATTTGAGTTAGAAGTGTAGATTTTTATGTTCAATTAGTTTTGAAAACCATTCTACGCATTTACAGTGAAATTAAATCTTTGAAAACATACAACATATTCATTATCAGACACTTTGCGACATTTTTGTATCGTACGTTCCATAATAATGTTATTAAACAAATTTCACCAAAAAGTGCCCCGAGGGATCAATCAATGAACAATCTCGCATATCACCCTATACAACTGTAACAGCTTTTATCTCCCTTGCAATCTCTTGCGTCGCTTTTACTTAATTATCCCGTATCATTTCTTGGGGGGTTATAGCCATTACTTCGGCATAAATCATAATAATAAATTGCTTACCTTATTATCTTGCTCTGCGGAGGTGCGCGTATGGAACTGGTTGAGGTCTATGCGATTTCAAATGTTATTAGCGTTGTGTAAAATAAAAAAGATATTAAGGGTGTATTCGAAAAAATATTTTTCCATCTTCAACAGCTCGAAATTTTCCGATACATTTTTCAGACTCATTTTTAAGGGTGTATTCGAAAAAACGCTTTTCTATCATCAACAGCTCAAAATTTTCTGATGGAATTTCAGACACACTTTAAAAATAGAAACATGAAACTAGCTGGGGTGATTTTTGAAGAGAAGTACAAGGTGCCGTGCGATGTCATTTTACGTCCCATTCATTAGAATTTGATTTATAAACAATTACCTTCTCAGTACACTGTAAAAAAAGAGGGCCGATCTACTAAAAAAAATTAGTAATCCTTGTAATTACTAAAAAATTTTTTGTAATCTTACTTGGTTACAAGGAATCTGTAAGAATTACTAGAAAAAAGCTAGCAACGAATAGAGTTAATGGTTTAAATTTTTAATAGCTATTACTAAAACTCACTTGGCGTGGCCCTGATAGCCTAGTGGTCATAGCACCGAACTCTAGGCTGAAAGTACCTGGTATCGATGCTGGCTGCCGCCAAATATGCACCGAATGTAAATAAAGGGATTATGAAAATCCTATCGTAGCAGTTACTATGGATAACGATCTCTGAACTTTCCCTTCCTTTTAGAAACATGTCAAAATAGAGCAGGTAGCAATGTTTGGGGCTGCCATCTATTACGGCTTTACCGAAAATCTTCCGTTTCAGAAGTCTCTCTTTTTACCCACTGGATGCAGCTCGAAGGAAGCTCCTGCCCTTCGGGCACACGTAATGGTTACTATAAGTAATTTTGGAGCTATTACTAAAATTTGATTGGTGGCTCATACTAAAAAGTTTTAAATTAGTTATACAAAAAAATCTTTTGTTCAGTTTACAAAAGAAATGTTTGTTTCACTTGCAAAACAAAGTTTGTAATGGTTACTAAAAAATTCTGTGGAATACAAATTTACTAAGAAATTTTTAATAACATCTTGAATTTTTTTTTACAGTGTAGGACCCTTTTTTTTCGTTCCCACATCTCCCACTTCGGAAAAATCGTTTCAAAATGCCATTTTTGATTGCTTTTATTGCAATATTTTCTGCCTTTATCCAAGAATCGACCCTCACGGCACCTTGTATACTTTCTAAATAAGACAATTTGTCAGTTGGATGCATTGGAGAGCCAAAATGAATCGGAAAATAGGCAGTTTGATACGAAATGTACACAGTAAAAACAGGAAAGTTGCTGGAATGATTTTGGAAGAGATGTATAAGAGGCCGTGTGATGTCATTTTTCACTCCATTCATTAGAACTGGATTGATAAACAATTATTTTCTCACAAGGAAGGTCTCCATTGGGGGCATACTCAGAATTTTTCGAAAAAAATACGAATTAAACTACTCATGTAGGTAATAAAGGATCAGTGAAAATTAGCGGCGGAATTACATTATTAGATAGGTAAAAAAATAAAATAGTTTGGAATAATTGGCGTGAAAAGCTGAAAGCTACGCGGGATTTGGCGAGCAGTGCATTTCCTCGCCAAAAGCAGACGATTTTAACGAATCTGAAAATTGATTTTAATTGACTTCACTGTTAAAAATCTGCAGCATTTACTGCAACATCAGTCCACTTCTTTTATAGAACATCTCTCTTCCGACCAATGAGAATGCTCCATAGCACGGTGAATTGACCGTTTTCTATAAAAGTGGTGGAGTGAAGCTGCAGAAAACGGTACACTGATAAAAATCTGCTGCATTTTGCTGCAACGCACTCCACCGCTTGTATATAATATCTCTATTCCAACCAATGAGAAAGCTTCATTTCACGGCCAAGTAACCGTTTTCTATACAAGCAAGGGAGTGCGTTGCAACAAAATGCAGCAGATTTTTAACAGTGTATTTTTCAATTTGGAACAATTTTAATCAATTTAAATTGTGTTTTGAATGATAAAATATATTAATTTCATTTTGTTATAAGTACTTGTAAATGTTTATGACAAAATTACACTTAAAGTAAAGTAAAAATGCAAAACTAAAATTACTTAAACTAATTTAAATAAACTGAACATAGAAAGTTTTTTCTTTAAAAAGTATTCGAAGCGTAAAAGCGTATTTTTTATTTATTTATTTTTATTTGAACAACATACATCAGACTTGTATGCTCGACATCAAAGCCTGCTTATAAGTCATCGTCATAAAGCGTATTTTTCAAAATTTCGTTTTTTCGCCAACCGGGGATAAATCGCCAAATAAACGAATTTTTTATTATTTTTTTTTTACGGACGTTATAAGGAGGTTCCGCCGAAATTTTTTTTGTAAACATATAACTATATGAGAAGAACATTCTGTAATTTTTTCAAATTTTTCTGAGTATGCCCGTATGGAGACCTTCCTTGTCAGATGCACCCCTTTTTTCCATTCCCAGATCTTCCGTTTCGGAAAACTCTGTTGAAAACGCCCATTTTAAGAGCATTTTTTTTTTTTTTTTTTTTTTTTTTTCAATATTATCTGCATTTTTCCAAAAATCGTCCAGCACGGCATATTTTGATGTTTCTGATTAACAGAATTTGCCAGTTGGATGCGTTTGAGAACAAAAATGAGTTCAAAAATATACTAGAAAACAAGTAGTTTAAATTTAATTATACCTTTAACGTAAAAATAATTTTTATCTAAAAAAATCGTATTAAAAGTGTTAATATTTACATTACCTTCAACAATATTACTTTATCTCCCTTGTAACCTCACGCGTCGCTTTTACTTAATTATCCCGTATCATTTCGTGGGAGTTATAGCCATTACTTCAGCATAAATCATAATAATAAATCGCTTAACTTATTATCCTGCTCTGCCAGAGGTGCGCATCATATAGAACTGATTGAGGTCTATGCGATTTGAAATGTTATAGTGTTGCACTGCAATCGCGTGAAATTCTTTTGCAACACTTAACTGAACATAAAATTCATTAACTTTTAACTAAAATCGTTTTAGATTGTGCTGCGATTGTGTTGTGCGAAATAAAAAGATTGTGCAAAAAGAGTTGTTAAAAATCAGAAAATGTGTTTTCGAAATATTTTTCATAATATTCATTAGTAAAATTGGGTATTTTAAATCCGTCATATCGAAAATACAGTATTAAAAATTTTACCAACTTGCTGCAGCGTCACTCCACTACTTTTATACAATATTTCTTTTATGACCAATGAGAATGCCCTCATGACACTGTAAAGTAACCGTTTTCTATAAAAGCGGCGGAGTGACGCTGCAGCAAATAGGTGAAATTTTTAACAGCGTACTTTGAAAATACTTTGAAAGATTTTAAGGAATTCGTAACTCCGTTATAAAGGGTCTCGAGTTTTTTTTTTTTTTTTTTTTTTTTTTTTATGTGAACGTGATGTGGTTTCTCGTTTATTTTTCTTCGCTTTTTTAACTACAACTTTTACAAAAATACGATATGAAAATTGAAGTCCCATTAATTAATGAAAATATTCCAAAAAGAAAACTTTAGTATAGGAAGTTGCACTTTTGAAAGGAAAGCGGCGATCATTATTGAAGAAAATCAGATTATGTGAGTTATTTTATTTTCATTTAAAATTTTTCTAAATTTGTTGAAGTTTTTCTTGCCGAAACCCCATCTATAAATTTCTGAACATATTGTTTTATGAATTCCGCTGTAGAAATGAACTAAAATTTACATGGCGGCCTTAACGGGTACGTCACAAGTGTTTTACTTGAGTTGTTTCACAATGTTCTAAATATTAGAAATTTTAAGGGAATGTGTAAAATTAGTTGTAATTATATCAAAGTCATATAATAAAAAGGTAAGAGAATTCAGCTTACCTTCTTTTTCAGGATCGTCCACGACTTTTTTATATCTAAACTAGAATTATCCATGGGTAAATATTGACTTGTCCATCTTTAAGAATGTCCTAAAAATAACTTTTTTACTTTATATTAATTTGTGTGTTATTGTGAAATTATGGAACTTTTAAAGTTAATTAATTTTATGTATATTCAAATATAAAAATTATTCAACACTGGAGCATACATTTTAACTCCTTACTACTTTAAATACAGAGAGAAAAGTGAATTAATACCAAAAGAAATGATTACATAAAAAAAAAAGGGTACGTCGACCAATTTCGCCAAATTATACAAATCGCCAAACAAATAGCCAAATTATACATATTGACATAATTTTTATTTTAAATAACGAAAAAAAAAATAATAATTAGTAGAATTTTAATAAAAATATTGATAAAAAGTCGAAATAAAAATCACGTAATGGCATTTTAAACACGTGAATCGTATTTAATGTCATTGAATGTGACTTCACGATCATCCATTATTGGCGTTTAATTTTATAATTTGGCGATAATTTTTTGGTCGACGGGATAACCTAGTAGTACCAAAAAAAGAAATAAAATAAATTAAAAAATGATCATAAAGCTCGTATTTTCTTGTTTAAAATGAACAGTTTTATAAATATAGTTCTTTGTTTCTGGATGAATTAGATGATATAATCTATTGCTTGTTTCGACACTTAATTATAAAACAGTTCACTAAATAGATTTATGACGAGTAAATTAAATAATGGGTACTTACGTAATAACGCCACCGCAGCATAAGTTGCATTAATGCGCCAATAAAGAGCAATCTTGTTCGCTTGCGCACGCAGTTATCTTTTGGATTCCTTGTTGTCCTTTTTTTTTTTTTTTTTTTTTTTTTTTTTTTTTTTTTTTTTTTTTGCTCATTTTTGACGCTATTTTTTCGTACGCATGCGAACAACAAGATTGCACTTTATTGGCTCATTAGTGCAACTTCTGCTGCGATGGCGTTAATACGCAAGTGCCAAATGATGTTAAAGTTGAAAGATTGACAGTCATCATGACAAATAATTAAGGATGTATTTCGATTCAAACAGCTTCTTTTCCAATTTATTTTTGAATTCAGTTTTGCTCTCAAATGAATCAAACTTTCAAAATCTCTTATTTGGAAAGTACACAAGGTGCCGTGATTGTCGATTCTCTGATAAATGCAGAAAATATTGCAAAAAATGCAATCAAAAACGACATTTTGAACCGATTTTTCCCAAGCAGTACATCTGGGAACGAAAAAGAGGGTCCTACTGATAAGGTAATTGCTTATCAATCAAATTCTAATGAATGGAGCAAAAAATGACATCACACGGCACCTTATACATCAATTCAAAAATACTTTCAGCAAGTTTCATGTTTCTACTTTTAAAAATGGTGTCTGAAATTGTATCGGAAAATATTGAACTGTTCAAGGTGGAAAAGCGTTTTCTTTAATACATCCTTAAGTTCATATACGATGATTATTTTCTGAAATAGATTAAGTTAATTTATTATAAATGTTTTCTGAAAGAGATTAATGTTACTAACATTGAATATATTGTTTTATGAATTCTGCTGTAAAAATGATTTCGAAAATGAACTCCCGGTAAGCACCGGGTACGTCACAAGTGTTTTACATGAGTTGTTCTACAGTGTTCTAAAATGTGTGGGGCTTACAATGTGTTGTTACAATGTGTTTGGGGACAAAGCGTTGTGGAGAACACTATTTTATTAACACTTAAATGCATAGGATAGAACGCGTTCCAAAAAATGAGCAATTCAGAGAATCAGAATTCATACCAGAAAAATTTAAATAGTAAATTTTTCTTTATTTAATTACAAATGGTCTGTCATTAAGTAAAGTGAAAATTGCTCTTTTAAATTTCTGGTGAGAATACGGAATATGTGAATACCCCCCCCCCCCCCAACAAATTGGGAACACTTGCGGTATCGAAAATGATACAATATGCATTTAAGGGTTAAGCTATTTTCATCAAAACTATTTACAAAACAATTACCAGCACTATTTCTAGAAAACGCTTCTAGGTCAGCAATACTTTGCAATACATTCACAGCACATTTCTTGAGAGCAACACTTTTGCAATCGATTAAAAGCACAAGCATCACACAAAAATCGTTTCACAGTACATGATTGTGCTGTGAATTTGGGGACAAAAAGTGTTCCAAAATATGTTTATTTGGTACTAATAGGTTAACCCGTCGACGAAAAAATTATCGCCCAACTATAAGATTAAATGCCAATAATGGATGATCGTGAATGTCACATTCAATGATATTAAATACGATTCACGTGTTAAAAATGTCATTAAGGGATTTTTATTTCGACTTTTTATTAATATTTTTATTAATACTAATTATTTGTTTTTACCGTTATTTGAAATAAAAACTTTGTCAACATGTAAGATTTGGCTATTAGTTTGGCGATTTGTATAATTTGGTGAAATGGGTCGCCGGGATAACAGAGTAGTACCGTTTATATTTCTGTGTTTGAGCGTTTGCAGTATATGTAAAGAGCGAGAATTAAGGGTGCGCTTGAAAAAATATTTTTCCATCTTCAACAGCTCAAAACTTTCTGATACAATTTCAGATTTATTTTTAAAAGTAAAAATATGAAACTTGGCTAAAGTGATTTTGAAAGAGATGTACAAGAGGCCGTGTGATTTCACTTTACCCTCCATTCATTAGAATTGGATTTTTAAAGAAACTACATTCTTAATATGACCATTTTTTTGCGCTTCCAGATATCCCTCTTCGGAAATTCGCTTCAAAATATCCACGTTCACAGTAGTTCTTGATATATAGTCTGCCTTTATCAAGAAATCGACAAGCGCGGCACATTATGTAGTTTTTAAATAACAGAATTTGACAATTTGATGCGTTTGAGAGCAAAAATGAATTAAAAAATATATCAGAAAATAAACAGTTTGAGTTGGAATGCCCCTCGGAATTGTTAAGCTTTGGGCGTTTGATGCATTTTTATACTCAAAATTTATCCCCAGGGAATTAATATTTTCAATTTCTTAATTCAGTGTTCGTTCCTCAAAGGATGTTTCCCTTTTTATCTTAGTTGTCAAATTACAGTCCTCCCCACTTAATCGGGTAACGGATAATCGAATACCCCGCTTATTCGAATAAAATCCTCCGGAACCGAATTAAATCCCATTGGGCTAATGTTATTTTCCCCCGCTTAACCGAATAATTTTCACGAAATGTCCTCGCTTAATCGAATAACAACTGAGTGAGGCAATTTGAAAAATGGGTGTGAAAAACACGTTTCAATTGGAATTTCCTCCACACTTTTTTGTCATTTTAGGTTCTTACACAGAAAACAAATTTCCAGATCTTTCGTCTGGCAGGTGTACAGTGGATTAGTCGATTGAGCTCCTTTTCTTGTTTTTTTTCCGTATGAATTTGAAAAATGGTGAAATAAATTGCACAATGATTTCGATCAATTTTGAATTTTGTTTACTTTTGTTTAACAAAGGACATTTTTTTCACCTTTTTCCATTTTTTACAGATATTTTTAATGGAGACACTTTCATTTTCAAAGCCGATTCCGAAACTGAAACAGCCTCATTTAAAAAAAATCAGCAATAAAAATCGAAAAAGCTAAAAACGACGCCGCCCTTTGAACAGATTGATCTCAGCTATTCATTGCAAAAAAGATCATTTAAAAATATTGAGATGCGATAGAGATATGTTTATAAATTTCTTCTATAGGATTAGCATTAGCTCTACACTCACGATCAAATCCTTTCGTGTGACTGAAGTAGCTCCTTAATAATAATGTGTTGTCACTTAGAAGCTCAAGATGGTAATTATGATACCATTCGAAAAATAACTCGTTCAATTTTTACTCTAAAATTTCGCATAAGCCACACTCATCTTTTTTTTTTTTTTTAACCTGTTAAATTGCGTAGATTAAATTTTAATAACAAAATCTGGGCCCAATTCACACTATCTGCATTATATGTAATGTAAACCAATTGCATGTGTTTACTGACATTGAACTATTGCGTATTTACTTGAATTATTTTGTTTTTACTTAAGTTTGTAGTGTTCTATTAAAGTTTTTAACGATTTTCTTACTCTGGTAATTAAATATACTGTTTTTAATAATTTTGTCATTTTATTACACCTTAATTTTACATTTATATGCCTCCCCGTTTAATCAAATACCCCGCTTAATCGAATATTTTTTCTGGAACCTTCAATATTCGTTTATGCGGGGACGACTGTATTTATAAATGTTAAGGTTAATTTAATATTTTACTTTTTAAGGGTGTATTCGAAAAACCGATACATTTTCAAACTCATTTTTTAAAGTGGAACACATGAAACTTGCTGGGGTGATTTTTGAAAGAGACGTAGAAGGTGCCGTGTGATGCCATTTTTCGCTCTATTCATTAGTATTGGATTTATAAACAATTATTTTCTCAGTTCCACCATTTTTTTTTTTTCGTTTCCAGATGTCCAGATTCGGAAATTTTTGTTCCAATTGGCAACTTCGACAGCATTTTTTACATTTACCAAAAGGTCGACAAACACGGCACATAGTGTAGTTTCTAAATAAGAGAATTTGTTAGTTTGCTGCGTTTGAGAGCCAAAATGAATTTAAAAATGAATCAGTTTTGATTAGACTACACCATTAATTATCCCGTATCATTTCTTGGAGGGTTGTAGCCATTACCTCGGCATAAATCATAATAAACAAGTTAGAAATTGCACGTGAACGTAGCAAATGAGGAGCGTTCGTACGATAACGAAGTTTTAAAAATATTCAGATCTTGCTGGTATAGTAGAGCGTACTTCGGATACAGTATAGTAGTTGAAATCTTTGTGTTTCTGTAAATATGCACGAAGTAATTTTTATTACACCTCAGCAACGTATAACTTATTCATAAAATGTGAAATAGTTGAATATAATTAAAACACTCCCCAAACAATGATTCCCCGCATAGCAATATGTAGTAGCATTTTTTGTGGCCCTGTAATTTAATGATAAAAATTCTTTGCATCACAGATTGTACAGAATGAATATTTTAGTATATATTTCATAGATTCATGCCAATTCTATTACACTGTAAAAAAAAAAATGTGGGATTTTACTCGAATATTCTTAGTTCCATTACAAAAATTATTACAATTACTAGAGAAATGTTAGTAATCAAACATTTCGCCAATCGCTACTTATAATTTTTTCGTAATGTTACTGAACCCACAACTGTAATTGAATTGCTGAATGCTTATTGCGCATGCGTCGAAGGATGCGTCCTTTTCTATACTTACGTAATCTAGCGAGAAGATGCTCGACGCCATGAACCCAACAACGCCAGCCAGCCGCCAACGACTCTAGACCCTTTTAAAGTGATTTTCATGTTTTTAAGGTAAGCTCTATCTTCATGCTATATTTTATAAGCTACAAACATTAACAGTTTTAATTAATTATTTATTAATTTATTAATAGTTAATTTCATCGCTATCTTTTATTTCGTTTAGGCCTAACTTAAACACTTCCTTGTCGTATTATTATTAATATACTATGCTTAGTAATGGAGATTTGAAACCTGCTTTTTTTTTTTCTTTCTTTCTTTGATTAAATAATTAGGAAAATGAAATGTTAATAAATCTTTAGACTTAATTATTATGTTTAGAGGCATTAAAATTACTTAAAAAACAGCTCGATGTTTTGATTGTTTGCCTCCAAACGAGTATACCAATGGCTGTCATGCAATTTCGGAACACACTTTAAAAAAGGAAAAAGAAAAAAAAAGCATTAGTTACTTTTTTTAATATTAAAATTGCTGTCGTGTTTCTATGTTACCGTAAGTAGCCAATTATTATTATTTTTTTTTTTTTACAATTATATTGTGCGTTTTTATTTTTACCTGTGTTTCTCTCTCGATCTATTTACGCCAAGTTAAATTTAGCGTGATATACATAGTAGTAATGTTAATTCTCGTATATCAGAATTTATAATAATTTCATAGATTTAGGTTAAAATTTTCTTGTATGTTGGATTTTTTATTGAACATGTTAAGTGTAGCTTTTTTTCTAAACTGCCAAAAGGATTTGAAGATTTTGAATTTTTTTATACGCTTGCTTTAATTAAACCTATTCTCCGATTATTATGTCTGATAATACTGCTGTGAATTAGTGTGGTTAGTAGTTAGTATAAGTATTCTAAAAAAAAAAAAAGGGTTTTTGTTATTTTATGCTTGCTTCTATTTGAGTTTTTTAAAAACATAGCATTAAAAAAGCTATTGATAAAAGTGTAGTAATTCTAGAATCTTCTGAAATTCTATTTTATAAATATTTAAGTCTTTTAATCCCCCCCCCTAAAAAAAAAAAGACTATCAAACTGCTAAATTCATTTAGCCATCATATATATATATCACATCGTCATATATAATTTGGGAACTTTTGAATTTATATCAAAAAGGTTTGAAATAGAATTAATTGGATTTAAAATCTGAAAAACACAAAAACAATTGCCGATTAGAATTTACATTTCTAATAATTATTTACTAATGTTGATATCACATACGACTTTATGAACTTTTCAACTGCAGCATTCCAGCCAGTAGCGTAGCTATGTTTTTTGGCGCCCGGGGCCAGCAAGAAATTTTGCGCCCCCACCCCAATATAGATATATAACAATTTCTTTCAATTTGGCGCCCGGGGCGGACGCCCCCCTTGCCCCCCCTTAGCTACGCCACTGATTCCAGCACCTATCTTTATATATTTTTAAATACATCATTGCTTATGTGTACTGTTTTGAAATATTTACATAAAAATTTAAATTTACTTAGGTAAACAAGAAATCTCAATCACCTATCCCAATTTAAAGCTTCAACTGCATTAAAAACTAGAAAGAAAACAGTAAATTTAAGTGCTGATTAAAGATCTTTGTAAAAATGTGCCATAACTAAGACCAATGTTTTTTTTCAGAAATTTAGCTAGCAGTTTCAAAACAATTTATTTTTATTAAATATGTAATTGTACAATTAAATGATAAATTCTAAGGAAAATAGTTTAAGTATCGCTTATTTTATTTTATTTTTCCATTTTTGTTAGGATATTTTAAAATGCTGTAAAGTATTTTTGACCAAGAATTACCTAGAAAACTTTCTGACCTGGAATTACTCCGGATGTATAAGACAGTCTCAAGTAAGTGTTTACTCATTTTTTACATTGTCAAAAATGTCTTCTCAGTAATATATTTTGGAGCATTTAAAATAAAGTGGATATTTAAAATAAATTCTGTTACATTTTTAAAAAATTTGAGCTGATAAAGTCTAACGATTTGTATTGGGATGCTGCAATTGTTTCATTGTTACAGCATTAACATTCAGCTTTTACAGAGTCAAATTTAAAAAAATGCTTATTTTTAAAGATTTATTAGAGACTAAATGAATTTATTTTTTCAACATTCCAGCAGTAAGATATGCTAGCATTGAATTTTGAATCTTGGCTGTCGTTGATTTTTTTTTTTTAAGTTCGGCTGTTTTGACTGACATATTTAGTCACATCCTCCTCCCCCCCCCCCCCCAAAAAAAAATAAATAAAAAAAAATTGAAGGAGAATCTAGTGTTGACCCTAGGAAAAAAGGACCGCTGGGTGGGAATTTTTCAAAAAAGGAACGTTGTTTTAAAAAATGGGTATTTTTTTTTTTTTTTTTAAGGAAACATAAACATTATTGTTAAAAGGGCATATTTTTAAACACACTTGTACCTGGTTCACAAAAAATATTTTGAACTGGTTAGTTTAGAGTAGGGATGATCAACCTGTGGCCTGCGAGTTTCGTCAATTTACAAATGTAAAAAAATGTAATTATGTGCAAAGATCGCTGAAAAACCACATAAACTTGATCAATTTATTGTGGAAAAATTTAATTTGTTAGTCACTTAAGAATCTCAAATATTGTGGATCGGGCACGGAAAACTCACTAATTCCATTAATGAAGTGCAGAAAAATAGCTAATTTTGTCGATGAGGTTCGGAAAAATAACAAATTTTGTTCATCAGGAATTAAAAAATCCGCGAGAATGGATATCGACGATCTGGCACAGAAAAATCTCAAATTTTGTCAATCAGGCTTGGCTAAATTGTGAATTTTGTCATTTGGATGCAAAAATCAGATATTTCATTGATCGGGCAAGATGTCAGTTCTATTGATGCACAAAAAAATTTAAACTTAAATTCTTCGGCTACGGAAAAATCACAAGTTTCTTCGTTTATCACGTTAAAAAAATCATGAGTTTCATTGATCAGGCACGAAAAATATCACAAATTTTGTGATTAGAGAAGATAAAATTGAAAATTTTATTGATAAGGCAAGAAAAAATCGTAAATTCTGCGATGATGTGCAGAAAAAAATGAAAATTGTTGATCGGCTGCAAAACAATCGTGAGTTTTATCAATTTATCTTTAAGGGGGAAAAAAATCTGGAATTTAATCTTGTCGCATAAAAAAATGCAGATTCCATCAAAGTTAGTTAAAAATTGCAGATTTTGTTGATTGGGTGCGGAAAAAGTGCAAACTTTGTCAATCGGACACGAAAAAATTACAAGTTTTTATACTTTGTTCTGAAAAATCACAAATTTTATTGGTCAGAATGGGAATAGTGAATTTTTTTGATCAGGCTGAAAAAAAATCATGAATTTAGTCGATCAGATGCAGAAAAATAACAAATTTTATAGATCATGCGTTAAATAACTGCCGATTTCGCCTATCAGCTTCATTAAATTCGGGAATTTTGGCGATCGGCTTCATAAAAATTGCAAATTATGTTCATCAGATGCATAAAGACTGAATTTTCTTGATTGGTTTCATAAAAATCACGAATTTTGTCGATTATGGTCGAAAAAAATCTTGAATTTTGTTGATCATGCAAATAAAAATTGCAAATTTTGTTGATTAGCTTTGTAAAAATCGCAAATTTCGTTGATTGACTTTATAAGAATTACATGTTTTACCAATCAGCGAAAAAATCAAGAATTTGTTCAATTGTCTTTGTAAAAATCACAATTTTCATCGGTTAGTTCCAAAAGTCATGAATTTCTTCGGTTGGCTTCATAAAAATCATAAATTTTGTTGATCAGGCACTGAAAGATCATGAATTTTCTTGATCGGCTGCATAAAAATAGAGAATTTTGTCGATCGGTTCTGTTATAGATCGTAAATGGTCGATCAGGTGAAGAAAAATGGCAAATTTCGCTGACCGGTTGCAGGAAAATCGGGAATTCTATTGATCAGGCAGGAAAAAATCTTGAGTAACTCCTTCTCTTTCCTTCATTCATAAAGTTATTTTTTTCGGCACCAGCCACATATGTTTGTTTTTTAGAACTTTTAATAAAACAAAATTTGCTCTCCTAAATAAAGTCAAAGAATATTATTACATCTTGAAAATAATCATTGCTTTATCTGTTATATACATAACATAAAAATTGCTGATATCGCTTTACCAACTAAATTTTATATTTTGACTGGGTAAGCAAACTTAAAAGACTAACTTTCCCCCCCTCCCCTCACTGTCTTCTGAAACCATATTTTTTATCAAATTGTAGACCACAGAATCAGGTGTGGATCTACCGGGGGGGGGGGGGGAGAGCTCAGTCCGGAAGCGATTTCTGCAACTCCGTCGTAGACATTCTCTTGTTCTGGAAAAAACGTGAATTTCATTAAAATGTTGCTAAAAAACACTAATTTTGTCAGTGTCGCAGAAAAAGAGCGAATTTCAACAAAATGATCGTAGAAAACCATGAATTTTATCAAAGGTCGCGCAAAAAAAAGATTTTCGACAAAGAATCGCTAAAAAACGGGAAATTTGACACAAGTGTCGCGGAAAAAGCTTGAATTTCGTCAAAAGATTGAGGAAAAAGCATGAATTTTGTCAAATATTTGCAAAAAAATAGGTTAATTTTGTCAAAGTATCAAAGGAAAATAGCAAATTTCGTCAAAATGTCGTGGAAAAAGCACTAATTTTTCAAAATTTTAAAAAAGGAAAGGCAAAGTATCGTGAAAAAAGTACTAATTTCGACATAGAATCGCTGAAAAAGCATGAACTTCGACATAGGATTGCTGAAAAAGCACTAGTTTTGTCAAAGTATCGGGGAAAAAGCACGAATTTCGTCAAATCATTACGGAAAAAGCATGAATTTCGTCATAGGGTCACAGAAAAAATGCGAATTTTGACAGAGATTCGTGTAAAAAATGCAAACTTCGGCATAGAATTGCTGAAAAAGCACTAATTTTGTCAAAGTATCGTGAAAAAGTGCAAATTTCGTCAAATGATCACTGAAGAAGTGCAAATTTCATCACAGGGTTGCATAAAAAACACTAATTTTGATAGCGGATCGTATAAAAAACGCAAACTTCGACATAGGATCACTGAAAAAGCGCGAACTTCAACATAAGATTACAGAAAAAGTGCAAATTTCATCAAAGGGTCGTGAAAAAAATGTGAATTTTGACAGAGGATCATGTAAAAACGCAAACTTCGACATTGGATCGCTGAAAAGCGCGTATTTCGACATAGGATCGATGGAAAAACGTTAGTTTTATCAAAGTGTCACGGAAAAAACTTTAATTTCATCAAAATGTCACTGAAAAATGAGCTACTTTTCTCAAAGGGTTGCAAAAAATTGCTAATTTTGTCAGAGTATCGTTGAAAAGAGCCAATTTCGTCAAAGGATTGTGGACTCGAATTTTGACTGAACATCGCGGGAAAAAACTTGAAATTCGTCAAAAATGCAAAAAATGCGAATTCTGTCAAAGAGCACGAATTTAGTCAAAAGATCGCTGGAAAAAAGCGTATTTCATCAGAAGATCGCGAAAAGCATTTCATTTGACCATTCATTTAATAATAACTGTACAAGGAATGATTTCATGAACAGAAATTGCGATTATGTTGATTTTATATTTCTTAGTATTCCCCCCCCCCACCCCAAAAAAAAAAAAAAAAAAAAAAAAAAAAAAAATCCTCTGGATCCACCCCTGCCACAGATAACTTCCTTGAAACCGAATTCTGTTCGTGTTATTGATGTGGCCCTCAACCACCCATATATATTTGTAAGTGGCCTTTCTTTTGAAAAGCTCGTGCACCCTAGTTTAAAAAAAATTCTACCTAGACTGTAAAATTTACTTTTAAATTATGAAATTATATTTATTGCATGCATTTATATAAGATTGTTATAGAGGTTAGATGTGCCATTAATTGGACACATTGATGTTTTTGGTTCATAAATAAAGTAGATATTTAGCTTTAAATACATTTTTTTTTTAGAATTGCCCCTTACATATTTCATAACTCTGGGTTACTGTTGACAATTTTAATCAAACTGATCAGGAGGTTGAAAATAATGTTTCAAAGTTCTGTTGTTTTTCAGTGAAAATTTTTGATGAAGAGGCTAAGAGCTAGCTTTATTTAATAAATTCATATATTCTTTGTTCTCTTGCAAAATTTGAATTTGAAGAACAGCGGGAAAATTTAAATTTTATATTCTAGTAGCCATTTTCAAAATTTCATTTACATTTAAGATTTTCAGAAGGCAGGGGTCTGTCCAGAATTTTCTCACAGAGTCCTGTTTTTGTGAAATTGTGAATTTTTTTCTTACATTTGTGAAAATTCTAGTCAGAATTTTGTGAATTTTAAGTTATTGATGTCTTTAGGTTCTATTTTTTATGTATAAAAAGCTAAGTAATATCTTTTGTTCAAATGCTTATTTACAAGCCAGATTTTATTATTAAACAATTAAATTCCTGTCTTCAGTAATGTAATAAATAAATTAAGAACATTTAAAGCACAGAAGTATTTTCTTTCTTCTTGCAAACAAGTTTAAGTAGCCATTCCATACCATCATCAGTGCAAAATATGTCGATGGTATGCTGTGGCTATTAAAACAAGTTTGCAGGAAGAAATTAAGTATTTTAGAGCTTTAAACGTTAATTTTATCATTTATAATGTACTGCAGCAATTAACTTTTCAATTTAATGATAACAATGCTTAAAAATTAAAATTTTTACAACTACTCAGTATTATGCTTGGTACTCAGCCCAAAATTTGGCCGAATGTGAGCAGCCAAAATTGAAAAAATAACCAATGACACGATTCATGAACATAATTCGCCTTTTTTATGCAATTCATGTTTTTTATGTGATTCATGAATGTAATTCGCATTTGTTATGCGATTTATGAAGGCAATTCACTATTTTTATGTGATTCATGTATGTAATTGCCGTTTTTTGAGCTTTCTGCTAATGAAATTTGCGTTTTTGAGCAATTTATGGAGGTAACTCAAGTTTTTTATGTGATTTATGAACGCAATATGCATTTTTATGCAATTTATGAATATAATTCACATTTTTTACACGATTTGTAGACATAATTCACATTTTCTGAGCGATTTATGGATGTAATTCGCGTTTTTTACACAACTCATAAACGTAATTTGCGTTTTTATGCAATTTATGCCCACAATTAGTGTTTTTTTATGAAACTCGTGCAGGATATTCACATTTTTATGCGATTCATGGATGAAACTTACATTTTAAGTGCGGTCTTTGGACGAAATTAATGTTTTTCGTGCAGTATTTTGTTTTTTGCAGTTTCAACTGTATAACCTAACAAAAAATAGAACCCCCCTTTTTTTTCCCCTTCTCTAATGGGAAAAAGTTTGTTTTTGTGTTTGTGATATATAAAAAAAAGTTAAAATTTTTTCTTTTAAAAAAATTTCATTGGGAGAATTAAGACATTTTTTTTCCTCCTTGTGGTGGCTAGAGAAACTTTACGAGAAAGTTGTTATCAAGAGATATATCTTAATATCAGTATTAGGATCTTAATATCGATATTAGGAAAATAACCTTACGTAATTTAAAGTTGAAATTTTGAAAAAATCCAATCTGGTTTTTGGAGTTTGGCCAAATCATAACAACACTGTTTTAAGTTAAATATGTTAAATTAATATAATTCCTTTCAATAATTTAAAAAAAAAAAAATCAATTGAAAACTTTTTTTTTTTTTTTCCTTTACAGCTAATTTATTTTTTGGTCATTTTATTAATACTTAGAAATTCCTCTAAACCTGGCTCTTTTGAAATATATTTAAATTGGCATTTATCGTTGCATTGATACCTTAGATTAAATAATGATACAGTTGTAAAATCATGAAAAAATTGAAAAAAACCCACAATGGGTTTTTTTAAGTGGGCCCATCCGAAAAAACCCCGTCAGATTTTTTCGGGCTGGGCCTACTTGAGCGAACCCTGAAAATAAGTGGATTTTGTCGATTGGATTGATAAAAATAGAGAATTTTGTTAATTGGATGAGAAAAAATAGTGAATTTTGTAGATTGGATGAGAAAAAATACAAATAGTGAATTTTGTAGATTGGATGAGAAAAAATACAAATAGTGAATTTTGTAGATTGGATGACAAAAAATAGTGGATTTTGTCAATAAAAAAATAATGATGTTCATAAAAAATGAATTTTGTCAATTGAATTGATAAAAAAAAAAAAAAAAAAAAAAAAAAAAAAATGTCGATTGGATGACAAAAATAGTGAATTTTGTCGATTGGATGAAAATAGCTAATTTTATCAATTGGGTGACAAAAAAAGAAAACAAATTTGTTGATTTGGTGCTGAAAAAGTGTTGAGTGGTTGTAGAAAAGCTGCAAATTTTGTCGATTGGATGAATAAAAGAGCCAATTTTATCAGTTGGATAAAAAAAAAAAAATGTTGATCAATGAAAAAGATAGTGAATTTCGATCAGGTGCAGAAAAATTATAAATTTTGTCGAGTGGTTCTGGTAAAAGTTCAAATTTCATGGATTGTTTAAAAAAAAAAGTCTTTTGGTTGTCACAAATAGTAAATTTGTCGATTTGGTGCTTAGAAATTGCTAAATTTGTCCAGCCTTTGTAGAAAAACTGAGACTTTTCTCGATTGAATGAATAGACAAGCAAATTTTCTCAATTGGAAGAAAAAAAATGAATTTTTGTTGATCAATGAAAAAAATAGTTTGTTTTGATCAGGTGCAGAAAAATTACAAATTTTGTTGAGCAGTTGTAGAAAAACTGCTAATTATGTCATTCAATGAAGAAAATAGTCAATTTTGATCAACTGTGGAAAAGTTAGAAATTTTTTTGAATGGTTCTTATAAAAGTTCAAATCAGTTTTTTTTTTTTTTTTTTTTTTTTTTTTAAACAAAAAATTGCAAATTTTGTCACTCTGGTGACAAAGCAAATTTGTTGATTTTGTGCTGAAAAATTGCTAAATTTATCGAATAGTCGTAGAAAAGCTGCCAATTTCGTCAATTGGATGAAAAAAATTGTGAATTTTGTTGAGTGGTTCTGATAAAAGTTCAAATTTCTTGGACTGTTTACAAAAAATAGCAAATTTTGTCTTTTGGGTGACCAAAAAATAGTAAATTTGCTGATTTGGTGCTGAGAAATTGGTTATTTTGTCAAGTGGTTGTTGAAAAACTGTGAATTGTGTCGATTGAATGAATAAACGAGTAAATTTTCTCAATTGGACGAAAAAAATGTGAATTTTGTTGATCAATGAAAAAGTAGTCAACTTTGATTAGGTGCAAAAATATTATAAATTGTCAAGTGGTTCTGGTAAAAGTGCAAATTTTATAGATTGTTTACAAAAAATAGCAAAATTTGTTGATTTGGTGCTGAAAAATTGCTAATTTTGTCGAGCAGTTGTAGAAAAACTTTGAATTTTGTCAATTGGATGAAAAGAAAAATATGAATTTTGTCGATCAGGTGCAGAAAAATTACAAATTTTGATGAGTTCTGGTGAAAGTACAAATTTTATAGATTGCTTACAAAAAAAATAGCGAATTTTGTGGATTGGGTGACAAATTTTGTTTAAATTTCATAATTTTTTTTTTTTTAAACAAATAGAATTTCGTCTTTTGGGTGAAAAAAATATTTTTATTGATCAATGAAAAAAATATATATATCAATTTTGATCAGTTGCGAAAAAATTACAAATTTTGTCGAGCCATTGTAGAAAAACTGTGAGTTTCAGATCACATGCTGATTGGAAAATTGTAAATTTAATATTTTGGAACACAAGATTACCAAAATAGAAAGATTTTTTTATTTTCTTGTTTTTCTTAAAACTGTTGAATCAAAAATCAAACAAAGGGTTTATTTGTATTTATTTATGTTTCTGTAAAATTATGTCTACACACGTATCAATTTTTTGTATCCTAAAAATTTCATCTTTTCATTTTCAAAACAGGTGGATCAGATGTTTAGAGCAATTCCATCTTGTCGACTATGTGGCTATAAACCAAAAGGCAGTCGATGTTCAGCAGGTTCCCAACACTGTCTGGCAGATACTTTCTATGTAAATTGTGATTGTGTTATTAATTAGTCATATTTTTAATATATATAATTTGTACTTTCAATAAATGGAGCGGCATACCGCAAGCCAACTGAATTGTGTTGCTTTCTTATTGTTTATTTTACCATTTTATTTCAGGTAATCCTCACTGCCATTGTATCTGTTTTCTTTTTTACTATTACCAGTATTTAAAAATAATTGTATATTATTGGTTAGAAATAATAATTAAAAGAATCTAAGAAATTTAGAAAAAATAGTTGACTGTGGCAGCCCTGTTATTGTTAAATAAGTTTAATTGAGTAAGTATTTTAATCTATAGAATATCTACATCTTTAAAATGGATGAGTTACAAATATATTATATATAACTTAAAAAGTTCTATTTTTGTATTAAAATAGGCTAAAGTTAACAATTTTTATTGTGTTGCGACAGATGCAAATGCCATTAAGAATTCGTGCTTATGTGACAAAATGAATGAGATTTGTCGACAAAGATGTATATTTACAAAATATTTATCATGTAAAAAATATTTCTCATTATTAAATATAGATATTAAGCAATAACTGACTGAAATAAATATGTTGGATTTAACAATTTGTAAATTTTGTAAAAAAGAAAAAAAAAAGGTTAAAATATCAGTAGTTTGTGCTTCAGAATTAGTTTTGAAGGCTTAATTCTCAAATTCACAATGTTTAAGATTTTTTTGTATGTAATACACTACATCTCGATATCTGAAATATTCTTTTATTGGTATAGAAAAGATTAAATGATTTAATCTAGCTGCATATGATGGAATTGTTGCCAATTTTTAAAAAGAATTGTGCATCAGTGAAATGGTTTTCAAATAACTTACTGTACTTTTAAATTGTATTTTTTGCCTTATTTGTTATGAAAATGTGATGGCTATAAGTTAAAGAAAAATGAACTCAAACGGAAGTTATATTAAAGGGTGCATCTATATTTTATGTAAAAAAAAGTTATTTATAAAATTTTGTAGCATAAAATATGAAAGGCATACAGAAATTGTTGCAGAGTATTTGGCTTAATATTTATTAGATATTTCTTATTCTTTCAAATTTCCCAAACTGGTATTAGCTTACCTCTTTAAAATTCTAGTGTAAATTATGAGAAAAGTAGATGTAACTTTACTACAGTTTCTTAGAAGCGTTACAGATGTGAAAATGCATATACAAAAGTTTTTGTAATTCTATTAAAGGTTTTTTAAAAAACATACTAAAAAAAGACCTGTAATGGCTGCTAACAATTTCTTAGTTAAGATACAAAAGAAGTATCTGTAATAATACTAACCATTTCTTAATAAACATCTGTAGTACTACTAGAAAATCTCTAGGCAACTGGGATTCCATAAACTTTTCTAGTAACAAATACAGTTTCTTCTTAAGTAAAACTACTGCATTAAACTTAGTAAACAGCACACAGACTTCCTTAGTGAACATACTAATAAATCATTGTAGTATTAACGATACTTCTCTTGTGCCTTCACTAAGAAATGGATAGTAATATTACTAACCATATACTAAATAAATACCTGTAATGGCTACTAAGAATTTCTTAGTAACGATACAAGAGAAATATCTGTAAAACTACTAACCATTTATTGGTAAACATACTTAAAAAGGACCTGTAATGACTACTAAGAATTTTTTAGTGAAGATACAAGAGAAATATCTGTAATACTACTAACCATTTCTTAGTGAAGGTACAAGAGAAGTATCTGTAATACTGCTAATCATTTCTTAGTATTCCAACTAAAAAAGTACCTGTAATGTCTACTAATGATTTCTTAGTACGCTCACTAAGAAAGTATTTGTGCTGTTTACTAAGTTTAATGCAGTAGTGTTACTTGAGAAAAAGCTGTATTGGTTACTAGAAAAGTTTATGGAATCCCAGTTGCCTAGAGATTTTCTAGTAGTACTACAGATTTTTTTTTTACAGTGTATGTTCGAATGAGTGTAACATCATTAAAATGCATTTGAAACTTTTTTCCCATTACCGTGATGTAATGGAATACTTTTGATTGTCCCTGTAAATGATCTATGCATCCGACTTTCATAAAATTTGAAATGACTCGACAAAATTACGCAATAATTATATATTTTAAATTACAAACGATTAAAATGCATTTGAAACTTTTTTCCCCATTGACCATAATGTAACGGGATCGTTTTGATTGTCCCTGTAATTGATCTATCCATCCGATTTTCATAAAATTTGAAATGACTTGACAAAATTATGTTATAATTATGTATTTTAAATTTCAAACGATTCGGTTGAGTAGTTTTTGCGTTGTTATATGCGGACAGACAGACAGACGGACGGACTGAGCGACAACAATAGGTGCTACGTATTTACATAATTACGAACGCACCTAAAAATCGCTTACCTTATTATCTTGCTCTGCAGAGGTGCGCGTATAGAAGTGGTTGAGGTCTATGCGATATGTTATTAGCGTTGCGTAAAAAGTGAGAATTAAAGATTGTTCTCAAATCCAAACTGCTTTTTTCTGATTTTTTTTTTTAATTCACTTTTGCTCTTAAGGGTGTATTTCGATTCAAACTGCTTGTTTTCCGATTTATTTTTGAATTAACTTTTGTTCTCAAACACATCCAACTCGCAGATTCTCTTATTTAGAAAGTGCACAAGGTGCCGTAAAGGTCAATTCTTTGATAAGTGTACAAAATATTGCAAAAAAAGCAATCAAAAACGGCAATTTGAACCGATTTTTCCGAAGTGGGAGATAAAGGGACGAAAAAAAGGGTCTTCCAGAGAAGATAACCGTTTATAAAACAAATTCTAATGAATTGAGCGTAAAAAGACATCACACGGCACCTCATACATCTCTTCAAAAATCCCCTCAGCAAATTTCATATTTCTACTTTTAAAAATGTGTCTGAAATTGTATCGGAAAATTTCGAGCTGTTGAAGGTGTAAAAGCGTTTTTTCGAATACACCCTTAAGGGTGTATTTC
Organism: Maratus speculifer; assembly: GCA_964019185.1. Lineage (NCBI taxonomy): Eukaryota > Metazoa > Arthropoda > Arachnida > Araneae > Salticidae > Maratus > Maratus speculifer. The sequence goes on along the minus strand of OZ025303.1, from coordinate 2,766,736 downwards.
GATTCAAACTGCTTACTTTCCGATTTATTTTTGAATTAATTTTGACTCTCAAGCGCATCAAACTCGCAGATTCCCTTATTTAGAAAGTGCACAAGGTGCCGTGAAGGTCGATTCTTTGATAAGTGCACAAAATATTACAAAAAAAGCAATCAAAAACAGCAATTTGAACCGATTTTTCCGAAGCCAGAGATTTGGGAATGAAAAAAAGCGTCATACTAAGAAGTTAATTGCTTATAAATCAAATTCTAATGAATTGAGCGTAAAAAGACATCACGCGGCACCTTATACGTCCCTCCAAAAATCCCCTCAGCCAATTTCATGTTTCTCCTTTTAAAAATGTGTCTGAAATTGTATCGGAAAATTTCGAGCTGCTGAAGGTGAAAAATCGTTTTTTCGAATACACCCCACATCCAAAAGGCAAATTCTTCTTTTCGGAAACTACATAATGTTCCGGGCTGGTGGATTTTTGGATAAAAACTGAAAATACTGAAAAAAAAAAAAAAAACCGTTAACAAAATGGCCACTTACAAATACAGAGTCACGAAAAAAATTGTGGGTTCTTGTAGCTTCCGGTAACTGATACCACGACATTACAGACAATTGCTGATGATAAGAATGCAGTATCTAATACACTTTTCCACGTTCCCCCTCTCCCCCACTTTATTTCAGATGTAAATCTGAATATGATCTCAATGGTGTTTGAAAAATGCGACGTTAAATGACCCTTAAGGGTGTATTTCGATTCAAACTGCTTATTTTCCGATTTATTTTTAAATTCATTATTGCTGTCAAATGCACCAAACTTTCAAAATCTCTTATTTGGAAAGTACACAAGGTGCCGTGATTGTCGAGTCTTTGATAAATGCAGAAAATGATGCAAAAAAAAAAAAAAAACAATCAAAAACGGCATTTCGAACCGATTTTTCCCAAGCGGGAGATCTGGGAACAAAAAAGGGTCATACCGAGAAAGTAATTGTTTATAAATCAAATTCTAATGAATTGAGCGTAAAAAGACATCACGCGGCACCTCACACGTCCCTTCTAGAATCCCCTCAGTAAGTTTCATGTCTCTACTTTTAAAAATGTGTCTGAAATTGTATCGGAAAATTTCGAGCTGTTGATGATGGAAAACCGTTTTTTCTTATACACCCTTAAAGGGTTAAAAAGATGCACTTTTTAAACAATCTCTTCCTCGCGAAACGACTGCAGGTGTTTTTCTTTTAATTATCATTTAAGGTATAGTTAGATGTAGTTGCGTGTTTACATTGCTCCATCCGGTTGCAGTTTCACGCGAATAACATTATATTATTATTATTATTATTAGCAACAGAGTAGCTATTATTTCAATTTGGGAGATCATTCAAGTAATACATAAGCATAATTTTAGTCATTATGTACCCCTCCCCCTCCCCTTTACTTGTAAGGAAATTTTAGAGACGGTTCAGAAAGTGAAAGTAACTTTATAGAAAATACTTACGACCAAAATCGAAACAGTAATCAAGAAGCGGTCTTGAGAGGGACCTCGGCTATCCACTACAAAGAAAAAATCATTTAAAAATGCCAAAATGCGAAAGGGTGATTAGAAAAATGCCTCCCCTTAAGGGTGTATTTCGATTCAAACTGCTTATTTTCCGATTTAATTTTTAATTCATTTTTGCTGTCAAATACACCAAACTTTCAAAATCTCTTATTTGGAAAGCACACAAGGTGCCGTGATGGTCGATTCTTTGATAAAATGCAGAAAATATTGCAAAAAAAGCAATCAAAAACGGCATTTCGAACCGATTTTTCCCAAGCGGGAGATCTGAGAACGAAAAAAAGGGTCTTACTGATTAAGGTAATTGTTTATAACTCAAATTCTAATGAGCTGAGCGTAAAAAGACATCCCACGGCACCTCATACGTCCCTTCAAGAATCCCCTTCAGCAAGTTTCATGTGTCTCTCCTTTTAAAAATGTGTCTGAAATTGTATCGGAAAATTTCGAGCTGTTGAAGAAGGTGGAAGAGCGTTTTTTCAAATGCAGCCTTAAAAGAAAAAATAAAATAAAATACAATGTACTTCGAATTCTGACCCCGGTATAAACACTGCAACATGCGATGTTGTCGCGCAGCAATTGAACTCGCGGGCAATAAACATTAAAAAATCATTAGACATGGCATCGTTAGTCCAAATTATTGTTCATGTATATAGTTATGTCTCCTATTAGCGAAGCCACTGAGCATGACAGCCTATTGCAATAATGAAGTCTTAGTTCTTATATACTGCTACAAACAAACTCGCTGGGAAAATATCTCAGAAAAAGTAGCAGGCTTAATAAGATGAGTAGAAAAAGTTCATAAAAAGTGTTTTTCAAATCGCAATACCATGGAAAAGTTACGAATTTGAGGGATTAGGGGTGTATTCCAATTCAAACTGCTTATTTTCTGATGGAATGTTAAATTCACTTTTGCTCTCAAACGCATCCAACTGCCGAATTCTTTTATTCAGAAACTACACAATGTGCCATAATGGTGGATTTTTTTTTTTTTTTTTATAAAGGAAGAAATTGTTGCAAAAAATGCTGCCAAAGTTAGCACTTTGAGCTAAATTTTCCGAATCTGGAGATCTGGGAACAAAAAATTAATCGAACTGTGAAAATAAATGTTTGTAAATCAAATTCTAATGAATCGAACGAAAAAGGAAACCACACGGCATCTTACACATCTGTTCAAAAATTATCCCATCAATTTGCATGTTTCTACTTTTAAAAATGATTCTGAAAATGTATCGGGAAAATTTCGAGCTGTTGAAAATGGAAACACATTTTTTCAAATACACCCTTAAATATTGGGTAATAAAAGAAATAAAATTGTTTTGTATCTTCTGGTTGTGCATTATGTTCGACTATTTAATCTAACGTGTTTTTTCTTTGTTTTTTCTTTTTCTTTCTTTCTTTCTTCTTTTATAGAATCGACCCTCATGGCACCTTGTGTCTTTCTAGATAAGACAATTTGTCTATTGGATGCATTGGGGAGTCAAAAATGAATTCAAAAATAAATCGAAAATAAGCAGATTGAATCGAAATACACTCTTAAAAGAAAGCGTTGTAAAAATAAGATTTGTTGGAAAATTGAGAGGCGTTTCCTATGCCCATTTACTAACACTGAATCCCTGGCGCCACTGATTTTAATACTTGAAGCATGATGTAAAATGCGTCCAATCATTCGAACGCAATGAATCGTGCTCTTTCTCTGAAAAAGTTGTAAGCCGTGACAAGAAAATGAAGATCTTTGACAGACGATATCCTTATGATATTTCCGTTTGCATTACATTACATCTCTTGCCCAACACCACCCGTGGATCCACCCGAGCCAGGTGGTTGTGTCTAAAAAAAACCCTTCAGACGTTTCCCAAGAAAAATACCACCCAAGCTGCTGTGTATACATATCGCATGCACCCTATGTGGCAACTACGATCCTACTGCCAGAATATTAATACTAATATCTCCCAGGTAATAAGGGAGGGGGGGGATCTTCTACCCCAATGAGCAACAGACACGATGTCCGGCCCCTCCCCACGGATTTATATTATACGATTTTGGGCGGATTATTGACCGCACACCGTTTTTGTATGGTAAGAGGATGTATAATGAATTGGGCAGATGGACTAGTTGGAAATATATACATCGGGTCATTAAGAGGTATCATCCCCTGCAATTAATGTTAGAGCGAGGGGTTACCTCCCAGACAATTAGTGGCCCCCGATCAACGAAGTTTTTCTGCCAGATTTTAAGCTACGTGTGCTAATTTTGCTACGTCGTTAAGAAGTCCTGCTATTAGGGGATGAATTATTTACCTTTTCTTTTATGAGTATCACGTCTTTTCGTTTTTGGATTGGGCATTAGTTAATAAGATATTTATGAAGATATTAGTGGGTAAGATGAGGACATGAAAGTCTAAATGTTCTTAGTATTGAAGTCAGATGATTCGTTTTCCTAATGCTTTCATTTGCAAATCAGTAGATATTTATCTCTCCTCCAGGTTTGAGGCCAGAAACTAGAAAACGATTTTCAGAATAATAGTTGTATTCGAAAAAACTCTCTTCCACCTTCAACAGCTCGAAATTTTCCGATACAATTTCAGACACATTTTTAAAAACAGAACACAGGAAACTGGCTGAGGGGATTCTTGAAGGAACGTATGAGGTGCCGTGTGATGTCTTTTTACGCTCCATTCATTAGAATTTGAGTTATAAACAATTACCTTATCAGTAGGACCCCTTTTTTTCGTTCCCAAAACTCCCGCTTCAGAAAAATCGGTTCGAAATGCCGTTTTTGATTGCTTTTTTTTTTCAATATTTCCTGCATTTATCAAAGAATCGACAATTAAGGCACTTTGGGTACTTTCCAAATAACAGATTTTGAAAGTTTGGTGCATTTGAGAGCAAAAATGAACTCAAAAATAAATCTGAAAATAAGCAGTTTGAATCGAAATACACCCTTAATGCTTTCATTTGCAAATCAGTTGATACTTAACTCTCCTCCAGGTTTGAGGCAAGAAACTAGAAAATGATTTTCAGAATTAAAAGGGTGTGTTCGAAAAAATATTTTTCCACCTTCAATAGCTAAAAATTTTTGAAGCATTTTCAGATTAATTTTTAAAATTAGAAACATGAAATTTGCTGAAATGATTTTGGAAGAGATGTATAAGAGGCCGTGTGATTTCACTTTTCGCTCCATTCATTGGAATTTGATTTATAAACCATTATTATCTCAAAAAGACCCTTTTTTAGTTCCCAGATCTCCCGCTTCGAAAAACGCCATCTTTGACAGTATTTTTAGCAAAGTTTTCTTATTTATAAAGACATTGTCAAGCACTGCATATTATGTAGTCTCTAAATAAGAGAATTTGCAACTTCGATGAGTTTGAAAGCAAAAATGAATTTAAAAATAAATAAGAAAATATGCAGTTTCGATTGGACGTCTCCGATGGAAAAAAAATATGTATCTTTATTAATATAAATGCACTGCGAATTCTCAAACACAAAAATAAACACATATCGGAACATTTTTTGTCCCCAAATTCACAACACATTAATGTGTGGGGAAATGTTTTATGTGTTATGATTGTGTTCTTAATAGGTTCCAAAAGTGTTGCTCTGTAGAAATTTGTTCTTAAGGGTGTTCTTAAATCAAAAAGGACAACTTTGTGACACATGCTTTAATTTATTTTTGTTCTAAAATGCATGAAAATAGGTGTTATTATTCAGAAACTTGTTAATTGTAACTCAATTTTCTGTTTTTTAAAAAACACAATAGATTTTTCATAACAAGCCTTCAAAGTTGACACTTTTGAGCACATTTCCTGGCGAAAGCAGAAAAACTGGTCGAAAAGCAGGAGAAAAACGGGTGATTACGTCATCGAAATAGCTTAGAACTGGACAGGTAATTTAATTATCATAAAATGGAAGAATAAGTTCGATTCGAAATTGCTTCCATAGTCAGGCATTCCAATTTTATAACTTTCTGTTAAAAATGAATTTGTAAATGTGTCAAAACGCTTTGCGCTTGTTGAGCGGAGCAGTTAAGAACACCCTTAATAGAAATTTGTTCTAGATTGCAAAAGTATTGCTATCTAGAAATGTGTTCTAAAAAGAGTGTTGCAAATAGTATTGATGAAAATAGTTCTTTTTAAAAAATAGCATTGTGCTATAAAACGCTTTGTCTCCAAATTAACTTCACATTTTAAACTTCACACATTTTAAAACGCTATAAAATAACCCAGTTACAACACTTTCAGAATATTTTTTAGACGGTGCATGTATGGTAAGAGGACGATAATGAATTGGGCAGATGGACTGGTTGAAAATATATACATCGGGTCATTAAGAGGTATCATCCCCTGCAATTAATGTTAGGTACACCCAGACAATTAGTGGCCCCCGATCAACGAAGTTTTTCTGCCAGATTTTGAGCTGTGTCTGCTAATTTTGCTACGTCGTTAAGAAGTCCTGCTATTAGGGACGAATTGTTTACCTTTTTTATGTCTATCACGTCTTTTGTATCGGATTGGGCATTAGTTATAAGATATTTATGAAGATATTAGTGGGTAAGATGAGGACATGAAAGTCAAATGCTTTGCGACTGATGTTAGAAGATTTGTTTTTCTTAATTTTTTCATTTGTCAATCAGCAAATACTATCTCCAGGCTTGAGGCCAGAAACAGGACAACTGGAATTCTGATTTTTAGAATTTCTCCAATGAAGAAGAAACTACAATCGAACCTCGATTTAACGAATTGATTGGGACCCACAAATTAATTCGTTAAATCAAATATCAAATTTCGTAAAAAGTATGTATAAAAGTATTAATGAAAAATACTTTTAGATATTCAAATATGGAAAAAAGAATGATAATTGTTCACTACAAGCTTATAAATTATTATACGTTAGGCTATCAACATTAAAATTATCTAAATTCTTTAATGTTAACTGCTTTTAAATTACATAATACATACATACATATTGGCACTTTGGAAAAAGTCCTTGATAGTGCTTTGTTTTAGGTTCTTTGTTTTGACTTTTCAAAACTCTGTCGATATTTTGTAACTTCGTCAGAACAATATCATTGCTGTTTTCAAAATCTTCATTATCTTTCTGTTCATTGTCGCAAGTACTTAGCTCTACATCGCAAGACACAAATTCTGTATAATTTCCATTGCTAGGAACATCTTTCCATCGTTATAAATAACTGCTTCTTCTTCGCTGTCTTCATAGGCACATTTGGAAGGAAATCTTGCGCAAACGTGATTTTTTTTCTAGCGACTGTTGTTCGTTAAATCAAAGATAAAAATTCGTTAAATCAGAGCATTTTAGCACTCTTTTTGTCGGGACACAAAAAAATATTCGTTAAATCAGATAATTCGCTAAATCAAAGTACGTTAAATCGAGGTTCGTCGTACATCATTATAAATATAGATGGTGCAAAACATATTTCAGTTTTAAGAGTTTATTTGAAAAAACGCTTTTTCACCTTCAACAGCTCAGAATTTTCTGATAAAATTTCAGACACATTTTTAAAAGTAGAGACACGAAACTTGCTGAGAGGATTTTTTGAAGAGTCGTATAAGGTGCCGTGAGATGTCATTTTACGCTCCATTCATTAGAATTTGATTTGTAAACATTTATCTTCTCAGTAGGACCCTTTTTTTCGTTCCCAGATCTACCACTAAGGAAAAATCAGTTCAAAATGCCGTTTACGATTGCTTTTTCTGCAATATTTTTTGCCTTTATCAAAGAATCAACCCTCACAGCACCTTGTGTACTTTCTAAAGAAGACAATTTCGCAGTTGGATGCATTTGAGAGCAAAAGTAAATTTAAAAATAAATCAGAAAACAAGTAGTTTGAATCGAAATATACAATTAAAAGGCATCATCCCCTGTTAGGTACGAGGGGTTACCACCCAGACAATTAGTGGCCCCCGATGAACGAAGTTTTTCAGCCAGATTTTGAGCTGTGTGTCGTGTGTGCTAATTTTGCTGTGTCGTTAAGAAGTCCTGCTATTAGGGATGAATTATTTACCTTTTTTTTATGACTATCACGTCTTTCGTTTTCGATGAGTCCTGCTTTATAGATATTTATGAAGATATTAGTGGGTAAGATGAGGACATGAAAGTCAAATGGTTTGAGATTGATGTCAGATGATTTGTTTTTCTTAATGGTTTCATTTGCCAATCAGCAAATACTCATCTCTCCAAGCTTGAGGCCAGAAACAGGAAAACTGGAATTCTGATTTTCAGAATTTAGTGCCTTTCAATGAAGAAAAAAGTACATCTTTATAAATATAGATAGTACGAAACATATTTCAGTTTTAAAGGTGTATTCGAAAAAACGCTTTTTCATCTTCAACAGAATCTTCTTCAGTACAAACTTTGACAGCCTCGTCTAAAAGACTCTATCTTTTTCGAAAAATGGAAAACACTATTCTGTTTTACAGCTTCTGATCACGATCTAGGCGTATCTGTTGACCGCAACTCTGATTTCTCCGGCAAGACAATTACGGTAACGAATTGGGCAGATGTTGTTGGATGATGTTACATCAACCCAATTAGGATATCATCGTCCCCTGCAATTAGTGTTAGGGCGAGGTTTTACCACCCAGACAATTAAGGGGTTGTTTCTGATAAGAGACACAGGGTTTTCTGTTTTACTCATGCCCATAGGTTCTTAACAATAACGCCAGTTGTGCTAATTCTGCTACAATGTTAGGTCCTGCTATTATAGAGGAGGGATTATTGTTCTTTTATGGAAATGATTTCTCGTAAAAGAAATAAAATCTTTGTCTCTATTTGTGTATTTCTTGATAGATATTCTTGGAGATGGTTTATGATAAGATTATTGAGAGGGGAGCTTTTAAGCGTGTATTCGAAAAAACGCTTTTCCACCTTCAACAGCTCGAAACTTTTCGATAAAATTTCAGACAGATTTTTAAAAGTAGAAACATGAAACTGGCTGAGGTGATTTTTGAAGAGACGTATAAGGTGCCGTGTGATATCTTTTTGCGCTCAGTTCATTAGAATTTGATTTATAAGCAATTATTTTCTCAATATGACCCTTTTTTTTCGTTCACCGATCGCTCGCTTTGGAAAAATCGGTTCAAAATGCCATTTTTGATTGTTTTTTTTTTTCGAATATTTTCTGCATTTATCAAAGAATCGATAATTACGGCACCTTGTGCACTTTCTAAATAAGAGAATCTGCGAGTTTGATGAGTTTGAGAGCAAAAGTGAATTCAAAAATAAATTGGAAAATAAGCTGTTTGAATCGAAATACATCTTTAAAGTTATCCGCGATAAAGATATCTCGGTTGTATTTTAATATTTTTAAATGATATTTTTTTCATTGGATAGCTGAGATTGCTCTGAATGCAGGCTGTTTTTCTTTTTCAATTTTGGCTGCAGATATTTTTTATGGGGATGTTTCGCTTTCCAAACCAGTTCCGAAAATGAAAGCGTTCTTATAAAAAATATCTGTGAGCAAACTCAAAAAAGTAAAAAACTCCATGCATACAGATCGATCTCAACTATCCAATACAAAAAATATCATTTAAAAATATTAAAATACAACCGAGATATCTTTATAAATTTCTTCCATAGGATTAGCATTAGCGAAACGATTTTTTTCACTTTAAGGGTGTATTTCGATTCAAACTGCTTATTTTCCGATTAATTTTTGAATTCACTTTTGTTTTCAAATGCACCAAACTCTCAAAATTTCTTATTTGGAAAGTACACTAGGTGCCGTGATTGTCGATTCTTTGATAAATGCAGAAAATATTGCAAAAAAAGCAATCAAAAATGGCATTTCGAACCGATTTTTCCCAAGCGGTATATTTGGGAACTAAAAAAAGGGTCACACTGATAAGGTAATTGTTTATAACTCAAAATCTAATGAATTAAGCGTAAAAAGACATCACACGGCACCTCATATGTCCCTTCAAGAATCCCCCCAGCAAGTTTCATGTTTCTACATTTAAAAATGTGTCTGAAATTGTATCGGAAAATTTCGAGCTGTTGAAGGTGGAAAAGCGTTTTTTCGAATACACCCTTAACAATAACGCCAGTTGTGCAAATTCTGCTACAATGTTTAGGTCCCGCTACTATAGAGCAGGGATTATTGTTTTTCGATAAAAATAATTTCTGTTAAAAAAAAAAAAAAAAATCCTGAATTGGGTATTTTTTGATAGATATTCTTGGAGATGTTTATGATAAGATTGTTGGGGCTGGAGCTACACTGAAAAAAAAATAGGTTCTCAAAATTGAGTAAAAAAGTACTTAATTTAATTACATTACATATTCAAAATAGTTCCGATCAAAATGTACTCAAAACTGTACACAAACATGCACAGCGTCCCCGTTTAAACGAATATTGATGGTTCCAGAAAAAATAATCGATTAAGAGGGGTATTTGATTAAACGGGGAACACAGAAATGTGATATTTAATGCGTAATAAAAAGGTAAAACAACCATCTGCAGCATAATTAATTAATAGCATAATAAAATCGTTAATATAATAACGTAAATTGGTAAAATAAATACAATTTCTAATATAAAGTAAGTACGTAATAATTTAATATCTGTTCATATAACTGTATGATTTACATTATACTTAATGTAGTTCAATGGAATTTGGTTAAAACTTTGCTTTCACAAAAAAACGTGGATACGTTTTTCTGCGTTAGCACACGCTTTCTGCTAAATCATTGGAACCTTACTTCTGCTATCTGGACTTCTGTTTTCTTATTTAACGCTTCAAAAACTGCAGTTTTTCATAAAGGTTTATTTCCATTTAAAATTCATAGGTAGCTTTCCATTTAAAATTCATAGCAACGCCTTTTTCCGAACAAAACCGCGACTAAACTTAAAAATAATCCATTGACCAACTTATTTTACTCATTCGGAGAAAAAGGAAGGGAGATCATTTAACCTGTCCATTATACACCTGCCAGCCGAAATCGTTGCAGGAAGAACTGATAATTTGTCTTCAATGGAAATGAGCCGAAAATGACAAAAGGTGAAGAAAAACAGTGGCGTAGGAACTTTGCACAAATAGGGGGAGCCGGGGCACATTGTAGAAAGTTTGTGGTGGGGATCATTTCACTCATTTAGGAGGTTTCTCCATAGTGTTGCACTTTTCACAAACAGGAGTGTACAATAGAAGCATGTCAAACGATCACCAACTCTTTAATCCAGTTAAAATAATTTTTATTATACACTTGATACATAGAAACTTAATTTATGGACGATCTGGAATACAATATTCTAATTAAAGGATTATTCCACTCCCATTTGACAAAACGTAAATGTTCTTACTGTTGGTTTGCATACAATTTTTTTTATAAATCTCTTCCAAATCAATGGTCAAGGCATCCTCTTTACAAATATATAGTAGTATCAAGTAAGGGAGTATTTTGTAGCAAACCTTTAAGATCTTCTTTCTTTCTGGGAATCGAGAGGATTTGAAACGATGAGAAAAAGGATAAAGGCACAACCAAGTGTGCCCACCCCCTCTTCTCTCTCTTCCCTTTATTGTTTATTGCTTGAATTTCCTTAAAAAAGTAGACTTCATTTTTTTAATTTAACAATGTATAGTAAACAGATGTAATGTGAGAATTTCTCCGGGAGAGCTGAGCCCATTTGAAATATTCCAGGGGGAGCCACAGCTCCGCTAGCTCCCCCACTTCCTACGCCTATGAAGAAAAATTCAATATGAAACGTGTTTTTCGCGCCTGTTTTCAAACATAGGTCACCCAGATGGTATTCGAATAAGCGGGGAGATTCGCGAAATTTATTCGGTTTAAGGGTGTATTTCGATTCAAACTGCTTATTTTCCGATTTATTTTTGACTTCATTTTTAATCTCATATGCATCAAACTGGCAAATTATCTTATTTAGAAAGTATACAAGGTGCCGTAATTGTCAATTCTTTGATAATTGCAGAAAATATTGCAAAAAAAGCAATCAAAAACGGCATTTTGAACAGATTTTTCCCTAGCGGGAGATCTGTGAACGAAAAAAGGGTCATATTGAGAAGATAATTGTTTATAAATCAAATTCTAATGAATTGAGCGTAAAAGTACATCACACGGCACCTTGTACATCTCTTCAAAAATGCCCTCAGCGAGTTTCATGTCTCTACTGTTGAAAATGTGTCTGAAATTGTATCGGAAAATTTCGAGCTGTTAAAGGTAAAAAGCGTTTTTTTCGAATACACCCTTAAGTGGGGAAAAATAACATAGATCCAATGACGATAAATTTGGTTCCGGAGAGTTCTATTCGAATGAGCGGGGTATTCGATTATCCGTTACCCGATTAAGCGGGGACGACTGTACTCGTTTTTGATACCATAGTTGTGTTCAAATATAAATCGCTATAAACTGCCCCCTGAACTTACAAATTAAAGTATAAATATACTGGCATTTATTTCTTGCTCAAAAGTATTTTTAAATAAATGTTTAATTGATTATTTATTTAAAAAAATAGCAAGAATATTTGCAAAATACCCGAATCAAATATTTTTATGACAAGAGCACACTATTTGCAAGCACATTAAAATTATATCAAAAAATTGTGCATAATTTAATATTTACATTAATAAGCATCTTTTACGCCTCTCTGAATGAAATAAACCAATACAGGGTACAAAACTATCGCTTGTTTGGATTTAATAACATATGATAATTCAAAATTGAGAAATCAATGTGTTCAGTTTTGATTCAAACATTACTCAATCCGATATGAGTACATCGATTTACTCGTTTTTGAGTACTTTATTTTTTTCAGTGCAATAATGAATTGGGCAGATGTTATTGAAAAATGTAACATAGTCCAATTAGGATATCATCATCCCAACATTAGGGCGAGGTTTTACCACCCAGACAATTACTGGTTGTTCCTGATAAGATACATAGGGGTTTTTTGTTTTACTCCTGCCCATAGTTTCTTAACAATAACGCCAGTTGTGCTAATTCTGCTACAATGTTAGGTCCGGCTATTATAGAGGAGGGATTATTGTTTTTTTATGGAAATGATTTCTCGTAAAAAAAAATTCGTCCTGAGTATTTCTTGATATATATTTATGAAGAGATCTTCATAATAAGTTAGGGAGTCTATGAAAGTAAAATAGACCATTTGTAAATCGGATGCTTTTACTAACGACTCAATGACAAATCACGTGATCTTGGTGGGTGCTGCCTTGGCCGTCTTTTATAGATAGAATGAAGTTAAGGGTGTATTCGAAAAAACGCTTTTCCACCTTCAACAGCTCGCAATTTTCCGATACAATTTCAGGCCCATTCTTAAAAGCAGAGACACGAAACTTGCTGAGGGGATTTTTGAAGAGTATGTATAAGGTGCCTTGTGATGTCATTTTACGCTCCATTCATTAGAACTGGATTGATAAACAATTACCTCCTCAGTAGGACCATTTTTTTTCGTTCACCGATAGCTCGCTTTGGAAAAATCGGTTCAAAATGCCGTTTTTGGTTGATTTTTTTGCAATATTTTCTGCACTTGTCAAAAAATCGATCCTCACGGCACCTTGTGTAACTCTCTAAATAAGACAATTTCCCAGTCGGATGCAGTTTCTGATTGAGAGAATTCGATAGTATCATGCATTTGAGAGCAAAAATAAATTTAAAAATAAATAGGAAAATAAGCAGTTTTGATAGGAATGCACTCTTAAGGGTGTATTTCGATTCAAACTGCTTATTTTCCTATTTATTTTTGAATTCATTTTTGCTCTCAAACTCATCAAACTCGCAGATTCTCTTATTTAGAAAGTACACAAGGTGCCGTGATTGTCGATTCTTTGATAAATGCAGAAAATATTGCATAAAAAGCAATCAAAAACGGCATTTTGAACCGATTTTTCCCAACCGAGCTATCGGTGAACGAAAAAAAAGGGCCATACTGAGAAAGTAATTGCTTATAAATCAAATTCTAATGAACTGAGCGTAAAAAGACTCACACGGCACCTTATAGGTCTCTTCAAGAATCCCCTCAGCAAGTTTCATGTGTTCTGCTTTTAAAAATGTGTCTGAAATTGTATCGGAAAGATTCGAGCTGTTGAAGGTGGAAAAGCGTTTTTTCGAATACACCCTTAACGGTGGAAAAATATTTTTTTTCGAATACCTTTAAATATATGTTTGAGAATCGATTTCTTTCTCTCTCTCTCTTTCTCTCTTGTCCAAGAGATCCAGCGTAATTCGGTCTCGGACATAAGGCGTAACTCGCCAGAACTGACCACTCAGCACTCAGGCCACCGCCTGAAAATGAATGTCCTTCATTTGACAAATCGACGCACATCATGAAATAACCCTCCCCCCCCCTTCCCATACTCCCTTTTATTTCTGTAACTGACCATAAGCATGCAAAGAGAAAAATCTTAAAGTTCCGTTCAAAGTGCAATACTTTTCCTTTAAACTGTTTTCTTGGAAATAATGGGGAAGTCTTTTGTATTGGATCCATCTGCTGTTACATTATAATAGAAACAAGTTGCAAATTGCACGTGAAGCGTTGCAAATGAGGTGCGTTCGTACGATAAGGAAGTTTTAAAAATATAACTCTCATATATCAATCTCATAAAATTGTAAATAATTTATTACAATTAAAATGCGCACCAAACAATGTTCTCCCTATACCGTTTTGTAATGGAATATTTTTGCGTGGCCTTGTAAATCAATAATAAATATTCTTTGCAATACAGATTATGCAAAATGTATATTATAATATGTACTTATAGATGCATATCAATTTTATTATGTTTGAATGAGTGTAACACCAGTAAAATGCATTTGAAACTTTTTTCCCCATTGACCGTAATCTAACGGAATACTTTTGATTGTCCCTGTAATTGAACTGTGCATCCGATTTTTATAAAATTTGAAATAACTCGACAAAATTATGTAATAATTATGTATTTCAAATTTCAAACGATTAAAATGCATATGGAACTTTTTTCCCCATTGACCGTAATGTAACGGAGTACTTTTGATTGTCCCTGTGATTGATCTATGCATCCGATTTTGATAAAATTGGAAATAACTCGACAAAATTACGTAATAGCTATATATTTTAAATTTCAAACGATTCGGTTGGGTAATTTTTGCGTTGTTATATGAGGACGGACGGACAGATGGACGGACTAAACGACAACAATAGGTGCTACGTATTTACATATTTACGAACGCACCTAAAAAGGATCGGGAGATAAGCAGGTCCACCCTACTTGACGGAAAGATTTTCCTTTTGCCGGAGAACAGTCTCTTTCCTACAAAACTCATTAAAGATCAAAACCACCGCTTCGTCACAACAAATGAACCGATACCGAACTTCAAGAAGTGGTCAAATGTGTTTGGACCTTAACTGACCATAGCAAGAAAAGAAAAAATCTTAATAGTGGTCGAAATGAAATGAAACAGCTCCTCTTTGGACACGAAGAGTGTGGAATGGTCATGATTTTAAATGACCACTCGCTGGACATTGCCTTTGAAAGGAAAGCGTGACTCCACATAATCGATATTGAGTGAGAGAGCGAACTCCTGAAGATGCCGGTTTTGCATGCATAATGTGTTCTCATTTTTAACTATTTGGAAAATTTTTGTTTCTGTCGAGAATAGAGATATTTAAATTCTTGCGATTTCCGAATTTTATTCGTTTTTCGATGGGTCTAATTTTAATGTCTAGAAATGAAATACAATCAAACCTCGTTAACATGAACACCCTTAAGGGTGTATTCGAAAAAATTATTTTCCATCTTCAACAGCTCGAAATTTTCCGATACATTTTCAGACTCATTTTTAAAGGTGAAGACACGAAACTGGCTGGGATGATTTTTGGAAAAGATGTATAAGGTGCCACGTGATGTCATTTTTCGCTGAATTTATTAGAATTTGATTTAGAAATACTAATTAGTTTCTCAGTTTGATCATTTTTTCGTTATCAGATCTCCAGGTTTGGAAATTTCTGTTCAAATTGGCAATTTTTGTGAGCATTATTTTGAAATATTTTGTACATTTAGCAAAAAATCGGCCAACACGGCACGTTATGTAGTTTCTAGATAAGACATTTTGAAAGTTTGGTGCATTTGAGAGCAAAAATGAATTTAAAAATAAATCTGAAAATAAGCGGTTTTGATCGGAATACACCCTTTATTAACGGGGTCCGAATTAGTGTGGTTCTGCTGTACACAGATGTAATGTAACAAGAACAATAATCTGTACACACACACACAAAAAATAAATATATAAATAAATAAATAAAAATAAATAAAGTTGTAAATTTACAAAATTATTTAATGTGTGAACTATACACCCTTAATTCCTTCATGGCAGATTTTCAAACACAAAAAATAAACACATTTCGAAACATTTTTTGACCCCGAATTCACAACACATTAATGTGTTGTGAAGTGTTTTTTGTGTGGTGATTGTGTTTTTAATAGGTTGCAAAAGGATTGCTCTTTAGAAATGTGTTCTAATGGGTATATTCTAATCCAAACTGCATATTTTCTGATTTATTCCTAAGCTCTTTTTGGCTGTCAAACGTATCTAACTGACAAATTTTCGGTACTACACTCTCAAAAAAACTTCCGTCTTTTCACAGAAAATGCACTGGCAGCACTGCTGCCAGAAATTGTCTGTATATTGACGATTTTCTGTTTATTTTTTTCTCTGTCAAAAGAGGAAAAATATCCGTCACTTGAAAAAAGTTTGGAAAAAATCAATGCGGAAGAGGCGGGGATCGAACCAAGGACCCCAGGATTACCAGACCAACGCTAATCCACGGCGCTACGGATGCTCATCGTGATTGTGCTTTAAAATAGTACCGTTCATTTTATGTGGGTGTGGGTTGGTGTATTTCGTTAAAAAGCGTTTAATTATGCTGGCAATCTCGGAAAGATTTCATCTTTAATGAAACTGTGGCTGGGTTTTTTTTTACGTTTAGTATTAATATAGTATAAAAATGTGAATTTTAAATATATTACGAAGAATGTTAGAGAAAAAACATGGATGTTCTATTTGTGAGAATTTTTGGACGAATAAAGCAAGTAATTGTTATTTATTTTTAAATTCGAAAACATTTTTGTCTTTTAAAACTAAATTAGACATTTTAATCAATAGAATATTTTTGTTTTTCATTTTAAAAATAAATTCGAACTTATTACTAACAGACCCAATGCGCATGCGTGCTGGATATAAACGGAAACTTTTCCTCATTTTTCGACGCTCGGAATGAACTCACAGAACAAATACGTTTTCTGGGAGAACAGAAATTATTTGTGAAAAAATAACGATAACTTAGTGTATATTGACGAATTTTTCTGACAGTGTACTCTGTTATTCCGTCGACCCATTTCGCCAAATTATAAAAATCGCCAAACTAATAGCCAAATTATTCATAGTGACATAATTTTTATTTTAAGGGTGTATTTCGATTAAAACTGTTTATTTTTTAATTCATTTTTGCTCTCAAATACACCAAACTTTTAAAATCTCTCATTTGGAAAGTACACAAGGTGCCGTGATTGTCGATTCTTTGATAAATGCAGAAAATATAGCAAAAAAAGCAATCAAAAACGGCATTTCGAACTGATTTTCCCCTAGCGGGAGTTTTGGGAACGAAAAAAAGGGTCATACTGATAAGGTAACAAATCCTAATGAATTGAGCGTAAAAAGACATTACACGGCACCTCATACGTCCCTTCAAGAATCCCCTCAGCAAGTTTTATGTGTTTCTACTTTTAAAAATGTGTCTGAAATTGTATCGGAAAATTTCGAGCAGTTGAAGGTGGAAAAGCGTTTTTTCGAATACACCCTCAAAGTGAATTAATTTTAGCCTGAACTGTTTTCACTGTCCCTTATAAAAAAGTAATACGAAGATTTGATGCTGTTAACATGAATTGCTATTAACATGAACAAAATTTTTATTTCCCTTGAGGCTCATGTTAACGAGGTTCGATTGTACTTCTGTTATCTGTTGCCACAATGACAAGTATTAAAAACTAAAAAAAAATTATAATAATAATAATAATAATAACTCAAAAGCGGATTGAGATACAGCTTTCAAACAAATTGAATTTAAAAAAACATATTTCTCTATTTATAATATTGTAAAAATTGAAAAGGTACGATGTTTAGAAGTTTATCCGCACTACCGCAAATTGTAAAACTGAAATTTCATTTGAAATATGTTTAGGATGGGTCCAGGAATAGAAATGTTTAATCCATGGCGTACGTATCAGAGGACTTATCAATACGTAAGCCACGTTTGAATCACCCTAAAAATGTTTTTTTTATTGTTATTTTTAAATATAGAATTTATTTATTAAGTTTATATAACTTATTTATTATATAGAATTTATTTATTCAGTATTAAATTTTATTGTTATTTTTAAATATAGAATTTATTTATTTCAGTCTTTAGAAAATATCATTTTCCGAATGATCATTGCAATTTCTTAACCCTTTCCGGCACGGGTAAATTTTGTATTAAAATGCAAAATTATCGACTGACACCGGAATTCACAAACGAATTTTTTAGATATTTTGAATTCCTTAATTTAAGCTTTTATTGCAACAGCAAAATTTTACTAAAATATTATTGGTGCCATTCGCAAGTTCGGAATTAAAATTAGGTATCCCAGATCGGGCGCAGTGTGCCGGAAAGAGATAAAGGTGTATTTCGAATCAAACTGCTTATTCATTTTTAAATTTATTTTTTCTCTCATATGCATCGAACTGGTAAATTGTCTTATTGAGAAAGAACACAAGTTGCCGTAAGGGTCAATTCTTTTTATAAAAGTAGAAAATATTTAAAAAATAAAATAAAATACGGCATTTTGAACCGATTTTTTCCGAAGCGGGAGATCTGGGAACGAAAAAAACGGGTCCTACTGGGTAGATAATTGTTCATAAATCCAATTCTCATGAGTGGAGCGTTGAACCAGTTTCGTGTGTCTGAAAATTTCGAGCTGTTGAAAGTGGAAAAGCATTTTTTCGAATGCACGCTTAAGGGTGTATTGGAAAAAACGCTTTTCCACTATTTCTTTGCAATACTTTCCACTTTCAACAGCTTGAAATTTTCCGATACTATTTTAGACACAATTTCAAAAATACACAATTTAGACACATTTTAAAATCCAATTCTAATGAATGGAGCGTTTTACGCTCCATTCATTAGAATTGGATTTCAGGGGCGTAGCTTGAAATTTTTATTGGGGGGGGGAGACCAAAATTTGGCGCCTTTTAATGTTTTGCCGCCCTTGAATTATTCGTAAACTTTTTAGGAGAGGGGGGGGGGTAGTTATGCTACTTTTTATCTTTAGTTACTTATTCATGGTAATGACATCTATTTAGGTGATGTAAGTGATGCAGCCATGGTTGGATTTAGATTTTAAGAGTGCTTGCCACTATGCGGCTAAAATATCTCTCCCAGCTCTTGTTTTTTCAAAGCTAAAAAGGCAATGTGGAATGTTTATAGAGAAATCGAATACTTATGAATATTTATGATTTAAATATTCGAATATTTATGATTTAAATAAATAAACAGGCGCGGATCCACGGGGGGGGGGGGGCGATCGCCCCGATCGTCCCCCCCCCCCAAACCAGTGTTGAATTCAGACTTTTTCCCGGAAGGGATTTCTGCGACTTCGTCGGAGACAGTCTTTTGTTCCGGAAAAAACGCGAATTTTATTAAAATGTCGCTAAAAAGCGCTAATTTTGTCATAGTGTAGCGGAAAAAGAGCGAATTTTACCAAAGATCGCGAAAAAAGCATGAATTTTGTCGAAGGTTGCGCAAAAAAAAAAAAAAAAAAAAGAATTTTGACAAAGGATTGCTAAAAAACGCGAATTTTGACACAAGATCGCTGACAGCGCGAGTTTTGTCAAAGTGTCGAGGAAAAAGCTCGAATTTCGTGAAAAGGTCGAAGAAAAGCACGAATTTTGTCAAATGTTTGCAAAAAAACGTTAATTCAAAGTATCGCAGAAAAAGAGCAAATTTCGCCAAAATGTCGTGGAAAAAGCGCTAATTTTGTCAGAGGGTTGGAAAAAAGGAAGGCAAAGTATAGCGGAAAAAGTGCTAATTTTGACATAGGATAGCTGAAAAAGCGCAAACTTCGACATAGGATTGCTGAAAAAGAGCTATTTTCGGCAAAGTACCGCGAAAAAGCGCGAATTTCGTGAAATTAATACGGAAAAAGCGCGAATTTCACCATATGGCGGCAGAAAAAATGCGAATTTCAACAGAAATTCGCGTAAAAAACGCACTCTTTGACATAGGATCTCTGAAAAAGCACTAATTTTGTCAAAATATCGTGAAAAAGCGCGAATTTCGTCAAATGATCACTGAAGAAGCGTGAATTTCACGACAGGGTCGCGGAAAAACGTGAATTTCGACAGTGGATCGCGTAAAAAACGCGAAATTTGACATAGGATCGTTGAAAAAGCGCGATTTTTGTCAAAGTGTTGCGCAAAAAGTTTCAATTTCGTCAAAAGGTCGAGGAAAAAGCGCTACTTTTTCAAAGGCTTGCAAAAAAACTGGTAATTTTGTCAAAGTACCGCGGAAAAGGGCGAATTTCGTCAAAGGGTCGCGGAAAAAATGCGAATTTTGAGAGAGGATTGCGTAAAAAGCGCGAACTTCGACATAGGATTGCTGAAAAGGCGCGATTTTTGTCAAAGTGTCATGGAAAAATGTCGAATTTCGTCAAAATGTCGCGGAAAGAGAGCTACTTTTTTCAAAAGCTTGCGAAAAGGGAAGGCAAAGGAACTCGGATAAAGTGCGAATTTCGACATAGGATCACTGAAAAACCGTGAACTTCGACATAGGATTGCTGAAAAAGCGCTAATTTTGTTAAAGTATCGCGAAAAAGCGTGAATTTCGTCAAATGATCACGGAAAAAGCGCGAATTTCGTCAAAGGGTTGAGAAAAAACGCGAATTCTGACGTAGAATCGCTGAAAAGCACGTATTTCGACATAGGATTGCTGGAAAAGCGCGATTTTTGTCAAAGGGCTGCAAAAGAAGCGGTAATTTTGTCAAAGCATCCCGAAAAAAGAGCGAATTTCATCAAACGATAGCGAAAAAAGCAGGGATTTCGTCAAACGAAAATCTCGGAATCGCCCCTCCCAAAACGATTCTCTGGATCCGCCCCTGTAAATAAAACATACAACAAATCACTGAATGTGTAATTTGGATTAAGCATTTATGTCATACTCATTTCCTATTCCATCAAAATATAGATTTTTAAGATATTTTTTTGCAATTAAATTTAATATAACACAAGTAAGAAAAAATACAATTTAAAATGAATATATAATAATATTACAAAATGCTAATTGTCGCAGACTGTTTTAATTTTTCTATTTTTTAAAGCATTCCATTTCGTCACAGCTGAGGTTAGGTCCATTGTTTCTGCCAATGATTTTTCACATTTTAGTATCATTAAATTATTCAACCGTTCATCTGTCATTGTTGTCCGTAAGGAATGTTTAATGAGCTTAAGTTGACTGAAAGAACGTTCATTTGAACCAGCTGTTATTATAAATTTTATTATGCGAAAATTTTCTTTGAGTACTGAACGTAATTTTTTAGATTCCTCAATAACTTCATTTAATGTATTGGAGGTTCTACATCGGTCAAATAAAATTTCCATTTCAGCCTGTAAGGTACATTTATCTGGTTTTAAAACAGATGGGGGCATCATGAAAATCAGAGATTCGACATTAGAAATTTGTTTTTGAGAATGGAAAGTTAAAAATATCGAATATAGGTGTGGCGGAATCAACAACTGCTGTTATATTACACTTTAATTGCATAATTAAAGTATCCAAAACGCATTTGAATTCTTTTCGGTAAAATGTATGTATTAATAATGTAAAAGTTTCAAAAATCCCCATTTATCAAAAAATAGCGATCTGTTTAGGAAATAAATAATAAAAACCATTAAAACTTAAGACACAGATGTCATATACGCACCACATTGGCGCGATTTTTTTTCTAAAGCCAGTTTGGAAAAAAATTCGTTTTTAAATATCAGCTACATGCATATTTTTTATTATTTTCAATTATTTTAAAAAGGAAATGCTAATAAACTACAAAAGTTAAAATAAAAATTTTTAAGCAAAATAATTTATATCGATTTATAAAAGAAAATGTAAAGTAAATAAACAGTTTATTAATAAATAAACAACAATGGCCAGGTTACCATATGAGGAAAAAAATCGCCATTTTGTTGCACTCACGCAAATGTGGTGCGTATATGACATCTGTGCCAAAATTAAATTTAACGGAAAACTGAGAATGCTATTCGATTTTTTCCACTAATAATAGAAATGATAATAAATGAACTCACAACTGCGTCAGAAATATAAACATTGTACTTTAAGAACATGGTCAACTAAAGGTAAATATGTATATTTTTTACCTTCCACTGCATCATCATTTTTCATCCACTTTTTCATAAATTTCCATCCTTTATCCGCTTTACAACTCCTTTTTCTGTTTTATTGTCTGTAGTAAGATCCTGGCTTTTTGTTTTTATGTTTTATTTCAGTCAGATCACTCATGACTGAATTTCTACTCTCTGGACGGCTACGAAAGACAGCTTTTTATTTTTATTTTAAAAATTGAACGAAATAAATCTCTAGTTTTAAAAAGTCGCGCAATCAGCTTCAGTATGACAATCTGACAATACAGGATGCTGGAAAACCAAGATGTGTGTAGGTGACGCCCTGAAATTATCTAACCTACACACGGAAGGGCATAAGAAGGGAGTTAAAACAGTCTAAAGGTCAGATGACCCTCTCGAGGACCACCAACCTTGGATTGGAGGGGAGAGCTTTTCTCCGAAAGATCAAGTTACATGTAGTGATCGAACAATGCCCATTTCCGGAATGTGTTCTTGTTTTCGCACTAGGGATAGCGCCTGGTAGTAATCTTAAAATGTCTCAAATGTAATGGATCTCCTATATATTTTTTGAAACCATAATTTATTTTCTTATAAATTTACTGTAATATTAGTTCCAAATCATGTTTCTGTTATCTGATTTTTTTTCTGTGTAAATAAGAATGTCACATTAATAACAAAAATTTTAGGTGCCTAACGGCGCCCTTAAACATTCCATCGCCCCCTTTTTGAAACCCCTTATTTTAGGTGCCTGACTGCGCCCCTAAACCTACTGAGGCGCCCTACTATTAAAACATATTATATAAACATTCCATCGCGCCCTTTTTGAAACCCCTTGTTTTAAGTGCCTGACTGCGCCCCTAACCTACTGAGGCGCCCTACTACTAAAACATATTATACAATCATTCAAACGCACTACAGTCGCTTCCACGCTTATTTTCCCTTTCTATCTTTTTCTAAGAGTGACCAACAACTACTATAAGAAAAAAATAACTGTATCAGTGCCGAAACTAGCCTTTTTTGCGCCCGGGGCAAACATGGATTTTGGCGACCCCCCCCCCACCCCTCACATATATGCATTCTTAATAACTAACACACCAAAGAAAATCTTAATTTGGCGCCCTCTTCACCTTCTGTTCTGTTGGCGCCCGGGGCACGTGCCCCCTCTGCCTCGCTAACCTACTGAGGCGCCCTACTACTAAAACATATTATACAATCATTCAAACGCACTACAGTCGCTTCCACGCTTATTTTCCCTTTCTATCTATTTCTAAGAGTGACCAACAACTACTATAAGAAAAAAATAACTGTATCAGTGCCGAAACTAGCCTTTTTTGCGCCCGGGGCAAACATGGATTTTGGCGACCCCCCCCCACCCCTCACATATATGCATTCTTAATAACTAACACACCAAAGAAAATCTTAATTTGGCGCCCTCTTCACCTTCTGTTCTGTTGGCGCCCGGGGCACGTGCCCCCTCTGCCTCGCTAACCTACTGAGGCGCCCTACAACTAAAACATATTATACAATCATTCAAACGCACTACAGTCGCTTCCACGCTTATTTTCCCTTTCTATCTATGTCTAAGAGTGACCAACAACTACTATAAGAAAAAAATAACTGTATCAGTGCCGAAACTAGCCTTTTTTGCGCCCGGGGCAAACATGGATTTTGGCGACCCCCCCCCCTTACCCCTCACATATATGCATTCTTAATAACTAACACACCAAAGAAAATCTCAATTTGGCACCCTCTTCACCTTCTGTTCTGTTGGCGCCCGGGGTACGTGCCCCCTCCGCCTCCGTCTAGTTTCGGCTCTAAAGTGTATATCTATCCCGGAATAGATTACAAGTCTGTTTTCGAAATTTTTATTTCAGATGCATAAATTTTCTTCGGGATAAGAGTGGGAGATAAATGTAGTAACAAGTCTAAAATTAAATGCCTTATTTATGTTTTGTAAGTGAAAAATAACTTACTTTGTAATTTTACATTTAAAATTAAGTTATTTTATAATTACTTTTAACCACTAACAAAGTCTTTTTTACGGGCGCCTAGCGGCGCCCTTAAACCTTCTTTGGCGCCCTATTGCATGAACATATTGGGGGGGGAGGCTCCCCCCCTCCCCCCCCTAAAGCTACGTCCCTGTAGGATTTATAAACAACTACCTTCTCAGTAGGACCGTTTAGTTTCGTTCCCAGACCTCCGGACTCGGAAAAATCGGTTTAAAATGCCGTTTTTGATTGTTTTTTTGCATTATTTTCTGCCTTTAACAAAGAATCGTCCCTGTGTAACTTTCTAAATGAGACAATTTGCCAGTGTGATGCATTTGAGAGCAAAAATGAAATTAAAAATAAATTGGAAATTAAGCAGTTTGAATAGAAATACGCCCTTTAGTCTAAAAATTTAGTCTTTAGAAAATATCATTTTACGAATGATCATTGTAATTCCTTAAATTACATTTTTTTTTTCATTTCTTGTTATGTTTAATAAGAAACATACCTAATAGATAGTAACGACAGTGTGAATTATCACTAACTTATCTTTCTGCGTCAGAGAGAGAGATTGAAAAAATATGAACCCCCTGTTATTCACTTCTAGCTACGACCCTGTCCTCAGTGGAAGAAAAGTAAATTCTTCCCTTGTATCGATATTTCGAACAATCGATACGAGAAAAAGAAATATAAGTCTGTCCACGGTAGCAAGAAATGAATCGTGTATTAGTGAGTGGGGAGCAAGGTATGGACATCGCTTTTTAATAAAAAATCCATTTCCAATCAATTCGCTGCGCTTCGATGATTTTGTAGTTTGTAACCTTGTCATTGAATAAAATGAAGTACTCAAAAAAGTGAGTAAGTCGATGTACTCATATCGAATTGAGTATGTCTAGATAAAAGATAAACACATCGTTTTCTCAATTTTGAAACGTCATGTGTTATCAAATCCAAAGAAACGATAATTATGTACCCTGTACTATTGATTTATTTCATTCATGAAGGCATGAAAGATCCTTATTAATGTAAATATTAAATTAATCATAGTCTTTTAAAATAACGAGGTGGAACCCGTCAAATTTCGACGAAAGGAAATGTTTACTAACAAGGAAGATCTCTATACTGAGCATACTCAGATTTTTTTGAAAAAAATACTAACTAAGCTACTCATGTATGTAATAAAGAATCAGTGAAAATTAACGGCGGAGTTGCTGAAGAAAACATGTAAAAAAATAAAATACTTTCGAATATTTGGCGTGAAAAGACAAAAGTGTCACCCGATTTGGCGAGCATCACTTTTCCCTGCCAAAAGCAAACGATTTTAATGCAAATCAAAACTTTTGGATCTTTAGAGTCCGCGTAAATGGTGTTTGATGAATTTAATCATAAACAATAAGAGAGTTTAATTTATTTTTTACATATATATATATATTAACTTGCATATGTATATATTATTTGTTGCTGTAGTACCTCTGGAAAAAGTATTTTAATATATAAAAAATTCTTATTCAGTAAAATTATTTCCATACATTTAAGCGTATCCAAAAATAAAAGCTACATGTTTCCATAGCAACAAAATCGAATTGACAATGCTCAACTGAACTTTGAACTTGAAACAATTTTAATTAATTGAAATTTGATTTTCGTTTCAAATCTCAAATTTTGATGGTTAAATTTACATTAAATAAAAACAAATAACAATCTTACGAAATTATACTTAAAACAGACTAAAACTGACAAAAACAAAGATATTTAATTTATCTAAACAAGTTGAACATGAAACTTTTTTCCTTTAAAATGCATTTGACATAAAAAAAAAAAAAAAAAAAAAAAAAAAAAAAATTGAAATTGCTTTTTATCGCCAAATAACGAAATTTTCATTATTTTTTTACGGACAGGGAACGGAGGTTCCGCCGAAATTTTTTTATAAATGTATATATCCTCATGAGAAGAACATTCTGTAATTTTTTCAGATTTTTCGGAGTATGCCGGTATGGAGACCTTCCTCACACTCAGATTTCACGAAATTCTCCTCGTTTTTGACGAAACCGTTTCCTGGGAAATGCTCCGAACAAATATTTCGTCAAATTGATGAAATCACTTCCCTCACTCATTTGACGATACCAAATCGTCAAAAAATTTCGTCAAAAAGGGACTAGTGCTGCCATCTATCGATTTTTTTAGAAGCTCCTGTATTCAATGACAGAAGCAAAAAAGACATGTCACACGTGGAGTTCGAACTCATTACGTACAGTGTAGCAGTCCGACGCCCTACGTTCACGCCACAGATAACTCAGACAAGTATGATTATAAAGGCATATAGTGGATTGTAGTGTGTGTTTAAATTTTTATAATTGGGATAGTACTTTTATCGATTCTGTTATAAATCTTGCAAGTTTTAAATAATAAGACGAATTTTATTTTGATTTTCTAATGGTTAAAGAATAATTATAATATAGCTTAATTAAATAACATCTAGGAGAAATTTATTTGTTTAAGGAATGATTAAAATTTGGGCTGGTTAGTTTGTTGCTCAGAAAAAACGAATTATGAAGTACTTATTAGGAGATATTTTACTACTTTAAGCGAGACTTTAAGTAGGTAAATAAGATTTTAACAATTTACTGTTTATAGAGGGGAGAGAGAAAAAATATGTATATATTTTTAATTTGAGTGAAAAAAGTAGATATTAATTGTAAAATAGATCTTAGAATTTTGAAATTTTATTGATCAAATTTACTTTTTGAACCAGTGGTGACCATCCCCCCCCCCCCGAAACCCAATGACGCAAATCCCCCCCCCAAAAAATCTTTATACTTTAACATTACCCCCCCCCCCCCAAAAAAAAAAAATAGAATGTCAATTGTAAAATATATTTTCTAGAAATTAAATGTTGAAAAAATGTAAAAGTGATATTAAAAAAATCAAGATTTAATTTTAACTGTAAAAGAAGGAAATATTAAGAATTTAAAAATCCCCCCCCCCCAAAATGTACTTTTTCTCAAATTTCCCCCCAAAACTAAATTGTATGAACGCATCTTGCGTCACCAAACCCCTCTCTGGGCACCCCTGTTTTGAACGGTTTTGTAGAACGAAGTAAATTTTTTTTTTCGAATAAAATCAAAACGAAATACAACTTACAAATAAATAAATAAAAATAGTAATAAACACCCCCCCCCCCAAAAAAAAAAAAACTAATGTACCAAGAGTAATTGCTTACATTTCACTCTTTTCTGAAAAACGCTAAAAAATACTGTTTTAAACAAGAAATATATCCTTGCTAAAATCGCAAGCTTTGGGGAGGTACAATATCTGGTCCTTCTGTAAACAGCTACCGCGACAGTTTCCTTAAAATTCATCAAGTCTGGCCATGATTAAGGATACACTTTCGTCAAATATTTGAGAGTTCACGTTTCGTTAAAAGTCATG
The DNA here is from genome assembly GCA_964019185.1 of Maratus speculifer. Classification (NCBI taxonomy): domain Eukaryota; kingdom Metazoa; phylum Arthropoda; class Arachnida; order Araneae; family Salticidae; genus Maratus; species Maratus speculifer. The sequence goes on along the minus strand of OZ025303.1, from coordinate 2,739,377 downwards.
TGATTTTTATACGAAATGATCATCAAAAACGACGAAATAAGGCTCAAGGATTTCTGAATCGTCAAAATGAGAGTTTTATTTCTGAGAGTGCTTGTAAGGAACAGTTTCCTTCATTTATAATAAACCTACAAAATTAGCTACAGTTAAAAATGCATATTACAATGATCAGTCTAACTCTCAAACAAATATTATTTAAAGCTAAAATTGAGGAAAAAATACTTTTTCTATAAAACTCAGCTGTTCAAATTATTAAAATTCAACTTTAATCGCACATTTAAAAACGTAATAAAGCAAAATATAATAAAGATCAATTATTAAAGTGAAGTTATCAATTAAATGTGTTGGAAAAAAAATTACTTCAAATTGACACGATCTTAGAATTTCACGTGAAATCTAAACCCGCCATAGTTTTCATCTTCTCAAAATTTAGATGCGGTCATTTCAATTTTTATCAATTTTAAGAGAAAATGGCGTATTGCTGTTGCCACAATTACAAAATTCGCATTAAAAACAATAAAAAAATTAATATGTCAAGAATAAATTGAGATACAGCTTTCAAACAAATTGCATTTAAATTTTTTTCTCTATACAATGGTGTAAAAATTTAAAATGTGCAATGTTTAGAAGTATAAAATTTGCGACACTGAAAATTGCAAAAACAAATTGCATGGAAAAGTGTTGCCATTCGCAAAATGACGTATGCGTTACGCACAAATACGTTTGGCCTTTATAATATAGATTTAAGGGTGAATTTCGATTCAAACTGCCCATTTTCCGATTTATTTTTAAATCCATTTTTGCTCTCAAATGCACCAAACTTTCAAAATCCCTTATTTAGAAACTACACAAGGTGCCGTAAAGATCATTTTTTTTGGTAAACGTAGAAAATATTGCAAAAAATGCTGTCAAAGTTGCCAATTTGAACAGAAATTTTCGAACCTGGAGATCTGGGGACGAAAAAATGATCGAACTGAAAAAACAATTGTTTATGAATCAAATTCTAATTAATTCAGCGAAAAATTACATCACACGGCATCTTATACATCACTTCAAAAATCATACCAGCAAGTTTCATGTTTCTACTTTTAAAAATGAGTCTGGAATTGTATTGGAAAATTTTGAGCTGTTGAAGGTGAAAAATCTTTTTTCCAAATACACCCTTAAGAGTGCTTGCAAATAACGCTCTTGTCATATCCATTTTGGGTATTTTGCTAATGATTTTTGTATATTTATTTATTTGAATAACATACATCTGACTTGTGTGCTCGACATGAAAGCCTGCTTATAAGTCATCGTCAATATACAAGGACGAGATAGCTCAATGAAATTTACAACACAAGATAAATACAACCAGGAGCTCCACACAAAGTGTGCGTGCAATGGAGCCAGCAGGAATCGAACCCACAACCTCCGGGTTAGCAGAGCGGCGTCTTAACCACTCGGCCACGGAGGCCCATGATTTTTGTATTTTTCTAAATAAATAATTAATTAAACGTTTATTGTTAACTAGAAGACAGCCCGTCAAAATGACGTGTTTGAATTTTTAAAAGGATGATAAAAAATTACAACTGTGGTCAATCAGCCACTTTAGGCTTAAACAATTTTTAAAAATACAGCGATTAAACATGGAGAAAAAAATCTATTTAAAAAAAAAAGACAATTTTAACAGAAATTTGCATTTAAAACTATAACAAAACTGTCTGGTGGATGATGGGGTTTATAATGAACAAATCGTAAATACATAAATTTTAAAAGAATAAAGTAAGGCAAAAAAATCAATTATAAAGATTATATTCTGAAACTGCAGCCAAAAAATATCGAGAAATACTGCGAGAAAATAATAAAAATATCTAAAATGTATAAAAAATTTTCCTATTGTGGCCCATTTTTTAGCTAATACTTAAAAGAAAACACTCTATAAGATCGAAAGCAAATGTCAACAATAAAGAGTAAACAATGAACGTGTTCGGGAGATTCGCGCGCAAGCTCAGGAGTTTTTACAGAGTACTATTCCGCTGTAAGGTCCACTCCACGTACCTGACTCCTGAGCGTGCGCGCTCCGCGCGCATAGATCCCGAAAGCGCCCGATCACTCCTGAGTGGTGATGTTACAAAGGAGTCATTCTAAAGATTCAATCACGGAATTTGTCATTCTTGAATGGCAACAGTATTGATTTGCTTACATTGTTTGTTTGGTTTGTTTTTTCCGTAATTGCTGGTTGTTTTATTTAGAACTTAAACATTATAATTAAAAAGTTTCTGTAGGTTTTAAAGAAAGTGAGTAATGAATAAATCTTTCACATGTATATTTTCATAAGTTGAACAATTAGAATATTTGTGAACAGCTCGGAATAGTTAAGCCTAACGTGGACGCAGATGCAATAAGTTTCTTTTTCTCGTGGATGGGTTGTCCCCGGAATCGTCATACACGGAGGGGTTTTATATATATAATAATTTTGATCAATAAAAAATGCCAGTATGTTTTTACTTTTCTTTAAAAGTTCATGGGACAGGGCATAGCGATTTATATTTCAACACAACCGTGGAATCAAAAATGAGTACATGTGCTTCTCGGTTTTGAGTACATTTGGATCGAAGCTATTTTGAGTATATCCAGGCTGCATTTTCAGAAAGAATCACGTTTTGAGCACCAGCCTTGGTGTATTGGCGAAAGCGAGAACGTTCAGCTAGCTGCATCGCCAAACACAAAATAAAACTAAGTTCAAATGTGTCATAAAACATATGATTAATAGAATTGTATTTATTACAAGAGGATCTTTACTATACTGTTTTTAACTAACTTCTCAATTTCTTCGAACATAGCGAGAAAACGAAAAAACGCTTTTTCATCTTCAACAGCTCGAAATTTTCCGATACAATTTCAGACACATTTTTAGAAAGTAGAGACACATGAAACTTGCTGAGGGGATTTTTGAAGAGTATGTAGAAGGTGCCGTGTGATGTCATTTTACGTTCCATTCATTAGAATTTGATTTATGAACAATTATCCTCTCAGTATGACCCTTTATTTCGTTCCCAAATCTCCTGCTTCGGAAAAAACTGTTAAAAATGCCGTTTTTCATTGCTTTTTTTGCAATATTTTTGTGACTTTATCAAAGAATCGACCATTACGGCACCTTGAATAGTTTCTAAATAAGAGATTTTGAAAGTTTGGTGTATATGAGAGCAAAAATGAATTAAAAAATAAATCGGAAAGTAAGCAGTTTGAATCGAAATACACCCTTAAGGAAATAATATTTTTGAATTGAGAGAGGGAGAAAAAAACTATGTTTTGTGAAATTTAAAGCATTTTAATCTGAAAAAGCTCTTTATTTTAAACTATGTTTTAATCGTAAACAACGGTGAATAACATTTCCTCATATTATAGTCTTTGCTTGATAACATTTACGGGAAAAACAAATGAACAATAAGCGCGATCTCTTTGCAGAAGGAAGGGTTACTCTTCGGTAGGCGTTTGACGTCACAAACAAGAAAGGGTGCTTAGCTTTGACTTCATCTGCGCGCCAATCGTTGTTCTGGCGATAAGGTGCTCAAAACGTGATGCTTTCTAAAAATGCATTCAGGCACAGCTTATGACTATTTGGGGCCCCTTTCGAATCATTGCAGTGTTATTTAAATAGAACTGATGGTCACTCATATGTATATGTGTAATGCGTAAACATATTTTCGCACCTAGGATATGAATAGAAGAAAAATCTTCTTCTCTAAATTCGTCAATTCTAAATCAAACATTTTAAGGGTGTATTTCGATTCAAACTGCTTTTTTTTTCCGATTTATTTTTGAATTCCTTTTTGTTCTCAAATGCACCAAACTTTCAAAATCTCTTGTTGGGAAAGTACCCAAGGTGCCGTGATTGCCGATTATTTCATAAATGCACAAAATATTGCAAAAAAAAAAGCAATCAAAAACGGCATTTCGAACCGATTTTTCCCAAGCGGGAGTTCTGGGTACGAAAAAAAAGGGGTCATACTGAGAAGATAATTGTTTACAAATCAAATTCTAATGAATTGAGCGTAAAAAGACATCACACGGCACATGATACGTCTCTTCAAAAATCCCCTCAGCAAGTTTCATGTTTCTACTTTTAAAAATGTGTCTGTATCGGAAAAATTTCGAGCTGTTGAATGTGGAAAAGCGTTTTTTCGAATACACCCTTGAGGGAAACACGCTTCAAAAAAACGCTTCAATAGCTCGAAATTTTCCGATACATTTTCAGACACATTTTTAGAAAGTAGAAACAAGAAACTGGCTGAGGGGATTTTTGAAGAGTATGTTTATGTACAAGGTGCCGTGTGATGTCATTTTACGCTCCATTCATTAGAATTAGATTTATGAGCAATGACCTTCTCAGTAGGAACTTTATTTTTCGTTCCCAGATCTCCCGCTTCGGAAAAATCGGTTCAAAATATCGTTTTTAATTGCTTTTTTCGAAATATTTTCTACTTCTATCGAAAAATCGAACCTTGGATGCATTTTAGAGCAAAAGTGAATTTAAAAATAAATCGAAAAAATAGCAGTTTGAATCGAAATACACCCTTAACTTCGTTTATTGTAATATAAAGTACCAGACTGGATATAAAAAAAAGAGGCTACAATATAGATTGACTGTTATACTCCCGCCTGCGCTTCGCTGGTGATTAGAAACGAAAACATGTAAAAACTAGTCGTTGGGGGCCACCGTAATACTTACCCATCATGGATATGTATATGAAAATAAAACATGTGAAAACTATTTATGCAATGCATTGCAATTCATAAACAAAATTTAAATATTGTTAATATACATAGTAATGCTACATTAAAGAACTGCTGATGTACCAATTTCGACAAATTATATAAAACGCCAAACTTCTCAAGTAGTACCGAACTGCGTAAAAGAAACATCCTTATAACTCCAAAAATAATAATTCTATTAACTAACAATTAACTGCGTCGGATGAAGCGTCTCATTTCCAATTAAAATATACTTCTGAATTGAAATTTGAATGAAATACAGGGTCACGAAAAATCGAAGAATGTGGAAAATAAGATTACAAATATCTCGGCAACTCATAATCCGATCGACTTCGTTTTATATGCAAAATGTGTGTTATTTTATTGCCTTTTACGTCCATTCCTTAGAACAAAAAAATTCGAAAATTTTTATGTACCTTTCATCAGAACGAATTTTTCGAGAGTCCGAAAAAAATAGTTCCGGATAATCGAGGTTGCTGATATTCAATAGGGTTCGTCCCATTCTTACATACTAACTACATACAAAATTTCAAGTCTCTATCTCAATTTGTTCGGGAGATAGAGCGTTTACAGACAGACAGACAGACGGACGGCAAAATTTTTTTTCTAAAAATATGTTTTTCGGAATCTCCACTATCTAAAACGTGTAAATCCGTCAAAAAATTTTTTTCGATTTTCAAAACGATTGCAAGACTTACCCTATACTACGTATGATGGGTAAGTAATAGGAGATACCCTTATCCACACGACAATTAATAATCGTTCGGTACAAGATTCACTCGGAGACGTTTTTGACGCTGTTTCCGGTATGTGTCTCTTTCATTATGGAGATCCGGCAGCCGTGTCCAGTTTGTCCGGACATGTTCCTAATGAAGAAGTGGACCTTAATTTATGGTTTTATCAGACACGCAGATGAAGAACTTTGATGTATGCTCCTAAAAAATGAGAAAGAAAAATGTGGCGATATGTGATTGGGATTTAAAAATAATCATTGAAGAGACATGGAAATTGTTATAGTGGACAAAGTCTAAGAATGTAATTGGATGTGCTGCAAGCAATCCGATGTGTTGTGTACGAGATCTTTTGAATATCTCCGGTGGTCGAGATTCTTAAGGGGCTACTTTAGTCAAATGAAAGGACTCCTTCGCTAATGCTAATCCCATGGAAGAAATTTATAATGATATCTCCGTTGCATTTTAATATTTTTAAATGATTGTTTTTTTTTTTTTTTTTTTTTTTTTTTTTTTTTTTTTTTTTTGTGACGTTTTCACTTTCCAAACCGGTTCCGAAAATGAAAGCATTCTTATTAAAAATATCTGTAAACAAAATCAAGAAAGTAAAAAAACGTCATGCATACAGATCGATCTTAACTATCCAACGCAAAAAATATCATTTAAAAATATGAAAATGCGACCGAAATATCTTCATAAATTTCTTCCGTAGGATTAGCATTACCGAAGGCTCTTTTCATTTAAGTGACGTAGCCTCTTAAGGGTGTATTCGAAAAAACGCTTTTCCACCTTCAACAGCTCGAAATTTTCCGATACAATTTCAGACACATTTTTAATAGTAGAAACATGAAACTAGCCGGAGTGATTTTTGAAGAGACGTAGAAGGTGCCGTGTGATGTCATTTTATGCTCCATTTATGAGAATTGGATTTATGAACAATTATCTTCTCAGTATGACACTTTTTTTTCGTTCCCAAATCTCCCGCTTCGGAAAAATCGGTTCAAAATGCCGTTTTTGATTGCTTTTTTTGCAATATTTTCTGCATTTATCAAAGAATCGACAGTCACGGCACCTTGTGTTGTTTCTAAATAAGAGAATCTGCGAGTTTCATGCGTTTGAGAGCAAAAGTGAATTCAAAAACAAATCGGAAAATAAGCAGTTTGAATTGAAATACACCCTTAAGGGTGTTCTCAAATGCTCCGTTCAACAAGCGCAAAACGTTTTGACACATTTACAAATTCATTTTTCTACAGAAAGATATGAAATTGGAAGGCCTGGCCTGACTATAGAAGTAATTTCGAAACGAACTTAGTTTTCAATTTTATGATAATCAAAATACCTACCGAATTATAAGCTATTTTGTTCACGTGATCGCGGGATTTTCTACCTTTCGTCGACTGGTTTTTCTGCTTTTGTCGGAAAATGCGCTTCAAAACATCATTTTTGACGGCTTCTTCTGAAATGTCTGTTGAGTTTGCACAAAAACGGGAAAATGTGTGCGATTCGATAATTTCTGATTAAAAACACCTGTTAATTTCATGCATTTCCAAACAAAAATAAATTAAAACTTATGTTACAAATTTGCCCTTTTGATTTAAGAGTACTCTTAATTTATGGTTTTATGAGACACGTAAATGAAGAACTTTGATACAAAGTCCCTAAAAAGCAGAAGGAAAAAAATGGCGATATGCGATTGCAATTTAAACTAGTTGGATGTGCCAATCCCATAACTTTCTTCTATCTCATACGTACATTTTAATATTTTTAAAAAATAGTTACTCATTTTAATGCTTTAATAGTTTTAATTCAATATACCAACTTTGATTTTCATCTTAAATTTCTGCTTCAGTCATTTAATAAGAATAAAAACAAATTTCCGTCTCTGCACGAGCCGATGGACAATAGAATGACAGGCAGATTTTTTTTTTTTTCAAATTTAGGGAGATCCTACTTGCCTTATCAAAAAATAATCATATACAAAAAAATTAGTTCAGTTCTAGAACTAACTTCATACACTTTTAGGTGGTGCAATATTGAAAATGGCATAAAACGTGCTATTGCAGCGCCCCCTCCCGGCGGATTTTTTTCAAATTCAGGGAGTACCAACTAGCCATAACCATACACGTACAAAAAAAATTTGGTTTAATTCGATGCATAATTTCATATTCTTTTGGTCGGTACAATATTGAAAATGGCTCAAAAATCGCGATTGCAGCGCCCCCTTCTGGCGGAATATTTCAAAACTGAAATAGGACCTGCTTCCCACACCCAAAAACATTCACAAAAAATTTGGTTCAATTATATGCATAACTTCAGACACTTTTTGATGGTAGAATGGCGACATACACACATACACAGACATTTTGTAAAATCCAGTTTTTTGGGATCTCTGACCCCTAAAACGTGTAAATCCGTCGAAAACCGGAAGTCGAAAAAAATTTTCGATTACAATACTTTCTTCTATTGAAGATAGAAGAAAGTAAAAATAATCATTGATGAGACATAATTGTTATACAGGACAATGTCTAAGAATGTAATTGGATATGATGGAAGTGCCAATATGTCCATCGGGTAACGGTGTGTTGTGTACGCGATCTTTTAAGCATCTCCGGTGTTTTATCTGTAAAAAAAAATAAATAAATAAACTTTTTTTAGTAAATGAAAAAATCCAGATTTTTTTACAGAAAAAAACTGTATTTTCTTTAAAACAGTAAAAAAAAATATGAATTTGTAAACTTTAAAGGGAAAAAAAAAAGTTTCGAAACGGATTAGAGATATTTGCTATAAATTAAATGTTTTTACACTAGCTTTAAAATTGTTCGGTAGTCAGTTTTTTTTTCTTCTTCAAATATTGTTATTATAGTTTTTATTTATGGTTTTATTTTTTTATTATTTATTTATTTACTTTTTATGAATCTTTTAAGCGAACTTTCTCTCTTTTATAAAACAGAACTCTCATTTATAAAGTTAGAACAGAGCAGAATCATTTCATGAATTTTGATTTTGATCGGGAACGTAATTCATTTTACAGGAGATGAATTCCAATGAATTCTTTTTTAGGTGCGTTCGTAATTATGTAAATACGTAGCATCTATAGCTGTCGTTCTGTCCGTCCGCATATAACAACGCAAAAACTACCCCAACCAAACCATTTGAAATTAAAATATATAATTATTACGTACTTTTGCCGAGCCATTTCAAATTTTATGAAAGTCAGATGCATAGATCAATTAAAGGAACAATCAAAAGCATTCCGTTACATTTCGGTCGATGGAGAAAGAAGTTTCGAATGCATTTTACTCGTTTGAAATTTAAAATACATAATTATTACATAATTTTGTCGAGTTATTTCAAATTTTACGAATTTTAAATTTGATATGGAATTTAATTCATTTTACAAGATATGAATTCCAATAAATTCCTCTTTTTTTTTTTTTTTTTTTTTTTTTTTTTTTTACGAATATGCACAATACTCATTTAAAACAATAAGCTGATGACGTCTCCTTTCAAATGATACTGATAAAGTCAGATAAGGCGATTTTGGCGATAAAGAAGCTGTCACAGTTGACCGACGGACAAAATGTTCGGTCACCACCGAAATGAAATGCGTCTTTCGAAAACAATGACCAGTCCAAATCGATGCGGTTTGACCTTCAACAAAGACTTTTGTCCTTTTGAATTTAAAGTATCTCTTGAATTTGTGCAATCAGTCGCACAGTATCTTTTCCTTGCTTGTTGTAAAACATTACAATAGATTACAATAGATGACTATAGTTAAGGGTGTTCTTAAATCAAAAAGGGGCAACTTTGTGACATAAGTTTTAATTTATTTTTGTTCGGAAAGGTATGAAGCTAGCAGACGTTGTTATTCAGAAACTGCCTCATTGCACTCAGATTTCTGTTTTTTTTTTTTTTTTTTTTTTTTTTTTTACAAACTAAGTTGACATTTTTGAACAAATTTCCCGACGAAATTAGAAAAACAGGTCGAAAAGCAGGAGAAAAACGGGTGATCATGTGATCAAAACAGCTTAGAACTGGATAGGTAGTTTAATTATCGTAAAATGGAAAACTAAGTTCGATTCGAAATCGCTTCCACAGTCTGGCCTTCCAATTTTATATCCGAAATTGTATCAAAAAATTTCGAGCTGTTGAAGGTGGAAAAGCGTTTTTTCGAATACACCCTTAGGGGTGTATTCGAAAAAACGCTAATAAATATTTATGAAGATTATGAAGTTTATGAAGATAAATGTTTATAAATCAAATTCTAATGAATTGAGCGTAAAAATACATCACACGGCACCTCATACGTCCCTTCAAAAATGCCCTCAGCAAGTTTCATGTTTCTACCTTTAAAAATGCGTCTGAAATTGTATCGGATTTCAGACACATTTTTAAAAATATAGAGACATGAAACTTGCTGAGGGGATTCTTGAAGGGACGTATGAAGTGCCGTGTGATGTATTTTTACGCTCAATTCATTAGAATTTGATTTATGAGCAATTGTTTTCTCAGGATGCTCTTTTTTTCGTTCGCAAACCTCCTGCTCCGGAAAATTTTGTCCAAAACGCCGTTTTTGACAACATTTGTTTGCAACATTTTCCACATATATCAAAAAATCGACATTTACGGAACCTTGTGTAATTTCTAAATAAGAGAATTTGAAAGTTTGGTGTATTTGAGAGAATAAGTGAATCTAAAAATAAATCGGAAAATAGGCACTTTGGGTCGAAATACACCCTTAAGACCCCTGTCCTCGCTCGAGGAAACGCTCGCGAGCTAATGCTATAACTATGGGGAAGTATTTTTCCAATAACTCCTTCGCATTTTGACATTTTTGAATTTTTTTTTTTTTTTTTTTTTTTTGCTTTGGATAGCTGAGGTGCATGCCGACAGCGCACCTTTTTTACTTTTTCGATTTTGGTTGCAGATATTTTTTACAAAGTTAGTTTCACTTTTAAAACCGGTTTCGAAACTTGAAAGTGCTTTTTAAAAAAATATCCGCAACCAAAATCGAAAAAGTAAAAAAGGTGCGCTGTCAACATGCACCTCACCTATCCAATGCAGAAAAAAAAAAAAAAAAAAAAAAAAATCAAAAATGTCAAAATGCGAAAGAGTTATTAGAAAAATGCTTCCCCATAGGAATAGCATTAGCTCGCGAGCGTTTCCTCGAGCCAGGACAGGGGCCTTAAGCTAACTGGCCGATAGCCGGTTGGATTTTCCGCTCAGATAACCTAATTGGTCGTAATATCTGGTCTGTCATTTAGATAGCTCGGCAGAATAAACCGCAGTATTCGTATGATAAATTTACCAATCAGTTTGATTGTGCTACAATAATAGTATATCTACGTACCGTTAGTATATCTACGTATACTACGTTCTAGGGAGTTCCATTACCTGCGGCTTATTCTGCCGAGCTGTCTAAAAGACAGACCATATATTACGGCCAATAAGGTTATCTGAGCGGAAAATCAGGTCGGCAATCGGCCAGTTAGCTTAACAGGTAAAGCATGCGGTCCTTATAATTATCCTTATAAATCCTTATAATTCAAGTATCTGGGTTCGATTCCAGGCCTGGACAATTTTTCGCTCAGTTGGAAATATTCAATTCGTACAGATTGTGCAATCTTGCTGTGTCATCTTAACAATGTTTCTTTTTAAACAGTTATAAAAGTTCGGAAGCTGGTGACATACACAATAAGAAAAAAAAAAAATAATCTGTAGTATTTAAATTCTGTAAAAAAGCAAGATTTTATAATTTTTATAGGAAAAACTGTTTTAATGAAATATTACAGATATTTATTGTAAATCTAACGGTTTGCCACGATTGCTAAAACTGGCAGTTTTTTCATGCCAATTTGAGTTTTTTTGAAATTTTATCTGTATTTTGTAAAAGAAAAGAAAAGCTAAAAACGAATATATATATATTTTTAAAGCTGCAGAAATATGTACCTTTTGAAAGAATTTTCTAAAACGACAGTAATCTTATTTACAATTCGGGTTTTAGTTGCATAAAAAGTTCTAGGAAAAAGTTTATAAGCTGCCCCGGCCAGAACCACGAGTCGGGTAATGTGAGCAGAGAAAGACTAAGGCTGTGAAGGAGCCCAGACCCAATTTTTCTATCTATAGCATTTTTTGTGAATAATGTAGAAGTGGTTAGTATTAAACTTCATATGTATTGTATACCTATATCATATGTATGCGTGTATAAATTTTGTACTCGGTGCAGTGCTCTGTTAAAAATAAAGGTGACAAATCAGTTGCATTTGGCACCCAGGGGTGAAAAGGTATTACGATTTGACACCCACGGGCTTGAAAATGTGTTTGGGGTGCCGTTTGATCCCTCACTGGGTGATTCACGCTAACTAGGGTACCGCGCAATGCATACCGTTTGAAGATGTTTACCCCTTAGTCCTTTGCGCTTGTTCTGTGATGTGTGTCTCTTCAACACTCCGTCTCTGGTGGATCATAACAGCAATTTCTCCCTACGAAGATTATCACCGCGCATGCGCTATCCTAATTTCGTTTAGAGCTTCGGATGGAAAACTATAGGCGAGCTTTTTATATAAAACAACCTTTGAATTTCATGACTTTTGAACATTTGAAGGCGACATTGAAGTTGATCTCGATGGCCAAAAGGTTAGAACGTTGGGCTTGCAATCAGACGTTGTGGGTTCGAATCCTTCACAGGACAAAACTCAATTTATAATTCCTTTTTATTATTGGGCACTCTGGATTAGGGGTGCTTATTTTCACCCTAATTAAGGGTACCATTCTGGCTCCCCTAGGGGTGTCACCAGTGAGACAAGCCTTTCACCCCCAAAAGGTGCAATGTGTCACCTGTAGTTTTAACAGTGTGTGCAGGTTATCACAAAAAAGATAGTCACAAGTTTAAGAAAAAGTACTAGCAGGATAATTGTAGAAAAAAAGAAAATGACAGATTAATTGAAAGAAGTATCTCTTTGCAATCATTTTCTTTGCTTATCTGCATATGTTATACGATGGCTAAAAGAAAATGTTGCAAATTGGCGATAATTCATGGTTTTAACTTGCCACGCTACGAGGAAAACGTTAAAAAAGTATTTATTTTGAAAATTATAGATTAGTAAGTTGTTATAATAAAGCTTTAATTATTAATTTTGCAATGTAGCATTCACTGAAAAATAATGAAATACTCATAAATGAGTACATCGATGTACTCATATTGAATTGAGTATGTTTGGATAAAAAATGATCGCACTGCTTTCGCAATTTTGAAACATCGCATGTTATCAAATCCAAAACTAACGATAATTGTGTACTCTGTAATGGTTTGTTTCATTCACGGTGGCATAAAATGCTTATTAATGTAAATATATTTTTATAATGTTTTGAAACAATTTAAAAGAGCTTGCAAATAGTGCTCTTGCCATAAAAATATTCGATTTGGATATTTTTCTAATAGTTTTTGCTGTTTTTCTTAATAAACAATCAATTAAACTTTTATTGTAAATAATTTTGAGCAAGAAGCAAATGGTAATACATTTTTACTTTAATTTATAAGTTAAAAGGCAGTTCTTAGCGATTTACATTTGAACACAACGGTGGAATCAAAAATGAGTACATGTGTTTCTCGGTTTTGAGTAAATTTGGATCGGAGCTATTTTGAGTACTTATAAAATTGAGTACTTTTTACTCAATTTTGAGAAAACATTTTTTCATTGTTGATAAATGGGTTAATGGCAGCAAAGAGAGGAAGGAAGACCTTCCTAAATGTTTGAAAATAAGTGAATTTTGATTCCTTTCGGCTGATTTTAATCGTTTGGCGCTTTTTAGTGAAAATCCTAATCACTCTAACGGAGGCCCTCTAAAGAGGGGGGGGGGGGAAGTGCAATTGCCCCGCATGTCTCTGCATTTGAGGGTAAATTCGAGCTATCCGGCTCAATGCAGACTCTAATTTAGATGCAGTTGAACATGGGAGAGAAAAAAATTAAAAACATTAAATTTTAAAATTGGACATACTGTAATAGCTTTAATAAACGAACGCCATGCAAACGGTCTCCCTTCTTCAGCAAATGGCCTTTAACCCCCCCCCCTCATAATGGATAAGGGGAGGTGGGGGGGTCTAGATCGATGACATATCTGAATGTGTCGATGTTGTGTTGGATTAATCATGTACGTTCTCACCACCCTGTGAATTGGACTTCGGAAAATTGAATTGATTGGAGGGGGTTAAGTGTTGAGGTTTTATAGATTCATAATAGCTTGACAGGTGTCAAGTGTGAGGGTCGCATTGAAAAGTCGTTTCAGGACGTATGCCAGGATTAGGGTAATATTTCGGAACATGTAAAAAGCGGAAGCTCCTAACCTTGGTACAAATTTTCCCAGAGAAAAAAAAAATTAGAATGGCTTTTATTTTTATTTTATTTTATTTTATTTTTTATTTGTTTTACGTAATTTATCACATTGTATTATGTTGAGTCATACTGCATTGTATTTAAGTTGTATAGTTGTATTTAAGGGTGTTCTCAACTGCTTTCCTTAAGGGTGTATACGAAAAAACGTTTTTCCACCTTCAACAGCTCGAAATTTTCCGTTACAATTTCAGACAAGTTTTTTAAAGTAGAAACATGAAATTTGCTGGAGCGATTTTTGAAGAGACGTACAAGGTGCCGTGTGACGTCATTTTACGCTCCATTCATTAAAATTGGATTTATGAACAATGACCTTCTCTGTAGGACTCTTTTTTTTTTTCGTTCCCAGATCTCCCGCTTCGGAAAAATCTGTTCAAAATGCCGTTTTTAATTGCTTTTTTGTGGCTACATTTTCTACCTTTATGAAGGAATCGACCACACGGCACCTCGTGTACTTTCTAAATAAGACTTTGCCAGCTGGATGCATTTGAGAGCAAAAATAAGTTAAAAAAAATAAGAAAAAAAAGCAGTTTGAATCGATATGCACCCTTGTGTCCAAAAGTTGCCTTTTTGATTTAAGAACAGCTTTAATGAGATCTTGATAATGTGTCAACGAACACCCGAGTTTACCGGATCCATCGGAATTTCTCGCGTCGATTTTCCCCGAATGCCGCGCCATCTGGATATCACGCCGATGATCCTGTTGATCTCAAGAGGTAACACGCCCCCCTCGTTTACCGTCCGTGAAATATTCATCTCTTTGTTTTCTGGGACCACCATTGATTTTCGTGGACAGGAAAACAAAAACAACCCCTAATCAAGTGGACAGACAGACAGCCTCCTCTTTGTCTTCACTCTCTCTGTCTATATGCACCAAGCTATAATGAACTTTTTGCCCGTAGCCGGAATGAGGTGCCTCCGAAAGTGACAAGATTTAGTCACTTTTTCTTATAACAGATAGGTAGCTTATGGCCTAGCTACTTCGTGGCTTCAATTATCCTAGCTTAAACCTTTATCTACCGACGGTACTTATAAGCACCACTAAAATTACTTATTATAAAAAAAAATAATATTTCGATTAGTTCTAATACTGTTTAAAATGAGTTACAGATACATTACTTTATTTTGTTCCAAAAGTATTATCGGTTACACAAAACAAAAATAGCTTTAAGGGTGTATTTCGATTCAAACTGTTTATTTTCCGATTTATTTTTGAATTCATTTTTGCTCTCAAATACACCAAACTTTCAAAATCTCTTATTTGGAAAGTACACAAGGTGCCGTGATTGCCGATTCTTTGATAAATGCAGATAAAGTTGCAAAAAAAGCAATCAAAAACGGCATTTCGAACCGATTTTTCCCAAGCGGAAGGCCTGGGAACGAAAACTAGTCGTTGGGGGCCACCGTAATACTTACCCATCATGGATATGTATATGAAAATAAAACATGTGAAACTATTTATACAATGCATTGCAATTCATAAACAAAATTTAAATATTGTTAATATACATAGTAATGCTATATTAAAGAACTGCTGATGTACCAATTTCGACAAATCATATAAAACGCCAAACTACTCAAGTAGTACCGAACTGCGTAAAAGAAACATCCTTATAACTCCAAAAATAATAATTCTATTAACTAACAATTAACTGCGTCGGATTAAGCGTCTCATTTCCAATTAAAATATACTTCTGAATTGAAATTTGAATGAAATACAGGGTCATGAAAAATCGAAGAATGTGAAAAACAAGATTACAAATATCTCGGCAACTAATAATCCTATCGACTTCGTTTTATATGCAAAATGTGTGTTATTTTATTGCCTTTTACGTCCATTCCTTCGAACAAAAAAATTCGAAAATTTTTATATACCTTTCATCAGTCCGAAAAAAATAGTTCCGGATCATCGAGGTTGCTGATATTAAATAGGGTTCGTCTCATTCTTACATACTAACTGCATACAAAATTTCAAGTCTCTATCTCAATTTGTTCGGGAGATAGAGCGTTTACAGACAGATAGACTGACAGACGGACAGACAGACAGACAGACGGACGGCAAAATTTTTTTTCTAAAAATATGTTTTTCGGAATCTCCACTATCTAAAACGTGTAAATCCGTCAAAAAAAATTTTTCGATTTTCAAAACGATTGCAAGACTTACCCTATACTACGTATGATGGGTAAGTAAAAAGGGTCATAATGATAAGGTAATTGTTTATAACTCAAATTCTAATGAATTGAGGGTAAAAAGACATCACACCGCGCCTCATACGTCCCTTCAAGAATCCTCTCAGCCAGTTTCGTGTGTCTCTACTGTTTAAAAATGTGTCTGAAATTGTATCGGAAAATTTCGAGCTGCTGAAGGTGGAAAATGATTTTTTCGAATACACCCTTAAAAGGATGATTTCATTTGTCTTTGTATCTTTTCAGCTCTCTTGGCGCTGGGGGAGGGGAATGGGGATTTTTCAATGCGGAAATATCTCTATATTTGCATTGTAAGAACATCCTATTTGTACATTCTATAATTCTACAAGATAGTAAGGAAACAATTTAAAATATAATATTTGAGTGGGGTTATAAATATTGCACAAAATCCCTGTCAATTCAAATTTAACTAATCCTTCTAAAATCCCTCAAATATTTATTAAATGATTATGTAATTCTTTTAATTTAGTTTAAACAATTTAAGTAATGAGATTCTGATAGTAATGTGTGTGCGAAAACCCGAGTTTATCGGACTTATCGGAATTTCTCGCGTTGATTTTGCAAATTTTCCCCAACACCGCGCCATCTGGAAATAACATCGATGATCTCAAGAGGTAGGAACGCCCCTCTCGTTACCGTCCGTGAAATATTCATCTCTTTGTTTCTGGGACCACCATTGATTTTCGTGGACAGGAAAACAAAAACAAAACAACCCCTCATCAAGTGGACTGACAGACAGACAACCTCCTCTTTGTCTTCACTCTTCCCTGTGTGAGAGAGATCTCTATCATCTCTACGTACACCAAGGTATAATTAATTTTCTGCCGGAATGGGCTGCCTCCGTCTTTACAGGGAAATATTTCGTAAAAGGAGCTGGAGGGGGAAGGGGGATATTCTAAAGTTTGGAATGTTTGTACAGATACAGACACTTTAATTTTTCTGCGTCATTGAATCCAAACAAAATTAGATACAGTGGAGCCTGTCTAAAGTGACCATCTTTGGGACCGGCTAAAATGATCACTATATTGAGGTGGTCACTTTATGGGATGGTATCTTTAAAAATGGCACATAAAAACAAGGAAAATCACACTACATTAAGTAATGAACTGATTAATTAACAACTATAATAACTGAATTACTATTTAAAACATACTACATACAAGATAATTTACTTAAAACTCACATTATTTCTTTCAAATACAATTGAAGTTCCGAAGGGATTAATTTAAATAACCCACAACTACTGTAATTTATACGCATCTTTATTTTCATTGCAATTGCATAATAATAACATTTCTGTAAGTGGCAGTTAAGGGTGTATTCGAAAAAACGCTTTTTCATCTTCAACAGCTCGAAATTTTCCGATACAATTTCAGACACATTTTTTGAAAGTAGACACACGAAACTTGCTGAGGGGATTCTTGAAGGAACGTATGAGGTGCCGTGTGATGTCTTTTTACGCTCCATTCATTAGAATTTGAGTTATAAACAATTACCTTCTCAGTATGGCCCTTTTTTTCGTTCCCAGATCTCCTGCTAGGGAAAAATCGGTTCAAAATGCCGTTTTTGATTGCTTTTTTGCAACATTTTCTGCATTTATCAAAGAATTGACAATCACGGCACCTTGTGTACTTTCCAAATACGAGATTTTAAAAGTTTGGTGTATTTGAGAGCAATAATGAATTTAAAAATAAATCGGAAAATAGGCAGTTTGAATCGAAATACACTCTGAATCCAAACAAAATTAGATACAGTATACTCCCTCAAATCCGCTCCGCACAGACCAGAAGTTCTGCGGATTTTTGGATATTGCGGATTTCTGGTCATTGCTTTGTTTACATTTTCTAAACGGTAATTTGAATGTCATTGACAATTAAATCGAAACTATTATGAAGGCTTACAATATAATAAAGCATTAAAATATGTAATAAACTAAAATAATAAAAAATTAGATAATTCTTAACATGATTAAAATATTAAAAACAATGGTCAAATTACTAATAAATAATATATGATTAAATATTTTTTATAAAGATAAGATGCATTTTTCATATGAAATACGTTTTATAAAGATACATTACTAATTCACTTCAAAATCATAAAATAAGGAAATTATATATTTCAAGTTTAGCCAGACTCAATAACCAAGAAATTTTGGTTAATACAGTAATATATTTGGTAAAAAGATTGTGATTACCAGTAATATCAACAATATTTTCAATTTTTTCCAAAATAAATTTATTTTTTCTTCATGACAACACATCAAAACTGAATGTTACATTGTTTACATCTGTAAATTATGTGCGGATTTGAGGGAGTCTAATGTACATGCAAATTTTAATATGATGAGAAAAAACTTTTTACTTCTGAATTTGGATAGCGTGTCATGAAAGATAAATCAATTTATTGAATTAACTACATTTCAATGCATTTATGTAGATTCAGTGACATTGATGTATTTAACAGTGTATAGGAAAAGGAAAAGTATTGTTTATATATATATGTATGTCGCATTTTCATAAAACGACAGACTTCAAGGGATTAGCATTAATTTTGAGATTTATTTAAATATTCTAAAACATAGGAAAATCCTTTCACAGGTGCTTACAGCATGGTTTCTCGAGAGCAAGTGCGTAAATATACATTTGAAATTTCTCATCTCCCTAGAGTTACCAGTTAAAAAGGGCCATGTGTTATAGTTAAATTAACATGATAAACATAAGTTCTTAGCTACCCTACCAAAACCCGTGATTATTAGTCATGGGGCCCGTATCCACATTGAGGGGCGATTTATTAAATAACTAATTAATAGGTCGGATTTAAAATGTCTTACATGTATTTAGTCAATAAATAAATAAATAAATAAAAAGAATTTAAAAAAATCGTTTTAAGGGTGTATTCCGATTCAAACTGCCTATTTTCCGATTTATTTTTAAACTCATTTTTGCTCTCAAATGCACCAAACTTTCAAAATCCCTTATTTAGAAAGTACACAAGGTGCCGTGAGGGTCGATTTTTTGGTAAACCCAGAAAATGATGCAAAAAATGCTGTCAAAGTTGACCATTTGAACAAAAATTTCCGAGCTTGGAGATCTGGGAACGAAAAAATGATCGAACTAAAAAAACAATTGTTTATAAATCAAATTCTTATTAATTCAGAGAAAAATTACTTCACACGGCATCTTCTACATCACTTCAAAAATCACCCCAGCAAGTTTCATGTTTCTACTTTTAAAAATGAGCCTGAAAATGAATCGGAAAATTTCGAGCTGTTGAAGTTGGAAAATCATTTTTTCGAATACACCCTTTAGCCACATCAAGGCGTCACTTAAATTTTGATATCATAGTTTTTTAAGATTCATATTTCGAATTTATGTGAGATATAAATGATAAAGCATCAATGAATAAATATTAAAATATATATATTAAGTAATAGCATAGCGTCATTTACATTTTGATATCATTATTTTTAAGTTCCAAATTTAAAATTCTTAGAGAGGTAAGATAAAATGCAGCTTCACGAGATTTTAACCCGTTCAGGGTTTTGTTATAGATCCCGATACACCAAATTATAAATAACTTTCTGTTTCGTTTTGATGTATTTTTTTTTCTTTCTTCTAATATACGAAAACCTGGGGGGAAGATCGTCATGATCCATCTATCTCTGCGTGTTGGACCACCAATAATTCTGGTCACAGGAAAAACAAAAACAACCCCTCATCAGTAAAACTAACAAACAGCCCTCTCCCTGCAAAAGATCTGCTATCATCGACCTGCGGTTATAATTATTTTTTTACCTATATAAACAGAATATGAGCTTCCGCTTTTGAGAAAATATTTCGAAAAAAAAGTGGGGGGAGGGGTACGCAGTTCCTAGATTTACCAGTATGGGGGTTTCGCCTATCTGACAGACAACTTCATTTTTCTGACCAAGTCAGAAAACCTAGTTTTTGTTTAACCTAATTCTAGCCTAAGTCCAGTTTAGTATAAACCTAGTTCTCGTTCTTCAGCTAGTTTTGTTTCGATTCTTACACTATTAGAAAAATTCGTCTTTATTATCTAAATTATTTAAGGGTTATTTTTCCACCTTGAGCATCTCAAAATTTTCCGATAAATTTCAGACACATTGTTAGCTCACAGGCTATCATAACCTGAGAGCTTATGTGCCCGCCCGTTCTGTATGTATGTGCGTACGTTCGTACGTACGTAACGCGATAACTCATGATAAAACATATCCCATTCACTTGAAATTTTGTATAGAGGTATATCCTGATAAGGCGCTTTCCTGATTAGTTTTTGGAGTTCATTCGATATGTATAAGAGGGGGAACAGGGGGGCTCATGCCCCTCCCCTTAATTGATATGAATGGGTTTTTCATGCAGAATTGTCAGATTTCGTTCAAATCGCTGAACAGTTTTGGAAGTTTAATGGTTAAGTATATAAAAGAGAAGGATAACTCTTCTTAAATTATATAAATGGGTTTTTATTAAGAATTTTCCGACTTGCTCTGAATTTTGGATATGGATTTTTTATATGATAAAGCATGTCCCTGATCAGTTTAGAGGGTTCAATGACTAAGTTTGAAAAAGGGGAGAGCTGTTTCCCCTTCTTAATTTCTTTTCGAACTGAATTAACCCTTGAAAATATAAGGCTGTAATGTACAATTAGTATCGGGTGGTTTTCAAATGTATTGCCGTATTAGACGAAACAAAATTTGAAAAATAATTTTGTTTAAATATGAAATTTTACTCAGGTATGAGTTGCTTATAATTTCAGCATTCTAAGCAGTTGATTATTTGCGAGTTTTTTTTTATTTATATTTCAAGAAATGTCTTGGCCAGTCAATATTTTTCTCATAAGTGTGACCTCTATAAAACATTCTGTATTTTTTTGTATCAATAATTAATTAAAAAAGTTACTTAAGGATATCTTATACACGTATTAATAAATCAAAAATTTATTAGCATTTATTTCATAAATTTAAAGCATTTTAATAGTTGTTTATGTCATGAGTGTTACTTTGCTTCTTAAATAAAGGGTATAACTTCTGATAAAAACAAATTTAATCAAAAATTGTTTTCATAATAATGAATAATAATAAACAATAATAATGAATTAGAAAATTCTAATAGACAATTCAATTAATTTAAGTGAGGTAACAAATGCATTAATAAAATTCTGATTCTTTGTTACAGTAACGTTCATGAAATGTGGTAACACGCATGACAAGCGATAACACTCTTGCAGCAAACAACTTTTTTGTAACAATATATAAAAAAAGATTTTTAAAAGCTTAAACTATAATTTGTTTAAAACAGATAGTCCTTTAAAAATTATTTATTAAGAATTAAAATTTGAATCTTAAATATCACTTACAAAACACGTGTGCAGACATGAAAATCCTGTTACTATATTTAAATAATTATAAATATATCCCTGAATCATGAATAATTATAATCATAACTTAAATATTATACAATATCTATAGTTGTAGATTTACTTAACTTCTTTCCTCATGAGTGTTACTTTTTCCAAGTAACACTCATGTATACGGTAACACTCATGTCCGGTAACAATCATGTCATTTATTAAGGAATTCTTCACTAAAATAAATTCTAACTGTTTTATTGAAATTTTAGTTGGACCTATTGATTCCTTAACAAAAAATACAACATTTCCTAACTTAACATTTTTATGCGTTAAAAAAAAAAATAAATAAATAAATAAATGGGTAACACTCCTGTAAGAAAATAAAAATACTCACCATGTTGAAATGAACATTCCAATAAATAGCAATTATAGAACAAAATTATCGAATTCTAAATAAGCGCACTGTAATGAAGAAACCAAATTGTTTTCTCACTACCGTTGCCAACTGAAGTATACAAATATTTTGAAAAGTAATAATATTAACTTCCCTAAGGTAACACTCATGTTCTGCATACGAGAACACAAAATACATTTAAATTTTAAACTCTTAGATACGTATTTTAAATATATAAATTGTCTATTTGTTTAATTAACACAGGATATTTTACTTTTAATCCATATATAAAATTTTTATAATGTTTGGAAGCATAAAAAAAGATTGAAATTTTGCAAGTTTTTTATTATGGACAAGTAAATTCACATTACTTGCTAACTAAAGTACAGAAAAAAGACCACTATTTCACAACTCTGAAAAAATGTAATGAATGCGCTGAATTAAGCATAGAAAGTTGTGCTACTACCTGATTTTAGAATATAAAAAAATAAATTTATTAATATGAAATTTAGATTTAAACACCAGGACATCAAACTGGCAGCTCATGTGAAATTTACCCATGCGTAGCCTGTGAGCTCAATGCCATCAGTTTAACTGGGCAATATTCTTTTTATTAAAAGTAGAACCCATGAAACTAGCGGGGGGGGGGGGGGGGGGGATTTTGGAAGAGACGTAGAAGGTGCCGTGTGATGTCATTTTACGCTCCATTCTAGGAATTTGATTTATAAACTATTACCGTCTCAGTAGGACCCTTTTTTCCGTCTATATCTACCACTTCGAAAAAATTGGTTCAAAATAACGTTTTTAACTCTTTTTTTTTTAAGTGAAAACTTCTTTAGCGGCGCTGAGCACTTTTTGTATGGGTAAAAACTTCCAAACTCGCGTCAGGGTCACGTGATGCTGATCGAAAAAGCGTAAGATCGAGGGGAAGGGAGAGGAACTAGTATCTCCCACTCTTTCTACCGTGCCTGAGTGTGCTGCTCCGTTTAGGCGGCACAGGGCGCTTGCGCGAATGTCCGTGTGTGTTTTTTTAAGTTATAATTGTATTTAAGTTTAACAACTTATACTGTTAATAGATGGAATAAAACGTTATGAAAGAAAAAGTATGACATTGTGCATTGATTATGCTGCAGTTTCCAACTACTTTTTTTTCATTTTTTTTTATTGTATTTAAATAATAACAACATAAATTGATACCAAATGGAATAAAAAGTTAAGAAAGAAAAAACATGACATTGCACATCAATTATGCTGCACTTTCCAACCATTTTTTTCAATTCCTTAAATTTTCAATTGTATTTAAAGTTTAACAACTTACATTGTTATCAAATTGAATAAAAAGTTAAGATAGAAAAGACATGACATTGCTCATCGATTATACTACACTTTTCAACCAATTTTTAAAATTATAATTGTATTTAAAGTTTAACAACATATACTGTTACCAGAAGGAATAAAATGTTAAGAAAGAAAAAATATGACATTGTGCATCAATTATGCTGCACTTTCCAACCACTTTTTTTAGTTTTTTTAATTTTTGATTGTATTTAAATAGTAACAACATAAATTGATACCAAATGGTATAAAAAGTTAAGAAAGAAAAACATGACATTGCACATCGATTATGCTGCACTTTTAAACCTTTTTTTTATATATATATATATATTTTCAATTGTTTTTAAAGTTTAACAACCTATATTGTTATCAAATGGAATAAAATGATAAGAAAGAAAAGACATGATATTGTACATTGATTATGCAGTACTTTCCAACCAATTTTAAAAATTGTAATTGTATTTAAACCTTAACAACTTATACTGTTACCAGAGGGAATAAAATGTTAAGAAAGAAAAAGTATGACATCGCGCATCGATTACATTGCACTTTCCAACCATTTTTCTCTCTTTTTTTTAAAAATTTTTGATTGTATTTAAATAGTAACAACATAAATTGATACCAAATGGAATAAAAAGTTAAGAAACAAAAAACATGACATTGCACATCAATTATGCTACATTTCAAAACCATTATTAAAAATTTTAATTGTATTTAAAGTTTAACAAAATATACAGTTACCAGATGGAATAAAAAGTTAAGAAAGAAAAATCATGATATTGTGCATCGATTATGCTGCACTTTCCAACCATTTTTTAAAAAATTGTATTTAAAGTTTAACAACTTATATTGTTTGATTACTATTCAATTTGTTGCAAGTTTCAGAAGATACGGTCGTCCAGCAGCAGGAGTAGCTATTTATAAAAGGTTGTTTGATGTAATGGGCATATATTTCCACAATTCATATGAATGTGCATGTGAGGTACACCAGTATGTTTAGTAGTAATGTTTTTGATATCAGTGATATATGTGTTTGTTGTTGCCACTCTGAAAATGAAAAACTAATTGTATTGGTTGCCATTTATATTTCACCGGATAAGTCTTTAAGTGCAAATGAGAATTTTTGTATGAAAATTTATTTATTTGTTCTAAAGAGGCTTCCGCATTACTTCAAGATAGAATTGGAAAGAGATTTGATGATTTGCCGATGATTTTGAGTAGGGATTTCAACATCAACTTTGTGGATGATGAAAATCTACAATTAATTGAATTTTTAAATAGAAAATTTGATTTAACAATGACCAACCATCGCAATCTTAGCACAGAGAGATAAAAAATTACAATTGATGCAGTCATTACAAGATATTTAAATAGAATTGAATCAAAATTGTTTGCTATATATTTTCGTTACCATAAACCTATAATATCAAATCTAGAATATAATGATAACAATGATGATGATGATGATGGAAAAATTGTTGAAATGGGGATGAAAATTCATAAGTTTTATGGGTATTTATTTCAAAGAATATCAACTGACGATATTTCATATTTCATGCATTTGTAAATTTATGTTTTAAGCAATAGATTGCAATTTTTGTATGTAAAATAATATGCATTATTTTTCATGTACAATAGCGCATTAAATGAAAATTGTAATATAATTTTTGTAGCAGTAGTTTATAATAATGAATAAAAAACACTTCATATAAAAGTATTTTCTGCACAATAAAATATGTCCAGACGACTAAAAAAATACACACATAATTGTTCAAGTTTTCACTTCTGTCGGCACTCCCGGAGTGCCTTTTTTTTTTTTCAATATTTTTTTTGCCTTTATGAAAGAGTCGACCTTTACGGCACCTTGTGTAACTTTCTAAATGAGACAATTTGCCAGTTGGATGCATTGGAGAACTAGAATGAATTTAAAAATAAATCGTAAAATAACCAGTTTGAATCGAAATACACCCGTAAGGGTGTATTCGAAAAAACACTCTTCCACCTTCAACAACTCGAAATTTTCCGATACAATTTCAGACACATTTTCAAAAGTAGAAACATGAAACTTGCTGAGGGGATTCTTGAAGGGATGTATGAAGTGCCGTGTGATGTCTTTTTACGCTCAATTGATTAGAATTTGAGTTATAAACAATTACCTTATCAGTAGGACCCTTTTTTTCGTTCCCAAAACTCCCGCTTGGGAAAAATCGGTTCAAAATGCCTTGTTTGATTGCTTTTCTTGCAATATTTTCTGCATTTATCAAAGAATCGACAGTCACGGCACCTTGTGTAGTTTCTCAATAAGAGAATCTGCGAGTTTGGTGAGTTTGAGAGCAAAAGTGGATTCACAAATAAATCGGAAAATAAGCAGTTTGAATCGAAATACATCCTTTAAAGTTTTATCAAATCTTTCAGGGGAAAAACTAAGAGGATATGAAAACAGAGATGTGGGTACACAAAAATTAGGACCATGGAGAGATAGGAGAGGGGGGGGGCTTAATAAAGTGCTATGTCCGGCACAAGTTTCAAGGCATTGTCATACAAAACTGCAATCTCAGATGCGTGGAGTGAAACCATTCCGCTAAAAACATCTGGCTTTTTGGTACCGGGTCGTGAGCCAGAATCTTGTCATGATTACATACGTAAGAGAACCTAAATTACGTAACGGAAGAACGAGATCATTCTTAATGGACGATTATTCTCGTCGCACCGTTGACGACGCTCCCTGCAATGACCCATTGTCTTCCGCGTAAACGACGAGATCCTAATTAATTTGAGATTGCTTGGCAAACATTCTGCGGTGGGATAATGTTCACGAATTGAGGGGATTTCATGTTAAACATAAGTTTAAGAAAAAAAAATCTTTTTAGTTATTATTGTTATTAAAACTTGAAGTACAAAAAAACATGCTCATCTTATAATTTATATATATAACCACTTAATCTTCGCGCCCGAGACATTCACGGGCTGCAAGCTTCACGGTTTTTATTCAGAATTGTTTGATTCCCACCAATTTTATAAAATAGTGTAATTGGTTTTACTCTGTTATCATTTTACTTGTCATTAAATAAAGATGAATAGTTTCTTTTTCAAAAAAGTGGTGACAATAATGAGTTTGAATTTTTAAATCGTAATTTAATGCGGCCATTGAGGGGTTAAGGGTGTATTCGGAAAAATAATTTTTACTTTCAACAGCTCAAAATTTTCCGATACATTTTCAGACTCACTTTTTAGAGGTAAAAACATGAAACTTGCTGAGGTGTTTTTTGAAGAGACGTATCCGGTGCCGTGTGATTTCATTCTTCGCTCAATCCATTAAAATTTGATTTAGAAACAATTATTTTCTCAGCGTGAACATCGTTCGTAGATCTTCCGCTTCGGAAAATTCGGTCAAAATGGCGTTTTTGACAGCCTTTTTTGAAATATTTTCTATATTTATCAAATAATCGACAATCAGGGCACCTTGAGTAAATCACAATTAAGAGAATTTGAAAGTTTGATGCATTTGAGATCAAAAATGAATTTAAAAATAAGTCAGAAATTTAGATTCATTTTTGTTCTCAAATACACAAAACTTTCAAATTATTTTATTTAGAAACTATACAAGGTGCCGTGATGGTCAATTCCTTGATAAATGCAGAAAATGTTGCAAAAAATGCTGTCAAAAACGACGTTTTGGACCAAATTTTCCGAAGCGGAAGATCTGCGAACGAAAAAAAGGGTCACGCTGATAAAATAATTGTTCATAAATCAAATTCTAATTAATTCAGCGAAAAATTACTTCACACGGCACCTTGTACATCACTTCAAAAATCTTCTCAGCAAGTTTCATGCATGTCGGAAAATTTCGAGCTGTTGAAGGTGGAAAAGTGTTTTTTCGAATACACCCTTAAGATAATATAAATTCTTCTACCTTGGTTGATTCGGTCATAAGAGATCCATAGTATCCGTAAGAGAAAAAAACACAGCACTATAATCCAATGGGTGATGGAACTAATCATAAAATCCATATGCATTAATAATTAAATTAATCCAACAAAGTTCAAAAGTGTTTATGCTTTCAGTTTGTCTGTTGCCATGAAATTTTTGCAAGTTATTAACGTTTATACTAGCACGAACCCTATTGAAAATGAAGTTTCTACCATGATTAGTTTATTTACATGGACAGTCAAAAGTTTTCTATTACATTACGGCCTACGGGGAAAAATCGTTTCAAATGAATTTTAAAGGTGTTACACTCGATCAAACATAGTCAAATTTATATGCATCTACGAAGTGCACTAAAATATGCATTCTGTAAAGTATGCAGTGGTAAGAGTAGTTATTATTCAATTACAGGGCATAACAATAGAATTCCATTCCATAATAATGAA
Organism: Maratus speculifer; assembly: GCA_964019185.1. Taxonomy (NCBI): domain Eukaryota; kingdom Metazoa; phylum Arthropoda; class Arachnida; order Araneae; family Salticidae; genus Maratus; species Maratus speculifer. Next base: position 2,711,821 of record OZ025303.1, on the reverse strand, counting down.
GGGGGGAATTGTTTGCGACATATTTTGAGTATGGTAAATGATTTCACGTTATAATCAAATTTATATACGTCGCTGAGGCTTAGTATGAGTTATTTCACGCGTAATATAAAATGCATAACTTTTAAAAGGACACACAAATGTTTTCAAATAGCATACTCTATCCGATTTACTGTATATTACAGGCATCAGAGTGTGCCGACCCAAATGACCGATTACTACCAATATATTTTAAAAGTATATTTTAGTTTATGACTTCTCAGAAATCCTGTCATTAAATAATGCCAGAAATTTTAATAAAATTTAGTGGTAGTAATCGGTCATTTTGGTCGGAGCGCTCTCACCCCTGATATTAAGAATAATATCTGTTGGGTGGATGAAATGCATTTTTAATTATGATATGCGCTTTTAAGTTTCACTAAATATACGCACATTATATGTTGTGTATAGATGCTAATTGTTACACAATTTAGATACACAGAGTTACACAAAAGAACTCGGAATGGTTACTGAATATGAGAGTAATTTACTTAGAGGTAAATATAAAATAAGTTATGCATTTTTACGTTGAACTGCATTCAGTTTACTAAGAAATGTCTGCAGAATATAGATAAAAATGATATACAGAGGTTCACGCAAAGAACTGGATACAGGATCGCCTATGGATGATAATTTCTGGAAATGTGATTTAAATAGTTTACACTCTCTTAAAAAGTCAGCCACAAAGTAGCTCAAGTTGTGCTGAAATCCACTCATCTTAGTGTTGAAAGGCAGCTTCTCAAAAAAAAAGTTGAAATAACTCGAGTTTTAACCAATTTAAATGAAGTTGAGCTATTTAAATAACCAATTTAGATGAAAAAGATTTAATCGTTTGAAAAACAACTCTTTTATGATCGAAAAAATTACAACTCTTTCATGAGAAGCCAAATCAGTTCTTTCGTTTTAAGAGTGCAGAGAATTATTGTTTGAACTAAATTTTAGCAAAATACTTTCATATAATAAAAATACCAGGTAAACTACTGAGGTGATTAAAAGTATTCAAGTATGTTTCCATCTATTAGTATAAATTGACTGAAAGAGAAATTTCAACCAATTAGGCGTTTTCTTGCTAAACTAAATTTCTCCATGAATATACAGTATACAGATCAACCGACAGATCAATTACAGGGCTGTTCAAAAGTATTGGAATGTATATTTGGCTATGGATAGTAAACACCTTATTTCACTGGATAACGAAGTTTTGTTAAATATTTCCGGAAGTTTTGGAAAGTTTTTCACAATCTATATGCTTAAGGATGTATTCCAAAAACGCTTTTTCACCTTCAACAGCTCGAAATTTTCCGATACAATTTCAGACATATTTTTAAAAGTAGAACACATGAAACTTGCTGAGGGGATTCTTGAAGGGACGTATGAGGTGCCGTGTGATGTCATTTTAAGCTCAATTCATTAGAATTTGATTTATAAGCCTTACCTTATCAATATGACCTTCTTTTTCGTTCCCAGATCTACCGCTTCGGAAAAATAGGTTCGAAATGCCGTTTCTGATTGCTTTTTTTTGCAATATTTTCTGCCTTTATCAAAGAATCGGCAATCGCGCCATCTTATGTATTTTCCAAATAAGAGATTTTGAAAGTTTGGTGTATTTCAGAGCAAAAATGAATTCAAAAATAAATCGGAAAATAAGCAGTTTGAATCGAAAACACCTTTAATGTGTAATTTTTCATACTATTTTTTTTTTTTTCTTTTTTTGTACAGTCTTACGAAATAAAAGCTAAATATTTAAAAGCGTTCTCGAGGGGGGGGGGGGGGTAAGTTACATTCTGAATGTTATTTGTGTTTCAAGCATTAAAAATAGAGTAAGTAATGAAGATGCATTATCCCTGCTTAAAAGCTTTAAACTCTCAAAATGAAAGCCAAGATGCTTATCCCATTCTGCAACAACACTTTCCCCCACTACATATAAAACCTTTTGCATAAAACCGATGATGCATGCAGGAAAGAAACTTATAAAAATGTAACCGGTGGGACGATTGCTCTGTGACTGCTTTTAAAGTTGTTCTTAAATCAAAAAAGACAAATTGGTGACATAAGTTTTTTTTTTTTTTTTTTTTTTTTTCAGAAATGCTTGAAACTAGCAGTTGTTGTTATTTAGAAACTATCCAATCACACTCAGTTTTCTGTTTTCTCTTTGAAAACGCTATAAATATTTTAGAACAAGCCGTCAAAAATGACGTTTTGAATCGCATTTTTCGACGAAAGCAGAAAAACCAGTCGACGATAGGGAGAAAAATGCGTTGTCATGTGATCAATCTATCTTATTGTGATCAATCTATCTTATTGTGATCAATCTTATAATTCGGTAGATAATTTACTGATCATAAAATGGAAAAATAAGTTAAAACTGCATTCCTCGTTAGTAGTCCAATTTGGTCGTTGCTATTTGTTAAATTTCCTGGTTTTTTTTTTTCTTTTTTCTTTTTTTCTTTTTAAAGAACATTTTTACGAAATAAAAGCTGAGTATTTAAAAGCACACTCGAAAAAAAAAAAAAAAAAGTTTTATTCTGAATGCCATTTGTGTTTCAGGCATTCAAAAGGTCAGATAAAGAAACTATCCGAGCTTAAAAAAGTAAAATTCTCCAAAAAAGAGATGAGATGCTATCGCATCTTGAAACAACAACACTCTCTCGCTATATATAAAACTTTTTGCATAAAATCGACGATGTATGCAGAATTGGAGGCAAGAAAAGAAACCGATAAAAATGTAACCGGTGGGACAAACGTTCCGTGACTGTTTTTAAATCATTGTGCGAAAAAACAACTCCGAAATAAAGCAGGAAAGCGCGATGCATTATAGTGCATGGTTACACTGAAAAAAAATGGTTTCTCAAACTCAATTTTAAGTACTTCACTTACTCAAAATAGCTCCGATCCAAATGTTATTCAAAACTGAGAAACGCACGTACTCATTTTTGATTCCATGGTTGTGTTCAAATATAAATCGCTATGAACTGCTGCCTTAAGGATGTATTCAAAAAAACTCTCTTCCCCCTTCAACAGCTCGAAATTTTCCGATTTAATTTCAGACACATTTTTAAAAGTAGAAACATGAAACTTGCTGAGGGGATTCTTGAAGGGACGTATGAGGTGCCGTGTGATGTCTTTTTATGCTCAATTCATTAGAATTTGAGTTATAAACATTTACCTTATCAGTATGACCCTTTTTTTCGTTCCCAAAACAACCGCTTCTGAAAAATCCGCTCAAATTGCCAACTTTGGCAGCCTTTTTTGCAATATTTTCTACATTTATCAAAGAATCGACCATTATGGCACCTTGAGTGCTTTCTGAATAATACAATTTGCCAGTTTCATGCATTTGAGGGCAAAAATAAATTTAAAAATAAATCGGAAAATAAGCAGTTTAAATCGAAATACACCCTTAAGGCCCCTGTCCTCGCTCGAGGAAACACTCGCGAGCTAATGCTATTCCTATGGGGAAGCATTTTTCTAATAACTCTTTCGCATTTTGACATTTTTGAATAATTTTTGTTGCATTCGATAGCTGAGGTGCATGCCGACAGCGCACCTTTTTTACTTTTTTTTTTATTATTATTATTATTTTAGTTGCAGATATTTTTTACAAAGTTAGTTTCACTTTCAAAACCGGTTTCGAAACTGAAAGTGCTTTTTAAAAAATATATTTGCAACCAAAATCGAAAAAGTAAAAAAAGGTGCGCTGTCGGCATGCACCTCAGCTATCCGATGCAAAAAAAAAAAAAAAAAAAAAAAAATTCAAAAATGTCAAAATGCTTCCCCATAGGAATAGCATTAGCTCGCCAGCCTTTCCTCGAGCGAGGACAGGGGCCTTAAGCTCCCCCCCCCCCCCTCCATGGCAAAGGTGATCTTAGACCACTGCAAGGGACGATATTTATTACGCAGTTCTGCATAAAGTCGTTCTCTGTATAACGAACAATTTCTCAGATGTAAACACTGAATTTTGTTTCGCCTGCATTACTTATGTTAAATAAAATGCTATTAATATTCAATCTGAAACATTGGTACAATTTTGTTTCCGTAAGGGTGTATTCCAAAAAACGCTTTTCCGTCTTCAACAGCTCGGAATTTTCTGATACAATTTTTAAAAGCAAAAACAGGAAACTGGCTGGTGTGATTTTGGAAGAGACGTAGAAAGTGCTAATGTGATGTCATTTTACGCTCCGCATTCATTAGAATTGGATTTACGAACAATTACCTTCTCAGTATGACCGTTTTTTTCGTTCCCAGATCTCCAAGGTCGAAAAATCGGTTCAAAATGCCGTTTTTAATTGCTTTTTTTTTAAACATTTTCTTGCCTTTATCAAAGAATCAACCCTCACGGCACCTTGTGTACTTTCGCAAAAAGACAATTTGCCTGCTGGATGTATTTGGGAGCAAAAGTGAATTTAAAAATAAACTAGTCGTTGGGGGCCACCGTAATACTTACCCATCATGGATATGTATATGAAAATAAAACATGTGAAAACTATTTATACAATGCATTGCAATTCATAAACAAGGTTTAAATATTGTTAATATACATAGTAATGCTATATTAAAGAACTGCTGATGTACCCATTTCGACAAATTATATAAAACGCCAAACTACTCAAGTAGTACCGCACTGCCTAAAAGAAACATCCTTATAACTCCAAAAATAATAATTCTATTAACTAACAATTAACTGCGTCGGATTAAGCGTCTCATCTCCAATTAAAATATACCTCTGAATTGAAATTTGAATGAAATACAGGGTCATGAAAAATCGAAGAATGTGGAAAACAAGATTACATATATCTCGGCAACTAATGATTCGATCGACTTCATTCTATATGCAAAATATGTGTTATTTTATTGCCTTTTACGTCCATTCCTTAGAACAAAAAAATTCGAAAGTTTTTATATACCTTTCATCAGAACGAATTTTTCGAGAGTCCGAAAAAAATAGTTCCGGATAATCGAGGTTGCTGATATTAAATAGGGTTCGTCCCATTCTTACATACTAACTACATACGAAATTTCAAGTCTCTATATCAATAGGTAGAGCGTTTACAGACAGACAGACAGACGGCAAAAAAATGTTTCTAAAAATATGTTTTTCGGAATCTCCACTATCGAAAACGTGTAAATCCGTCAAAATTTTTTTTTTCGATTTTCAAAACGATTGCAAGACTTACCCTATACTACGTATGATGGGTAAGTAATAGGAAAATAAGCAGTTTGAATGGAAATCCAACCACAAATCACTGTGCGAAAAAACAACTCCGACAGAAAGCAGGAAAGCAATGGATTATAGTGCATGGTTAGTGACCGGACAGATAGACAGACCAGAACACGACTATGGGTGCTAGATATTAATATAATTACTATCGTATCTAAAAGCAATGAAATGCAGATTTTCACAATACTTTCTGGGAAAAATGTATGAAAAACCAAAGTCATCATCTTCCGGGAACCTTTTTGACAATATTTCTCAAAGCTCCTGGTTTAGCCCCGTCCCCTGAAACCTCCGGGTTTTGATTGATAAAGTACTAGTAGACTCCTTCAAATCCGCAACTCTAAAATCCGCACATAATTTATAGATGTAAACACTGAAATATTCGGTTTAAATAGAGAGAAAAAAAAATGACTTGTTAATTTTTTATTAATTTCATATATTTTTTATTAATTTCATTATTTTTTCATATTTTAATTTTTAAATTTTGTTAATACTACTGAATTTATGTTTTTTCATGAAAGAAGAATAAATTTATTTCAAAAAAAAAAAAAAAAAAAAAAAAAAAAAAATCAAGATATTGCTGATATTATTAGTAGTCACAAACTCCTTACCAAATTATCTATGAATGCATCTAAAGTCAAGCTTTTTAGGCTGTTAAGTCCGGCTAGACCTGAAATAAAACTTCCTTATTTTATTATTTTGATATGAATGAGTAATGTACCTTTATGAGGTAAGTTTCACTGAATAATTTAGGAAAAATACATTTCATCTTTATAATAAACAAGGTAGAACCCGTCGAATTTCGACGAAAGAAAATATTTAAGAAGAAAGAGTTTCATTGATTTATAATAAGACTATAAAATTAGTTACGATAAAAAATGCATCTTATTTGGTAAGTCTAACTCTTAAACAAAGGATATTTAAGCTAAAATTAGCAAAATACTATTTCCATAAAACTCAGATTTTAGAAATTATTAAAATTAAACTTTAATAGCAATGTAAGTTGTTAAATGTAATCTGATTTGACTCATAGAACTTTTCCCTGTGAAATCTAAATCCGATATCATTTTCCCCATCACAAAATTTATTTATGCACCTCTCATATCCGATGTTAAAACTGCTGTTAGCTTTCTTTTTTTCAAAACTAAAAACTAAAACAAAATCACTTCACCTTTTTCATTTACGTATAAAAACATTTCATATTTATTTACTTAGAACAAGTGTCACAAATAAAAAATTAAAAAGTTGACATGTTTCGGTTCATTCATAAGAACCGTATTCATAACACATAAAATCAGTAGAAAACTAAATGACACTGGACATAAATATAATTTCAAAACACAAAACATTGCGCCCTCTATGATCGTGAAGAGCCATTGCCACCGCGGCAATGGCTATTCAGGATGATCTAGCAAGGGTGTATGAAATTCCATATGAGAATGAAGGGGGGGATATTAATTTTTATATCGGTATGACAGGTAGAAAGTTTGGGGTTAGAAAGAAAGAGCATGAATGTGACATAAAATTTGGTAGGGATAAGACTGCGTTATCAAGATTGTTTTTAAAGAGGGGGTTAAAATTTGTTTTAGAGATAGTAGATTAGTGTTCATTTCAAGTTCATTCCGAAAATTAGTCATCCGTGAATCCATAGAGATATATTCTAGGAGGGATAGGGTTTGTAATGATTTTTATTCTTATGACATTCCGAGTTTGTGGTTAGAATTACTTAATAAATATTTAGAGGGTGAGTCTAATAGGGGGGGCCGCGGTGGCATTGGCTATTCACGATCATAGGGGGCGCAATATTTTGTGTTTTGGGTTTTTTAATTATATTTATATCCAGTGTCATTTAGTTTTCTACTTATATTAATATTAATTTTTATACATATTAAATTTAATATATGATCAAAATATATTATATTTATATGCCGCGGTGGCAATGGCTATTCACGACCATAGGGGGCGCAATGTTTTGTGTTTTGGGTTTTTAAATTATATTTATGTTTTCTACTGATTTTATGTGTTATGAATACGGTTTTTATGAATGAACCGAAACATGTCAACTTTTTGATTTTTTATTTGTGACACCTCTCATATCCGTATTCACTTTTTTATGTTATTCTAATTTGATAATTTTAAAATAATTTAACACATTCGCTGCCGATCACGCGCCAGCGCGTGATATGGCGCCAACGTTAAGGGGACACTCACGCGCCAGCGCCTGGTGTGGGGTGATGTCCAATAGCCAGTCACGCGCTGGCGCGGAAAAATCTTTCGCTGATTCTTTGTTTGAAGTAAATCGGCTTTTCGGAAAAACCCACTTCTACAGTGCGCATTGACTATCATCACATCTTCACGTGAGCGGCAGCGAACGTGTTAAATATAAAACTTGAAGTCTCGATTGCTATTAACTGGAAACAGATATTAAACTGTTTATATTCTTTAAAGTGTCCATGAAATTTTCCGAAATAATCTGTTATGCAACAAATACGATAGACAATATTCCTGTGGCATCACATAAGCTAAAATATGATTTTCAAAATCTCAAACTGGAAATACTGTAAAAAATTCCTTTTTTTTTTTTTTTTTTTTTTTTCTTTGCTAAATTTACAGAGTTTTATAACAGACGATTTTGACATAGCACGCATTTTAATTTTAATTTTTTTCATTTTTTATAAGAAAATGGCAACGAAAAGATACAGTAATCAGCTTTTTTTCCTTTTCCTTTTTAATAGTAACGAAGTACTTTCGTTGCCACAATTACAAAAGTGGTATTAAAAACCACAAAAAAATTAATATCTGAAAAACAAATTAAGATACAGTTTTCAAAAAAATTGCATTTAAAAGCACATTTTTTTCTCTATACGATGGTAAAAAAAAATTGAAAATGTGGGATGTTAAAAAGTTAGAAAATTTGCAGTAGGAAAAATTGCAAAACCGAAATTTCATTTCAAATCTCAAAGTGCTGCCATCCGCAAAATGACGTATGCGTTACGCACAGATACGTTTGGCCTTTATAATATAGATATATGATCGTACATTTTTGTTTATTAATTTGACCGTTTCTGATAATATTTTAATCATTTAAAAAAAATTATCTAAATTTTTATTATTTTAGTTTATTACTTATTTTAAAATTTTATTATATTGTAAGCATTCATTATAGTTTCAATTACATTGTTAATTACATTCAAATTATTGTTTAAAAAATGTAAACAAAGCAATGGTCAAATATCCGCACAATCTTTGGTCCCAAGCTGTGCAGATTTGAGGGATTCTACTCTTTTTCAAAATGCTATCCAATTCTATTTAGTTTTATTAATCATGTTTATTCATTTCTAAATACAAATGAGCCTATGAAGAGGTAAGAAAATTTGCAATGTTACAGAATACATATATTTTTTGAGATCACAATGACAAGTCTGCATTTTTATAAGCGCAATCGGGGAAAATTGTTGCATTTCTATACGCTATTTGTGTCTCAAGCGTTAGAAAACGAAATTTCAACGATTAAGGGTTTGTTATTTTTTAATTTATTTTTGAATTATTTTTGAATTTATTTTTTCTCTCAGACGCACCCAACTTCAAATTGTCTTATTTAAAAAATACACAAAGGTGCACTTGATGGTTGATTCTTTCATAAAGACAGAAAATATTTCAAAGAAAAAGTAATCAAATACCGCATTTTGAACCGATTTTTCTGAAGCGGGAGATCTGTGAAAGAAAAAAAAGGGTGCTACTGAGAAGGTAATTGTTTATAAATCAAATTCTAATGAATGGAGCGTAAAATGACATCACACGGCATCTCATACGTCCCTTCAAGAATCCCCTCAGCAAGTTTCCTGTTTCTACTTTTAAAAATGTGTCTTAAATTGTATCGCAAAATTTCGAGCTGTTGAAGGTGGAAAAGCGTTTTTTCGAATACACCCTTAAAACGAAAGAGCTGATTTGGCTTCTCAAGAAAGAGCTATAGTTTTTTTTTCGATAATAAAAGAGTTGTTTTTCAAACGATTGAATCTTCTTGATTTAAATTGGTTATTTAAGTAGCTCAACTTCATTTAAATTGGTTAATAACAGCTCGTAACTCGAGTTATTTCAACTCTTTTTGAGAAGCTGCCTTTCAAAAGGTGAGATGAGTGGATTTCAGCTCAATTTGAGTTATTTTGTGGCTAACATTTTAAGAGAGTAGAATTTGATTTATAAACAATTACCTTCTCAGTGTGAACATTTCTTTCGTACTCAGATCTCCCGCTTCGGAAAATTCGGTTCAAAATGCCGTTTTTAACCGTTTTTTTTTTTTTTTTTTTTTTTTTTTGGTAATATTTTCTGCATTTATCCAAAAATCGATCATCACGGCACCTTGTGTAATTTCTAAATAAGACAATAATCCAGTTTATGCATTTGAGAGCAAAAATTAATTTAAAAATAAATAGGAAAATGAGAAGTTTGAACCGAAATGGATGCTTAAACAGAGAGAAAAAGAAATGCAGATGCATTATCCCTGCTTAAAAACGTAAAAACTCTTTTAAGATGCTATCGTATTTTAAAACAACACTTTTTTGCATAAAATCGATTATGTATGCAGATGGAGCAAAAGGGAACTGATAAACTGGTGGAATCAAGCGCTCCGTGACTGCTTCTAAATCATTTTGCAAAAAAAAACCCGACTCCGAAATAAAGCAGGAAAGCACCGCCGATGCATTAGTGCATCATTAGCGTATCGCATCGCTATTGTTTTCAGAACCCCCACAATAAAACCTCAGAAGCTCAAAATAAAAAATAAAAAAGCTTCACAATTATGTGACCCATTAGATGAAGAAAGCACAGAAGCTGTCTGTCACCAACATGATGGATTATGTCCGAAAACGTACACGGGTTCTGAGAAAAAATAGATACAAATTATCTTTATCGTGTTTCTTTTTCTCCACTTTGGATTGTCTTCTGCGATGTCACGCTGGTTCGACCAACAAACACCTGATTAATGGTTTATTTATTAATGGCGGAACTTCTGTTATTTTCGGGGGAAGGAGTTAGGCTGCATACACATTGAAGTACGCTACTCCGTTAACTGAATTCTTGGAAAAGCCTTTTTTGAATCAGTGTATATTTTTTCTTGTGCATTAGCAGGCTCAAATCATATCAAATCATATTTATATTTAAAGGGTGTATTTCGATTTAAACTGCTTATTTTCCGATTTATTTTTGAATTTATTTTTGCTCTTAAACGCATCCAAATGGACAGATTTGTCTTGTTTAGAAAGTACACAAGGTGCTGGGAGGGTCGATTCTTGGATAAAGGCAGAAAATATTGAAAAAAAAAAAAAAAAAACAATAAAAAAAAAATAAAAAACTGCATTTTGAACAGATTTTTCCGAAGCGGGAGATCTGTGAACGGGAAAAAAAGGATCTACTGAGAAGGTAATTGTTCACACATCCAATTCTAATGAATGGAGCGCAAAATGACATCACACGACACCTTCTACGTCTCTTCCAAAATCCCCCAAGCAAGTTTTATGTTTTTACTTTTAAAAATGTGTTCGAAATTGTATCCGAAAATTTCGAGCTGTTGAAGATCGAAAAGAGCTTTTTCCAATATACCCTTAAAACATTTTTGTAATTGGAACTATATGTCTGTGACATGTGGTTTAGGATTTAGACCACAACAAACGAGCCGACGAGAAACCGCAAGAACTGGTATTGTCTGTTTGAGCCTTTAGTAGAGATTCTCTTTGTAGATCTGATTCCATAAAATATTTATTTGTTTTGGTGCGTGCGTTAGATTCTGCGATTGATATCGGAATGCATTAGGCAGCGTATCACTTCGGGATCAGCCCACATCGTTAGCAAAGAGTCAATTACCTGTCAAAAACCCCTTCGATGATAGATGATGTGTTATAAAAAAAGGTCGCAGCAAAATTAAACCTCCTCCGAGAAAAGGTCCAAACAGACCCGACCACTTCTTGCGGTTTGGTGTCAGCTCGTTTTGTTGTAGCGACACGGTGTTTCTAATCTTTAATGAGTTTTGCAGGAAAAAGACCGGCAAAAGAGGAATCTTTACGATAAGTAGAGTGGATCTGTTTACCTCCCGATTCTTTTGTTCATTTTCCTCCGTTCTATTATGAAGAAACCGCAAATGGGTTCTATACAAAAGGCTCATCCAAGAATTCAGTTGAACTGAAAGTATTGCAATCTGAATGCAGCCTAAAGATCATTATGCAAATGATTTTGCAGATGGCCTATCGCAGATCGAGGAAGCTAACCAGACGGACTACTCGCTGGATTTCTGGCATATCCCATAAGTATAATACAGGATCTGTTATCATATCAGCAAAGAAGACAAAAGGATGTACATTAATTCGTTGTCTAATCGATTTCTTGGCGAAACCTTTCCCATAAAAAGTAAAATCTAACCTTTCAAACCGTATTATGAAGTAATAAATAATATTGCGATGAGAAATTTCTCATATGATAAAGCTGAAGCAAATAGGTGGAAACTATCAAGTATAGCAAGCATAAAACTACACCATATGTAAATTACTTAAAGGTGTATTTCGATTCAAACTGCTTATTTTCCGATTTATTTTTTAATTCATTTTTGCTCTCAAGTACACCAAACTTTCGAAATCTCTTATTTGGAAAGGACACGAGGTGCCGTGATTGCCAATTCTTTGATAAATGCAGAAAATATTGCAAAAAAAAAAAAAAAAAAAAAAAAAAAAAAAATCAAAAACGGCATTTCGAACTGATTTTTCCCAAGCGGGAGTTTTGGGAACGAAAAAAAGTGTCCTACTGATAAGGTAATTGTTTATAACTCAAATTCTAATGAATGGAGCGTCAAAAGACATCACACGTCACCTCATACGTCCCTTCAAAAATCCCCTCAGCAAGTTTCATGTTTCTACTTTTGAAAATGAGTCTGAAATTGTATTGGAAAAGTTCGAGCTGTTGAAGGTGGAAAAGCGTATTTTCGATACACCCTTAATAAGACAATTTGCTAGTTGGATGCATTTGAGAGCTAAAATAAACTTAAAAATGAATCGGGAAATAAGCAGTTTGTATCGAAATACACCCTTAATGCTTTATTTCCCAAGTTTTTTTTTTTTTTTTTCGCATCCTGAATTCCCGGCGCTTTTCAAAATACAGTCACGGTCCTGTAGCTTGTAACATTTTATCAGTTCGTTTCTCGTCTGCATCTGATAATCACTGATTTTATGCAAACAGTTTTACAGCATCGACCTAAAATCATAGACCAAAGTGGTTCCCCTAATAAGCTACTTATCTGCCCAAGTGGGGGTTTTCACGTTTTGCACAGATAACACATCTTCATCGATGGCTGCCTGATACAACTTTTTTGCTTTTAAATATCCCGTGTTTTTAAGAAGCTAAAGAAGATAGATACCATCGGATTGGATGGGTTGTTGCTGTGAATTTCATTTTAAATAACTTGTCTGAAGCCATTTGTTAGTCTGTTTAGTGTCGAGTCACGAACAAAGTTATCTGTCACAGATAACTTTGATGGTCATTCCATGGTAACTTACTATTTTCAATAATTTTAATATTATAGCACACACACACACACACACACACACAAAAAAAAAAAAAATATATTCAAAATGTAAATTTGACATCGTTTGGTAATTAAACTTATTCAAAGCCCGACTTAGATGAAAATTACCTTATTTTAATGATATATCTCATATCTTGGTAGTTTTCTTTACTATGGCAACTGCTATAGTCAAAGTTCTATAATCCACACACCCATAATCCACTGTTTTCTCATTGTTTTCTCATTTTTAGGTGCGTTCGTAATTATGTGAATACGTAGCACCTATTGTTGTCGCTCAGTCCGTCCGTCTGTCTGTCCGCATATAACAACGCAAAAACTACCCAACCGAATCGTTTGAAATTTAAAACATATAATTATTACGTAATTTTGTCGAGTCATTTCAAATGTTATGAAAGTCGGATGCATGGATCATTTACAGGGACAATCAAAAGTATTCCATTACGGTCAATGGGAAAAAAGTTTCAAATGTATTTTAATGATGTTACACTCATTCGAACATAATAGAATTGGCATGAATCTATGAAATATATACTAAAATATGCATCCTGTACAATCTGTGATGCAAAGAATTTTTATTATTAAATTACAGGGCCACACAAAAGTATTCCACTACATAATGCTATACGGGGAAACATTGTTTGGGGCGTGTTTTAATTATATCCAACTATTTCACATTTTATGAATAATATATACGTTGCTGAGGTGTAATAAAAATTACTTCCTGCATATTTACAGGAACACAAAGATTTCGACTACTATACTGTATCCGAAGTACGCTCTACTATACCAGCAAGGGAAGCAGGACGTTTCGGTCCTGCCGTTTCGGTCCTGAGACATTTTGGTCCCTAGCCGTTTCGGTCCCTAGACATTTCGGTTCTCAAGACATTTCGGTCCCTTCTCCTGCAAAATGAAATTTTGTGAAATAAGACATAATTTTACCGGGAGCATAATTTTATAGGGTATTTAAACTGAAGGCCATAAAATTTTAATGTAATGCGATTATAAATGCCCGAAAACCACACACACGTATAACTCTTATCCAAAATATTATAATTTACACAATTTTTGTATGGTAATCCTAATCATAAATGGTAATCCTAATGGTAATTGGTAATCCCAATTCTCAAAACAGTTAATATCAAACTAATATTTTATTAAATATATTTTTTAATTGATAACATTATTAATTTACATAATGAATTTTACTTTAAAATAAACTCAATACATAATCTACTTTATATTCAATACATAATTAAATTTTCTAGTAGTTCTAAACTGAAATTTATTTTTACTTGTTTATTTATTGTATATTTAAAATTTCAGAAATTTAAAAAAATTAGTATAGTTAAAAATAAAAATAAAATAAGATTTTTTTTTCTGGGAAAGTAGGAGCGAAAAGGTAATACAAACAAATAAATAAATAAAAGCTTAGTTTTGTTACTTAAAAATTGAAAATAAAATTATTTAAAGTATTATTATATTACATTTTAATATATTTTATATATAATATTTATATTATTACATTTATATAAAATATTTATTTTATTTTATTTTAAAATATTATTATATTAATTTTATGTAAATAAAAATAAAAAATAACCATCTTATTAGAATGAAATAGGCCCAGTTTCAATAAAATTAACTCACAAAAAATGTCTTCATGGCGTCAGAAGTCTGTTTAAAAATGCAATCAATAAATACTATTATTATTATTATTAAAAAAAAAAAAAAAAAAAAAAAAAAAAAAAAAAAAAGTGGTGGAGGCAAATTTGTAAAAACAAGTTTTTTTCATAGCATGCCCAGTTATGAAATCACTATTGCGTTCGCAATGTTAATAATAAAAAGTAACTAATGAAAACAAATTTATAAGATGCAACTTTGTATTATAAGAATAATAATAAAAATTTAAAAATAATGTTCTTCAATAAATATATTTCATTTCCGAATTATCAAAGGAGAGGGTGTAGATGGGTGATTTGAGGAAATATATATATATTATAACTTATAGCTGTCTAATTAAATTGTTAAAGACATTTATTATTAAACTAATTGGAAGAAAAAAATTAAGCACAGTTTTTTTATTATTTAATTAATGCTAATTTAAAGGTTCTAAAAAATGTACGTAAACAGCCAAAAAAAATTATGGCAATTTATATAAAATACTTTATAGTAGTTTATAGAAGTTTATATAAAATACTGATAATAATTATTAATAATGAAATTTAAAGTAGTTATTCTGATTAATAATAATACTACTAAAAGCAAAAGACAATATCCCCTAAACTTATATCACATTGCTTAATCAAACAAATTTTCAGGTCGCTATGATTTGATTATCACGCGTTATAAAAGTTTAAATTTATCGGAATCTTGTATTCAACTTTTTATAAAACTTGGGAGGAGTGAGGGGAAGAATTGAAAAATTAAAAAAGCCCGGATAATGTTGCACTTTTACCATTTGGCAGGTTCACTCCAATTAGAATTCGACTTATAAGGTAGCGAGAAAAGAAATAACAAGCGATGGTAATGGCAAGAGACCGAATTGTCTTGGGACTGAAATGTCTCGGGACTGAAATGTCTCGGGACTGAAATGGCCAGGGACCGAAATGTCTCCAGACCGAAACGGCACACTGTAAAAAATATCCGTTAATATACAGAAATTGTTCTCTAACATTCTACGGAATAGTTCCGTTTTCCCGAAAAAACAGCAGAAATTCCGTTATTGATATTTTGAGATTATAAAAACAGTAACTTTTCCGTAAAATTTTCTGAAAACGGAGGAGTTCCGTATTAAAACAGCATAAATTCCATAAATAACACCAGTGTCGCCATCTATATCTGGGATACAAAAACATTATAAAGTTTTTCATGAACAACTTTGTATAATAATGTTCTTTATTTCTTTCTGTTTTAATAATATAAAGCTAACATATTTTTACAATATTAAAAAAATAATAAAAATTATAAAATTTTATTAATCTCTTTTAAGTTTGAGATTAGTTAGTTAGTTTATTTTCAGCTAGTTTATTTCCATTATCATTTTTAAATAATGTTTACCACATTTATAGCCTATTTTTTAAAATATGCGTAGGATAGTGGAAAAACGTTCGACTTTTAAATTTAATATATTTTAATAAAAGTAATAATAAAATAATAATAAAATAATTTTAATTTTAATATATTTTAATATTACTTTAAGAATATCCTTTCAAAAATAAATAAGTAAATAAATATGAATAATATTACAATAAACTTTTAAAAATCTCCTTAAAATGAAAAAAAAACTTTTTAATGCATTTAACTCTTAATACATGTAATATTTTAAAGTCTAAAATTTATTTTTTATAGAACTGAAATTAAAAACTAAATATTCGAAATTATGGAAATAAAATCTGGAATCTGGATAATGGAAAAACGTTCGACTTTTAATTTTATTATATTTTAATAAAAGTATTAATAAAATATTAATAAAATAACTTTAATTTTAACATATTTTAATATTACTTTAAGACTATCCTTTCAAAAATAAGTAAATAAATATGGATAATATTACAATAAACTTAAAATCTAGTTAAAATGAAAAAAAAAAAAAAAAAAAAAAAAACTTTTTAATGCATTCAACTCTTAATAAATGTAATATTTTAAAGTCTAAAATTTATTTTGTATAGAACTGAAATTAAAAACTAAATATTCGAAATTATGGAAATAAAATCTGGAATCTGGATAATGGAAAAACGTTCGACTTTTAATTTTAATATATTTTAATAAAAGTAATAATAAAATATTAATAAAATAACTTTAATTTTAACATATTTTAATATTACTTTAAGAATATCCTTTCAAAAATAAATAAGTAAATAAATATGAATAATATTACAATAAACTTAAAATCTCCTTAAAATGAAAAAAAAAAAAAAAAAAAAAAAAAAAAAAAAAAAAAAACTTTTTAATGCATTCAACTCTTAATACATGTAATATTTTAAAGTCTAAAATTTATTTTGTATTAGAACTGAAATTAAAAACTAAATATTCGAAATTATGGAAATAAAATCTGTTAAACATTTAGAACTATACACTCATATAGAAAATAATTCTCAATAAAAATTAATGCCGCGTTCAACATAAGGCCTTTGCTTTATAAAATCATTCGAAATAAGTAAAGATATTTGCAAGCACTGTATGCGTAACTATGGCGTAATGGTATTACACTACTACAAGCTGCCATGGGACAGGTGCTTGGTTCGATCCCCATCGACGGTAAGTGACATTTATTCAAAGTTGTTTAAATTAAATGTATGTGTTCTAATCTGATGTGTCCTTGTCTAAAGAATAAAAAAGCCAGTTTGTCCTTGAAAATTCTTTTTTGGCTTTCAAGCGAAAATTTTTATATAAAAAAATATGAAAACGGAAATATTGCTGGAAAAAACTGAAAAAATTTTCCGTTAAATAACGGAAATAGTACTGGCTTCTAGATTACCAGAACTATTTCCGTTATTTAACGGGAAAATTTTTTACAGTGCAGGACCGAAATGGCGGGACCGAAGTGGCGGGACCGAAATGTCGTGTACCCACCAGCAAGATCTGAATATTTTTAAAACTTCGTTATCGTACGAACGCATCTTATTTGCTACGTTCAGGTGCAATTTCCAACTTGTTTTTATTAAAAAAAATCGTTTTTGGATCACTAATTCGTAAATTTTTTAACTGTTTATTTCATTGTTTACATTCATAAAATAACCCGAATTATAGAAAACAATGGATTGTTGGTGTGCGGATTATAGAATTTTGACTGTATTACTAAAAAGGGAATGTAAGTTATCGTATAAAGTGTAATTTTCATTATCATTTTTTAGGTAATTTTCATTCAAATGGACCCTTAGATAGCTTTTATTGACAAATCATTGTTAATTTTACATTTGAATATTTTTTTAGTGTTATATTACTAAAATTACTGTAGAAAATTGTTCGAAGTTTAACGTAAGTTACCATGGAATGACCCTGGTTATAAAATGAAATAAGTCAGGAATTTCCCGCCAAGCGTAGCAAACGTGTGTGTGTACTGTAATGAAGTTTTGAAAAATATTTATATCTTGGTGTAATAGTACTTCTGACACAATAGAATATCCGAAATCTTTTGTGTGTCCCTGTAAATGCTATCTGATTTGTATTATGCATAATTTGTGGTAAACGTCATGAACCTATATCAATTTCACAAAAAATTAAGGGTGTTCTTTAATCAAAAAGGACAACTTTTTGACATAAGCTTTAGTTTATTTTTGCTCATAAATGTATGAAACTGGCTAATGTTGTTGTTTAGAAACTGCCTCATTGCACTCAGTTTCCCGTTTGTTTGCAAACTTAATAGTTTTTTTAGAAAATAGAGCCAAAGTAGCCGTTTTGAACTGACTTTCTGCAATAGAGAAGAAATACCAGTTTTCGAAGGAAGAAAAAAGCCTTGACACGTGATCAAAAAGGCTTCTATCTCAATAGATAATGGATTGATCACAAAATGGAAAACTGAGTTCGATTCCAAATTGCTTCCATGGTCAGGTTTTGCAATTTGATATCTTCTCCGTTGAAAAATTAATTTGTGAATGTGTTAAAACGTTTTGCTTTTGTTGAGCAGAGCAGTTTAAAACGACCTTAAAACGCGTTTCAAGCAATATTTCTCGTATACCATTATGTAATGGAATATTTTTGTGTCGCTCTCTAAATTAATAACGAATGTACTTTTCATTATAGATTGTACAGCAAATGTATTAATACAAACTTCATCGATGCATATCACTTTTACCAAGTTCGGAAGTGTATATCATCATTAAAATGCACTTGAATTTATTTTTCCCACGGACCGACATGTAACGGAATATTTTTGAATGTCCCTGTCATCATCTTTCGAACAATAGATAAATTATGATTATGGTAATCGAAACCGGCTTTTATATATATATATTTTTTTTTTCAATTCTCTTATTGATCTAATCATTGTTAGGAATTGATAAATTCATATTTATTTTATTCACAGCTTTTGCAATTTCGTCGCTGTAATATTTTGTTTATCAAACGCGACTCCTTGCTATAGTAGCGAAGTTTACTAGGAAGTTTTTTATTTTATATTTTTCATCTTGCAGATGAGGTAAAAATTTAGGGGAAAAAGTTGGCATAAATTTTTTTATAGAAGGAAAAGGAATTTTCTTGAGATAATGTTTATGTTTTTTGCTTGTCGTGTGTGTCTTAAGTATTTTTGAAGAATTCTTTTATTTTCGGAAAAAACATGAGAAGAATTTTCAAGATAGGAACACAGAAATATATCTATGATCATCTTTTTTGGAATAAAGTACGATGATCGAAATTTCAAGGTAAAATGAATTTATATTTCGAATATATGAAATACTTTCAGTTAAATATTTGTTCATACGTCCCAGTCATACTATTATTCTCTGTATAAAATAAAAAAAGGCAACCAAGTATAATTTAAAGAATATTTTGAAAACATCTTTAAGTTTTGATTGCATACGAAACAATCGTAATACGTATACCATCTTTCCCACGCCGATAACGATCCGTTCATAACATGCTCGAAAAAATAAGCTGTTGATGGAAAATTGCAATTACTCATCTTCACTGCGTATTACAGGCGCCCTCCCCCCTCATGTTTACACTTCCGTATCGATAAACAGTAGCTAGACGACTCGTAAGCAACGAATCTTAATTAACCAAAACAAGATAGAGATCTCAAAAGTGAGGTGTTGCGGCTATTGTGGGCCTACACTACGGTTACTATAAGGTAATTGTATTATTGTTATTGGTAGAGCCTACAGTGTGGGTAACTAGTTATCCTAAAAAGTGTTGGAAATTTGAATCCGATCAATGCCGAATGATGCTTAAGGGTGTATTCGAAAAAAAAAAAAAAACTTTTTCATTCTCAACAGCTCGAAATTTTCCGATATATTTTTCAGGCTCATTTTTAAAGGTAAAGACACGAAACTGGCTGGGGTGATTTTGGAAGAGACCTATAAGATGCCGTGTGATATCCTTTTAAGTTCCATTAATTAAGATTTGGATTTATAAAAATTACCTTCTCAGTAGCACCCCCTTTTTTTTTCTTTCCCAGATCTCCCGCTTCGAAAATTCGGTTAAAAAACGCCATTTTTGACAGACTTTTTTTGCAATATTTTCGGCCTTTATCAAAAAATCGACCATCACGGCATGGCACCTTGTGTAGTTTCGAAATAAGAGAATTTACCAATTTGGTGCATTTGACAGCAAAAGTGAATTTAAAAATAAATCAGAAAATAAGCAGTTTGGATCGGAATACACCCGGTTATATCGGGTACATTGTTAAAGAAATCCCTGTGTAATGACAGGAAATCTACTGGTTATCCCATTATCTTAAGTCTCATGTATAGTTAAAGAGATTAAAAAAACAGAGATTATGTTAAATAACAGAGAAATTATTCTTTAAATTTTCAGTAGACTGTAAAATTAATAAATTTTTTTTTTTCGAAATTAGCGAATTTTTGACCTTTAAAGAATTAAAATCCGGACCGGAAAACCCGTTTAATATTTTTGTCGGATCGTCCCGACTCGTTTCTTTTGTTTATCGGCCCCACAGAAGCCGGTCAAAAAATTGTACTAATTCTGCCGTCCAGCAAATTTGATTTTCGCTTTCCTTTTGCTGAGACGGGTCGGGCCAAATCCGGTTCTCAACCTCACATTTCTATATCATGTTGAAATAAACTAATCACTATTTCAGCTGAATAAAATCAAGTTAGATCTATTCACAAAGATTTCATTTTTTGTCGTCATAAAAAAAAAAGCAAAAGAAATTGTTTTTTTGTTTTTTCCCTATTTCGGAACAATTCAACAACGAGATAAACTGATCTTATTCAAGGATACTTATTCCTTTTCTACTGCAGTGAAGTCACGTGACAACGACCAAAAACAAAATAAAAAAAGAATACTGCCCAGTTAAACTGATGGCATTGAGCTCACAGGCTACAAATACTAATTGTACATTAAAGCCTTATATTTTCAAGGGTTAATTCCGTTAAAAAATTAAGAAAGGGAAACAGCTCTCTTCTTTCCTCTTTTTTTATACTTAATCATTGAACCTCCTATACTATCAAAGACATGCTTTATCATATAAAAAATCTATATCCAAAATTCAGAGCAAATTAGATAATTCTTAATAAAAACCCATTTAGCATTTATATAATTTAAAAGGAGTTATCCCCCTCTTTTATACTTAACCATTAAACTTCCAAAACTATTCAGAGATTTGAACGAAATCTGAAAATTCTGCTTGAAAAACCCATTTATATAAATTAAGGGGGGGGGATTAGAACCCCTGTTCCCCCTATTTATACTTATACAATGAACACCTAATAACAGTCACTGAATCGCCTCATCTGAATGATCCTAATCTAAATTTTGAACGAAAACTTAATTCTGCATGAAAATCCCATTTATATCAACTAACGGGGGGGGGGGGATTAGAACCCCTGTTCCCCCTATTTATACTTATTCAATGAACACCTAATAACAGTCACGGAATCGTCTCATCAGAATGATCCTAATCTAAATTTTGAACGAAAACTTAATTCTACATGAAAATCCCATTTATATCAACTAACGGGGGGGGGGGGGATTAGAGCCCCTGTTCCCCCTATTTATACTTATTCAATAAACACCTAATAACAGTCACGGAATCGCCTTATCAGAATGATCCTAATCTAAATTTTGAACGAAAACTTAATTCTGCATGAAAATCCCATTTATATCAACTAACGGGGGGGGGGGGGGATTAGAACCCCTGTTCCCCCTATTTATACTTATTCAATGAACACCTTATAACAGTCACGGAATCGTCTCATCAGAATGATCCTAATCTAAATTTTGAACGAAAACTTAATTCTGCATGTAAATCCCATTTATATCAACTAACGGGGGGGGGCATTAGAGCCCCTGTTCCCCCTATTTATACTTATTCAATGAACACCTAATAACAGTCACGGAATCGCCTTATCAGAATTATCCTAATCTAAATTTTAAACGAAAACTTAATTCTGCATGAAAATCCCATTTATATCAACTAACGGGGGGGGGGGCATTAGAACCCCTGCTCCCCCTATTTATACTTATTCAATGAACACCTAATAACGGTCACGGAATCGCCTCATCAGAATGATCCTAATCTAAATTTTGAACGAAAACTTAATTCTGCATGAAAATCCCATTTCTATATATTAAGGGGGGGGGGGGCATTAGAACCCCTGTCCCCCTATTTATACTTATTCAATGAACACCTAATAACAGTCACGGAATCGCCTCATCAGAATGATCCTAATCTAAATTTTGAACGAAAACTTAATTCTGCATGAAAATCCCATTTATATCAACTAACGGGGGGCATGAGCCCCCCGTTCCCCCTCTTATACATATCGAATGAACTCCAAAAACTAATCAGGGAAGCGCCTTGTCAGGATATACCTACATACAAAATTTCAAGTGGATCCGATATTTTTATCATGAGTTATCGCGTTACGCACATACGCACATACATACAGAACGGACGGGCACATAAGCTCTCAGGCTATGATAGCCTGTGAGCTAAAAAAGGAACATTTAGAACTCTTTTTTGACATTCTAATATTTTTAGTGTTTGTTTAGTTTTCTGTGTGGATGTAAGACATGTAAACGTCTATTGTTTCGCTGCTAAAAGCAGCTATGTAATTTATGTGAATATAATATCATTATTCAATTCAAAATCTCGCCTCGACCCCATTGTTTATTAAAAACAAACTATTAATCAAATGTTTACCATTTCAGCGAAGTTTAACTAATTAATAAGTAATAAAAAGCTGACGTTAAATCGAAGATTCCAAAAGAATGGAGGCCATGAAGAATGAAATATTTTGAAGAACCAGAAGAATGAAAGGTAAGATTATCTTGCCTTCTTATTATTATTGAAAGATATAATATAATATGATGAATTAAATTTCATAAAACGATATTAAACAAAAATCCTTATGTGGCGTAAAGCGCTATAAGGCATAGTTTTTTAATACATTTCCAACATATCATAATGTCTGTTCATTCGAAATAATCTGAAAGTTTTCGCAAGTGAAAAAAAAAATCGTGTCGATTTTAAAAAAGATCGCATTGAATCGCTGCAAAGCACGAAATAATAAAAAAAAAGTTATATTATGACTCCAGCACGCTTTTTGCCATTGCAATCTCACCCTCTGTGTTTCCATCTTCAACCTATTTTGTCGAAATCAAACGCGCCTAATTAACTCGAAACAATAAAGGTCACGAATGGAAATGGGAGATGTGTGATATTATCTATTTTGATTTCCTTGTGTTTCTGATGGCGTATATGTGCTATTCGGGGAGCTTCTAACCAGATGGATAACTGTTATGATCCTAACATTGAAAACTAAGTTCGATTCGAAAATCGCTTCTAATGTCAGGCCTTCTAATTTTCTACCTTTCTTTTGAAAAGTGAGTTTGTAAATGTGTCAAAACGATTTGCGCTTGTTGAGCGAAGTAGTTGAGAACAACCTTAATTAAAAATTAAAACTTTTTGAGCGCTTTTTTTTATCTGGCAGTTGTTTGATAAATCATGTTAGCAGCAAGAGCGTAGCAGATGCATACATCGCACGATTTTAAGGTTTAACTTAGGGGTGTATTCTGATTAAAACTGCTTATTTTCAGATTTATTTTTTTAAATTCATTTTGACTCTGAAATGCACCAAACTTTCAAAATCTCTTATTTTGAAACTACACAAGGTGCCGTGATGTGGTCGATTTTTTGACAAATGTAGAAAATGTTGCAAAAAAATGCTGTCAAAAACAGTGTTTTGGACCAAATTTTCCGAAGCGGGAGATTTTCGAACGAAAAAAAGGGTCACGCTGAGAAAATAATTGCTTATAAACCAAAATCTAATTAATTCAGCGAAAAATTACATCACACGGCACCTTGTACATTCCTCCAAAAATTATCTCAGCAAGTTTCATATTTCTTCTTTAAAAAATGAGCTGGAAAATGTATCGGAAAATTTCGAGCTGTTGAAGGTGGAAAATCATTTTTTGGAATACACCCTTATGGAAATTATCATGGGCCAGGGCAGCATCAGCTAATGTGTCATAAAACTAAATTCTCATCGTAAAGATCTCGTGCAATTAAATTATTGTTAAATATTTCAAATGAAAAACTGCAAATCCCCCCCCCCCCAAAAAAAGCTCTTTTTTCGGGGTGGGGGGGGGGGAATTTGCAGTTTATCATGAGTGCAAATCTCTCATATACATTGATCATGTATACATATTATTAAAAAAATATTAATGTACAAACCTGTGCGAAGCGCGTAATTTGAATGTGCGTTGAAAAATGATATTATATTTGTCACTTTGCCAGAAAACATTACATGGAAATTTCCCTCTCTAGCCAAGACTAACTTTAATTTCAATAAAAAAGACCATGCAGGGAAAAATACCAAATTTATTTGTAAATTCAGGGCCTATTATTATCCATTAATTTTCATAATTTAAAAAATCTATTTTATTCTATTTCATCAATCTATTTGATAAAATACAACAGATTTATACAACAAATTGTTGCACAGCTCGTGTATAATAAGAAAACAACTCGATTAAAATGTCTATTCGAAAGCAAAGCGAGACCAATTCAGCCTTCAAGTGAAAGAATGAAATAAAGAGTGTACGAATCAAGTTGCATTTGAATAATCAGAAATATTAGGGCACGATTAAACTGACAGGTCTGAATACGGAAAGCTAAAGAAAATATTGTGAGAAACAAAGACAGGTTAATTTGTGGATGGATTTTCTACACAGTGAGAAAGTTTTCTAAAAAGTTAGGACAGCATAAAATATTGGCGACATTTAAATGCACAATGGGTGCATATACATCACCGACACATTGGATGAGAAACATATTGTCTCAATTATTTATTTGAGTTGCCTCGATCTTGTCTATTTTATTGCGTAAAGAACGTAAACGGCAGTAGCAATTACGGTTTGAAAAGTAGAAGTAGCTAGAAGTGAACAATAGGGGGGGGGGGGCTCATAATTTTTTTCTCTCTCTCTCTGATGCAGAAAGATAAATTAGTGCATATCCACATTGTAGGTACTGTGTTTCTTATTAAATTGTTGTAATAACTTCATTTTATGCTAAGAAAAGTATAGGATGATGAAAAATTTGAGTACATAACTGGTGCAGAATTAAACATCATGTTAGCTTCATATGTACAAATAGGATGAGGGAGTGCTGAAACACTTACTTTAGATACAATTGAGAATTTCTGCAAAACTGTGAAAGGGTCTCAAAACTAAATTAGACTTTTGAACAGAATTTCATTAGAATTTTCGAAGCAGAAATTCATTTAGTGACTTTGGGGTCTTTTCCAGGGGGGAGGGGGCTGAGACCCCCCCTTAGCTACGGCCCTGTAGAAAAGTCTGTGGAAATGTTGACAAATCTATATAGACCAACAAAACACCACTATGTTGATTGACATATGCACACTGATGCTGATTGTCCTGAAATTAAACGTATTATTTAAATTTCTATTTCTGACAACAATAACGGTATTTACCGGTGAAGTAAAATGCATCACCCGCCCCCCTCTCCACAGTATAAAAAACAAGTTGGAAATTGCACGTGAATCGTAGCAAATGAGGTGCGTTCGTACGATAACGAAGTTTTAAAAATATTCAGATCTTGCTGATATAGTAGAGCGTACTTTGGATACAGTATAGTGGTCGAAATCTTTGTGTTCCTGTAAATATGCAAGGAGTAATTTTTATTATACTTCATTAACGTATACCTTATTCATGTGTTCAAATGTTCAAATGAGTGTAACACCATTAAAATGCATTTGAAACTTTTTTCCCATTGATCGTAATGTAACGGAATACTTTTGATTGTCCCTGTAATTGATCTATGCATCCGATTTTCATAAAATTTGAAATGACTCGACAGAATTATGTAATAATTATGTATTTTAAATTTCAAAGGATTCGGTTGGGTAGTTTTGCGTTGTTATATGCGGACAGACTGAGCGACAACAATAGGTGCTACGTATTTACATAATTACGAACGCAACTAAACACATATTTTTAAAAGGCACATTATGAAAATAAAAAGACAATAATTTGGGCTTTGAACTTTTTATATAAATTTGGGTACTCTTCCAGCAGGGGGCTTGTTGAGATCTAGTTAGTGTACTTGCTAGAGATGGAAATTTCCATGTAATATTTTCTTTCTAAAGGCCAAATGTAATATTAGGGGAGGGTGGGCCACAATGAGACAAAAAACGCTTACATATTTTTATAATTTTATTATTGAAGTCTATGTTACGAAAAACACATCAGATACAATAAAGTACTTGTTTTGATACATATGGGATTAAAAATTAGTGGAATATATAAGTATTTAATGAAATATTGTATTTAAAAAAAATAAAAATGATGTCTCATTGTAGCAAAAGGGCGATGAGACATCAATGAGATATTATGTGGGCCACAATGAGACAGCAAAATAATCTTAAAATTTTGTACTAAATTTATAAAAAAAAATATTGGTTTTAAATATATTAGTAGTAAGTATGAACACTAATGCAATATCTAATTCATTTAGAAATAATTGATTCACATATAAGTTAGGAAAAATAAATGTTGCCATGATTAATAAACATTTAGCGGATATTGTATTGATATAATTTTACCTCATAAGAAAAAATAAAAGTTGCCATGATTCATAAACATTTAGCGGATATTGTATTGATGTAATTTTACCTCAAAGTTGAATGAGCAGGCAATTTAAGAATAATATCATCGGTATCTATCATTGAAATGTCATCAATTTCTGGAAATATAAAAGTTTCGTTAGTTTGTTTTCTCATAAATTTAACAAATGTTCTGCCTGATTCCACTTTTTCAATGCGGGCAACATAGTGAGTTTTTGTCTTTTTTGTACAAAACTAAACTAAAACACAAGTTGAATGTAGATTCTGCCATTGCAGAATTCAATTTCGCCTCCGATTTGGAAAAAAAAAAAAAAAAAAAAAAAAAATCGATAGAGGTTTTTTAGAAGGGCGACCCCGTTTAGAATGCAATGAACTAACTTAATTTTTCTTGCGTTTATCAATATAATAGCAAACAGAACGGCGTGAAATACCCAATTGATTAGCAATTTCTCTCTGTGACATTGGAATTGCGAAATAATAAAGACATACAATTTGACGTGCTACTACTTCATTGACTAGATTCATCAAAAGCGGATTTTTTCTTTAGTTTAAACGCTTTTTTATAGACTCTGAGAAAAAGGAAATGCATTTTAACAATAAAACGCGTCGAATCCTGTTTAACCCTTTGCGGCGCAGGGCAAATTAATTCCTTAAGTTTTGAAATTAATGGCTGACACCGGAATTTGAAAATAACTTTATTTGTAAATAAGAAAACGCTGTATTTCACGCATTCAATAAACCGTAATTTTTTTAAACAAAATTCCGGTGCGAATGTGGCGTTTGGGAATTAAAATTAAGTGGTATATCTACGAAACCACTGCGCCGCAAAGGGTTAAAAGACCCGATCGATTTGGTTAAAAAAAAGCAAAAGTAATTATATTATTGAATCAATATGTAATAAATATATTTCCAAACTTAATGTCAAGTTTGCCAATTACAATTTTGCATGCAAATATTTGAGTAATCTGAGTGCCGACGAAATGCAGAAATTTTATTTTATATGCACTCACAAAAAAATAATTTTATAAAAAAAAAAAAAAAAAAAAAACCTAATTTTATTTTTATTATGACATTATTTTCACTAACTGAAGTCATCTGAAAGTAAAATCTCAATCTCAGTGTCCATAATGAAAAGATATATTGAAATGTAATATCGTTATGAGTAAAAATGAGATGTTTTAAATAGTGACGTCATTTTCTTTTCAAATGTTTTTAAAAGGTTACTGTTATTAGTAATATGAAAAAGGCGTCCGTAATAATATTGTATTTGATTGATATTGTAATTTTATTATCGATAGAAAAGCTAAACTGAGTTGCCACCATTTTGAAGAAATATCGTAAAAAAGCATTTAAAATTAAAAATAAAATATAAAAATGGAAATAAATTAAAAAATAGCTAAAATAGGCACAACTACAAATAAATAGCTTCCATTTAAAAAAAATAATTATCAAAATCGGTTGAGTAGAAAATTCAGGGCTGATGACACGGCATTTTTAGCTTGTCTGAAAGAAATAGCATCAGAAGCTAAAAATCATTCACATCTAATGTGTCTAAAGATTAGTCCATTTTGGGTTCATCACTCACTTCTAAACTGTCATCAGACGCTGAATCACTATTGTAATCGTGTGGTTTTTTGAAATTTTTTCATTTCTTTCATAAGTTGGGCTTTCCTACATTTTTTCATGCAGGACAACCTGCCCTTTTTTAATTATAACTATTAATTTTTACAAGTTGTTTACAAATCTACAAAAAATTAAATTCTGCAGTTTTCTTTGTTAGGCTTGGGCCACAATGAGACGTCTCATAGTGGCCCAAAAAATTTGTCTCATTGTGGCCCAAGCAACAAAATAGCAAAAATTTGTTTATATTAAAAAATTCACCATAATTTAACATAATTATAGAATATAATAGGGGTCTATATTAATAAACTATAAGATAATACACAACACTTACAAGGAAGGTCTCCATACGGGCATACTCAGAAAAATCTGAAAAAATTACAGAATGTTCTTCTGATATAGTTATATGTGTTTATAAAAAGAATTTCGGCGAAACCTCCTTATACCGTCCGTAAAAAAATAATAAAAATTTCGTTTATTTGGCGATTTATCTCCGGTTGGCGAAAAAACGAAATTTTGAAAAATACGCTTTTACGCTTCGAATACTTTTTAAAGAAAAAACTTTCTATGTTCAATTTATTTAAATAAGTTTAGATTAAGTAATTTTAGTTTTACATTTTTACTTTACTTTAAGTGTAATTTTGTCATATACGTTTATATGTACTTATAACAAAATGAAATTAATATATTTTATCATTTAAAACACAATTTAAATTGATTAAAATTGTTCCAAATTGAAAAATACACTGTTAAAAATCTGCTGCATTTTGTTGCAACGCACTCCCTTGCTTGTATAGAAAACGGTTACTTGGCCGTGAAATGGAGCTTTCTTATTGGTTGGAATAGAGATATTGTATACAAGCGGTGGAGTGCGTTGCAACAAAATGCAGCAGATTTTTAACAGTGTATGACACGGTCAATTCACCGTGCTATGGAGCATTCTCATTGGTCAGAAGAGAGTTATTCTATAAAAGTAGTGGAGTGACGTTGCAGTAAATGTTGCAGATTTTTAACAGTGAAGTCAATTAAAATCAATTTTCAGATTCGTTAAAATCGTCGGCTTTTGGCGAGGAAATGCACTGCTCGCCAAATCCGCGTCGCTTTCAGCTTTTCCAAACTATTTTATTTTTTTACATATCTAATAATGTAATTCCGCCGCTAATTTTCACTGATCCTTTATTACCTACATGAGTAGTTTAATTCGTATTTTTTTCAAAAAATTCTGAGTATGCCCCCAATGGAGACCTTCTGTTAGCTCTAACATTCAAATGAAACTTGGATGATAGGAGATGAAAACTTCTGTAAAAAAATTTTTTTGCAAGTACACTCAGACACAATTAATCAGTTTTTGCAATACAGAAATTTAAGGATAAGTAATCAGGATAAAGGATCAGGATAGTAATGGATAATGTTGGATCAGGATAACAATTGAAAAAATTTAAGTATAAGCAAATGCCAAGTAGACATTTGCAACAAGACATTATAGGTACTAATTAGCTTCTTTTTTATCACACCTAGATGGCAATAATTTTCTGTGAAGTATAAATTGGGGAAATTGCAATGTCTCATAGTGGCCCATATCTCATTGTGGCCCACCCTCCCCTATTTGACAACGCACATGCAAATTATGCAGTTTTCGGTTATTTTCTAAATTAATATATATATTTTTTTTATTCATGTACCTGATCGGTAATGTTATACATGATGCCCATGAAAAGCATCTCTTACCCCCCCCACCCCTGCTCTCCCCCCCAGGGACCAATTTACGAATTTGGAGGTCCTGATCACAAATGTTTACGAGGGCCCCCTTGCACCGATACAAATAATTATGATTTTTAAAAAAATGAAAAAAGATTTACTAAAGTAATTATTATTGACCTCAAAATATCCTTAAAAAAATTAAATAACATTAACAGTAACTTACTCTAAAATTAATTATTTCAAAATTAGGAAATTTAAATGAGGTTTATAATAAACTGTATGGTGCTAATTATCTTTTCCTATGCAAGTCTATAGATCTGGAATAATAAAATATGCAACAACTAACAATACATTTTCGATAATACCAAACTACAATTATTTAAAGTACTACAAACTCTTCAGCCTGCAAGCTATGCTCACCAACACACTCAAATAATCTGATGATAACAGAAAAAGGATTAAACAAAAATTAAAAATACAATTTATTTTTAAAGCAATAAAAGTAAAAGAAAATATTCACCATAATAAAGCAAATAAATGGATGTTTCATACAAAATATGCAACGTTATAAAAATATAAAAATACAACATAATAGAATATGTAAAAATACAACATAATAGAATGTAGAATGAAATGTACAATTTCAATGGATGTTAAAAATACATTAGATTTTAGACAACAATTGAAAAAGCGAAGAAGCATTTGGGGCCCCCTAAAAATCAGGGGCTCTGGGCCTGTGCCCCGAATGCCTTGTCATAAATCTCGCACTGCTCCCCCCCCCCCAAAAAAAAAGAAAGTTTTTTTTTTTTTTTTTCAGGGGATCTACAATTTATAAATAATCGAAATCTTTAATAATAATTTATGCATTACGCAGCACCCACTACGATAGTGTAAAAAATAATCTTTTGAATTATTCTATATCTTATTGTTGTAACATGTTTTGCTGTAGGTCTTTTTTTTTTTTTTTTTTTTTTTTTTTTAAATAAAATTTTCAAGTTATACAGACGTTTTTGGGACACCCTGTATAGTCCTTAATGCCTCATATCAGCAAAATGTTATCACCTTCTAAAATTTCATAATGTTAATAATTTGTTATTCCCGTTTCAAAAATTGCGAAAAATTTATTTTGAACCCTGCCTATGTTTAAAGATATTTGTTTGATAGTTTTTCAAATGTTTTCTAATTTTTAGAAATTTTCAGATTGTATCTGAAACTACACAAATAATTCATTCTCGGTGCCTCGTAACTTGTGAAATTTATAATTTTACAACAACATGGGGAAAAGTATTTATGGCTTTGGTTGCTATTGCAGATAAACACGCCTAAAGCCACCGTGTTATGTTTTATTCGACATCACTAAAGCTACTTTGATTTAAATTTAGAAGCTTACAAGGAAGGTCTTCATTGGGGGCATACTCAGAATTTTTTGAAAAAAAAATACGAATTTAACTACTCATGTAGGTAATAAAGGATCAGTGGAAATTAGCGGCGGAATTACATTATTAGATATGTAAAAAAAAAAATAAAATAGTTTGGAATAATTGGCGTGAAAGGGATTTGGCGAGCAGTGCATTTCCTCGCCAAAAGCAGATGATTTTAACGAATCTGAAAATTGATTTTAATTGACTTCACTGTTAAAAATCTGCAGCATTTACTGCAACGTCACTCCACTACTTTTATAGAATATCTCTCTTCTGACCAATGAGAATGCTCCATAGCACGGTGAATTGACCGTGTCATACACTGTTAAAAATCTGCTGCATTTTGTTGCAACGCACTCCACAGCTTGTATATAATATCTCTATTCCAACCAATGAGAAAGTTCCATTTCACGGCCAAGTAACCGTTTTCTATACAAGCAGGGGAGTGCGTTGCAAGAAAATGCAGCAGATTTTTAACAGTGTATTTTTCAATTTGGAACAATTTTAATCAATTTAAATTGTGTTTTAAATGATAAAATATATTAATTTCATTTTGTTATAAGTACATATAAACGTATATGACAAAATTACACTTAAAGTAAAGTAAAAATGCAAAACTAAAATTACTTAAACTAAACTTATTTAAATAAATTGAACATAAAGTTTTTTCTTCAAAAAGTATTCGAAGCGTAAAAGCGTATTTTTCAAAATTTCGTTTTTTCGCCAACCGGAGATAAATCGCCAAATAAATGAAATTTTTATTATTATTTTACGGACGTTATAAGGAGGTTCCGCCGAAATTTTTTTTATAAACATATATAACTATATGAGAAGAACATTCTGTATTTTTTTTCAGATTTTTCTGAGTATGCCCGTATGGAGACCTTCCTTGTTAGTTAAATCAAACGGAGCGATGTTCGAGCTGGTATAAAAACAATCAGTTTCAATCACTGGAGTTTTTACGAGATTTTAATACAATATTCGTGAAAGGTGAAGCTTCGCATGTCAGTAACATTCAAAATACACATCATAATTCATGTCTGATTTTTCTATCTTTATAACAAGCGTCACTATAAAGATGACTTCTATATACAACACTTATTTGTTTCTGAGTATATATATTTTCTTTAAGAGCTATTATAATAAAGCGATGACTTGCTCGACCAGAGAAGGGATAAAGAAGCTTTTTTATCGCGATACAAAAACAGTGAAATAAAATGCGTTTTACGAGCGACGCTTTAAAAAGTGCCGTCGTAAAAAGTTTATTCCGGGCCGTAAACGGCGAGACACGTCGTTAGAAGCATGCGCGTAAAATTGAAGTGATATAGTGCTGTTAAAAAGAGGTGATAGCTGGACATACTTGCACGTTCCATACTACACAGGTTGTTTAGATTGGTGCACTATAAACTGTCGCGCTTAGTAATAAATTTCCATAACACTGTTCATCTTCGTTTCGTATATGTATATAGTTTTTATAACATAGCTATATTGAGAACAAAAAAATTCCATTTTTGAATTTACAAATTGTTAAAAAATAAAAATTCGCATTTAAAATGTAGTTTAAATGAACGCATTTAAAAAATATTTTAATTAAAAAAGTTAAACTGAAGAAAACCAATGTTACTAAGAAAAAAAATATATCGAATAAAAATATAACATCCCTATTTTACCTCTAACAATCTACGTAAATATATATAAATTTCACATTTTTATCCAATATTAATACTAAAGTATTGACTCCTGGCACAATCTCAATAAATACGAAATCTTCCCGAAATGAACTTCAAAATTAAAAGCTTTTCAAAAAAATTGATCAAGCCATACCCATTTGAAGCGAACCCATTTACTTCAAAGCGTTTCGCCGCTGTACAACTACAGGTGCGTGCTAGATTTGTTCGTCTCATAACGAAAAAGTTGCTGTTTCGAATTCGCCATCGGTCGTCATTGCTTTTTCTTCACATTTAACAATTGACGGATATATTTTACCACTAAGAACTGAGAAAAAAAAATTATTATTTGTCAGGTGAAAGAAATATACCGGCAACACTGCTGCCAGTAAATTTTCTGTGGAATGAAGAAAAATTTTTTGAGAGTGAAAGGAAAGAAGATTTAATAATGAAAAAGGATTAGTTCGCGCTTGAAAGGAAGCTTTTCCCACTTGCAGAATGTCCTGTCAGTCTCCTTGTAAAGTCATTAAAGAAGTAAAACACAAAGTAAGCACAAGAAGTCGGAACTTCTATGCGGTAAAACGCTTCCTTTTATGGTTTATGATTTTTATTAGGATCTTTGAGATCACAGGTCACCCCTGGACGTAGTTCACAAGCTCGGCTATGGCTCTTTCTGTTGTCGAAACTCCCCTTGCTTTTTTGGCGACTATAGCCTGCGGGCAAACAGCACTACTTTCACTTACACTAAAAGAGCAATAAATCTATCTTTGAAGAAGCAGAGTTACCGATTATCGGTAAGACGGAACAAAAGGTCGCTAGTTTTGGCACCTCTTTATATGATTTTTGAATTGTCAAAGGAAGGGAAAGTTTGTCTCCAGTTCAGTTGTAAAGATGTCAATTGATTTCGAGTTCGATTTCTCTCTTGAAGTTCAAATTCAGTGCACTGAAAAAGCAATTTATACACCAAAGCGCCGACACGAAAGATCAAAAATAGCGACGCCTGACCACAAGAAGTTAGTGCTATGTGCCTGGTACTTCGAGGACCAGGAATTAGACTCGGAGCGAACAGCACTAGTTTTTATTACACTAAAGGAGCAATCAATCAGTCGTTGTTGACCAAACGAAACAAGGGTAAAATCTCTTTAAATGATTTTTGAGGGCTGACCCTCCCAAATTTACAAAGGAAGGGGAACTTTTATCTCCCCACATCTACAGTCGTAAAGCTGTCAACTGACTTCGAGCTGGATTTCTCTCTTGAAGTTCGGATTCAGTGCACTGAAAGAACAAAAGCGCCGACGCGAAAGATCAAAGATAGCGCAAGAAGTTAGTGCTATGTGCGTAGACCTTTACGGGTGGAAGATTTATGACTTTTAACCAGGTAAAGCAAATAAACGGGTCTTACTGTGTAGACACATGAACCTATAAACTGTCACCTTGTTTGTTGTGGCTACACAGTGTTTGATCTTTAATGACTTTTACGGGAAGAGGAATGGTGACCGGGAAAAATAGAATCTTCCCGTCAAGTACGGTTGATCTCCTTATTTTATACTTTCTGTTCATTTCTGATCATTCTAGTATGGAGAAACCGCAAACGGTTCCTATACAAAATGCATACATGACCTTTTAATAGAATTTAATTGACCGAGACAAAACATACGTGTGCCTTAAAACTATCTTTGTATAACATTTTGTAAAACATTGAAGAAACGTCATAAGTTACATCTCTGGGTTTTCTTTTATCAAAGATTGTATGGTCATCCACCAAAAAAAAGAGGGGGATAAACATGTCAGGTCCTCCTCTCCAGTGGTTATCTGAAAATCAAATTTTTTCCACCGTTTCTCTTTCAAAGAAGACAAATGACTCAAAAACATCCAAGAAAATTGACAAACAAGCCACTGCCGCAAAGTACTACCTGATCCCAGATAACAGTGTCCTTGCCGTTAAAAAAGACGATACGAGTAAACACTGACCCCTGTCGTCACGACACCCTTCCATACATCATCTTGACGACCTGTGAGGCGTCCGCAACAGTGTCATCTCACAACCGCACTCATAACTGGATGCGAAAATGTCGTGACAAAGTCGAGCACGTCAATTCGGCATTATATTGAACTTTTTAAGTACACAACCTCTCTGTCTCATAATAGAAAGTACACAAAGGTGCCGTGAGGGTCGATTCTTTGATAAAAGCAAGAAAACATTGCAAAAAAATAAATAATAATAATAAAAAATAAATCAAAAACGGCCTTTTCAATCGATTTTTCCGAAGCGGGAGATCTGGGAACGAAAAAAAGGGTCCTGCTGAGAAGGTAATTGTTTATCATTCCAATTCTAATAAATGGAGCATAAAATGACATCACGTGGCACCTTCTACGTCTCTTCTAGGGCTCCTATAACTATATATATAGTATTATAGGAGCCTTAGTCTCTTCCAAAATCCCCTCAGCCAGTTTCATGTCTCACTTTTAAAACTATGTCTGAAATTATATCCGAAAATTTCGAGCTGTTGAAGATGGAAAGGCATTTTTTCGAATACACTCTTAAAAAACCGTCAAACCAGCCGCCGCAAAATACTGCCTGATCGCAGATAACAGTGTCTTTGTAGTTAAAAAAGACGATACGAGTCAACACTGACCTCTGTCGTCACGACACCCTTCAATACATCATTTTGACGACCTGCGAGGCGTCCGCAACAGTGTCATCTCATAACCGCGCTCGAAACTGGATGCGAATATTTCGTGACAAAGTCAAGGCATGGGCACGTCAACTCGGCATTAAATTGAACTTTTTAAGTACACAACCTCTCCCCTTACCTAGCAATTATAGGATGAGATCCGTGTTAGAGTTTGTCTGTGTTGTTTTACGCCTTTTTTCGTATTGTTCCCACCAGAGGTTATCCAACTGTACACTTGATGTGACAAACAGGTTGCCATGACAATGGTTGGAATGAGGCTTTTCTTATTGGAAATTTGTGTTTCACCGATAGTCTGGAAAAAGTCTAATCAGGATCAGACCCTGGTCATTAATTACGTCTCAAGGCACATTTCAAAAATCTAAAAACGCTGAAAAATGAGAAAAACATATTTAAAGTATATAAATACACTTTCCTTTATTATTTACTTCTTAAAACCTTCATAAATGATAGTTTAATAAGAAGATTTGGTACTATTATATCATAGAAATAGACCTTTTTTGCGACGATATTGATATGGACGATTTTGTTTAAATAAAGGTCCACTTTCCCCTTAAGGGGGTATTCCAAAAAACGCTTTTCCATCTTCAACAGCTCGAAATTTTCCGATACAATTTCATACACATTTTTAAAAGGAGAAACATGAAACTTGCTGGGGGGGGGGGATTCTTGAAGGAACGTACGAGGTGCCATGTGATGTCTTTTTACGCTCAATTCATTAGAATTTGAGTTATAAACAATTGCCTTATCAGTATAACCCTTTTTTTCGTTCCCAGATCTACCACTTGGGAAAAATTGGTTCGAAATGCTGTTTTTGATTGCTTTTTTGCAATATTTTCTGCCTTTATCAAAGAATCGGCAATCACGGCATCTTGTGTACTTTCCAAATAAGAGATTTTGAAAGTTTGGTGTATTTGAGAGCCAAAATGAATTCAAAAATAAATCGGAAAATAAGCAGTTTGAATCGAAATACACCCTTAACGGTGTATTCGAAAAAACAATTTTCACTCTCAACAGTTCAAAATTTTCTGAAACATTTTTCAGGCTCATTTTTAAATGTAAAGACACGAAACTGATTGAGGTAATTTTTGATGAGACGTATAAAATTCCGTGTGATGTCATCCCCCCCTCAATTCATTACTTAAAAACATCGTTATATGGATCACATAGTGTGTTTGGAGGGGTTGGTGGGGGGAGGGGGCAGAATGTATCTGCAGCACCTCTAAATTTCAGTATAGTTTCATTTCTGTTTGTCACAGGTGTCACAAAATTGAAAAGTGTAAAATCACAAATAAATTCTATTAAACACATGTTTTTCGTTTATTTTGAAACTTTAAAAGATTTAATATTATAATTAAATAATGTAAAAGAACATTGCGCTTATATTTTGGCAAAGGTGATCTGGAAAACATATGTGGAAAAACTGTATCTAACAGTATTATTGTATAACCACGTTTGGATTTCAAGAATGAAGCAACATGCTATTTTGAAAATGTATGTTTTCTTCACAAAAAAATCCCAATATTTTTATATATATAATTTGTACTTACAAAAAAAAAAAAAAAAAAAAAAAAAAGAATAAACAAAAGACGATAATAACATAAATTTGGCACCCCCTCAGGTTCCGCGACCGCCCCCTTCGCCCCCCGTTTCACACAGCTCTGGCTGAACATACCCGACCGCCCCCCCCCCTTCCATGGAATTTCTAAGATTTTGCATTAAATGTATTCAAATTCAAATAGGCCTTAATGATCATTTTAATTATGTTTTACTAATTCAATAAATAGAAAAATAAAAGCATGACAATCTCTTTAACACTTACAGTATCAACATCTAAAAAAAAAAAAAAAAAAAAAACGAAATAAAAGTAATGAAATTTTTACACGATGTTAATATTGCTTCTAATAATCTAAAAACGCACCAGAATGCAAATATTATTTGAAAAAATGCATGTTTAAAACAAGATATAACACTATGTTTATTTAATACTCGTGTTAGTTCAAGTTATGCGGAATTTAAAGCAGTAAAACACTATAAAATCAAAACTAAATATTTCAAAGCTCTGTACGAAAGTGACAACTTTACGAATTTTATATTATTAAGCAATTTTCCTTTTTAAAACATCGAAATAGCTAGACTGCAAAATACGTACAACAAATATAACACAAATACAAGCTTTTACAGAGAATTAAGAGTGATTGTATACAAAACAGAAAGTAAATAAACGCCACTTACTTATTTGAAAAAAATCCAAAACTTTGCAACAACACGGCGTTTCAGCTGTTTATGTTACGGCCATCATAGAATGGATTCTGATTCATCATAGAATAGATTATTACTAATTTCGTAAATTGTCCAAACAAAATAATCACAGCTGTAAATCGATAAAAGTGCTTAATATGAACTATGTCAACAATTTTTTAATCATTTATTATTACTGTGATATATAATTCAAATTCACACAGCATTTTTACACAGAACACAATAGAATATTTCAACGACGGCGCTATTTTGCATATCCCGTAATCCCGCGCTAGATTACGAAATCACCGTCTTGTTGTCGCTCAATTAAGAAACCACCTGCCTTAGTGTTGATGAATTCCATAAAGTTTTTCAGAGAGCGAATTATAAGGATTTCGGGTAATTCAGAAGGCTTATTTTTTTAAAAAGAGGTATA
The DNA here is from genome assembly GCA_964019185.1 of Maratus speculifer. Classification (NCBI taxonomy): domain Eukaryota; kingdom Metazoa; phylum Arthropoda; class Arachnida; order Araneae; family Salticidae; genus Maratus; species Maratus speculifer. Next base: position 2,673,458 of record OZ025303.1, on the reverse strand, counting down.
ATAGATTATTCAAAGTGTATCGTAACATTTATTTTGGTATTGACGCTCAAAAAATAATATATTTACATCTTATTTCAGATCTTATACAACCGAAGTAAATGTGATAAAACTCTTTATTTTTTACAGTGTAGAATTTGATTTATAAATAATTATTGTCTCAGTAGGATCTTTTTTCAATTCCCACATCTCCCGCTTCGGAAAAATCAGTTCAAAATGCCGTTTTTGATTTGCTTTTTTTGTAATATTTTCCGCCTTTATCCAAAAAACCGACCATCACTGCACATTGTGTATAGTTTCTAAATAGCAGTTTGGAAGTTGGATCCGTTTGAGAGCCAAAAGGGAATTTAAATATAAATCAAAAAATAAGCAGTTTGGATTGGAATACAGTCAAACCTCGTTAACATGAAGACGCTTAATGGTGTATTTCGATTCAAACTGCTTATTTTTCGATTTATTTTTAGATTCATTTTGGCTCTCAAATACACCAAACTTCCAAAATCTCTTATTTGGAATGTACACGAGGTACCGTGATCGCCGATTCTTTGATGAATGCAGAAAATATTGCAAAAAAAGCAATCAAAAACGGCATTTCGAATCGATTTTTCCCAAGCGGGAGATCTGGGAACGAAAAAAAGGATCATAGTGATAAGATAATTGTTAATAACTCAAATGCTAATGAATTGAGCGTAAAATGACATCACACGGCACTTCATACGTCCCTTCAAGAATCCCCTCAGCAAGTTTCGTGTGTTCTATACTTTTAAAAATGTTTCTCAAATTGTATCGGAAAATTTCGAGCTGTTGAAGGTGGAAAACCGTTTTTTCGAATACATCCTTAACGTGAATTACTCTTAACATGAATTACACTAGTTTACAGTACATCTGTTGCCGAAAAAATTTTAGCTGTTGCTGACTACATATGATATGCTATTTTCAAAAATATAATTAGAATATTTTAATCAGCTCTAGTTTCTGAGTTTTAGCTATGCATGTATTAAACAGAAAAAACATGTATTTACTAAGAAAAACTTAACTAAAAAATAATTTATCATCGAGTTCTAAAAAACTTCGTTTTAAAGCTCTTCTCTAATGTGTAGACTTTGGAAAATGACGTATCAGAGACCAACAATAGTCATACATCATATTCTTATCCCAGAAACCCTGACAGAACTCTTCCATGATGCGTAAGTCCTGATGCATACGCTCTCCTTGCTCTTCGGTCATATCTCTTAAATTTTCCGGAAATCTGTCCAGGTGTCTACTGAGGAAATGGAGTTTTATGCTCATATTGCACCCCATATTTTTTTAATTGAAGTAGAAAGTCTTCTACAAGTTCACTATAATTTTCAGATTTTTTATTTCCGAAAAACTTATTTTAGTATTTGAGGAAAGCATTTTTTTTCTTTTAGTCTTGATATTAACAATGCTGAAGCTTGTTTAGAAAGATTTAAATCTCTTACAAGATCATCTAACTCATTTTGGGAAAAGCATTTTGGCTCATTTGACATACCTTCAAAATCCGCAATATTTTGTGATGAATTTGGTCCTTCAATGTCTTGTTCTAATGGTTCAGATATATTTTTAGATTCTGAAGAGTCAGGTAAACGCTGCACTGGACGTTGAACACAACTAGTACTTGGGTACTGCCATTTAGCTCGATTTTTAGTGTTTAAACCGTTTATGTTCACGCTACAAAAATAACAGTCTTCGAGATGATTTCGTGGTTCTCGCCAAATAGTCGGTGTTCCAAATTTAAAGGCACGTATCTTAAATATTCCACACACAATTTGCAAACACAATTGTGAGTCCACGACTTCTCATTTTTATCCAAAAGCATCCCAAAATACTCAAAATAGGTATTTTTCACCATCTTTGATGTAACTTTTCTACAATTCTTAAACACATATTTGCCGCATATATAACAAAAATGATCTGGATTGTTTAAACAACGTATTTTTGAACTACTCGTGACGCAAAAACTTGAGAAACTAATCTTAAAACAGTAAAGTACGCCTGTTATCGATTAATATATATGCTTAAATGATAAAAATAAAAAACAAAGTAACTCGAGCTGCTCAAAAGATTTTTCGATTAGATTTGACAAAAACAAGTCATAAGTGAACATTATCAACCACAGAATTCGCGGCAACAGACAAAAAGTTTAATTTTGTAAACTAGTGTTATTTTCCCAGTCCCCCTATAAAGACGAATACAAATATTTGATACTGATAACATGAATTACGGTTAACTTGAGCAACATTTTGATTCCCCTTGAGGTTCATGTTAACGAGGTTCGACTGTACACCCATAACAAGCCCTTCTTATGCTAGATTTTCAGCCAATCATATCACCCCCTCCGATAAAACATTACATTCTCCCTCCTGATATAACATGCCTAGCGAAAAATCATACCTACCTATCCCACAGCTGTTGCACTTCGCACGATACCTGATTGAAGGAGCATAGCTCTTTGTTCTCCCTTTTTTTTTCCTAATTTACTTTGCCCCCCCCCCCCCCGGCGCTTTTTTTTTTTGCATATGTGTTTTTCTGAAGGAGCATGTTTTTTTTTTTTTTTTTTTTTTGCTGTGGAATATGAAACTGTCGATAGCAACACGCGATGAGCGAAAACTTGTTACGGGGAAACAGGGCCGTTTGTCTTATAGACAGACAGACATCCGAGCATCTTTCTACTTTTCCCTTTCCTCCATCCTTGCCTTTTTAGCACTTTCCAACAAAGTTGAAAAGTGCTTATGCATTCGGTTTGTCTGGCCGGATGGCCGTCTGTCCGTCTGTCCGTCTGTCTAACTCCCGTAAATATACTCGGATTGCTATGAAAATTTTATACGTTATTGATGTTTACCCTAGCACGAACCCTATTGAAAATAAAGTATCTACAATGATTAGTTTATCTACAGGGCGAATCAAAAGTTTCCCATTACATTACGGCCTATGGGGTAAAATCGTTAATATACTCGGGTTGCCATGAAATTTTAGGACGTTATTGACGTTTACCCTAGCACAAGTCCTATCGAAAATAAAGTATCTACCATGATTAGTTTATCTACAGGGCGAATCAAAAGTTTCCCATTACATTACGGCCTATGGGGTAAAATCGTTAATATACTCGGATTGCCATGAAATTTTAGGACGTTATTGATGTTTACCCTAGCACGAACCCTATTGAAAATGAAATATCTACCATGATCAGTTTATCTACAGGGCGAATCAAAAGTTTCCCATTACATTACGGCCTATGGGGAAAAATCGTTAATATACTCGGATTGCCATGAAATTTTAGGACGTTATTGATGTTTACCCTAGCACGAACCCTATTGAAAATGAAGTTTCTACCATGAGTAGTTTATCTACAGGGCGAATCAAAAGTTTCCCATTACATTACGGCCTATGGGGTAAAATCGTTAATATACTCGGGTTGCCATGAAATTTTAGGACGTTATTGACGTTTACCCTAGCACAAGTCCTATCGAAAATAAAGTATCTACCATGATTAGTTTATCTACAGGGCGAATCAAAAGTTTCCCATTACATTACGGCCTATGGGGTAAAATCGTTAATATACTCGGATTGCCATGAAATTTTAGGACGTTATTGATGTTTACCCTAGCACGAACCCTATTGAAAATGAAATATCTACCATGATCAGTTTATCTACAGGGCGAATCAAAAGTTTCCCATTACATTACGGCCTATGGGGAAAAATCGTTAATATACTCGGATTGCCATGAAATTTTAGGACGTTATTGACGTTTACCCTAGCACAAGTCCTATCGAAAATGAAGTTTCTACCATGAGTAGTTTATCTACAGGGCGAATCAAAAGTTTCCCATTACATTACGGCCTATGGGGTAAAATCGTTAATATACTCGGGTTGCCATGAAATTTTAGGACGTTATTGACGTTTACCCTAGCACAAGTCCTATCGAAAATGAAGTTTCTACCATGATTAGTTTATCTACAGGGCGAATCAAAAGTTTCCCATTACATATTTTAAATATATTAAGCTTTTTCATGTATAATAAAATTGATATATGTCTCTGAAGCTTAATATAAATTATACGCTACTGTCTTGCATAATATGAAGTACATAGCATTTACAGGGCCATACAAAAGATTTCAAATAGTATATTTTTTCCGAAGTACCGTATATGTGCCCGATGATGGCTGATGGAGGGTTGAAATGCATTTTAATTATGATATGCGCGTTTTTATTTCGCTAAATATATCCACATTATGTGGTGTGTATAAATGTTGTAGTTGATATACAGGGCTACCCATAAAGAGCTCCATGGACGCCCATATGGGGGGGCAAGGTGGGGCTTGAGCCCCCCCCTAGATTTTGGTTTTGTTATACTTTTTTAAAATATAAATTAGTTGCAAGATATGAAAATTCCAACTTGATCCTCTAAAGAAGGCATTGTAAGAAATTTCCGTTTTAAACAGTTTTCCGTTTAAGGGGATATAATTGTGTAGAATTTATTTTCTCATAACCATGAATTTTATTTCTTTTAAAGTTAGATTCTTATTTAAACAGATTCGGTTTTGGTTTGATTTGAATTAGTCCTTTCGAATAATTTGCTTTTTACAAAGAAGAAAAACATGACATAGGGAACAAATTATATTTTATACAATTTATTTTTTAGCAGGTGTTGTTACTGTGTGTTTTTTTCCCTACTAGAGTGTAATACATTTTCTGCATAAGGAAGGATTCCGTTACAGACACGACCTATTTTCATAGGTAAAACTGATTTTGCGCGAACAAACTGCTGAGAAATTAGACAAAGATTTAACAATAAGATGTGAATTAGCAGTGCTATTTTTTAATTGGAAAATTTCTTTTCCCCAATCTAATAAAGATTAGAATCCTGAATGTGTCAGATTTTAACCAGGGCCCAACTTATGCAGGGGTATACGGTTCAACTGTCCCAGGACCCACCTCATTAGCCCCCCCCCCCCCATAAGAGTAATTAGGATTTTCACTAAAAAGGGCCAAATGATTAAAATTAGCCAAATGGGGATCAGATTTTATATATTTTCAAACATTTTGGAAAGTAAGAGTGATTCTCCTTCCTCTTTTTGCTTCCAGTACCCCATTCATCTACGCGAGAAACAAAGTACATTAGAAAATTAATAATAAAATGTTTTATTATAACGACTTAGAATTCCGTTGTTATCAAAAGAAATTCTTTATTAACATTTTCATTGTAGAATGGAGAATTAAAATGATTAATTATGACCCATTTCGGGCATTATCTTTTAGCCATTTTATGTTACGTATGTAGATAATTAAAGAAAAAGTTTACAAAATGATACTTCTGTCAACCAATCTACCATTTCATTTTTTACAATTATCTTGCCAGTACTTTTTCTTAAAGTTGTGACTATCTTTTTGTGATATTCTGTATACAAATGTGAACTGCCCCGAGAACAAAATTTACATATACATACAATACTTATGAAGTTTAGTATTAGCCACTTCCACATTATTAAAAAAAATCTATCGATAGACAGAAGGGGGCCTTCCCGAATGATGCTTGCCCAGGCTCCCCTCTCCCCATAGCCTTAGTCGGGTTCTGATTGTAACACAACCCAAAATCGGAAATTTTATCTGAAGTCAATCGGAACAAGACAAAATAATTTTGGTTCACTTAAAATCTAAAAACTCTGATAAATATCATTAAAGAATTTTTGCTTTTCATAAATAAAATAAATATTGGGCATACCATTGTTTGAATTTAGTTTTAAATTATAAATGATCTGCATCAAGTTCTAGAGATAAGAAGCACAAAGCAATTAAACGAGTGATAAGATTTTTAGGGGGGATCACTCTTAGAATTTTTTTTCAAGTACTAGGGGGGCTCCGTCCCCCCCTGCTCGCTATGCTCGCCAGCCCCCCGCGTAACCGCTTCGGAATTCCAAGTTGTAGGCTACCCCTGCTTGCTGAGCTCGCCAATACCCCATACAATAGCTTCGCGATTCCGTTCGGTATTGCTATACAATCCCGGTTTGAATCGCCTCGCGATACCTTATTTTCCATACACTCAATTTTGGAATCTTTCCTGATTGGTCTATTCGACTCATGGAAGGTGTGGTCCACCCGGACACGTTATTTCCGGAAACTTTACACATCAGGATCATTCCTGGAAATTTGTTTAAGGCTAGTTTTTTTTTTTTTTTTTTTTTTTTTTTTTTACTATAGAAGGATTTCTGGTGTATGTGAAACAATGTGGTCAGAAAACTAATAAGTCCACACCACATTTTTCTAATCATTTTGCCATTCTTTAAGAAAATCTCTGTAATCTCTCTCTAAACAATGGTACGAATATATAACAAGAAATACGCTCACAAGTCTTTTTTAATATAGATGCTACAACGTAGTAGAGCAAGAGCCCGTGACTGGCAGACCTTCGTTATTTTATAAAAGCTAAAACTTTCTCAGCGCAGTCCTCCAACACAGATAGGAACGATGGGTAATTATGAAATTTGGATCATGGTGGCTTTGGCAGTGACCAGGGAGCAAAGGTGTAAAAAATACCACCTTACTTTCGTCATTTTATAAAGCGTAATTTTTTTATATTTCCTTTGGAATGATGTCAGAAATCACGTCCTCCATTGGCAGACACTTCCTGTGGTTCCAACCCCCGGCCGACAACCATTAAACTTCAATAATAGGAAATTCTACTTTCGTCATTTTATAAAAGCTGAATTTCATATATGTTACTTGGGTAACTACCATAAGATATTTCCTCAGTTGGCAGACAGTTTTGGTGGTTCCAACGCCCGGCCGACAGACATATTTAGCAGCTTCTCAATACACTAGAGTCTGCGCGAAACAGACATTTTCCCCGTTTTCCCTTGGGTCGGAAATTGGCGACAGTTATTTGAGGTTGTTGCATGTAATTCTACGGTTGTTGACATTTTGAAAAAAGACCACGATGGAAGAAAAAAAAAATTAATTTTACAAATTAGAACGACTATTTTGAAAATGATATTTTCAAAGACTAAAATTTTAAAGACTGAAAAAGGAATTCTATACGTAATAATAATAATAAACATCATTTTTAGGATGATCATAACGAGTCATATATTACGTACGCCATGCATTAAACATTAATATTCCTAGACCATAAATTTAAAAAAAAACCCAGTAGTTTATTGTTATATAACTTTAACTGTTTAAAATGTGCATTTTTATTTGATGGAGTTAATCAGGCTGACTGCCTCCTATTACATATGGCATGGATTAAACATTAATGTTCCTATTCCTGGGCACATCATGTAAAAATGTTAAATGAAATTTCTGTTTTAGGTTTTTTTGAACTGCAAATTTTTAAACTTCTAAACATTGCACAGTTTAAATTTTTACATCGTTGCATAAAAAAATGCACTTTTAAATGAAATTCGTCCGAAATTTTTATGAGAATTTGTTTTCAAACTATTATTATTATTTAAAGTTTTTATTACTTTTTTGTCATTGTGGCAACAGAAGTATTCCAATTTTGGACATTAAACATAGACCAATCAGAAAACGAATAAAATGCGGAATTCAACCAATAAAAGCATTCAGATATTCTTTGGATTTCCCAATTCTCTACCCTACTGAGGATAACAACTATTTCCCAAATAACTAAATATCAGTTATTTATTTATAAGTATTAATGAACGTGAGATTCGAATTCTCCCCAAGCTTGGAAACAATTATCGCCAAATATGGAAATATATCGCCAAATTTGAAGACTAAAATTAAGAAATCATAAATATTGCCGATTTGGCTATAGTTTACTAATTTGGCGCACTTCTCATTCAAATTCAGTATTTACGAAATTTCCTTTTATAGAGTTCGTAGCTTTTCATCTGCTTAAAATTTCAGTAAAATTTTAATAAGATAAAAATCAAGCATTAAAGAATTTTTATGAACTCATCTAATCGAGTCGTAAAAGAAGCTATATTTAACAAAAACAACGAATATGAAAGCTACTTCCTCCCCTGACACATGTCGAAATTGCTCTTTTATTATGTACTTATTTATAAAAAAAAAAAAAAAATGCATGTTTATAATGTTTTTGATTATGATTTCCATTTTAATACTTGTTTTAAAAATAAATGAAATACATTAGAAAATAATGTTTAGGTATTTTATAAACTTTATTTTTAATATCCACTACAAAATTAGAGTTTTACTGTTTATTCATACATAGTGTTAAAAAATTCAATGGAAAAATAGTTTAATTCTGCTCATAGCTAATAATACGTGGTGTCCCAAAAATGGCATCCAAACTCTTGGCATCCAATTCCTTTTTCAATCTTTAAAATTTTAGTCTTTGAAAATATAATTTTCCAAACAGTCGTTTTTATTTGTTAAATTACATTTTTTTCTTCCATCGTGGTCTTTTTTCAAAATGTCAACAACGAATTACATGCAACAACCTCAAACAACTGTCGCCAATTTCCGACCCAAGGGAAAACGGGGAAAATGTCCGCTTCGCGCAGCTATTCAGAGACTCTAGTGTATTGAGAAGCCGCCGTATATGTCTGTCGGCCGGGGGTTGGAACCACCAAAACTGTCTGCCAACTGAGGAAATATCTTCTGGTAGTTACCCAAGTAACATATATGAAATTCAGCTTTTATAAAATGACGAAAGTAGAATTTCCTATTATGGAAGTTTAGTGGTTGTCGGCCGGGGGTTGGAACCACAGGAAGTGTCTGCCATTGGAGGACGTGATTTCTGACATCATTCCAAAGGAAATATCAAAAAATTACGCTTTATAAAATGACGAAAGTAAGTTGGTATTTTTTACATCTTTGCTCCCTGGTCACTGCCAAAGCCACCATGATCCAAATTTCATAATTACCCATCGTTCCTATCTGTGTTGGAAGACTGCGCTGAGAAAGTTTCAGCTTTTATAAAATAACGAAGGTCTGCCAGTCACGGGCTCTTAGACTATAGTGATTATTGCTGTAGTGATTATTTAATGTCTGAAAATAGTTTCTACATATTCTTTTTATCTAGAGCTAATTGTAAATAAATTGCATTCTGTAGATTAACATTTGCATTTGGTTTATTAGCACCGACAGAAACGTCTTGATATTTTTCTTTAGCACAAATAAAATCAGAAGAATTTTTCAGTATTTTTCATGGAACTTAAAAAAAATTGCAATTTTAAAACATTCGCTGCCGCTTACGCGAAAGTGCGTGTATGGCGCAAACGTTAAGGGGCCACTCACGCGCCAGCGCGTGAGGTTGGGTGATATCCAACAGCCAGTCACGCGCTGGCGCGGGAAAATCTCTCACTGATTCTTTGCTATAAAAATAAATCAGCTTCTGTGGGCAAAATCCACTTCTACAGTGCGCCATTAACTATCATCACATCTTTACGTAAGCGGCAGCGAACGTGTTGGGGAATCAATATCAAAATGTGCAGATTGTGTATTAGATAATCTTACCGTTGGAACTGTCATGTGGCCACTCTTCTAGAATATTAAAGAGCATCATTTTTTATCCATATTTAGACTCTTTAATTATATCCCTTGAGTCAAGATTTATAAATCGAAATGAAATGTCATTCAAAGCAATTTTACTTCATTCCTATCCGATGAAAAATTTTGGAAAAAAGTTTTTCCAAAAGGAATCAAGGAATTATCTCAGTTTTATAAAATTAGGAATTTGGGGGAAGTAAGAATATGGCTTGATTTTTGGAAAAAGAAGAAGTGGTAGAATATTTCGGTAAATGACCTAATCACGGAAGCTACTTTCCCCATTTCCGCCAAAACATTTCGCTGCAGCAAGGCCATTTAGTGCACCCATGCCAGGGACGGTGGCAAAAAAGCGCGAATTTTGATCAAGGATCACAGTAAAAATGCGAATTTTGCCAAAGAAATGCAAATAAAAGCAAATGTTGTTAAATAAGAGAGAGAGAAACGCACATTTCATCAAAGAATTGCAGAAAAAACACATTTCGTTAAGGAATCGCGAAAAGATCTCTAATTTTGTCAAAGAATTGCAAAAAAGATCGCTGATTTCGTTCAAAAAGCATAGAAAAAACCAAAAAACGTTGGAAAAAATACAAATTTCTTCAAAGTATCACGAAAAAGCGCTAATTTTGTTCAAGAATCACAAAAAATTGCAAATTTCACCAAAAAAATTGCAAAAAAACCCAATTTTTTATAAAAAATTGTGAAAGAAACAAATTTAATCTAAAATTCATAGAAAAAAGCACATATTTCTTAAAAGGATCGCGAAAAACGCATATTTCGTCAAAAAATCGGAGGGAAAACTCAAAAGTCGCAAAAAAACGCAAAGTACCTTAAATATTAAAAAAAATATGTGATAGTTTTGGGGAAAGTTGAAATTTTCCTCAGCCCCCCCCTAAAATTCATCATATGGGCGCCCTTGAAGAGCTCACCAACGTTACTGAATATGAGCGTAAATTATTTAAACGTGGTTCTTAAATAAGCTATGCATTTTTACGCTGAGCTTCATTCAATTTACTGAGAAATGTTTGCAGAATATAGATAAAAGGATATACAGGGCCACGCAAAGAATTCGGTACATGGACGCGTATGAATGATGATTTATGAGAATGTGATTTCAGTTGTTTTAAAAGTGTTTTAGTTTACAATAAACATTAGCCTGATGCTGACGTGTAATAAAGGTACAATGTAAACTACAGGGCTGAAAAAAATATCCAAGTATGTTTCCATCTAATAGTATGAATTGCTGAAAAAGAAATGTCAAGCTACTGGGTATTTTCTTGCAAAACTAAATTTTCCCATTATATCAACTGACATATGAAATACAGGGCTATTCAAAAGTACTGGACTACATGTTTGGGTGTATTTGGCTATACACTATTATTTCCCTAAATAACAAAGTTTTGTTAAAGATTTCATTAAGTGTTGGAAAGTGCTTCATAATCTATGCTTAACGCATGATTTTTCATACTTGTTTATCTCTTCTCTCGATTTTGGAATCTTAATGGACACGAATCACGATTTTTTTCCCTATTCTTTTTTTAACTATTTGGAAAATAGTTGCCCTCGGTAGAGAATTGGGAAATCTGAAGTACACCTGAATGTATTTATTGGTTGAATTCCGCAACTTATTTTCCGTTTATGGTGGGTCCACGGTTAAGGTCTCCTGCCCCTGCCCGCGAAGACACTCCCAAGATAATGCTAATATTATGGGGAGGCATTTTTCTAATAACTCTTTCGCATTTTCACATTTTTTTTTCATTGCATAATTGCATTGCATAGACGAGGTCTCTCTCAAGATTGCTCCTTGATTACTTTTTCGATTTGGGTCGCAAGTATCTTCTATAAAGTTATTTTTTCACTTTCGGAACCGGTTTTGGAAGTGAAAATAACTTTATTGAAAATATCTGCGACCCGAATCGAAAAAGTAATCAAGGAGCGATCTTGTGAGGGACCTCAACTATCCAATGCAAATAAAAAAAAAAATTAAAAATGTCAAAATGTGAAACAGTTATTAAAAAAATGCCTCCCCATAGGAATAGCATTAGCTCGCGAGTGTTTTCGAGGGCAGGGACAGGAGCCTTAAGTGTGTATTTCGATTCAAACTGCTTATTTTCCGATTTATTTTTCAATTTATTTTTGCTCTCCAATGCATCCAACTGACAAATTGTCTTATTCAGAAAGTACACAAGGTGCCGTGAGGGTCGATTCTTTAATAAAGGCAAGAAAATATTGCAAAAAAAGCAATCAAAAACGACATTTTGAATCGATTTTTCCGAAGTGGGAGATGTGGGAACGAAAAAAAAAAGGGTCACCCTGAGAAAATAATTGTTTATCAATCCAATTCTAATGAATGGAGCGTAAAATGACGTCACACGGCACCTTCTATGTCTTTTCCAAAATTCCCTCAGCCAGTTTTATGTTTCTACTTTTAAAAATGTGTCTAAAATTGTATCTGAAAATTTTGAGCTGTTGAAGGTGGAAAAGCATTTTTTACAGATACACCGTTAAGCCACACTAGTCACTGAAAAAGATACGAATAATTATGTAAAGTCTATGGAGGCGTTCTTTTCAAATACCTCGCTGATTTACAAACAATTACTTTCTCAGTTCGATCATTTTTTCGTTCCCAGACCTCCAGGTTCAGAAATTTCTGTTCAAATTGGCAACTTTCAGAGCATTTTTTGCAATATTTTCTACATTTACCAAAAAATTGACCAATAAAGCACATTATATATTTTCTAAATAAGAGATTTTGAACGTTTGGTGCATTTGAGAGCAAAAATGAATTTTAAAAAAATCTGAAAATAAGCAATTTGAATCGAAATACACCCTTAAGGGTGTATTCCAATCCAAATTGCTTAGTTTGTGATTTATTTTTAAATTCACATTTGCTCTCAAACGCACCAAACGTTCCAAATTCTCTTATTTAGAAACTACTCAAGATGCTGTGTGTGCCGATTTTTTGATGAATGAAGTAAAAAGTGCAAAAAAGTTGTCAAAAACGGCATTTTTAACCGAATTTTTGAAGCGCGAGATTTGGAAACGAAAAAACAGGCTCACACTGAGAAAATAATTGTTTATAAATCCAATTCTAATGAATGGAGCGAAGAATGGAATCATATACGGCATGTTATGTATCTCTTCCAAAAATCATCTCTGCAAGTTTCATGCATTTACTGTTAAAAGTGTGTCTGAAAATGTATCGGAATATTTCGAGTTGTTGAGGGTGGAAAAGTATGTTTTTGAATACACCCTTAAGAGCACACACTAGTCACGCGGTAAAAGCCGAGCGCTAATGTAAAGTCTATGGGGGCGTTCTTTTCTAATATCTCGTTCAAATTTTAATATTTTTACATGATTTTTTTTTCATAGGATAGCTTAGGACGATCTACAACCGGCCTAGTTTTTACTTTTTCGATTTTGCTCATATATTTTTTATATTATGATAGTTCCAATTTCAGAACCGGTTTAAACCGGTTTTGAAAGTTAAAGTAATTTTTTTAAAAAAAATCTAAAACCAAAATCGAAAAAGTAAAAACTAGGCCGGTTGTGGATCGTCCTCAGCTAGCCTATGCAAAAAAAAACCATGTAAAAATATTAAAATTTGAGCGAGATATTAGAAAAGGACGCTCCCATAGACTTTACATTATCATCCGGGTCTTTTTGAGTACTTTTTCTGTGACTATTGTGGGCTCTTAAATCATCAAAAGCTTTTTTCTTTTCGATTTCGATGACTGCACTAGTGAAGAGTCAGAAAAGTATTCATTGGCAGCAATTTTCTGAGAAGCGTCTGATCTGAAATTCAGATATTTTCCGGAAGAGGTGTTCAAACATTTATGATAATCAGAAAAACTAATGTAATAACCGACCCTTCTGATTTCCAGCAAACCATCTTTGATCCTAACAACCAATCTCTCCCTCCCTTCTACCGCATCCTCATTTCTCCCCTACTAGTGTCCAGCAGCTGTTGCGCTTCCCAGGCTACCTGATTGGAAGACGCGCTTATATCCCAAGTGATCCTGCTCCTTGTTCTTCTCCTTCCGTAAGGAATATTTTGCGTTTTTTCATTTCCGAACATGAAACTGTTGGAAGCAACACGCGATGGGCGAAAACTTGTTACGGGGAAAAGAGAGCCATTTGTCTTAGAGCAAACCCACCCTCTCATCCCCATACTCATGCCATACACATTTTTATATTTATTTATTCATTTATTTGTTTTATTCTCCCGATTTTGCAAATCGTCATCGGCACGAAACTGTGATTTTTCATCGGGAGGGAGAAGGAGGAATTTCGTGAAACGGTCAATCGATGCGAATCTACATAAAAACGTTTCAAATGTCTTGAAACGTTCTCAAAAGAAAAAAAAAACTTATTCAACAACGTTGAATCACTTTTATACATAAATATATGGATTTCACTTTCATGACTGTGATGTATATTACTTACCCATCATACGTAGTATAGGGTAAGTCTTGCAATCGTTTTGAAAATCGAAAAATTTTTTTTGACGGATTTACACGTTTCAGATACTGGAGATTCCGAAAAACATATTTTTAGAAAAAAAATTTGCCGTCCGTCTGTCTGTCTGTCTGTCTGTCTGTAAACGCTCTATCTCCCGAACAAATTGAGATAGAGACTTGAAATTTTGTATGCAGTTAGTATGTAAGAATGGAACGAACCCTATTTAATATCAGTAACCTCGATTATCCGGAACTATTTTTTTCGGACTCTCGAAAAATTCGTTCTGATGAAAGGTACATAAAAATTTTCGAATTTTTTTGTTCTAAGGAATGGACGTAAAAGGTAATAAAATAACACGTATTTTGCATATAGAACGAAGTCGATCGGATTATTAGTTGCCGAGATATTTGTAGTCTTGTTTTCCACATTCTTCGATTTTTCATGACTTTCTATTTCATTCAAATTTCAATTCAGAAGTATATTTTAATTGGAAATGAGACGCTTAATCCGACGCAGTTAATTGTTAGTTAATAGAATTATTATTTTTTGAGTTATAAGGATGTTTCTTTTACGCAGTTCGGTACTACTTGAGTAGTTTGGCGTTTTATATAATTTGCCGAAATTGGTACATCAGCAGTTCTTTAATATAGCATTACTTATGTATATTAACAATATTTAAATTTTGTTTTGGAATTGCAATGCATTGTATGAATAGTTTCACATGTTTTATTTTCATATACATATCCATGATGGGTAAGTATTACGGTGGCCCCCAACGACTAGTTTTTGAATACACCCTTAAATCGTCAAAAGCCTTTTTCTTTTCGATTTCGATGACTGCACTAGTGAAGAGTCAGAAAAGTATTCATTGGCAGCAATTTTCTGAGAAGTGTCTGATCTGCAATTCAGATATTTTCCAGAAGAGGTGTTCAAACATTTATGATAATCAGAAAAACTAATGTAATAACCGTCCCTTCTGATTTCCAGCAAACCATCTTTGATCCTAACAACCAATCTCTCCCTCCCTTCTACCACATCCTCATTTCTCCCCTACTAGTGTCCAGCAGCTGTTGCGCTTCCCAGGCTACCTGATTGGAAGACGCGCTTATATCCCAAGTGATCCTGCTCCTTGTTCTTCTCCTTCCGTAAGGAATATTTTGCGTTTTTTCATTTCCGAACATGAAACTGTTGGAAGCAACACGCGATGGGCGAAAACTTGTTACGGGGAAAAGAGAGCCATTTGTCTTAGAGCAAACCCACCCTCTCATCCCCATACACATTTCCCATACGCATCCCACCCTCTCATGCGATATACACATTTTTATATTTATTTATTCATTTATTTGTTTTATTCTCCCGATTTTGCAAATCGTCATCGGCACGAAACTGTGATTTTTCATCGGGAGGGAGAAGGAAGAATTTCGTGAAACGGTCAATCGATGCGAATCTTACATAAGAACGTTTCAAATATCTTGAAACGTTCTCAAAAAAAAAAAAAAAAAAAAAAAAAAAATTATTTAACAACGTTGAATCACTTTTATGCTTAAAAATATGGATTTCACTTTCATGACTGTGATGTATATTACTTACCCATCATACGTAGTATAGGATAAGTCTTGCAATCGTTTTGAAAATCGAAAAATTCTTTTTGACGGATTTACACGTTTTAGATAGTGCAGATTCCGAAAAACACATTTTTAGAAAAAAAAATTTTGCCGTCCGCCCGTCCGTCTGTCAGTCAGTCTGTCTGTCTGTCTGTAAACGCTCTATCTCCCGAACAAATTGAGATAGAGACTTGAAATTTCGTATGTAGTTAGTATGTAAGAATGAGACAAAGCCTATTTAATATCAGCAACCTCGATTATCCGGAACTATTTTTTTCGGGCTCTCGAAAAATTTGTTCTGATGAAAGGTACATAAAAATTTTCGAAATTTTTTGTTCTAAGGAATGGACGTAATAGGCAATAAAATAACACACATTTTGCATATAGAACGAAGTCGATCGGATTATTAGTTGCCGAGATATTTGTAATCCTGTTTTCCACATTCTTCGATTTTTCATGACCCTGTATTTCATTGAAATTTCAATTCAGAGGTATATTTTAATTGGAAATAAGACGCTTAATCCGACACATTTAATTGTTAGTTAATAGAATTTTTATTTTTGGAGTTATAAGGATGTTTCTTTTACGCAGTTCGGAACTAGTAGTTTAGCGTTTTATATAATTTATCAAAATTGGTAATCAGCAGTTCTTTAATAGAACATTACTATGTATATTAACAAGATTTAAATTTTGTTTGTGAATTGCAATGCATTGTATAAATAGTTTTCACATGTTTTATTTCCATATACATATCCATGATGGGTAAGTATTACGGTGGCCTCCAACGACTAGTTTTACTTCACTTTCAATTCCCCGCACTTGGAGACACATGAATATACCAGGCTAATATCAACAGTCGAGTTCAGCCTGCTCATAGCAACAGACAAGCTCAGCTTTTCCCCCCACAAACCTAGCCCTGTTACATGTGGTGTGCTCAGCATAAAGAATGGAAGCACTTAGCAGATTTAACGCTGAGAAATTATATATATATGTGTAGAAATATCAGTTGTTCACTGGTTATCAAGCAAGCCAGATCTCTCTTGCCTCACGATGTAATACGTACTCGGCTAATAAGCTGTGATGTCTAGTATTTCGCCGCACATAATTTTGTTTAACAGATATTATAATCAAGACCTCTTTTGTTAAACATTATTAGTTTTTCAAATATGTTTCGCCAACCTTTTTTTGGAGTCCAGTCTCCATACTTTACATGAATATATTTGGCGAAGACACATAGAGGAATGTAGCCGCGTTTGGACCACTTCACGTGTTGCCTGATGTAAATTCATTTAAGGGTCTATTTCGATTCAAACTGCCTATTTTCCGATTTATTTTTAAATCCATTTATGCTCTCAAATGCACCAAACTTTCAAAATCCCTTATTTAGAAACTACACAAAGTGCCGTAAGGGTCATTTTTTTTTTTTTTTTTTGGTAAACGTAGAAAATGTTGTAAAAAATGCTGTCAAATTTGCCAATTTGAACAGAAATTTCCAAACCTGGAGACCTGGGGACGAGAAAATGATCGAACTGAAAAAAAATTGTTTATAAATCAAATTCTAATGAATTCAGCGAAAAATGACATCACACGGCACCTTCTACATCACTTCAAAAATCATCCCAACAAGTTTCATGTTTCTACTTTTAAAAATGAGTCTGGAATTGTATTGGAAAATTTTGAGCTGTTGAAGGTGAAAAATCTTTTTTCCGAATACACCCTTAATTGTTAGAATATCTACAAAATATCATTACAGGTGGTCAACCTTTTCATCTATTAACTTTATTTAACTATCTTTAGAACTTTTTTTTTTTTTTTTTTTTTTTTTTTTTTGTTAATCTACAGTTTTATTTAATCTGAAGTTTTATTTCAATTTAAAAATTCTACCAAAAGTGGTTCAAATTCAAACTCTGGTCGCCTAAGTTTTATCACCAGTTTCCTAAATTGGACCATACGATAGAGGTCTGCACGGGCCGGAATTTCCAGGCCCGGCCCGTAGGAAAAAATTTTCGGCCCGACCCGGCCCGTTTAAATTTTTATATTTTAGGCCCGGCCCGTACAGAAATTAGTGAAAACAGGCCCGGCCCGGCCCGTTTTGGCCCGTTACAATTTCTACGATTTCTAAAAAATTCTGATTTTTTTCATCTAATTAAGATTTCTTTAAAGAATACTGCATACATATCTATGGAATGATTTTACAGTATATTTTACAGGAAATACACATTAGCAACATTAGTGATTACTAAGATTCTTAGGCTTTCAACAATCAAATAAAGATTCATGAAAAAATTAATATGGCTTAGAATAAAAGAAAAAGAAAGAAAGTTAAAAACATCGTAACTTTTGAAGCTGTTTAATAAAAGAAGATTTATAAAAATATTTCTATATCATTTTATTAAAGATTTTAAATCCAAATTCATTCGTTAACTCAAATATACGCCTTTCTGATACATTTCTAAATTCATTTTTTTCTCAGAAACGCACTGCAGGTATCTTTATTCAGAAACCATATAATCAAGTGGCATTAACCGTTTTTTGATACAAGCAATTTAAGAATACTGAAAGGAAATAAATTATTGTTATAGTCAGCATTTTCAATAGAATTTCCGGAAGCGATAGCATGGGAAGGGAGAAAAACCTGCAACCATTTGAGAAATTATTGTATCTGAACAAATTTATGCAAGTATTTTATTCATCAAAAATGAAAAATGCTATTCGATTCCAAATGCCTTCAATAGTCAGGCTTATCACTTTTATGTTTATACAATTAAAAATTAATCTGAAAATATGTCAAACTTTCGCGTTATTGAGAAATTAATTTAAAAACCATCAAACTTTCGCGTTATTGAGAAATTAATTTAAAAACCATCAAGAAGTATATATCCAAAGATTAATCTAACATAAGTTCTTTATCGCTGTTAATAATTTTACAAATTATGTTGTCTGCCCTACAGATCTTGAGAACAATTAAGTCTTGTTCTGGTCCGGCAAGTCTATATGTAGAAAAATGATGCAAGCTTGATCTCGGCCCGGTATGAGTCAGCTAAAAAAATATTAAAACGGGTTACACACAATTTAACTGTCCGATGCCGATCTCACACTGTACAAGTTACATTTTTATATTGATGCTGCCAAACTAGTATGGCTCGTGACGCACATTTATATTTATTCTCGTTAAAACCATTTGCGTTGAAAATAGATCATATTTTATCGTTTCTGCTTAAATCTTCAGAACGGGCCGGTAGGCCCGAAAATCTTTTTATCGGCCCGGCCCGGCCCGTATGGCCCGTTCAATTCTTTTGCCGGCCCGGCCCGTTTATTTTGTTTGTCGGCCCGGCCCGTTAGAAAATTTGAAACGATTCCGCCTGGCTTTTTTTTTTTTTTTTTTTTTTTTTTTTGATTGTGAATCATCAGCCATTTTTTAAAAATAGTAGTTTTCTTTAACTTATGTTTGTAGTTTTTCCTTTCCAATTGAATCACGCCTACTTTTTTAAACAGTATGTTCGACTGCGTTTATGCTTTGCGGACACCTTTTTGTTTTCATTCTGAAGTTTACTTTATATGGCGAAAATATTAACACAGCTGCTTTTTTTTTTTTTTTTTTTTTTGCTCTCTCTATACTTTAACTTAAGGGTGTATTTCGATTCAAATTGCTTATTTTCTGATTTATTTTTAAATTTATTTTTGCTCTCAAAGGCATCCAACTGGCTAATTGGCTTATTTAGAAAGTACTCAAGGTGCCGGTGAGGGTCGATTCTTTGATAATTGCAGAAAATATGGCAAAAAAAAGCAATCAAAAACAGCATTTTGAACCGATTTTTCCGAAGCGGGAGTTCTGGAACGAAAAAAAGGTCATACTGAGAAGGTAGTTGATTCTAAATCCAATTCTAATGAATGGAGCGTAAAATGACATCACACGGCACCTTCTTACGTCTCTTCCAAAATCCCCTCAGCAAGTTTCTTGTCACTACTTTTTAAAAATGTGCCTGAAATTGTATCGGAAAATTTCGAGCTGTTGAAGGGGGGGGGGGGAGCGTTTTTTCGAATGCATCCTTAAAGGAATTAAAGGTGTATTCGAAAAAACGTTTTCCACCTTCAACAGCTCGAAACTTTCCGATACAATTTCAGACACATTTTTAAAAGTAGAAACATGAAACTTGTTGGGATGATTTTTGAAGTGATGTATAAGATGCCGTGTGATGTATTTTTTCGCTGAATTAATTAGAATTTGATTTATAAACAATTGTTTTTTCAGTTCGATCATTTTCTCGTCCCCAGATCTCCAGGTTCGGAAATTTCTGTTCAAATGGGCAACTTTGACAGCATTTTTTGCAATATTTTCTACGTTTACCAAAAAAATGACCCTTACGGCACCTTGTGTAGTTTCTAAATAAGGGGTTTTGAAAGTTTGGTGCATTTGAGAGCAAAAATGGATTTAAAAATAAATCGGAAAATAGGGAGTACACGAAATACACGCTGAAATACACGCTTAAAAAATATAATTTATTCAAATGCTGTATTCCAGTTCTCGGTATAAGTACAGTACCCATCATGTGCAAAAATGTAACCTGGAAGCAATATCAGTTCCAACCCAATGGGATGGGTCAATTCATTGGCTACGTAATAATGGGAGTGCCTGCATGACATGCATGTATGTAGATAGAAAGACATATAAGGTTCCAAGATAACATCACAAGACTTAATGACATTCCTTCACGTGTTACATGGCTACTGTTGCCAAAATAAAAAGACGAATTATTAAAAAAAAAGCTGTTCAAATCTAAATGAGAAAAATCGCAAAAAGGTATTTTTACAAAGTGGCTATTTCCACCGAATTTTTCAGATGTTAACAACGGCTTCCAATTTCATTTCTTCTAATTGTCTCATTTCCGATTTGTGGATAACGTCTTCATATATGCAAGATTAAGATAGACTAATGACATCTGTCACGATACCGCACCGTTCGAAAGGGAACAGTTCTGCTCATTAAAAAAAAGGGATATATAGAGAGAAATGTAAAAAATATGGAAATGTCAGGATTTGAAATATGAAAATCTTCTTTTCCAGTTTTAGGTATTCCGATCATGTCAGGAAAAATGTCACATTTTTAAACTTCGCTAATGAAGTTTTATATTACCTTTTTAATGCAGATGTCTAAATTCGTGTACAAGACCAAAAAAAAAAAAAAAAAAAAAAAAAAAAAAAAGGTTATGAAAGTCAACTTTGTGTTATGAAAGTCAACTCGGTAGCTACTTGGTTTTCCCGCCGACCACTTTCACCAAATTTTACAAATCGCCAAACTAATAGCCAAATTATACATATTTAGATAATTTTTATTTTGAATAGCGAAAAAACAGATATTTAATAGAATACTAATAAAAATACAAATAAAAAGTCAAAAAAAAAAAAAATAATTGTAATTTAAGAAATTACCCCAACCATTTGAAAAATGTTTCACTCGATACATTCATCTATCATTTTAAGCTAAATACCAGTTGTTTTATTGTGTATTATCCGTGCCACTGCTATAAATGACTTTATACATGCTGCAATTTGAAGGTACGGTTCGTTTAAGTTATATCACTCTATTGTCGCCAAGCATAAAAGTTGGCGACGAAAGAAACATTTCAAACTATGTAACATTGTTGGTGCAAAAGTAATCATTATTAAAATACAGCTTTGGCATATACTGTTATACTTGTAAGACTTTGGCATATATTGTTTGATTTTACAGAGCAGAATTTTGGTGATGGAGGTTTTAAACCAAAATCGATCGCAGCACATGCATCTGTGAATGGGTCCATCAGACATCGAATCAAAAAAGTTTTTTCCCAGTTTTTCCCAAGCCGATTGCTTTTTAGTTTTCTTTTTAGGTGGTGGAAAATCAAGAGTAATAGCTATAACATTTTCCGGCTTGTTAGAATCACTATTGGCACTCAAATTTTCCTGGTTAGAACCGACCGATAGTAAAACGCCATGGCTAGTGGATTGGTCGCCCTGGCGACATGATGTTTTACAATTAATCGGTTCGGCATTAAATTGCTTCCTTTTTCGTGATCGCCTTTCAACACGTAATTGGTTTTCAGCGGCTCAATAATCTTTTGATTTTATCATTTTCTGCATTGAAAGACGTTTTTGCGCCAAACCAAATACAGTATTACTCAGTTATCCCGTCGACCAATTTCGCCAAATGATACGAATCGCCAAACTAATAAGCAACTTATACATGTTGACTAAATTTTTATTTTAAATAGCAAAAGAAGAAATAAAAATCACTTTATGATTGTTTAAGTACGCGTATTGTGTTTAATATCATTGAATGCGATATTCACGTTCATTCATTTCTTTGGCTTCGGCTTTTTCCGTATCTGTTAATTTCCGTCTACCCATTTTTAAATTTGTTAGTTTTCTCCTTTATTACAATGATTTTAACCATTTTAATTTACTATTCAAATAAAAATTCTTCTAAAAGTAAAGAATTTAATTTAAATTCAAATAAAAATTCTTCTAAAAATAAAGAATTTAATTTAAATTCAAAAGTGGTAACATCATTCAAAAGTGGTAACATCATTCAAAAGTGGTAACATCATCGGGTCCATTCTCCCGAAAACAACAACCATTTTTCAAATGGTTAATAAAAGTAATTTAATGACGTTTTAAAAACGTCTATTGTATTAAAGTCATTGAATGTGTCATTCACGATCATCCATTATTGGCATTTAATCCTATATTTTGGCGAAAGTTATCTGGTTGAAGGGATAACCAAGTAGCGCCGTCAACTCTTTCTGTCTCCAAACTTTCATTTAGAGATATAAATTTTAGGTGCGTTCGTAATTATGTAAGTACTTAGCACCTATAGTTGTTCGTCTGTCTGTCTATCTATCTATCTGTCTGTCCATTCGACTGTCCGTCCGTCTGTCTGCACAGAACAGAGCAAAAAATATCCAACAGAAAGCAATTGGAACATCGAGTATAAAAAATAGGCGAATTCAATAGGGAAGAAAATTATTGAAGGGAAGAACTACAGTCATAAGTTAAAGAAAATGTCTGTCACGATTTCACCGTTTGAAAGAGAGTAGTTCTGCTCATTAAAAAAAGGGGATATATAGAGAGAAATGTAAAAAATATGGAAATGTCAGGATATGAAATATGAAAATCTTCTTTTCTAGTATTCGGGTATATTCCGATCATGTTCGGGAAACATGTCGCATGAAACATGTCACATTTTAAAACTTCGCTAATGAAGTTTTATATTACCTTTTGAATGCAAATGTCTAAATTCGTGTACAAGAAAAAAAGAATAATAAAATAAAATAAAAAGAACAGTGCCCAGTTAAGCTGATGGCATTGAGCTCACAGGCTACGCATACTAATTGTACATTACAGCTTTATATTTTCAAAAAGATTAAATCCTCTCGAAAAATAAATTAAGGAGGGGGGGGGGAGGAACAGCTCCCTCCATTTCCCCGTTTTATACTTAATCACTGGAACCCTTAAACTCATCATTGATATGCTTTATCCTATAAAAAGTCTATATCCAAAATTCAGAGCAACCTTTACCTAAATTAAGAAAGGTAATCCCACCGATCCTCCCCTTTATACTTAGTTATCCAATGAATTCCCAAAACCAATCAGGGAAGCGCCTTATCAAAATGAACATATATCCGAAATTTGAAGCAAATCGGTAAATTCTGTGTGAAAAACCTATTTATATAAATCAAGGGGAGGGACATTAGCCCCCCGTTCCCCTTCTTTATACTTATCCAATGAACACCCAATACTAGTCACGGAGGCGTCTCATCAGAATGATCCCATATTTACATTTTGAACAAAAACTGATAATTTTGCATGAAAAACCCATTTATATAAATTAAGGGGAGGAACTATAGCCTCCATTCCCCCTCTTTATACTTATCCAATGAACACTTAATGCTAATCACGGAAGTACCTCATCAGAATGATCCGTTATCTAAATTTTGAGTGAAAACTGGTAATACTTCATGAAAAACCCATTTTTGTAAATCAAGGGGAGGGGCATTAGCCCCGTTCCCTTTCTTATACATATCGAATGAACTCCAAAAACTAATCAGGGAAGCGCCTTATCAGAACATACATATATTCAAAATTTCAAGGGAATAGGATATTTTTATCATGAGTTACCACGTTACGCACGAACATACAGAACGGACGGGCACATAAGCTCTCAGGCTATGATAGCCTGTGAGCTAATAAAAAATGAAAGGATCTCTCTATAAGACCTCGTGTTATAAAAGTTAATCCTTTCTGTCCCCAAACATTCATTTAGAAATATAATTTTCAGGTGCGTTTGTAAGTACAGTAAAGCATCGTTTATACGACGATCACTTATACGACGTTTACATTTATACGACGTTTTAATGTGGTCCCGATTCATTCCTATTCATTTTAATGTATAAATATATCTTTTATACGACGCCCAAAATCGTTTATACGTCGATTTTTCAATTTGTATAGGTTTATTTTTGCTTATTTTTCTGGTATATTTTATGAACGAACGGAGTTTGTCAGCTATGAATGACACCAAAGAGCGTGTTTAAATACACTCTAAATTATAAAAATGTGGGCTGGGGTTCGAAGTTCGATCATTCTGAAAAATCAGCGTACGTGTAACAGATTACACTGTGGGAGGGATCATTCTTTTTTTGGGGATGGTCAGCTTTCCCGACCTGTTTTAAGTTGCAAATCGACTATCCTTCTAACTGTTATCAGTATTGGCGATTTTTAGTTGGCCACGCAGGGTTTTTGATCGTTGACTTTAAATGGAAAGGAAATGATGTACTGCAAATGAGGAACCTTTCGGTGAAACATAAAGGTCCGCATATTTAAATTGCTTCCCCCCTCCCCCGTTTTTTGGTTATTTGCTTATTTTGGTTTGTTTAATTTGCAAATTCATGCAAATCATCACGTTAAACATTAAAATTAAGTGAAAACAAAATTAATTCTAGTTTTGGAAGTGAAAATCGATTATACGTCGTTATCGTTTATACGACGTTTTTCGGTAGTCCCTTCGGCGTCGTATAAACAATGCTCTACTGTATGTAGCACCTATAGTCTTCTGTCTGTCCATCTATCTCACTATCAGTACATTCGACTGCCCTTCCGTCTGTCCGCACACAACAGAGCAAAAAATATCCAACGGAATCGTTTGAAATTTAAATTGTATAATTGTTGCATAATGGTTTACAGTCACTTTAAATTTTATGAAAATCGGATGTATAATTTACGGACAGCGCTGTTAGAAAAAACGGACAATTTTACGGAAGTATTACTGGTAATCTGGACGCCACTGCAATTTACTGTTTTTTAACGGAAAAACTTCCGTAAATTACGAAAAATATTCCTTTTTTTTCGAGTTTTTTCCGTTAAAAAACAGTAAATTGTACTGGCGTCCAGATTACCAGACTACTTCCGTAAAATCATCCTTTTTAGGTGCGTTCGTAATTATATAATACGTAGCACCTATAGTGGTCGTTCAGTCCGTCCGTCTGTCTGTCCGTCCGTCCGTCCGTCTGTCCGTCCGCATATAACAACGCAAAAACTACCCAACTGAATCGTTTGAATTTTAAAATACATAATTATTACATAATTTTGTCGAGTCATTTCAAATTTTATGAAACTCGGATGCATAGATCAATTACACGGGCAATCAAAAGTATTCCATTACATTACGGTCAATGGGGAAAAAAGTTTCAAATGCATTTTAATCGTTTGAAATTTAAAATACGCAATTATTACATAATTCTGTCGAGTTATTTCAAATATTTTGATAATCGTGTGCATAGATCAATTACAGGGGCAATCAAAAGTCTTCAATTACATTATGGTCAATGGGGAAAAAGTTTCAAATATATTCTATACGTTTGAAATTTAAAATACATAATTATTACATAATTTTGTCGAGTTATTTCAAATTTTATGAAAATCAGATGCATAGATCAATTACAGGGACAATCAAAAGTATTCCGTTACATTACGGTCAATGGGAAAAAATGTTTCAAATGCATTTTAATCGTGTTACACTCATGCGAACTTAATAAAATTTATATGCAACTATAAAGTACATAATATAATATACATCATACATAATTTGTGGTGCAAAGAACATTTGTTATTGATTTACAAGGCCACACAAAAGTATTCCATTGCATAATGGTATATAAGGAGAACATTGTTTGATGAGCGTTTTAATTGTAATTCACTATTTACAATTTTATGAGATTGATATATGAAAGTAATATTTTAAAAACTTCATTATCGTACGAACGCACCTCATTTGCTGCGCTTCACGTGCAATTTCCAACTTGTTTTTTACAGTGATGGTCAATTCAAAATATTCCGTTACATACCGGCCAATGGAAAAAAGTGGTTTTAAATTCATTTTAATGATGTTACACTCTTTCAAACATAATAAAATTGATATGAATCTATGCAATATGTATTAAAATATACATTCTCGACACTGTAAAAAAAGGAAGCATTATTGTTCAGTTTATAAAATGCCGTAAAAAGTTTAAATATGTTATCTTTCTCGTGTCAATACACTTTTAAGTGGTTTAAAATATTAAAAATAGTGTATTTTTTACCCTTTAAGGGTGTATTCTGAAAAAAGATTTTTCACCTTCAACAGCTCAAAATTTTCCGATACAATTCCAGACACATTTTTTAAAGTAGAAACATGAAACTTGTTGAGGGGATTCTTGAAGGGACGTACGAGGTGCCGTGTGATGTAATTTTTCTCTGAATTAATTAGAATTTGATTTATAAACAATTGTTTTTTCAGTTCGATCATTTTTTCATTCCCAGATCTCCAAGTTCGGAAATTTCTGTTCAAATTGTCAACTTTGACAGCATTTTTTGCAACATTTTCGGAATTTACCAAAAAATCGACCCTCACGGCACCTTGTGTAGTTTCTAAATAAGGGATTTTGAAAGTTTGGTGCTTTGGAGAGCAAAAATGAGTTTAAAAATAAATCGGAAAATAGGCAGTTTGAATCGGAATACACCCTTAAACAAATTTTACAAGACTTACACCAGTTCAGAAAAAGGTTAAAAAGAAGGGAAAAATAATAAAAATAAAAATTGAAATTCATTTTCATTTAATTTGATAATACTAACCTAAACTTAATATCTTGATATCATTATATTATACTTTTAGAAATAATATTTTAGTTATTGTCCAAAATGTTCAAAGCTAGATTCAAGTTAATCATTCACATTAGTTATTAAATCATATTAACAGATTTAATTAATATAACTATAGAATTATTCAGAACATATGTGCTAATTCAACATCCAGTATAAAATGTATTATTGCAGTTTAGTAGATGCTCCCCCCCCCCCTCTCTCTATATATAAAACTAGAAGAAATAAGGAAAAAATAATAATAATGCATCCTTTTTTTTTTTTTTTTTTTTTTTGTGGTTTAGTTTTAGATATTAGACGTTTCATTAACGAGGAAAAAATGGAAAAAATATGGAAATATCAGGATTTGACATATCGAAATCCCCTTTCTCCAGTTTTGAATGTTATTAGCCGTTCCTGCACTGTAAAAAGAAAAAAAAATGTAAATGTACGGTACTTTACCATGAATTATCTAGTAAATTTACGGAATATGTCACTTTTCTCACATAAACGGTCAACTGTTTTAATTTTTTGTGTTTTACTGGCAGAATCCGTTAATGTAATCGCAAAGTCCGTTGATACAGGAATGAAGTCCGTTTTTTTACGGACATTGTCTGGTATCTCTGCTGCAGCTTTTTTACAGTGTGATTCTATTTTTAAAAAACATCAGTCGCATATTATGACATACGTGCACAAGACAAAAAAATTTTCGAATACATCCTTAAAAGTGAAAAAAAAAAAAAAAAAAAAAAAAAAAAAAAAAAAAAAAAAGTGAAAATTTATAAAACTAGGAAATCTGTATGTTTAATGAAGTTTTATCTGTAGTTCAGGAAAAAAAAAACATGTAAATCAATAAAGCTGAGTTTGTGAGGTTACAGAAATGTTACGCTTCCTAAAATTTTACCGATAACCGGAATAATTACGTGATTTTTGTTGTTGTTGCTGTTGCATAATAAGTGTTAGGCATCCCGGTTTTTAAAAAAAATTCTTAGTAACGTTACATATTTTTTGGTCTTCGGAGCAAACGTGTGTCTGTTACATCAATTTCTTTTGTTACAGCTACGTAAAAAATACAGATTAATCTGATGATTCAAAATAAGAGGTAAATATTTCAAAAAATTCCGAGATAAAAAAAAATAATTATATAACAGTGGTATAAAGTATGTACATTACTTACTTTTAATTACAGTAAAATATTACATCTTTTGATCGTATGCAGAACCCGATTAAGGTTGTAGCGGGTCCAAATCCCAGCATCCCCTCGCACCAAAATACTATCAAGGTTTTATTTAACCCCCCACCCTGGGAGTTCTCGAAAGGCTATCATTAGATTATTGGTTGCCAGAATCACTTTCAGTATTTGAGAAAATAATTGCAGGAAATGCAATATTAAGATTTTTTGTCTAAATCATTTTTCTTTATTTCGACCCCCCCCCCCTCCTTTTCTTCAGCACTGGGCCCGAAGCTGAAGAGTTAGTTGCAGTAATCAGGCCCTGTAAACGTCATACGGCGCTCTAAATTATTTGTAATTTTTTGGACTAGGGTGTATTTCGATTCAAACTGTTTGTTTTCCGATTTATTTTTGAATTCACTTTTGCCCTTTAACGCATCAAAATCGCAGATTCTCTTATTTAGAAAGTGCACAAGTTGCCGTGATAGTTGATTCTTTGATAAGTGCACAAAATATTGCAAAAAAAGCAATCATAAACGGCAATTTGAACCGACTTTTCCGAAGCGAGAGATCTGGGAATGAAAAAAAGCGTCATACTGAGAAGTTAATTGCTTATAAATCAAATTCTAATGAATTGAGCGTAAAATGACATCACACGGTACCTTATTCGTCCCTTCAAAAATCCCCTCAGCAAATTTCATGTTTCTCCTTTTAAAAAGTGTGTCTGAAATTGTATCGGAAAATTTCGAGCTGCTGAAGGTGGAAAAGCGTTTTTTCCAATCCACCCTTAAGGGTGCGATTAAAACGATTTTCTACTTTCAATAGCTAAAAATTTTCTCATACATTTTCAAACTCATTTTAAGGGCAATTTTATTCATCAACTGCTCCGCTGAACAAGCGCAAAACGTTTTGACACATTTACAAATTCATTTTTTAAAAAGGAAAGACATAAAACTGAAAGGCCTAACTATGGAAGCGGTTTGGAATCATATTCAGTTTTCCATTTTAGGATCATTCAATTACCTATCCAGTTCTAAGCTATTTCGATCACGTTGATCAACCATTATTCTCTTGCTTTTCGGCCGGTTTTTCTGCTTTCGTCAGGAAATGTGTTCAAAAAAGGCAGCTTTGAAGGGCCTGTTAAGAAAAATTTACTGCGTTTGAAAAAAAAAAAAAAAAAAAAAAATGAGTGCGATTAGGCAGTTTTTGAATAACAACATCTGCTAGTTTCATGCATTTCCGAACAAAAATGAGTTAAAACTTGTGTCACAAAGTTGCCCTTTTTACTTTCTTCTATCTTTACAAGAAGAAAGTATTGGATTCATGAAAATTTTCGACTTCCGGTTTTCGACGGATTTGTACGTTTTAGAAGGTCCTGAACACGTTTTGACTATTTTTAGAAAATGTCTGTCTGTGAGTCTGTCCGTCTGTCTGTGAGTCTGTGTGTATGTGACAAAAAATTTGTGGGCGCTCTATCTCAAGAAATAATGCTCGAAATTTAATAAAATTTTATATTCAGTTAGACCTTGATATGAATTAGTGCCTATTGGTTTTTGGTGAAAATTGGCCTGCAGGTGGCGCTGCTATACTACGTTTTTCATGATTTTCAAGATTGCTATATCTCAAGAACTAATGCACAGAATTTCACCAAACTTCAGATTCTGTGACCCCTTGAGATACATAACCGCTGATAAGGTTTTGGTGTGAACTGCCCTATAGGTGGCGCTGCTATGCTACGTTTTGCACGATTTTTGCGATAGCTATATCTCAAGAACTAATGCAGAGAACTTCATCAAATTTTAGATTCTGTTACACTAGAATATATAACATAATTAGACGCTGATTACATTTTGGTATTAACCTTGCAGCAGGTGGTGCAGCGTGCAGCTATGCTGCATTTTGCACGACTTTTCCGATAGCTATATCTCAACAACCAACGCACAGAATTTCATCAAACTTCAGATTTCGTTACAAAATGACATATAACATAATTACACGATGATTACGTTTTGTTATAAATCCTTCAACTGATGGTGCTGCTGTGCTATATTTTACACTTTTTTTTTTTTTAAACTAGCTATATCTCAAGAACTAATGCACAGAATTTCATCAAACTTCAGATTCTTTTACACCATAACATAATTAGACGCTTTTTTACGTTTTGCCATAAATTGTCCAAGATATGGTGTTGCTGTGCTACGTTTAGCAAATTTTTTGCTATAACTATATCTCACGAACTAATGGACGAAATTCCATCAAATTTCAAATTCTGTTAGGTCTTGACATCAATAGATGCTTATTAGGTTTTAGTATAAATTACTCAACATGAGGCACTACTAAGCTCATTTTCTCAGAATATTAATTAAATTTTGCGTTTTAGGCTTTTCGGATACCAGAATCTCATTAGGCTAGGTCAAATGTTCGAGGAAATTCGATAATGGGTAACTTTGGGGTCACCAGGTTTTATTTTAAATATTAAAATGTACTTATGAGATAGAAGAAAGTTTTGGGATTGACACATCCAACTAGTTTGATTTAAGAACTCCTTTAACAGGTAAAGACTGGCTGAAGAGATTTTTGGAAGCATAATTTCATTTTTCGCTCCATTCATTAGGATTGGATTGATAAGCAATTACCTTCTCAGTAGGACCCTTTTTTTTTCGTTCCCAGATCTCCCGTTTCGGAAAAATCAGTTAAAAAAAAACGTTTTTGCCAGCATTTTTTTTTTTCAATATTTTCTATATTTATCAAAAAATTGATTCTCACAGCACCTTGTGTACTTTCTAAATAAGACAATTGGCCAATTGAATGCCTTTGAGAGCAAAAATAAATTCAAAAATAACTCAGGAAATAAGTAGTTTGGATAGGAATACGGTCAAACCTCCTTAATATGAACACCCTTAATCTGAACTACTTTTAACCTGATTTGTTTTCACAGTTCCTTATAAAAACGAATACAAAAATGTTATACTAATAACATGAAATACTGTTAACATGAACAAAATTTTAATTCCCCTTGAGGTTCATCTTAACGAGGTTCAATTGTACATGATTAAATTATTTGTGTTGCGCGAAATCTTCAAATGTCTCGTTTACTATATGTATCCTGGATTGTGATGTCCGGATTTTATTCGTTTTCTAAAGGATCTATGCTTAATGTCCAGAAATAGAATACTTCTGTTGCCACAATGACAATAAAAGTAATAAAAACAACAAAATAATAATAATAATAATAAATCAAAAACAATAAAAATACAGTTTTTTAAACAAATTGCATTTAATAGTACATTTTTTAACGATGTAAAAATTGCTAAAATGCGATGATTAGAAATTTAAAAATTTGTTCTTACGAAAATTCTAAAACTTTAAATTTCATTTAAAATTTGTTTGGGTCCAGAAATAGGAATGCTTTACCCATGGCGTACATAATAGAGGACGTTTGGATCATCCTAAAAACGATATCTATTATTATTATTACTACTAGTAGTAGTATTTTTGAATATGGATTTTATTTAAGTGTCTAATTTTACTTACCCATCATACGTAGTATAGGGTAAGTCTTGCAATCGTTTTGAAAATCGAAAAAAAATTTTTGACGGATTTACACGTTTTAGATAGTGGAGATTCCGAAAAACGTATTTTTAGAAAAAAAATTTTGCCGTCCGTCTGTCTGTCTGTCTGTCTGTAAACGCTCTATCTCCCGAACAAATTGAGATAGAGACTTGAAATTTTGTATGTAGTTAGTATGTAAGAATGGGACGAACCCTATTTAATATCAGCAACCTAGATTATCCGGAACTATTTTTTTCGGACTCTCGAAAAATTCGTTCTGATGAAAGGTATATAAAAATTTTTGAATTTTTTTGTTCTAAGGAATGGACATAAAAGGCAATAAAATAACACACATTTTGCATATAGAACGAAGTCGATCGGATTATTAGTTGCCGAGATATTTGTAATCTTGTTTTCCACATTCTTCGATTTTTCAAGACCCTGTATTTCATTCAAATTTCAATTCAGAAGTATATTTTAATTGGAAATGAGACGCTTAATCCGACGCAGTTAATTGTTAGTTAATATAATTATTATTTTTGGAGTTATAAGGATGTTTCTTTTTCGCAGTTCGGTACTACTTGAGTAGTTTGACGTTTTATATAATTTGTCGAAATTGGTACATCAACAGTTCTTTAATATAGCATTACTATGTATATTAGTAACAATATTTAAATTTTGTTTATGAATTGCAATGCATTGTATAAATAGTTTTCACATGTTTTATTTTCATATACATATCCATGATGGGTAAGTATTACGGTGGCCCCCAACGACTAGTCATCCTAAAAACGATATTTATTATTATTATTACTACTAGTAGTAGTATTTTTGAATATGGATTTTATTTAAGTGTCTAATTTTTTAGGCTTTGAAAGTATCTTTTTCCATACAATCGCTTCGAAAAAACGCTTTTCCACCTTCAACAGCCCAAAATTTTCCGATAAATTTTCAGACACATTTTTAAAGGTAAAGACATAAAACTTGCTGAGGGGATTTCGGAAGGTGCCGTGTGATGTCATTTTACGCCCCATTCATTAGAATTTTACTTATAAGCAATTACCTTATCAGTAAGGACCCTTTTTTTTCTTCGTCCCCTGATCTCCCGCTTCGGAAAGATCGGTTCGAAATGCCGTTTATGATTGCTTTTTTTGCAGTATTTTCTGCATTTATCCAAGAATCTGCAATCACGGTACCTTGCGTACTTTCTAAATGAGACAATTTGCCAGTTGGATGCATTTGAGAGCAAAATTGAATTTAAAAATAAATCGGAAAATAAGCAGTTTGAATCGAAATACACCCTTAAATGAGATCTTTTTACATAAAATTTTATTTTAATCCCTCTTAGAACATCATGACCATTGTTATGCACACCACGCGCTACATAATACTTTCTCCTCTTTTCCAAATTTACAAGCGTTTATTTTCTCGATTATTTCGCAAAAAGTTTCTCCTTTAAAACATGCCACCCAATTTGAAAACACGAACACAGAAAAGCGACATTTCGACGACCATCCCCCCCCCCCCCCCCATCCCCCGAAAAAAATAGCGTGATTTCGACGAGTTTATCCCGATTCACTTTTCACACGCCAGCCGAAAAAATTAATATGAAAAGCGCGTCTCGCGAAGCGAAACGCGAAACTCACGCCTGGATCGCCCCTCATTGGTTATTCTGTGAACAGGTAAGGACTTCTGATTGGCTGGAAAGCGATAGGTGAGGTCACGCCTCTGCAGACAGTTCGGCATCTTACCTGGGGCAGGTGAGACCACGCCCACCAAACTCTCATGGTGGTCCGGGTGTTATGTGAAGAAAGAGG
This sequence comes from Maratus speculifer, assembly GCA_964019185.1. Classification (NCBI taxonomy): domain Eukaryota; kingdom Metazoa; phylum Arthropoda; class Arachnida; order Araneae; family Salticidae; genus Maratus; species Maratus speculifer. Next base: position 2,640,203 of record OZ025303.1, on the reverse strand, counting down.
GGTGGAGGGGGGGGGGGGGTCGTCGTTATTATGATTGTAATTTCTCGGTAAGTGGCCAGTGGCATTGGCCAGAGAAACACGCCTCTATTTTAATTAGGTTGTTAAAATTCTTGGAACGGAGGTGCTGTGATTATCTTTAGCAGTGGTTCTTGTTCACAGGTGATAGGGTGATTACAAAAGTTGTGGTTCATTTTTTTTTTTTTTTTTTACTTGATGAGTAGCGGGAAAGGTGGAGAGAGGTAGGAGCCAGGGAGACGAGAGTAGAATGTTTTGGCGACGGGATAGTTTCGAGTTGGGAGGTCTTTTTGAAGGATTTGTTAAAGGAATTTTCGAGTTCATTGTTGATGACTCGTATAAAAACACCCTAACGCTCGATAAGAACTCGATAACGTAATCGAGTGCGCTAGTATTTACTCGCAATACGGCAAGAAAAAATAAAATAAAATAAAATAAAATTACTCAACTCACTTTAAAACAAAACATTCCATCAACTCATAAACAAAGCTCAGACGATAAACGACATTGCCAATAATACAAAGCATAAAAACATCAGAACATTGAAAAACAACGGCAGACGAAGGCAAAGGTGTAAGGCTCTTCTGAAATCCAAAGGGGCCAATTTATGAAGGATTCATTGAACTAATTTTCTAATTCATTATTGATTTCTCATATAAAAACACACTAATTTTCGACAAAACCTCAATAACGTACTCTAGTGCGCTGGTATTTAGTCACAATATAGCAAAATAAATCACTCATGGCTACCACTTAAAATAAAACATTCCATCAACTCATAAACAGAATGCAGACAATAAAAGACATTGCCAATATTACAAAGAATAAGAACGAACGAACATGCATAAACAAGGGCAAATGTAGGCAAAGGCTCTTCTCAAATCGAAATGAGCCATTTTTTTGAAGGATTCGTTGAAGCAATTTACGAATTCATTGTTGATTTTTCGTATAAAAATACTCCAATATTCAATATAAGCTTAATAACGCACGTCAACTTTGAAAGCTAGTTATGAAAGATCTATTGCGTTTGTAAAATAACAGAAAGCTGAGTGCATACGTTTCCTATATACTAAATAACAAAACGCATGCCACACAAAAACAATTTTTTTTCTTTTTTCACGAAAATTAAAATACATCTGGACCTGCACTGAGAGTGGGGAAAAAAAGTGAAAAAAAAATCCCCCCCCCCCATTTAAAAAACTTGCAACGTAATTTAACAAATTAAAACGACTATTTGAAAAATAAGATTTTCAAAGACTATATTTTAGACTTACAAAGGATTTCTATATTTAAACAAGTTGAAAATTGCACATGAAGCGTAGCAAATGAATTGCGTTCGTACGATAACGAAGTTTTAAAAATATTCAAATCTTGATGATATAGTAGAGCGTATTTCGAATACAGTATAGTAGTCGAAATCTTTGTGTTTCTGTAAATATGCAGGAAGTAATTTTTATTACACCTCAGCAACATATCTTATTCATAAAATGTGAAATAGTTGAATATAATTAAAACACGCCCCAAACAGTGTTTCCCCGTATAACATTATGTAGTGGAATACATTTGTGTGGCCCTGTAATTTAATAATAAAAATTCTTTGCATCACAGATTGTACAGAATGCATATTTTAGTATATACTTCATAGATTCATGCCAATTCTATTATGTTCAAATGAGTGTAACATCATTAAAATGCATTTGAAACTTTTTTCCCATTGACCGTAAGGTAATGGAATACTTTTGATTGTCCCTGTAAATGATCTATCCATCCAATTTTCATAAAATTTGAAATGACTCGACAAAATTATGGTGTAATTATGTATTTTAAATTTCAAACGATTCGGTTGGGTAGTTTTTGCGTTGTTATATGCGGACGACAGACAGACAGACAGACAGACAGACGGACAGACAGACAGACAGACGGACAGACAGACAGACGGACGGACTGAGCGACAACAATAGGTGCTACGTATTTACATAATTACGAACGCACCTAAAAAATGTACTAGTCAAGGCTATCACTTCGAAACCAAACATTCCATCAGCTCATAAACAGAACGCAGACGATAAACAACATTACCAATAATACACAGCATAAAAACAACCGAACATTCATAAACAAGGCCAGATGAAGACAAAGTCTCTTCTCAAATCGAAAAGAGCCATTTTTTTGAAGGATTCATTGAAGTAATTTTCGAATTCATTGTTGATTTCTCATATAAAAACACACTAATACTCGATAAAAACTCAATAACTTACTCCAGTGTGCTGGTATTTATTCACAACATAGCAAAATAAATCATTCATGGCTACCACTTCAAAACAAAACATTCCATCAACTCATAAACAGAACGCAGACGATAAACGACATTGCTAAAAAGATAAAGAATAAGAACGACCGAACATTCATAAATAACGCCAAATGAAGGCAAACGCTCTTCTCAAATCGAAAGGAGTCGATTTATGAAGGATTCATTGAAGTAATTTTCGAATTCATTATTGATTTCTCGTATAAAAACACTCTAAAATACTCAATATAAACTCAATAACGCACTCCAGTACGCTAGTATTTATCCACAATATAACAAAATAAACCCTACTTGGTACCACTTCAAAACAAAACATTCCATCAACTTATAAACAGTACGCAGACGATAAACGACATTGCCAATAATATACAGCATAAAAACGATGTAACATTCATAAACAAAGCCAGATGAAGGCGAAGGCTATTCTCAAATCGAAAGGAGCCATTTTTTTGGAAGGATTCGTTGAAGTAATTTTCGAATTCATTCTTGATTTCTCATTTAACCCTTTGAGCTCTGATCTCTGAATTGAGCTCTGAATTTTCTACCACTTACTTTTAATTCCGGAGTGTTACAATGGCACCAGAAAATTCGTCCAAATTTATTTGAAAAAGGTTTAATGCGGTTTTCCCGGTATATCGTAAACGGAATTTTTTCTTTGCAAAATACTGTTGCTAATGTGAAATTTGGATTTTTAAGCAATTTACTTACCAGAGCTCAAAGGGTTAAAAACACACAAAGGGTGTATTTCGATTCAAACTGGTTATTTTCCTATTTATTATTTACTAGCGGCCTTCGCCCGCTACGCTGGTCGGTTTATCTAAAGAAATCTTGAAGAAGTAGTTAGATAAGGTTCAGACATACATTAAAAAAAAAAAAAGCAAGTCGATCATTCAAAAAACGTTGGGAAATATCAAATATTTACTGTAATTTTTTAAGAAAAACAAAGTTTCGAAAAAAAAAATTAAATCGAAAAAAAAATTACACTGACATATTAATGCAAGGAAATTTTCCCAGAGAGAAAATTCGCCTTGAATACAATATTTCAAATTCTTTTAATTGCTTATAGGCGTTAATGCCAACATAGTGAAAAAAAAATTCCATGCTGGGAATCGAACCCGGGCCATCAGTATGGCGCACTGACGTTCTACCGACTAAACCACATGGAACGACAGCCAGCTTGAAACTTTCTCATACTTAAGTAGACTGGCGAAAACATAACGATAGCGCGTTTTAAAATCGCACAGTGACATCTATTGGATTTTATATGTACTAAAAAACGTTATGTACTAAAAAACGTGAGCAGCGCACCTAATAGTTTCTTTTGTTTCTTTTTGTTACTTTTTTGTCTGTTGTCCGATTTTGATGAAACAAAGCCTATACACTGCCCGGGAGTGTGCATTCTTCATTAGTGAAAACCGCATAAAAATCCATTCAGTAGTTACGAAGATAACCTCGAACAAACAGACAGACAGACAGACAGACAAAAAATTCAAAAAAATTTTTTTTGTGTTTCATTGGTTTTCTTTTATCGCCCTGACTCCATTTTTGTCAATTATCTTCAATGTACAGACACACCGGGTCCTACTGTTTTATTATTTATTATTTATTTTTTTTTAAACTCTTAAATGCATCCAACGGGCAAATTGACTTATTTAAGAAGTACCACAAGGTGCCGAGAGGGTCGATTTTTGATAAAGGCAGAAAAAATTAAAAAAAAAAAAAAAAAAAAAAAAAAAAAAAAAAAAAAAGGGATCAAGAACGGCATTTTGAAACGATTTTTCCGAAGAGGAAGATCTGGGAACGTAAACAAAGGGTCCTACTGAGAAGGTAGTTGTTTATAACTCAAATTCTAATGAACTGAGCGTAAAAAGACACCACACGGCACCTTATACATGTCTCTTCAAAAATCCCCTCAGCCAGTTTTGTTTCTCTACTTTTAAAAATGTGTCTGAAATTGTATACGAAAATTTCGAGCTGTTGAAGGCGGAAAAGTGTTTTTTCGAATACACCCTTAAACAATTCATAGAATACAAAATAGTTTTTAATGCATTACTATTTATAACATTTGAACAACAACAAGAACATTAAAATAATAAAAAAAAATCTCAAGGCACATAACAAGAATTGTAGGAATATTATATGTTCAGCTTTCACATTTCTAATCTAGTGATTAAGGTCCTATGTATTTTATTTATTATTTATTTATTTATTTTTTATTTTACTCAGTTTTTTTTTCTTTGCGCCTGTACATCTACTTTTGCAACAAGCCTATTCTCGTAGCAGGATAAATGCAGGAAACAGATGAAAAAAAAAAAGTGTCAGCTCTTGGCGGGCTGTGCATACATAACATTGGGAGAAAAGAAAAGCTGTTCTTAAATCAATAAGGACAACTTTGTGACACAAGTTTTAGTTTGTTTTTGTTCGGAAATACATGAAACTAAGCAGATGTTGTTAATCAGAAATTATCTAATCACACTCAATTATCGGTTTTTTCTGAAATACGCCATAGATATTTCAGAACAAGCTTTCAAAGTGGACCTTTTGAACCGCATTTTCCGAAGAAAGCCGAAAAACCAATCGACGAAGGCAGAAAAATCGCGTGATCATGTGATCAAAATAGCTTACAACTCGGTTGGTAATTTGATTGTCATACAATGGAAAACTGAGTTCGATTCCAGATTGCTTCCGGAGTCAGGACTTCCAATTTGATATCTTCTCCGCTAATAAATGAATTTTTAAATGTGTCAAAACTTTTTGCGCATGTTGAGCGAAGCAGTTGAGAACAACTTTAAATTATCTGTAGGTTTATACAGGGATCTGTACGGGATTTGTCTTTTAATACTGTTATCCATTTTGATCGAGCCCTTTTTTAGGTGTGTTCGTAATTATGTAAATACGTAGCACCTATTGTTGTCGTTCAGTCCGTCCGTCTGTCTGTCTGTCCGCATATAACAACGCAATAAAAAAAAGAATACTGCCCAGTTAAACTGATGGCATTGAGCTCACAGGCTACAAATACTAATTGCACATTAAAGCCTTATATTTTCAAGGGTTAATTCCGTTCGAATTAAGAACGGGAAACAGCTCTCCCCTTTCCTCTTTTTTTATACTTAATCATTGAACCTCCTATACTATCAAAGACATGCTTTATCATATAAAAAATCTATATCCAAAATTCAGAGCAAATTAGATAATTCTTAATAAAAACCCATTTAGCATTTATATAATTTAAAAAGAGTTATCCCCCTCTTTTATACTTAACCATTAAACTTCCAAAACTATTCAGAGATTTGAACGAAATCTGAAAATTCTGCTTGAAAAACCCATTTATATAAATTAAGGGGGGGGGGCATTAGAACCCCTGTTCCCCCTATTTATATTTATTCAATGAACACCTAATAACAGTCACGGAATCGCCTCATCAGAATGATCCTAATCTAAATTTTGAACGAAAACTTAATTCTGCATGAAAATCCCATTTATATCAACTAACGGGGGGGGGCATTAGAACCCCTGTTCCCCCTATTTATACTTATTCAATGAACACCTAATAACAGTCACGGAATCGCCTCATCAGAATGATCCTAATCTAAATTTTGAACGAAAACTTAATTCTGCATGAAAATCCCATTTATATCAACTAACGGGGGGGGGGGCAATAGGACCCCTGTTTCCCCTATTTATACTTATTCAATGAACACCTAATAACTGTCACGGAATCGCCTCATCAGAATGATCCTAATCTAAATTTTGAACGAAAACTTAATTCTGCATGAAAATCCCATTTATATCAACTAACGGGGGGGGCATTAGAACCCCTGTTCCCCCTACTTATACTTATTCAATGAACACCTAATAACAGTCACGGAATCGCCTCATCAGAATGATCCTAATCTAAATTTTGAACGAAAACTTAATTCTGCATGAAAATCGCATTTATATCAACTAACGGGGGGGGCCATTAGAACCCCTGTTCCCCCTATTTATACTTATTCAATGAACACCTAATAACAGTCACGGAATCGCCTCATCAGAATGATCCTAATCTAAATTTTGAACGAAAACTTAATTCTGCATGAAAATCCCATTTATGTCAAGTAACGGGGGGGGGCATTAGAACCCCTGTTCCCCCTATTTATACTTATTCAATGAACACCTAATAAAAGTCACGAAATTGCCTCATCAGAATGATCCTAATCTAAATTTTGAACGAAAACTTAATTCTGCATGAAAATCCCATTTATGTCAAGTAACGGGGGGGGGGGGCATTAGAACCCCTGTTCCCCCTATTTATACTTATTCAATGAACACCTAATAAAAGTCACGAAATTGCCTCATCAAAATGATCCTATATCTAAATTTTGAACGAAAACTGTTAATTCTGCATGAAAAACCCATTAAATCAATTAAGGGGAGGGGCATGAGCCCCCCGTTCCCCCTCTTATACATATCGAATGAACTCCAAAAACTAATCAGGGAAGCGCCTTATCAGGATATACCTATATACAAAATTTCAAGTGGATCCGATATTTTTATCATGAGTTATCGCGTTACGTACATACGAACATACATACAGAACGGACGGGCACATATGCTCTCAGGCTATGATAGCCTGTGAGCTAAAAACTACCCAACCGAATCTTTTGAAATTTAAAATACATAATTATTACATAATTTTGTCGAGCCATTTCAAATTTTATGAAAATCGGATACATAGATCAATTACAGGGACGGTCAAAAGGATTCCGTTACATTGCGGTCAATGGGGAAAAATGTTGCAAATGCATTTTAATCGTTTGAAATTTAAATTACATACTTATTACATAATTTTGTCTTGTCATTTCAATTTTTTTGAAAATAGGATGCATAGATCAAATACAGGGACAATCAAAAGTACTCCGTTACATTACAGTCAATGGGAAAAAAAAAGTTTCAAATGCATTTTAATAATATTGCACTCATTCGAGCATAATAATATTGATATGCATCATAAAGTACATATTATAATATTGATTTTGCATAATCGGTTGTGCAAAGAACTTTTGTTATTGATTTACAAGGCCACACAAAAGTATTCCATTACATAATGAGTATAGAGGGAACATTGTTTGTTGCGCATTTTAATTGTAATTAACTAATTTACAATTTTATGAGATTGACATATGAGAGTGATATTTTAAAAACTTCGTTATCGTACGAACGCACCTCATTTGCTACGTTTCACGTGCAATTTCCAACTTGTTTTATTCAAAATAGTCTGCTGTCTATTTTTATGGAAATAAAGAATTATTGATAAAACCATTTAACTATTATGAAATTGTTTAAGCAGTCTTAGGATTTTAAAAATCATAAAATAAAACAAGAAAGAAAAAATCATGCGTCATGCATAGATTATGAAGCATTTTCTATCACATCCAGAATAACGTTCGGTTTAAAATGCAAAGTTTGACAGCATTTTTTGCGATATTGTCTACCTTTATCAAGAAATCGACAAGCACGGCACCTCGTGTACTTTCTAAATAAGAGAGTTTGAATGCATTTGAGAATCAAAAGTGAATAAGAAAAAAAGCAGTTTTGATTGGAATACACCCTTAAGGGTGTATTCGAAAAAATGATTTTCCACCTTCAACAGCTCGAAGTTTTCCGATACATTTTCAGGCTTATTTTTAAAAGTAGAAACATGAAACTTGCTGGGGGGATTTTTGAAGCGATGAAGAAGATGCCGTGTGAAGTAATTTTTCGCTGAGTTAATTAGAATTTGATTGAACTAGTTGTTGGGGGTGCCACCGTAATACTTACCCATTATAATATAAAATATGAAAATGAAACGCGTGTAAATTATCCATGGCAATGCATAATTAAATAATTTTAATACACATAATAATGCTCTATTAATGAATTGCTGATGAGCCGATTTCGACAAATTATATAAAACGCAAAAATACTCAAGTAGCACCGGATTGCGCAAAAGAAACATCCTTATAACTCAAAAAAAATAATAATCATATTAACTAAAAATTGACTACGTCGGATTAAGTGTCTCATTTCCAATTAAAAAGTATCTGCTAATTGAAATTTGAAAGAAATACAGGGTCATGAAAAATCGAAGAATGTGGAAAACAGGATTACACATATCTCCGCAACTAATAATCCGATCGACATCGTTCTGCATGCAAAATTTGTGTTATTTTATTGCTTTTTACGTCCATTCCTTAAAATAAAAAAAATCGAAAAATTTTATATACCTTTCATCGGAACGAATTTTTCGGGAGTCCGAAAAAAATAGTTCCGGATAATCGAGGTTACTGGTATTAAATAGGCTTCGTCCAATTACTACATACTAAGTACATACAAAATTTCAAGTCTCTGTCTCAATTTGTTAGGGAGATAGAGCGGTTACAGACAGGCAGGCACACAGACGGACGGACGGCAAATTTTTTTTTCTAAAAATATGTTTTTCGAGATCTCCAGTGTCTAAAACGTGTAAATCAATCAAAAAAAATTTTCGATTTTCAAAACGATTGCAAGACTTACCCTATACTACGTATGATGGGTAAGTAAAAAATTGTCATCACTTGAGGGCTGTGCATACATAGCATTAGCACTTTAGGGGGTAAAGGAGTATGGAATAAACTTAGAATTAGATATGTTTATTTCACAAACCTCATGAGTTTTTATTTTGTGAATTCTTAGAATGGCAAACTGATGTCTCACAGACTCTATGAGTTTTTATTTTTTTGAATTCCAAGAATGTTACGCAATTCCTAGAATGACACGAGGATGTCTCACAAACCCTATGATTTTATTTTATTTATTTATTTATTGATTATTTATTTATTTTTATTTTTATTTTATTTTATTTTATTTTATTTTATTTTATTTTTATTGAATTCTTAGAATGACACAATGGTGTTTCACAAATCCCCGTGAAGTTTCATTTTATCAATTTCTAGAATGACAAACTGATGTCTCACAAACTTTATAAGCTTTATTTTTTGAATCCCTACAATGACACATTTATAGGAGTTTCACAAACTGCATGAGTTTTTAGCTCGTGCGTAACGCGATAACTCATGATAAAAATATCGGATCCACTTGAAATTTTGTATATAGGTATATCCAGTGTTCTCGCTGACATTTGATAAACGTTAGTAATTTGGCTAATTAAAAATAAAAAACATTCGCCAAATGAAAAAAGTATTAGCAAAAATAGATTCGCCGTGTAGCACAATAAATAAATAAATAAATAAAATATCTTTAATATACCTCCTTTTTTAATATGTTCTAAAATAACCTAAATTTTTATGACTGCGACAACGACTGTTATTAATCTAATTTCAACTATCCGCTGCAAATGTATTAAAAATATGATTGTATGCATATGTATGTAAAACGAAAATGGAAAGGGAAAAAAAGCAAAAATTGAGCACTAGCAATTTGGCGAATCTAATCGCTTATTTACTCGCCAAATGAAGAATTTAGTCGCAATTTGGCGCATTGGCGAGCGAGAGCGAGAACACTGGGTATATCCTGACAAGGCGCTTCCCTGATTAGTTTTTGGAGTTCATTCGATATGTATAGGAGGGGAGAACGGGGAGCTCATACCCCTCCCCTTAATTGATATAAATGGGTTTTTCATGCAGAATTAAGTTTTCGTTCAAAATTTAGATATAGGATCCTTCTGATGAGGCGATTCCGTGACTGTTATTAGGTGTTCACTGAATAAGTATAAACAAGGGGAACGGGGGTTCTAATGCCCCTCCCCTTAATTTATGTAAAGGGGTTTTTCAAGCAGAATTGTCAGATTTCGTTCAAATCTCTGAATAGTTTTGGAAGTTTAATGGTTAAGTATAAAAAAAGGGGATAACTCCTCTTAAATTATATGAATGCTAAATGGGTTTTTATTAAGAATTATCCGATTTGCTCTGAATTTTAGATATAGATTTTTTAATATGATAAAGCATGTCCTTGATAGTTTAGGAAGTTCAATGATTAAGTATAAAAAAGGAAAAAGGGGAGAGCAGTTTCCCCTTCTTAACTTTTTTTTTCGAACGGTATTAACCCTTGAAAATACAAGGCTGTAATGTACAATTAGTATGCGTAGCCTGTGAGCTCAATGCCATCAGTTTAACTGGGCAATATTATTTTTATTATTTTACCAATTCGTAGAACGACTCATTTATAGGGGTCTCACATACCTCATGACTTTTTTTTATTATTATTTTTTTATCCCTAGAATGACTTGCGCTTGAGTCTGACAAACCCCACCCTTTCTGCATTTGACTTTTCGATTATAAATTGGTACTCATATGGTTCTAAAGGATAGGTGGTTATTCGACACTCACCTCTATAGCGTTCGGAACCAATTTGAACTTTTTGATATCTGGTTGCAAGTCGAGTTTTGTAGAGCCCTAGTTCTTGAGATATATCTATTGGGGAAATACTGAAAAAAGTAGCATAGCAGCGCTACCTGTTGGGCGATATACACCAAAAACTCTTCAGAACCAGGTTATATCAAGATCAAACTGAATTTAAAGTTTTGCGAAATTCCGTTCATTACTTCTTGAGTTAGAGCGCCCTTTAAATTTATATCACATTTAGACAGATGTTTTGTCGAAACATGGTTTTTGGAATCCCGAACCCCTAAAATGTGTCAATCTGCCGATAACCAGGATTCGAAAATTTTCCCGAAACCAATATTTTTATTTAAAAAAAAAAAATGATTTTAGGTGCTTTTAGGGCGGGACGTGTATTCCAATCAAAACCGCTTATTTTCTGATTTATTTTTGAATTCATGTTTTCTCTCAAACGCATTAAACTGACAAATTATCTTATATAGAATCTATACAATGTGCCGTGTTGGTATAGCTAAAATTACTGTTAAAGTGGCGTTTTGAAAAGAGTTTTTTGAAGCGGAAGATCTAGGAACAAAAAAAAAAGATCCTATTGAAAAGAAAGGTCTCCATACGGGCATACTCCGAAAAATCTGAAAAAAAAAATACAGAATGTTCTTCTCATGAGGCTATATGTGTTTATAAAAAAAATTTCTGCAGAAGCTCCATGCAGTGGCCGTAAAAAAATAATGAAAATTTCGTTATTTGGCTTGATTGCTATATTCGTCGCTCGGTTGGCGATAGAATGCAATTTAAAAAACTTCTTTTTCACGTCAAATACATTTAAAGGAAAAAAAGTGTTATGTTGAACTTGTTTAGATAAATTTCATTTAAGTAATTTTAGTTTTGACAGTTTAAGTTTGTTTTAAGCATAATTTTGTTATATTGGTATTTATATGTGTTTATATTGAAATTTAATCATCAAAATTTGCGATTTAAAACGAAATTCATAATTTAAACTAATTAAAATTGTTTCAAGCTCAAAGTCCAATTGAATATTGTCGATTCAATTTTGTTGCCATGGAAACAGCTGTATTTTATTTTAATACGCTTAAATTCATGAAAATAAATGTTTTCTATGACTATTTTCATTTATTAAAATATTTTTTCCACTGATATTTTAAATAACTACTCCCAACTGTCAATATATATGCATATAATGTATTTAAACTCTCTCATTGTTTATTTCAAATTCATTAAATACTATTAACACGTATTCCAAACATCCAACATTTTCAGTTACATTAAAATCGTTTGCTTTCGGCGAGGAAAAGTGCAGCGCGCCAAATCGCTTGATGCTTTCGCCTTTTGACGCCAAGTATTCGAAAGTATTTTAATTTTTTACATAATTTCTAATGCAATTCCGCCGCTAATTTTGATTGATCCTTTATTACATACATAAGTAGTATAATTAGCATTTTTTTCAAAAAATTCTGAGTATGCCCTCAATGGAGACCTTCCTTGTGAGAAAATAATTGTTTATCAATCAAGTTATAATGAATGGAGCATTAAATGAAGTTAAACGGCATCTTATACAGATCTCTCCAAAAAAGACCTCGGCAAGTTTCCTGTTTTCACTTTTCAAAGATGAGTCTGATATTGTATCCAAAAATTTCGAAATGTTGAGAGTGGAAAAAGGTTTTTTTCGAATACACCCTTAAGGGTGTATTCCAAACCACCAAAATTATTATTTTCCGATTTATTTTTAAACTCATTTTTGCTCTTAAGGGTGTATTCGAAAAAACGCTTTTTCCACCTTCAACAGCTCGAAATTTTCCGATACAATTTCAGGCACATTTTTAAGAGTAGAAACAGGAAACTGGCTGAGGGGATTTCGGAAGAGACGTATGAGGTGCCGTGTGATATCATTTTACGCTCCATTCATTAGAATTTGATTTATAAAAAATTATCTTCTCAGAAGAACCCTTTTTTTTTGGTTCAAAAAGCCGTTTTTGATTGTTTTTTTTTTTTTTTTCCTTTATCAAAGAATCGAGCATCGCGGCAACTTGTGGTACTTTCATTAAAAAGACAATTTGCCATTTTTGATGCATCTGAGTTCAAAAATGAATTTAAAAATAAATCGGAAAATAAGCAATATGAATCAAAATACACCCTTAAACGCAAACTTTACTTCTTGTAAATATATGAGAAAGTAAAAAATCACCGATTGGCTGATACATCAGCTGCCAATAGAGCACATACATCCTTGCATCCTGGGTTTATCCTGCCTTCAGTATAGGCTTGTTGCAAAAGTAGATGTACAGGCGCTGAAGCAATCAATAAGGGTACATTTGCGACATAAGTTTTAGTTTAATTTTGATCGTGAAATGCATGACACTAACAAATGTTGTTATTCAAAAACTATCAAATCGCACTCATTTATTTATTTATTTATTTATTTATTTATTTACTTATCATACGTAGTATAGGGTAAGTCTTGCAATCGTTTTGAACACATCGAAAAAAATTTTTTGACGAATTTACACGTTTCATATACTAGAGATTCCGAAAAACATATTTTTAGAATTTTTTTTTTTGCCATCCGTCCGTCTGTCTGTCTGTCTGTCTGTAACCGCTCTATCTCCCGAAAAAATTGAGATAGAGACTTGAAATTTTGTATGTAAGAATGGGACGAAGCCTATTGAATATCAGTAACCTCGATTATCCGGAACTATTTTTTTCGGACTCTCGAAAAATTCGTTCTGATGCAAGGAATACAAAAATTTTCGATTTTTTTTTTTACTTTAAGGGATGGACGTAAAAGGCAATAAAATAACACAAATTTTGCATAAAGAACGAAGTCGATCGGATTATTAGTTGCCGAGATATGAGTAATCCTGTTTTTCACATTCTTCGATTTTTCATGACCCTGTATTTCATTCAAATTTCAATTCAAAGATATATTTTAATTGGAAATGAGATGTTTAATCCAATGCAGTAAATTGTTAGTTAATATGATTATTATTTTTGTAGTTATAAGGATGTTTCTTTTACGTAATCCAGTACTACTCGAGTATTTTGGCGTTTTGTAGAAATTGGCTCATCAGCAATTTATTAATAGAGCATTACTGTGTATATTAAAAATATTTAAGTATGTGTTTAAATATTATTTTGGAATTGCGGTGCATTCTATTACTAGTTTACATGCGTTTTATTTTCATATTTTATAGAATGCATATCCATGATGGGTAAGTATTACGGTGGCCCCCAACGACTAGTTTTTTTACGCAATAGATTTTTCAGAACAAGCCGTCAAAGTTGATGTTTTGAACACATTTTCCGACGAAACCTGAAAAAACAGTTTACGAATGGGAAAAAATTGCATGTTTAAGTGATCAAAATAGCTCTTAATTCGTTAGGTAATTTAATTATCATAAAATGGAAACAGAGAACCTGATTTTAAATCTCTTCCATAGAAAGTTGTTTCACTATTATATTTTATCCGTTTAAAAAAAAATGAATTTGTGAACATATCAAAACGTTTTGCGCTTATTGAGCAGAACAGAGGAGAACAGCCTTAATATTGTAGGGGAATTTTTATTTTCTTCTTTCTTTAGAAGAAGAAAGTGTTGGATTCGTGAAAATTTTCAAATTCCGGTTTTCGACGGATTGACACGTTTTAGGGGTCAGGGATTCCAATAAACATGTTTTTACAAAATGTCTGTCTGTGCGTCTGTTAGTAAGTCGTGTATGTGAAATTAATTGTGTGGACGCTCTATCTCAAGAACTAATGCATGGAATTTAATAAAAAAAAATACTCTTGTAGTACCTTATATAAATTGATACTGATAAGTTGTTGTTGGGAATCGCGGCGGTGTTGTGTTGCATTTCGAATGATTTACTCAACAGCTATACACTGTAAAAAATTTTGCCGTTAAAAAACGGAAATAGTACTGGTAATCTAGACGCCAGTACTACTTCCGTTTTTTTACGGAAAAAAATTTCCAGGAATAGTTCCGTTTTTTCACAAAATATTTCCGTTTTTTAATATTTTTTTATGCAAAAATTTTCATTTGAAAGTTAAAAGAATTTTTCAAGGACAAACTAACATCTTTGTGATTTTTATTCTTTACTTTAGACATCACGCACACGTCAACATCAGGCACACATTATATGCATTTAATTTAAATAACAGTGAAGAAATGTGACTTACCTTCCATGGGGATCGAACCCGGGTCGTCTTCGGTCGTAGCCTGCAGTGTAATACCATTACACCATGATTACACAAAACACGTGTTCAAATATCTTTAGTTATTTCAGATGCATTTCATAAAGAAAAGACAAGATTTTGAACGCGGATTTATTTCTGTAGAGATAATATATATATATATATATATATATATATATATATATATATATATATATATATATATATATATATATATATATATATTAGCGTACAGTTCAAAATTATGTTTTTTAGATTTTCTTTCTATAATTTCTGATATTTAGTTTTTTTTTTTTTTTTTTTTTTTTTTTTTTTTTTTTTTTTTAGCTTTATAAAAAAAAAGTTTAGCCTTTAAGATATTACATGCATGAATGAAAGTATTAAAAATTTTTGTTTCCTTCTCTTTTGGAAGGGTTTTAAAGTTCTATTGTAATATTATTCATATTCATTTATTTATTTTATAAAAGGATACTAACACACTTTTCTAAAAAGCATATATTTTAACAAATATTTTGTGTGACGATCTATTGTAAACTCAATAAAGATAACTTAATAAAAGTTACTATGGGTTATTAAAATTAATTACATTTATTGATTATTATGACTTAGGTAATCGCCAAAATAATAGTAATTTCGATAATATATTTCGATATATTTTAAATTTTATGTGCGAACTTCTTAATTTGAATAGATTAAAAAGTATTATATATTAAAATTAAAAGTATATTTTTTCCCACTAAAATATCGTACGCACTTTTTATACTGTGATGTAAATAAGCATTATTTTAAAATCTTACTGAAAAAAAGAATAATTTTACAACTGTATCAAACTTAAAAAGAATTAATAAATTTTATTATTACTATTGTTATTTTAATATTGTAAAAATATGCTCCTGTTCATTATTAAAATAGAAAAATAGGGAAATATTGCTATAACGTTTTTCTCTATTTTCCTCATACAGATGGCACCACGACACTTATCGGTTAAAAATACCAATGTTGTGCTGTTTAAAAACGGAAGTTTTACACTTTCGGAAAAATTAACGGAGCAGTTCCGTGATTCGAAACCGCAAAGTGGGAAATACGGAAATACTACTGTTTTCTCGGAAGAATGAAACTATTCCCTAAAATTTTAGGGAAAAGTTTGTGTATATTAACGGATATTTTTTACAGTGTATCTCAGTAACGAATGCATGTATTTCTATCAAACTTCTGATTCAGTTACTCCGAGACATGAATTGATGCTGTTTACATTTTGGTGTTAATCACTCAACAGGTGGCGCTGCTATTTTGCATTTTTATGATTTTTGCAATAGCTGTATCTCAAGAACTAATGTACGTAATTTGACATAAATTTATATTCAGATGTCTCTTAGATGGATTATAGTCTGTAAGTCTGTGACTTTTTCCCGTCTGTTTGTATATGGCACAAATTTTGTGGGCGTTCTCTCTCAGGAACTAATGCACGGAATTCGATGAAAAATTACATTAATGTAGTCCCAGACATAAACTGGTATTGATTACTTTTTGGTGTAAATCTCCCAACAGGTGATGCTGCTATGCCACCTTTTTCATGGTTTCCGCAATTGCTATATCTCAAGAACTTATGGCCGGATTTTCATAAAACTTCACATTCCGTGCTCGTTGCTTTTTTTTTATGTAAATCTCCAAACAGGTGATTTTAAGGATGTATTTGAAAAAAAAAATCCACTCTCAACAGCTCAATATTTTCTGTAACATTTTCAGCCTCATTTTCTAAAGCAGGAACATGAAATTGTCTGAGGTGATTTTGGAAGAGATAGCTGTAATATTAAAAGCCGTGTGACTTCATTTTTCGCTCCATTCAATACAAATGGGTTTATAACCATTAACTTCTCAGCATGATCCTTTTTTTTGTTCCCAGATCTCCCGCTTCGGAAAAATCGGTTCAAAACGCCTACTTTGACAGCATTATTTTCAATGTTTTCTGCCTTTATCCGAAAATCGACCTGCACGGCACATAGTGTAATTTCCGAATAACGGAATTTGTCACTTGGATGTGTTTGAAAGCAGAAGTGAATTTTTATAAAAAAGAAAAATGAGCAGTTTACGGATTGGAATACAATCTTAAAGAACCACTCTAATGTATGTGCCGATAACGTACAACATGAAACCCTCATTTTCCCCGAATATTGGACAAATTGGATTCATCATCGAAAAGAAGGCAAGGATGAAGGGAGTATTTATTATATTTTTACGAAACACCGTTCGTGTTACATTCCCCTCCACTTTCTTCCCATTAAAGGATACAAAAATCTCGTTACGATTATGTATACCTCCTTTTTATTTTTACCCTCTCCTTCCCCTCCCCCTCTTTCCCTGGATCATTAAGGTCCAAACACATTTGACCACTTCTTGCAGTTGGGTGTCGGCTCATTTGATGTGGCTACGCGGTGTCTTTGATCTTTAAGGGGTGTATTCGAAAAAACGCTTTTCCACCTTCAACAGCTCGAAATTTTCCGATGCAATTTCAGACGCATTTTTAAACAGTAGACACACATGAAACTTGCTGAGGGGATGTTGGAAGAGATGTACAAGGTGCCGTGTGATGTCTCTGTGCGCTCCATTCATTAGAATTCGATTTATAAACGATTACTTTTTCAGTATGACACTTTTTTTCGTTCCCAGATCTCCCGCTTCGGAAAAATCGGTTCAAAATGCCGTTTTTGATTGCTTTTTTTTTGCAATATTTTCTACATTTATCAAAGAATCGACAATCACGGCACGTTGTTTACTTTCTAAATAAGACAATTTGCCAGTTGGATGCGTTTAATAGCAAACATAAATTTAATAATAAATCGGAAAATAAGCAGTTTGAATCGAAATACACCCTTAATGAGTTTTTGCAGGAAAGGGATGGTGTGTCTGGCAAAAGGAAAACCTTTCCGTCAAGTCAGGTGCATCTGCTTACCTCCCGATTCTTTTGTTAATTCCCCTCCGTTCCTATTATGAAGAAACCACAAATGGATCCTATACAAAAAGACTTCCCCACTTTTTCCAAGAATTCAGTTCAAGGGAAGAGCATTGTAATCTGAATGCAGCCTTACTCTTCCCTCCCCCCCTCTTTCCCCTAGATCATTAAACCTCCCACACCCGTTATTAATCACAGATATTTTTCATCACGTGACCGTTCACTGTATATCGGGAACGTGTTATTTCCACCAACGCATCATTACTCATAAGCTTCCATTACAGAATACGCCATCGAACGATTTTCTTCAACAACCAATACACAAACACAAACAAAACAAAAAAAGTAAAACTAAAGGGGGGAGGATGTTGGGAAGAAGGTGGAAGAGGGAGGGAGTGTGTTATTAATCTCCTTCGGTGGCAGCTTTCCCTCGAACATAGCTTGGGAAAAAAAAATGGCAAAGCTCGATATTTTCCACCAAGTTTACCTCCCGATAAAAGAGAAGCACCCCCCCCCCTTACACCGCTGCCCCTCCCCGGAATCGATACCTTTTTCCGGAAAAGATAAAAAAAAGGGATCTTTTCCTGAAACTGACAACCCATCCAACACCGCAACAGCGCACCCTGACGGAGGAAAGACGAAAAATTCCATCATGTGAAACCCTCTGGTGTAAGGGAGCGTTGAGATCAAAATGAACTTAAAAATAAATCAGAAAATATGTGGTGTGCATAAATGACACACTTGAATGACACCAAAAGAATGCCTAAATGCTACTGAATATGAGCGTAATTTACTTAAGGGTGTATTCGAAAAAATAATTTTTCACTCTCAACAACTCGAAATTTTTTGATACATTTTCAGACTCATTTTTAAAGGTAAAACATGAAACTGGCTGAGGAGATTTTTGAAGAGACACGTATGAGGTGCCGTGTGATGTCATTTTACGCTCAATTCATTAGAATTGGATTTAGAAACAATTACCTTCTCAGTAAGAGCCTTTTTTTCGTTTCCAAATCACCCGCTTCGGAAAAATCGGTTCAAAAGTCCTTTTTTGACAGCCTTTTCTTTTCAATACTTTCTACATTTATGAAAAAATCGACCAATACGGCACATTATATAGTTTCTAAATGAGAGAATTTGAAAGTTTGAAACGTTCGGGAGCAAAAATGAGTTAAAAAAAAATCAGAAAATAAGCACACCCTTAACAGGCAACTTGGTCAAAGGCAATCATTTTTATCAAAATGAGATAAGAAATTTAAAGTTAAAATTATTTTCAACGTTAGAACACCAGAATATTCGTATTCCAAGCATACCGGTTTCGGTAGCATATAGCATACCTTCCTCAGTGCTCAGTGCTCAGTGAGAGCATTGAGCACTGAGGAAGGTAATGCTATATGCTACCGAAACTTTAGGGTCAAACATGTTGGTCAAACTAATTCAAAAGCAATTATTAAACATATTGCCTTATCACAAGTCCACTTTCAAATAACAGTTAAAATATTCTGAAAAAAAAAAAAGTTAAAATACGAAAATTTTACTAATTGTACTATTGGTAATCTAAACGCAGTTACTATTTCCGTAAATAAAATATTCCGTAAATTTCAGAAATATTTCCGCTTTTCCGCAAATTTTTCATGATATTTTCTCGTGTAAAAAAATTTTTCGAGGACTTTTCAAGACAACTGACATCTTAGAGTGTATACGAAAAAACACTTTTCCACCTTCAACAGCTCGAAATTTTTTGATACGTTTTCAGACTCTTTATTAAAAGTAGAAACAAGAAACTTGATGAGAGGATTTTGGTAGTAGCGTAGAAGGTGCCGTGTGATGTCATTTTACGCTCCATTCATTAGAATTGGATTCATAAAGAATTATCTTCTCAGTAGGACCCCTTTTGTGTTTCCGAGATCTCCCGCTTCGGAAAAAATCGGTTCAAAATGCCGTTTTTAATTACTTTTTTTTTTTAAATATTTTTTACATTTATCAAAGAATCGACCATCACGTCACCTCGTGTGTACTTTCTGAATAAGGCAATTTGCCAGTTGGATGCATTTGAGAGCAAAAATAAGCTTACAAATAAATAGGAAAATAAGCAGTTTGAATCGAAATACACCCTTAATTTGTAAAATTGTAAATATGAGGTATTAATATGGTGAAAATCGTTAACTTTAACCATTTGTCATATCCAATAAATAGTTTCTGTACCAAAAAACTTATTTCATAAAATAAACTGAATAAATGCCGTTTTTTAACATTCATAAAACCGCTTCCGTAGTCAAGCTTTCCAATATTACATCTTTCCAGTAAAAAAATGAATTTGTAAATGTGTCAAAACTTTTTTATCTTGTTGGTCAAAGCAGTAAAAAAAAAAAAAAAAAAAAAAAAGAATGTATCAAAAGGAATTATATTATTTTCAGTGCACATATTTCAAGTCACCATTTGAAAAATTGATTTTTTGTTTTATCAAACATTTTGACCACATTTACAAACTCATTTGTTTAACGGAATGATATAATATTGGGAGACCCAATGGAAGCGGTTTCGAATCGAAATCAGTTTTCGTTTTTAGGATCAATCAGTTGCCTACCCATTCATAAACTATTTCGATCACGTGATTGCGCGATTTTTTCCCTTTCATCGACTGGTTTTTCGGCTTTCTTCGGAAAATGCAGTTCAAAACATTCACTTTGATGGCTTGTCCTGAAATATCTATTGCGTATTTCAAAAAACAGAAAAGTGAGTGTGATTCGATAATTTCTGAATAACAACATCTGCCCGTTTCATGCATTTCCGAACAAAAACTTAAACTTAAACTTATGTCACAAAGCTGCCGCTTTTGATTTAAGAACACCCTTAACCCCTTCGCGACGGGAGACTTTTACGAAATTTTTAATGTTTTGTCACGGGTTTTTTAAAACAGAAATTTGCATCTTATTAAATCTGGAATTTACAATAAAATTTTATTGGTGGGGATAAATAAGGATTCTTAACCCTCTGAAATCCAAACCGCCCGTGACCTCCCGAGATATTTTAAGATATTTTAGTTCGGATATCTTAATTCCCACCAGAAAATTAAAACAGCAATATTTGCTTTAACTAATAACAGAAAATTCCGTATTTAAATAAAACGAAATATTGATTTTTTCTGGTGTAAAGTCAGATTTTCTGAACTACATATTTTCTAGAACGTGTCCTATCATGGAATTTAAAGCGTCAAGCCTTTTGCGGCACATATACGTGTCGCTCGTTTCCAAGAGGCGAAGAAAATGTGACTTACACATCTCTGCCTCAAAATTCGAACGATTTTGTGTATCAAGGAATGTCACGCTAAAGCTCACGAAAAGGTCGCATTATCCCCTCCCCCGCCCGGAGAGGGGGATGAGAAACGCTCCACGTGTTCTTCTCCAGAATGTGCTCTATCAAGAGTTGGAGATTTGTTTCGCAACCCCCTCACTGATGAAGCATCTCCTCTGAGATGAGTTTGTTGCGAGCATATCACGCGATCCGATCATTTTTAACGGAATTCGCGAGCTAAGCCTAACAGGACATCCATAATATCTATCCCAGAGAGACAGAGGAGGAAGTGTGGGGGTGTTGTACCAACCCTGTTATCGTCTGCAAACGCGTTGTGGGTTCAAAGGGTGGAGGAGGTTGTTTGTCACGGAAGCATGGTAAGGAGAAATTGGAGATTCATCCATCTCGGAGATGACAGGAGACTACAAATTTCATCCCTGTTTTCAAAATGGAGCACGTGATTTGGCCATCATCACGTATCGGATCAGAAAATGTGTTTGATAAAATGTATTGTTTCGGGGCGGCATTTATTTGATTCCATGTATTGCGGTATCTGTGTATCTGCAAGTGAAGACACTCGCCAGCTAATGTTAAATGTATGAGGTATGGAGGTTATTTTCTAATATCCCGTTTGCATCTCGAGATTTAAGGGTGTATTTCGATTCAAAGTGCCTATTTTCCGATTTATTTTTTAATTTATTTTTGTAAATCAAATGCACCAAACTTTCAAAATCCCTTATTTAGAAAAAACACAAGGTGCCGTAAGGGTCAATTTTTTGGTAAACGTAGAAAATGTTGCAAAAAATGCTGTCAAAGTTGCCAATTTGAACAGAAATTTCCGAACCTGGAGATCTGGGGACGAGAAAATGATCGAACTGAAAAAACAATGGTTTATAAATCAAATTCTAATTAATTCAGCGAAAAATTACATCACACGGCACCTTCTACGTCACTTCAAAAATCATCCCAGCAAGTTTCATGCTTCTACTTTTAAAAATGAGTCTGGAATTGTATTGGAAATTTTTGAGCTGTTGAAGCTGAAAAAACGCTTTTCCACCTTCAGCAGCTCGGAATTTTCTTATACAATTTCAGACACTTTTTTAAAAGTAGAACACATGAAACTTGCTAAGGGAATTTTGGAAGAGACGTACACTGTAAAAAAAATCTGTAACCTTAGTAATCTAAATTAACCGAAATCTCTTATGCTTACTAAAATTTTATGTGTACACTGTACAAGAAAATGATGTCAATCTACAAAACTTGTAAGCAAAACTAAAACCATCTGTAACTTTACAAAAGAATTTACTAAAATTTTGGTAACTTTACTAAAATTTTATCTATAATGCTCGATATCGTCACTTAAAAAGTTCTTGGAATACGATTTCCCAAAAAAATTCTTAGTAACCTTAAAATTTGTTTGATTCAAAGTGAAAATCTGTATCTGTTACATGAATTTTTATTGTTGTCGTTGCATAAAAAGTTCTTGGAATACAATTCTACTAGAAAATTTTTTGTAACTTTCCCAATTTTTTTTTACAGTGTAGAAGGTGCCGTGTGATATCATTTCACTAGAATTGGATTTATAAACAATTTCTTTTTCAGCATGACATTTTTTTCGTTCCCAGATCTCTCGCTTCGCAAAAATCGATTCGAAATGTCGTTTTTGATTGCTTTTTTCTGCAGTATTTTCTGCCTTTATCAAAGAATCGACCATCCCGGCATCTTGTGTATTTTCTAAATAAGACAATCTGCCAGTATGGTGCATTTGATTTACAAAAATAAATTAAAAAATAAATCGGAAAATAAACAGTTTGATCCGAAATACAAAAAAAAAAAAAAAAAAAAAAAAAAAAAAAAAAACCGTTAGCAGCAATGTTACCAATGATTTTAGCTTCAAATAATTGCAGTAAAATTAGATGTAATAAAACTAGTCGTTCGGGGCCACCGTAATACTTACCCATCATAGATATGCATACTATGACATTTAAAAATAAAGCAAGTGAAAACTAATTATAAAATGAATTGCCAATTCAAAACAAAATTTAAATATTTTTTAATATACATAATAACGCTCTGTTATTCAATGGCTGATGAACCCATTTCGACAAATTATTTAAAACGCCGAACTACTCAAGTAGTACTGAATGGCGAAAAAGAAACATCCTTTTAACTCCAAAAATAATAATCCTATTAACAAATGGTTTACCGCGTCAGATTAAGCGTATCATTTCCAGTTAAAATATATCTTTGAATTGAAATTTGAATTAAATACACGGTCATGAAAAATCGAAGAATGCGGGAAACAGGATTACAAATATCTCGGCAACTCGTAATTCGATCGACTTCGTTCTTTATGCAAAATTTGAGTTATTTTATTGCCTTTTACGTCCACTCCTTAAAATAAAATCCTTTCATCAGAACAAATTTTTCGAGAGCCCGAAAAGAAAAGAAAAGAAAAATCCGGATAATCGAAATTACTGATATTAAAATTACTTCGTCCTATTCTTACATACTGTGTACATACTGAATTTCAAGTTTCCATCTCATTTTCTTGGAAGATAGAGCGTTTACAGACACACACACAAACGGACAGACGGACGGCAATTTTTTTTTTCTAAAAATATGTTTTTCGAAATCTTCAGTATCTCAAACGTGTCAATCTGCCCAAAAAAAAAAAAAAAAAAAAAAAAAAAAAATCGATTTTTAAAGCGATTGCAAGATATCCTATACTACGTATGATGGGTAATTAAAAAACTATTGATTTTTTTTTTTTTTTTTTTTTTTTTTTTTTTTTTTTTAATAACATAAACTAGTTAAAAAATTAAAATTGTATGAAAATAATAATAGGTATTAAGATGTATCGGTCTAACATAAATTAAAATAAACATTTTATGAATTTTCTAGCGAGTAATTTTTGAAACGAAGTCTTTGAAAATCACAATAGATATTTTCCCTGCTGATTCATAAAAGACATAAGTCAGTCGAGTCTCTCTATATCGAAACTCCATACATCGAATTTCTCTATATAACGAATTTTTAGTTGGAACGGTCATCTTTTCGCTTGATTACATTAAAAACAGTCTCTATATAGCGAAATATCTATCTCCATATAACGAATTTTTTCATAAATTGGTCTTAATTTATTCAGTTTTGAAAAAGTTTCGAAATCATATGGAATCAATTTTCCATCACATTTTCCATTTTTCCATCCATTATTTTTGATTTATAATTCAGTGCTGAGGTTTTTTTTTTTTTTTTCTTTTTTTTTTTTTATATTATTTCTCTCTTTATTCTTTAAATCCAACGAGTTCATCCAACCTCCCACACACCTTTCAAATCCTGCTCAAAACATAGTCAATTGGATTGTTACACATATAAGAGAGGAATCAATAAGAGACACATAAGACAGACCTTCAAATGGAGGAAAATGTTAACTACAATTTTTCATTCCTTGCTAAAATTTGAGCATTTTTTTTTTGAGAGCGTAACAATTTTAAAATCAAAATAACAAAAAAATTACAGATTTCTTCGTCTGAAATTAATGCAAGTCTTTCTTATTTGATTTTCATTAAGTTTTCAAATAAATGTATGTTCTCTTTTTTGAAACAGCTTAAATAATTAAGAAATTAAATGTTAGGTTAATATTCACTTTTAAACATTTCAAATTCTTAATTCAAACGATCAAAAATAATATTTGTTCAGATTTGACACATTAAATACGATTTTTAACATCATTCTCTATACATCGAATTTCTCTATATAACGAATTTTTTACTGGAACGGTGGATTTCGTTATATAGAGACTCGACTGTACTTCGTGCATGATGATAACAACAACTCCAATATCTCAGTCAGTAAGGTGCTTTTCCGCTGCGTATGATGGGTAAGTAAAAATTCACAAGTTTTCTGTTTCCTATATACTAATTAACAAAACGCATGCCACACAAAAAGATTTTTTTTTTTTTTTTTTTTTTTTTTTTTTTACGAAAACTAAAATACATCTGGACTTGCACCAAGAATGAGAGAAAGGGGTGGGTGATCAAAGAAAAAAAAAAAAGGAACAAGCGATCGAAAATTCTCATTTATGACGGCATCGCCCATAAAAACAAGCGTCGCTTTCGCGATCAATTAGGCGCCTACGGCCTTAGATTTTGAACACTTGTGCTTCAGCCTTTAACAAGGTAGGCGTTGCCCGGGGTGATATGTTATTAACAAGCGCACTTAGCACGAAAGGGGGATTGTTTAACACCTCGTTGCCAAGGGCGACCCAAAAATATGGCAAGAGGTAAAAATCTTTTCTGTTTTTATTGGAGGAGGTGAAATTTCCGGGGTGGGTTCGCACCTCATAAGGGGTGTGGGTGGGGGGCGGTTGTTAATCGATACACTGGTGAGGGAAAAAAAATGAAATAGTATTGTTTACAGTCATTTACACTTCCTCATTTTCAGGTGTTTGTGTGGTTCTAAAAAAAGTTCTTTCGACACGTAAGGTAGCTAAAATGAACAAGGAACATTCTTTGTTCATTTTAAGGGTGTTATTAAATCAAAAAGGATATGTTCTGAAAGGCATGGATTGTTGTAATTTTACTCAAAAACACTGTTCTATTTCTTCGGTAATTTTACAGAAAAAATTGCATTTTTTTTAGAAAAAATTTTGTTTTAAAAGATAACAATTTTTACTATAATAAAAATTTAGATTTTTTTTTATTTTTTCAGAAAATCTCTGTTTTATTACTACCGTAATTTTACAGAAAAAATAGCATTTTTTACAAAAAAATTTTTATTTAAAGGAAAACAGCTTTTTACTGTAATAGAAGAGGAATTTTATAGTTTTTACAGAAAGACTCTGTTCTAAATCTTCTATCATTTTACAGAAAATAATTGTATTTTTTACAAAAAAAAAAAAAAAAAAAAAAAAAAAAAATATGTTTTAAAGGAAAACAGTTTTTACTTTAATAAAAAATTTGGATACTGGAATAAGATAACAGTTAATAAAAAATTAGATTTTTTTTTATTTTTACAGAAAATCTCTGTTCTATTTCTTCCGTAATTTTACAGAAAAAATAGCTTTTTTTACAAAAAAAATTTTATTTAAAGGAAAACAGCTTTTTACTGTAATAGAAAGTTAAATTTTATTGTTTTTACAGAAAAACTCTGTTTTAAATCTTCTGTAATTTTACAGAAAATAATTGTACTTTTTACCAAAAAATATATATATATATATGTTTTAAAAGAAAACAGTTTTTACTTTAAAAATTGGATTTTTATAATTTTTCTGAAAAACTCTGTTCTATTTCTTCCGTAATTTTACAGAAAAAATTTCATTATGTTACAGAAAAAATTTCATTATGTTACAGAAAAAATTTCATTATGTTACAGAAAAAATTTCATTATGTTGCAGAAAAAATTTTGTTTTAAACGAAAACATTTTTTACTGTAATAAAAAATTTAGATTTTACAATTTTTACGGAAGAACTCTGTTCTATTTCTTCTTTAATTTTACAAAAAAATTGCATTTTTTATAGAAAAATTTTGTTTTAAAAGAAATTAGTTTTTACTGTAATAAAAAATTTTGATTTTAGAATTTTTACAGAAAATCTCTGTTCTATTTCCTCTTTAATTTTACATTTTTTTATAGAAAAAAATTTGTTTTAAAAGATTACAATTTTTATCGTAATAAAAATTTAGATTTTTTTTATTTTTACAGAAAATCTCTGTTCTATTTCTTCCGTAATTTTACAGAAAAAAAACATTTTTTATGAAAAAAATTTTTATTTAAAGGAAAATAGCTTTTTACTGTAATAGAAAGTTAGATTTTATAGTCTTTACAGAAAAACTCTGTGCTAAATCTTCTGTAATTTTACAGAAAATAATTGTACTTTTTACAAAAAAAAGTTTTAAAGGAAAACAGTTTTACTGTAATGAAAAATTTAGACTTTACAATTTTTACAGAAAAACTCTGTTCTATTTCCTCTTTCATTTTACAGAAAAAATTGCATTTTTTTTATAGAAAAAATTTTGTTTTAAAAGAAATTAGTTTTTACTGTAATAAAAATTTAGATTTTATAATTTTTTCAGAAAATCTCTGTTCTATTTCCTTTTTAATTTTACAGAAAAAAATTGCATTTTTTATAGAAAAAAAATTGTTTTAAAAGAAATTAGTTTTTACTGTAATAAAAAATTTTGATTTTAGAATTTTTACAGAAAATCTCTGTTCTATTTCCTCTTTAATTTTACATTTTTTATAGAAAAAAATTTGTTTTAAAATATTACAATTTTTATCGTAATAAAAATTTAGATTTTTTTTTATTTTTACAGAAAATCTCTGTTCTATTTCTTCCGTAATTTTACAGAAAAAAAACATTTTTTATGAAAAAAATTTTTATTTAAAGGAAAATAGCTTTTTACTGTAATAGAAAGTTAGATTTTATAGTTTTTACAGAAGAACTCTGTGCTAAATCTTCTGTAATTTTACAGAAAATAATTGTACTTTTTACAAAAAAAAGTTTTAAAGGAAAACAGTTTTACTGTAATGAAAAGTTTAGACTTTACAATTTTTGCAGAAAAACTCTGTTCTATTTCCTCTTTCATTTTACAGAAAAAATTGCATTTTTTTATAGAAAAAATTTTGTTTTAAAAGAAATTAGTTTTTACTGTAATAAAAATTTAGATTTTATAATTTTTTCAGAAAATCTCTGTTCTATTTCTTCTTTAATTTTACAAAAAAATTGCATTTTTTATAGAAAAATTTTGTTTTAAAAGAAATTAGTTTTTACTGTAATAAAAAATTTTGATTTTAGAAT
Source organism: Maratus speculifer (assembly GCA_964019185.1). Taxonomy (NCBI): domain Eukaryota; kingdom Metazoa; phylum Arthropoda; class Arachnida; order Araneae; family Salticidae; genus Maratus; species Maratus speculifer. Next base: position 2,612,275 of record OZ025303.1, on the reverse strand, counting down.
TTTTACAGAAAATCTCTGTTCTATTTCCTCTTTAATTTTACATTTTTTATAGAAAAAAATTTGTTTTAAAAGATT